>OU342832.1:10000000-11244138 GCA_910591585.2 Nysson spinosus
TATCCTGTGGCGAATCGAAATTGTTCGTTTTTGGTGTGGCCTAATGTTTGATCACTTGTTGCATCACTCGGGTCAAACATTATTAGCTACGAAAGTAAGCTGTTTTTACGGAACCAACTACCCACACGTACATATATAGTGAGCCCGCCTATCTAGTCAAAGAATCTTATGTAAATGTACAAAATTTTAACGTAATCCATCACTGGTAAACATGTTTGCGTATTCAAGGTAAACATTCGGGGTTTACCATCCCTTTTAGCGGGTCAGTTTCAATTTTCGGGAACGAAGTGGAGATATTTTACTGAAATGAAGGAAAGTGGCAGGGATATTAGGTTCTTTTCACGTGGCGTGTTGGTCGTTCAATGAATCATCGTTAATCGAGCGGAGACGTTTCGAAGGCGTATTGTTCTTGAGTCATGTAATTCAATAAAGTGGCAGATAAAGTGGCATTCGCGAGTCCGTCGGAACGTTTCTCACCCGAGTACCGAGATGATCCCACTTTTTAATTCTATTCGAGTTTGTTTTTACTTGGACTCGACGAGGCCGAGTTCGTGTTCCGTTATACTCGACACGGCTCTTCGGTAGAATCTATCGGATCCTTGAGCTACGACTCTCACATGGATTCTCCTTGTCTCTCTCGCTGTCTATTTCTCTTTCTTTTCACCTCACGTAAACCCATCCAGGTTAGAAAGTCATTGTTTATGGTGGTGCCCGGTGACCGGTTTTTTTCCACGCACCGTTCGCCATGCCACTCGCAGAATATCATTTCGTAGGATGCAATTGATTCTCATCACGGATCATTATTTCATTAATTTATCCTCGACTCGATTCGAGTCCACGTTTCGAATTTACTTGGTTTCCAACAAACGAACCTCCCGAGATTCTATTCCTTCGAACCAGTCGAACTTAAGTCTCTTCTTAATTATTACTTATACTTAATATTTCAACATAGAAATTGAAGCTATATCATATTCGAGATATAAAATAGTCAATTTATTACCCGACCAAATTAGGTTTTTAGTTCCTCGCACGAGGAAAACTCGCGTAATCTCCGTCATTATCAGACCATGTACTGGTCATTTATAGAAACATCATGTGATAATTAAATACATATCAATCCCCGATATCGATCCCTCGATGTCGATTAGATTACGTACATATATTTCTAAGCGAATCTATTATATTCCTTATGCCGTCTTGATTAAAAGTCTCGAGAGATATAATTATATCGTTTGGCGCCGTAGATCGTTTTCATTTCCACGTCCCGGTTTAATAGCCCTTGATACCGTTACGAGGCCGAGAAAAGATATATCGTTTTTCGGGGAAAATGGGTGAAAGCTAATAACTAAGGGTACCGAGAGGGTGGATTAGAGGCCCTTGAGAAAATAGATTTCCCTTTATCGTACTGTCGGCGATGTTTTGTAGCTCGTACCGCAACCGGAATTCGGCCTTTGTCCTCCACGTTCCGGTATTGAATGGGCCACTGGGACAGAACTATCGTCATCTTTCTCCTCCTTGTTTCTCTTCGATCATCCCCCTCTTTCTCTCTTACTTTCTCCAAGGAAAGGGAGAAATGATGAAGAAAGACGGGGACATTCGATGTCACGCGGTATACTGATAATCGATACGGTGACGTCGTGCCCGAATAGGCCAATGGGAATACGAGTTTCGCGTTGCTTTAGTTCTGACTGTCCCATCCACTGATAAGAGAAGAGCATCGAACTCCCGGATTCCTTTGTTCTTCATCTTTCGAACTCTCTTTTGCTCTTCCAACTTGTCTTGTTCTTATTTTGTGCTTCCGATTCTGGTTCTGGGAGCTTGTTTTGAAACTGGTTGTTGTTGTAAGTCGCTTTTTATTATTTGTTCTTAGGTCATTTTTGGGGCCCGATATTAGCTATAAGTTGCTTTTAAGTTTTAAGTTTTATCGACAATAAATTTCAATGCATCCTTCGTTGATATAACTAATGCTCTTCATCAGAGTATTATCATACACCGAATAATATATAATAAGAATATAACGAATATTATTAGATATACGTTAAATCATTAATATTGCCATAAGAATCATCACTCTCGTATCAAATAAACATCATGTCGAAACAGATCCGTCGGAAAACATCGGCCGAAACCATCTCAATTTCCTTGCACCATACATTGTTTCTATTTTCTACCAGCCGTTTCCCGGCACCATATTTTCCAGCTGAGTTTATTTTTTCCCGTCTCGTTTCGGTTCGCGGCCCATTTTTCTCTTTCACTTTTCTCTTTACGCCTCCTACGAAGGAGTTTCATCAGCGTAGGGCAAAAGTATCCGGCGAGACTGTAGTATCGTCGACACGTTGACACCGCCATGCTGCCTTTATTTCTTCGCTCGTTTCAATGTCCCCGGTCGCTTTGTTTCGAGCTATATTTTATCGAATTTTATCCGTGCGACCTTGAGTACCCCGTGCGCCTCTTCGTACTCCATTATCGATACGACCACCGACGACCACTCGCGTGACTTAAGCTCGCTGACCCCAATGAGATTTTTTCCTTCCTCGTCCGTTACTTCTTTCTTCATCGAATATCAAAAGCCCCTAACCAACGTCCTTTCGTAACGCCTCTTCATCGATGTCACTCGACTTTCTCGGATATTTTTATGGAAATTCATTACGGAAGCCAAATACGTTGGGTTACTGGTCGATGAAGAGGAACGAGTGTATCTTAACCTTCATAACAATAGATACCAAAGCGGTCAGAATGACGGGTCTACGGTATTTTATAAAAATATTCAAATCTACGTCGTTCCATTTTCCGAGACTTCTCGCGACTCACGTTGCATAATTAAACATAATTATATCGATTAATTAAATTTTGGGACCACTGCTACGGTCTGCATTAACATTGGCACCTTATGGTGTATTGTATTATATTAATCAAAATTTTATTTTTCGACGAATTTTAATTGTAGATTTCTTTTCAAAATATTTAATGTGAACGTAATAGTTTGAAATAAATATCTGCGATTTGAATTATCACTGTCATCGGTAGTTCTAGTGTTAATACTCAGAACTCGATATTTCGACTTTTCAAAATGTTCAAATTTCATTTTAGAAAAGATATGTTGATTTTCATAAATATCTTCAAAAATGCATATTTTCCAAGGTTTCGTAGATGGTACATGGAAAAATTAAGTTAAATTAAGTTAAGTCTTATCGTAAGTAAAGTGTACGATACCGTGTTCTCGGAGGTTACATCTTTAACCGCGACCTGGTTGTTCTTAATTGGAGATTTACAATTAAGTCTTCGGAATGAACCTTCCATAAACGTATATATAACTACTTCGACTACTTAAAAACACTTTATACATATTAATTACCGTAAGAAGGCCCGCGATAATGAGTATATCAAGTATTTTTGCGAGACACGTGTAAGCTTAAGAAAATATTGAGCCGTTGCCGATTTACTTGTATGAAATTTCGATTTTTTTTTCTCAAGTTTAATAAGGAGGGGCCGATAATTTCTTTAAGACACACAGACACACACGAGTGTATTCGCAAATTTGGTAATTCGTTAACACATACACGCAGGGAGCACGCGAGATACACGCGTGCGTGGACGTCGATGATAAGGCCACCGGCACTCCGAAAGGCTTGCTGAGAGACATGTTGTTTTAGGCCAGGCAAACAAGTGCCATAACCCGGCAGAGCACGTCTTCGCGTGCTGATAAGAGGGGCTTAAAAATTATGCGAAATCTAACGTGATCACTAATCTCTTGTAATCTTTTAAATACTCTTGAGAAATATTTGCACTTGCCGCGAGAAGGAATCGCCGTGTTTGATCGTTTCTGCGGACCTTCGTGCACTTCATACAACTATATTTTCTTGTAAAAAAATTATTTAATTTTTGGAGAGTCTTATACATATATAGATACGTAATTTTAATTAAAAGTTATTGCGAACCAGTACTAAATAACATATGTTAAATAGTTCAAATAGTATAACGTCACAGTGATAATTAATATCATGAATATCAATTTCAAATTATTACTTCTATATGAAATATCCTGCACTTATAATCAACAATTCCATTTCTGAATAATGTAATACAATACACCGTAAGATCCCGATATCAATAGAAACCATTATAGAAGACCTTCGGTTTCCATCAAACTTAAGTAATTTCTCTTCGAAGCTGTTGACACAACACCGAACATCAAGATAATCCAGATCCCGTAAAAACACCATAACTCAAAGAGATTAACGGAGATCACCGATCATCGTGAAAAGGCTCGAATGCATCTGACTGCAATGTGGTTTACATGAAACTATTTTCGCACTTCCTATGACTCACCATAACGATACAGACGAGGTTGTTGTTGTCCCGATAAGAGGCGTTACTTAAACGCGTGCCGTGCGTACAGCATTCCCCACTATCGTTGAATTGTGCAATTTAGGCCCCCGTTAAAGAAGGACAGAGAGACAGAGATACAGAAAGATAGAGAAAGAACGGAAGAAGGATAGAGAAAGAAAGCTCGCGTATAGAGAAAGAAACGGAGAAAGAGAGGGACAGTCGTCCACGCGTCGGAAAGAGAAAGACAGATAACGTGGCATCGAGTTTGACATTTCGATCTGGTTGGTGTAACAACCGACACACCCAACTCCATAATAACCACTCGTTAGTAGCGCGGTTTCCATCTCGCACACATGACACACGCTCGCATATGCAAAGATATCATATACACACACACATACAGGACAATAATGCAAACAATAGCGATATGCATTTTTACGTACATCGAGTTAAATGGAGGCTACTTGTGGGAAACTGAGTTGGAAAGAGAGAACACCAGGCACCATCCAGTTGCGTGCATCGCATACGAAACGCCGTCCGGTTAATTATTGATCTTAATTAAGGCGCATCGCTGTAAATTATTACAATTAATCCGTAGGTGGGTGGTGGATACTCGCTCGGTTTCATAGTGTATATTATGCGCTTCCGTTCCTTACGAAACCATCAACGCCGTCGCTTATCACCTATTTAGTCACGTACCGTTGTAAAACCCACGGACACCGTTCTTTCGCGCCACCCTAATTCTACCGTTTATGTCTCCCCTCTCCCTCCCTCCTCCGCCTCGACCGAGCTATAATTGACATATTACTTTATGCCGGCAATAACATTATTTTTCTCCTCGTACGTTGGTTATTTTTTACGGGTCAACGGACGATCGTTAAAATCATGGGGTATGGTAACTCCGGAGACTAATGTTGGACTGCTACGAACTGCTATTTTTCATATCGAATTTGACGTTTTTACGTTCGCCTTGCTGCTCGGATATATCTATTATTATTTGTTTTCTATTAATAGCAATACGCTGCTTTCAAAAATATCGAAGTCTTTTCGAATTCTTTGTGTACATTGGTATTGTTCTTGCGCTTAAGTTTCTTCACTTTATTAGACTTAATTTAATTAGAAACAACTTGCTGGAGCATATTTCATTGTCCGGAGTATATAGGTGTTTATCGCGCGATATTTTTATATTCGATCCGAGCGTTCAAAATAATAATAGGACTTTATAATATTGTGTTCGATGCCCGTTGGATTGGCAGTGTGAAATGTTTGCGT
Source organism: Nysson spinosus (assembly GCA_910591585.2). Classification (NCBI taxonomy): domain Eukaryota; kingdom Metazoa; phylum Arthropoda; class Insecta; order Hymenoptera; family Crabronidae; genus Nysson; species Nysson spinosus. Next base: position 10,005,602 of record OU342832.1, read on the forward strand.
GGGCGTGATATATATGGGGCAATATGGCACAAGGTTTCTTATAATCGATTCGAATGTTGTTTGTCTCCGGAGCTTCTTCCGAATATCTTCTTTCCCGAGCACCTATCTCTGCCTTCTTTCCATCGCCGTGCAATCACGAGGTCGGCCATTCGTTCGTTCGCTCGCGAGATTATTCAGTCTCGCCTCTTTCGACGTCTTTCAGACATTTTAATTAAACCGCATTTCTCTAATAAGATTAAGGTAATAAAGAGATTACGCGCAGCTGCATATTTCCTTTAATATCGGCCGCTTTGTATCTGCCAGTTTCTATTGTTTCGAGTAGACAAGCGCTTTTCAAGGGGACGGTATTAGAACTACGGAAAAATATAAAAATATCGTATTTATCGGCGCTTGATGTAATTACTTTAAAGTGAAATAGAGAACTATTGCCGTCACGGTATTATTGTTTGTCATGTTTCGTGATATGTATCGTGACGCAGGACCTCGCGTGATTGCAAGTCGACTGGGTGCAACGTCATATCGCGGTTTAATGCAATATCGACTACGGGTCGACAGCCCTTATGCACATTTTTTCATTCCTACTCGTTTGAAAAATATTCTCCCGGATGTCAACATTTTAATTATGGGACATAATTATATTACGCGAAGAGAATATAATCCAATAGGAACACAATTTCGTTTCCGTGTTTTAAAAACAAAGCTCCGAACTTTACTCCTGAATTCCACTCGATTAAAAACAATTATCAAGCTTGACTAAAAACCCAGTGCACAGTAAAATATATATTGTATAATATTTCATTGGGACACTTTACTATTTATTAATTACACACGGGGAATAAGTTTTTATTAAACTTACTTGGCGCCAGTGATTCTTTATATATTTTTACTAATTAGATTAACTATGTTTACTAATATTAGATAGCGCATCGTCACCGCCATTTTTTAAGAGTATCCAATGTCAAATTATTTAGCGACGCAAATATTAATAGGAAAAGAAATCCAGTAGGATGCGAAGGCTCATTCGACTTTGAATACATTAGATTTTATCTTCTGACATTAAGATGAAGATTATGCTACTAGATTCCGCCTTCGAATCAAGAATAGGACATGGCTTTCATAAGGTAGGAGCAGGTAGTATTAAAGGCAAGGGACGCGGTGTTTTCTATGGTGAGGTTCGAGAATGGGCATCCAGGAATTAGGTTGAATTTTTTATCCTCTTATATCCTTGACGAGGTTACGAAGTGGGCTGAAATTCCCGTCGTTCCTACCCATGGTGGAACGATTTTACGAGTATTTTCATTCCCTCCTACCCTCCGTATCTCTATATAACATCTGCTTCTAATAATGTAATTTTTCGAATTTCTTTTACGAGGGGATTTATCCCCCGGAAATGTGCCGGCTCTGTTCTCTACTCGCTACTGATTATTCGGCACGTAAAACACGCCGTAATATCGGGTAATGGCTGCTCGGGGTAAAAATACTTTTACACTTCTGCGAATGATCGTTAGGGAAGTAGTTGTTAGTTTACTGTCAATGGTCTTCTATGGTACCGTTAATCTTTAAGTGTCATGGTATAATTTTGTTACGCTTGTACTACGCTTGACTCTCAATTCACTTGTCTAAAGATACATAATGGTCGGCATCTTAATTTACGAAACATATCGTATAATTGAACGGAATATTCATCGAGCTTAAGTAAAACGTGAATGAATTATAGTTTTGTAAATTTATTTCGCTTCGGTAGGTAAATATATTTACGAATAAAGTATTCTTAATTTCGATATTGAATTTTCGTAAGAATATTCTTAAATATTCAAGTTAAGTTTGGATAAACATTTATATTTCGATATAATATCGAACGTTTCCGGAAGTAATTGCTTCGGGTAGCACATTACAAGTTGCGGGATACCGAAGGCCATGTAAAACAGTACATAACTAAACAATATGTTCCCATACAGTGTATTTCCTATAACGGAATCCCCGTGCATTCGGAGCACCGTCAATTACTGGACACACAAAGCGAAGCGTGTATAAATTGCAGAGCTAATGGCTCCTTTGTTTCACTGGATCTGGAGCGTCGTATGAATCGAATAGTAAACTAAACAACAACCCATTCCCCGTGTTCTAACACGTTTAATCACTATTCTTCGGTCATTGAACCGTAATAGCATTGCGATGCAATTTTATGCGAAAACACGTATATGCTTTCTAAACGTCGCATAGAGGAAGAAGGACAAAAGGCTTCACAGTGGAACGCTGATTATCTGATTCAGTACGAATCAGGGTAAATCGAATGTTATAAATAATTGAAACACTCATCAGCCAGATGTAGATTGTTGCTTATTATTAACAATAAATACCTGGTTTTGGTGTCTTGAGTTAATTATCTCTTTCGGAAGTCTACTTGGTTGCGTCTCCAGGGTAGTATCCTAACCTCCATTGACGATCTTCGAACTTCGTCGTGAATAATTGCATTTAATACTTGTTGCACAATTGTTATTAATGTTCACTGCATTGTTAAGCGGTATTGTTAACACTAGATGCGATCGTGGAGACTGACAAACGATACTTTTCTATCTAATATACGATTTATGTAGCCGACACCACGCAACACGTCTTATCTCACGCACCGCCATTACTAAATTGATGTCGTTACGCGCGAAGTATTTGGCGCACGGCGAATTTGAAAATATTTGGCGTGCGGGTTCTCTGATTTCTGTAACTACACGGTTTTCAAGAATTGTTCTTGCGGGTTATTATTACTAGGCATTGTATATTCAAATATTATTGCGTGTTATTTTAACTAACAGGAAATAAGAGCGAGATAAAGTTGATAATTGCTTTGGAAGACCAAGAGAAGAAATTTTGTGAAACGTTTATCGAAGGAATTGCATAAAACAATGAAGATATAATATCGCAGTGATACTTAAGGGTTAAAGTTGATGAGATTCACGTTCATAATGAATTAAAATTTTCGTTTCTTCGTTCAAATTACAAATCGGCGGTTGATAAGAAATTTAATAATACAATGGCTTCTTTCTCTATGTTTGTTATATCTGGAACTGTATCTGAGAAATTAGGAATTCGAATTTATTTTCATACACTTGTTCTTAATTAACATGTCATTATCAGTACAATTAGTAATATTAAAGAACTGTTAATACAGAATCTAACGGGTACCAATTAGTTGCAATTACATTACAATACTCTCTTTTTTCATGAGGATAAATTGCCACAAAAACAACTAAAAAATAATGCATGCCAGATAAGATGCAACTGTCATTCGATCGAAATTTTCCTGGTTGATACGTTACCCTCGAAAATTTATCAGGAATATTAAAGCGGAACGATAGTAAGTTACGCGCAAGAGATTACAGGCGTAATACGTAATTACACGCCCGTTCGAAATTACATATCTCCCGGTAAATCGTATACGAGAAAACATCATCGCGTCAATATGTACTGACCAGATTGATTAGAAACATGCATTAATCGCTGACTCACGATCACGGGCGGGAAACAGCGTGACATTGTCGGTTCATCGACAACATGTTTGGGCAGATTATTTTTCACCCGTCTACGTTGTAATGACGTCTCCTGTTAGATATCCACTGTCAATTTAATTCTCCATTTTTGTGCTGTCCGTAAAAGTTTTGAAATTTCCTTCGAATGTTTACGAGCTTGTTACCTCCGCTTAAAGCAGAACTTATTCTTTCAGTGAAATGTAACGATTGCGTTTCACTTCTTCTTTGATCTATAATCGATTCTCACGTCATATAAATATAAATTAAATTCAGAATCTTTAAACTCAGTAATTTGGAATTTCGGAAATTTGGAGACATGGAAATGTGTAAGTTTCGAAACAAAGAATTGCGGAAATTTGGAAGTTTAGAAGTTTGGAAATTCGAAAATTCAGAGGTATAGAAATTTAGAAATTTAAAGATTTAGGAACTGACAAATTCAGAAATCCAAGAATTCATCTGAAAATAATGCGATAATCATATCTTCCCAAGGGGAATCACTTCGATAAGAACGAATCTCGACCAGAATTCGTGTAACAAGATTAAGGTTTTGAAATATACATATCAGGGTTGCATGTATTTTGATTGAAGAGATGGTTGGAGGAGAACGTGTTCATAAAAATGGAGAATATATGGAAGTGCAAGTGAAATTTATGGTTCGTGATGAATGAGTGGTCCACTGACGATTTTTCTAGAAAGAGAAAACAACTACGAAGCGAGCTGGTTCCGCTATTATTATCGTCTAATCTTGTTTGTCGTAGCAAGTTTTCTTCTGGCAAAGAGTCACCAGAACCATCGTTCTCCGAGTGACGTCCGGTTGGAACCAGATAGTCATAATTCTAAATTTCCTTGGCTCCTTTGCATCTGAGAAAACATGTTTTTGTTGGAAACGCGAGTCGCGAGCAACCGGGAAATGCATGAACTCTGTGGTAACAGACTTCTTGTCTCGTTGGCGTCCTATTATTTCATGGCGAAATGAATGTTTTTGTAAGCAATAAAATATTTGCGCAACCGAAACCTTACTCCTTCAACGTGTCTAAAGAATCCATTAGAAATATTATAATATTATTATCTAAAATTATTGCAATATTAGCATCCAAAAAAGTACAGATTCAATAGATCCCAAGTATCAGATATCTACAGTGAAGCACTTAAACCTAATCAATTATTTCATTCAATTGAATAATTCATCAAAGTTAATGCAAAAAATCCACATCTTATCGAAGCTATTCCTTAATAAAGAGATCTAATTCTTTCTTACTCTTTTGTTTTTTCTCTTTTGTTCCTGAAGAACAAGGTTTCCAAAGGTCGCGTTTGGCTTTACGATAAATTGTGCGGGGAACATTGTTTAGCGTTGAATTTTGGGTATCCGAAAACGAGGTCGAGAACTACTTAGCCCAGGTTTAAGGCACTCAGGTTACGATAGAAGGCTTTCGAGTGGTAACGGACTTATCAGAAATTTAGAAAGCGGAGATATATTACGACTTAGCGTGCCGTTTTAATGGGGCCCTTCAACCTTTTAGGAGAAAATATGCTTAATGCACACGGTTGGCGCTTTGGTTGCGCTACGTTGGGCCTATTATACATTGAAGTCTTCATTTCGACTTACATCGAATTATTTCCGAATTATGCAAATTCTACCTCACCTCCCGTCGTGGAGTCGAAGTTCACTCTATGAAACGTCTTCTTGAAGTTCGAAGCATCGGAGTGTTTTAGAAGAAAGTTACGCCATGAAAGATAAATTCTCGCGTGAAGTTGCGAGCAAGTAACGGTGGGAGTTGTTCAAGGTTCAACCCTGAATTCTTCATGTTTACCTGAAAATATAATATTGTTAGTAAAAGTAATTAAAGGAAGAATATTTCTTTCGCCGAATAACGGTGAATTTTTAGATCGGATGTATTACAAAATAAATAAACGTAATTAATTTTGATAACAATTTTATAGCTTATTACTACATAGGAACGAAAATATATTTTGTATTTATTTATTTATTATTATTTGTGGATTAAATAGTCTGATATCATTTAATGAAGTCACTCATCGATGAAGTTTGTTAAAATATATTTAATAACGACGAATACTAATGAATTATTAAATGAAGCTTGATTTAATTCCACGTCACCGAAACGACGAGATAAAAAATCAAGTTTGGCAAAGTTTCCTGGCGGTGCAAGGGGTTCAAGATAGAATTATGTGAGGTGCATCCTCGAGCTCGAAAAGGAAAACTTTCGGTAGTAGTAGCCACGAGGGAAGAACGAAAGCCCGGGGATAAGCAAACGTTCTAAAATATAGCAGAAGTAAATTCCAACCTGTGAAAGTAGAAACTCGATCTGCCGTACGCCCGGAGTTGGAATTACAAGAAAAACCTGGAGAGCAGGGAAAAGTTATAAAATGTCCACCAACTGAATTCCCCGTGGTGGGATTTTGTCTAGGCAAAACAATTGCAAAATCAATTATTGCATCGGACATATATATCCCTTCCATCAAATGTTTACTTATATTTCTTAAGAAATTCGTAATAACTTTCAAAACTTTATATTAATTTGGAAAGAACCGTAAGACGAACTTTAATATATTTGGTTAATTAAGACAAGACATCATTAAGAAGTGTACAGATATTGTAACTACACCTATGAGTAAATAAATATTACGGAAATAATAATTTCAATCTAATTCACCTAATTAAACTTAATAAAAAATGTCTTCAATACGTGAATCTCTCAAAAATGATGATCTTCATATAATTTTCCATATAATAATTTCATTTAACTTGCCATCATTCAAAATTAGGATCCAAACAATCTTATATTCTTTCACATAATAATTTGATTTAAATTGCCAAAAATCATCCAAAATTAGGTTTCAAACAAAGTAATCTTCGTATATTCTTTCCCATAATAATTTGATTCAGCTTGTAATCATCTAAAATTAGATTCAAAATAGTCTTCATATATCTGATCACATAATAATTTGGTTCGACTCGTTATTCGAAAGCATCATTCGATTGGAGTCCCAAGGGGTCACTCGAAAAAGACTTTTCCTTCGGTGAAGAATCTACGTGACTAAAAACTCGTGTTCCCTCATCGATGGATTTTCCTCGTCAATGGTGGGAAGTAGTTCCGTGAGTCTCACACTAGCGAAGCATCTCGCCACGAAGTCTCGAAGTGCACGTGGGCCATGTGCCAGGAGGGTTTGCCAAAAGAAAAAGAATTCTCGGAAGAACGCTCTCGTGCTGGCTGCAGTTTTCGAGGGCCTCGTCGGAACGGGACTGTCCGGAATGAATCTTGCCAAATCCCTGCGTACGGGTTAATTGAGTAATCCTAGTACCGTCGATGACGTATTCCTCGCACTATTTTTAATTCGTGCCAGCTGTTCGACACCTCCGTGGCTTCTTTATTTCCTTCCTCCTCGTCTTCTTCCCTTTCTTCTTCCTCACCCTTTCTCTTCCCTGGGAGTTCCTCCTCGGATATTTTTTAACTTTCTTGGAAATCTACTTTCGCTTCTCGTTATTAACGAAAGTATCGCTCGGTTTGGCTCTTGGGAATCTTCCTTCACTTCTTCTTCTTCTTCTTCAAGGAAAGTATCACTTGGTTTGGATCTTATTTTTGGCACCTGAAAATAGAATTGGAACGCGGTGTATTCGTGTGCTTCATGAATGGTTGCATTAATTCGATGATTTGTTTGAATACGTTTGACGAGTAATACTGTTGATAATAATTAATGCGAGGACTCGGTGTTATTAAAAGAATATTTTTTCACGGAGGATATTATTATTGTATCGTTTCATTGCGTCACGGGCAATTGAAATTCAGAATTATCTGAAAGATCCCCGTTATCAGTTCCCCTCGGGTATTTTTGTGGCACCAGTTATTTATGAAACTCGAAAAGGAGCCTCGTTATCGTGAAAGTTTTTTTTTCGGTGACAGGTGGGATCACCTTCGAATTCGGTAATTACCCGATTATCAAAGAAGCCACGTGGTTCGTTTATCCGTGACGACTAAACAAGACGGGGTCGAAGATCACCAAAAAATTCCACCCGAATTGCCGAAAAAAATCCATCGTAAATAGGATCGAACTCAATATTATTTTGCGACTGGCCGAAGGACGAGGAGGGAGATTAAAGGTCAACGACTATCGATGGCTAAACCCGCCAATGGTACACGACTTTGTTTATATTATTTTTCATTGTAAACTCACCCGTCAGTCGCATAAGGTCGCGGTGTTATTTTTAGTCAGAACTTTTTGTAAATTAGTAGAATTCTGTTTTTCTCAGTGTCGCCTCGACCAACGAGTAGTTTCTTTCTCTTTTATCTCTTTTTATTTCGCTCTCGTTCGGTATCGCAGCTTCTGTATGACGTAGACTAATTTGTTATTTCCGGTAAGAAATAGCGCTGAACTAGTTCTCCAATAACCGACTGGATCATAATAGAACCACCTGATATTCGAGGATCGACACGCTTCGCGGGATTCTCGTTTCGTATTCTCTCCTTTTTTTCATCCGATCTCAGACCTCACTGTGCTCACCGTGCAGTAAATCTACGTTTATCTCCAACCGGCGATAATAACTCGTGCGTTAGCACACTTTCGTCGCAGCGATAACTGCGTGAGAACCGCGATATTTCTTGGGCGGACAATTCCGTGATTCGCTCACGAAACGGATCTGGGCGCGTTTCTATTGGAGCCAAAGGCAACGAAGTGGTTGGATACTCGAATAAGCTTTTATTGGTGATTTAATAATACATTTAAGAACGAATTAACATTTAATCGCGTGTTAGAGTTTGATTTGAATATCAGAGTTTTGTTAGAGTTGGATTTCAATCGTTATTTGAGACAGGAAATATGGATACGTCTTCCTACGGTTTTGAATTAAGATGCCGGAGTGCCGAGTTTCAGGTACAAAGTATAATTTGAATTCATAATGATAAGATGATAAGTTTTCTGTGGAAATAACGATTGTTTTTCTATTTCGAGTTGAAGTTCATTTGTGTCAATGATTTAAAAATGGTGCAATGATTGATTTAACGATATTTCTTTAAATGGATGTCAACGAAACAGTAATTACTTTGTAATGTCAAATTTTAAGGTTATCTACATCGATAGTGACACCATTATACAATTATTATTTTTAAATAATACTATCATTAATGTATATCGATAAGATATACATTGATACCAGTATATGATTCTTTTTAAATTTTCGTAATAATCAACTACCAAAAATTCAATATAAGAATTCATTATAATAAACCACTAATTGATGAAAGAAATGCTTATGAAAATTGATAATTACTATTAAGACACGAATTATGTTCCGTTTCCACGGCATGATGCAAGGAAAAATAAATATGTCTCCCGTGTTTTGAGAAACCCGGTGATCGTGAAGATTCACGATGCCGTGGTGCGTTTTAACTCTCCGCGGGATTTCGTCACGCGCGTTCGTCCCTTTGATATTTTTAATCAAGCGAACCTTGAAACGGTGAAGCGCGGCTGTTACCAAGTAGCGTCATGAAGCATCGCCCACACGAGAAAGAGAAAGAGAAAGAAAAACACACGGAGATCTTTCTCCATTCCAACGCGTCGGTGGCTTCGAAGGGACGAAAATTAATATTCCCTACGTAGCGAAACTCGGCGCCAAAGTGAAATGCCTTTCGCGTTTGATTCGTACGTGTCATATTGAGGCGGTCGTCGACCCACTGCAAGGCCGCCATTGGACACTTCTTTGATTCTCTTTAATCCTATTTCTTCAGCTTTAATGAGATAATATTCAGTCTTTCTTTTCTTCGTGTCACCCTTCTCCACCCTCTTCGACGATGGCCGACCGAAGAGAACCGGTGAATTCAATGGCCGGCGGAACAGGTGTCGCAGAATAAATAACATCGAAGAATGTTGCAAATGATGTGCGGAATAATAAGCATTTTAATTTGCCATTTGAAAGTCTTTTTTACGACGAAAGAAATTTACACCTGTGTCCCGTCGCGCTTCGCGCTGCAACACCGTACAAACGGTGCAGCTGATAGTACTGATAACGCTGTTTTGCTATTTAAAATATTGCATATATCCTCAAATACTGAATTCATTATTTATCAACTATTAATATTCACTCTTTCATTATCTACTTTAACTCCACACCTCGTACTATCTCATAACAAAAAAGCGGCACTTATAATCCTCCAATTTAATATTTCATATTTCGAGAAACGAGTACGTGCAATATGAAACATTATTTCTAAAATTATCTTAAACGGCTGACGTTCCCTTATCGATAAAAAGAAGTCATTGGAACTCCGCTTGTGGTACGTGATAACGATAAACTTGCTTTTATTTAATTTAATCTACTTTGTTGAGTAGGCTCTACTCGGAAATTTCACTCCGAAAAAATCATTTCACAAATGACATTTTATCAACGTTATATCCAGCACGAGTATTAACGACACGAATAAATATTCCTTATACTTGGAATATGATATTACATGGCAAGTTTCTAAGTTTAGAATGCAGACATGTGTGTCTCGAGCGTAACACGTGATCACCGAGCCACGCCGCGTTATCATGGGTCTATCAATTACAGTTTCTGCTCTGGTATCGTGCTTACGAACATTTAGAATAGTAATAATCACTATACTGACACTCATTTGCTAGGATCTTTGATGACATCAACATCGGACATTCACGTTGATGGTGCTCCGTTGATGCAATCAAAACACCTGATTACATGGATCGCTTTCCAGTGACCCGGAAACCCACTTACTTCTTCGGTTCATGGTATCTAAGCAAAAATCACGTTGCGTCACTCTTGTTTTCGATTCATAGGTGTCAGGTTCAAGTTATGTTCACCGATGAATTATATAATGAGTTTTAAGATCGAGCGGAGAAATGTATTCGAGATAATCTCACTCGAATTCTTTTTATCGTCTTTGGTTTGGCTCGAAATCGGGCGGGTCGAAGACACCCATAGTTTAGGGTCTTACCCCCATCACATCGCAATTGGGAATTATGGGGACTTATTAACGCGCCCTTATGATGCGTCCGTCGCCTTACAGGAGACCTTCTTCGATATTTTCAACAGAATCTTAGAACAAAACACAAATGTTCGTGAAAACACAGATTTACTATTTCAGGATGTCCTGTATGAAATAAGTCACTTAATTTAATCGCGATAATACAAAAATATTGTATGCATTATACGAATGACTTCGAACAGCTAATATCCTGATAGAGAACATTTTCTGTCGTCTTTTTATATTTAGAATTTCCAAATCACCCATATTTTTAAATCGAACAAAGTATCCTTGTATAATTGGGTGGCCAAGTTTACGTTGGATTATTATTACTTTATTAATATCTTCGGTTTAATTAACTCTCAAAAGTTGTACTGTTCAGTTCAACTTGTCTATTAGGGTACATTCAAGAATATGCAAATGTCCAAAGATTAAATTTATATATTATACAATATCATATTTATCGATCATTTTTTATACTGCTTGATATCGGTTTCAACGAATAGAATGTTTTAGTGGATTCCTGGGTTTTATAATAATTATTGTCTTTCTATTGTTACAGACTCATATATTGTTGATGGATGCGTTCCTCCAGAACAACAGACTGGATCATGTCTCGAGGGTGATGTCTTCGCACCCCTTGTATTTGGAACACTTCCTCCGTACCCAGAATTTCATCCTTAGGGGTGACGGACCACTTTCTTATGATTACAGACATCTCATCGCCATTATGGTGAGTACTCATGCATTCTCCATCTTGTTCACCGTGAAATTCATTATAATTGACATTTAATTAATACTCTTATTCCGATGTACCAAAAATTCATGTAAAAATCACGGCTTTTCCAATAGACGAATGACAACAAATTACAGGAATAAATGCGAGAAAGGAGTTTTTCACATAATATAGTTAATGAATTTTGCTTCTATAACAACGCTAAGTAGAATATTCTATGTATTTGCGTTCTATGAATATTTCTATCGTCATTCGCAGCATTCATTGTTTGTATACTTCGTTACGAAAGCGTACGCAAATAGAATAACCAGTATCATCCATAAAATAAAGCTGAGTACGATCGAGTTCCGAGCTTTTCTATGTCTTCTGTATCTCCTTTTTTTAAAGTTCCACGATCGCCCCTCGACGTAGTGGGTCGTCGGGTCAGAAGTTATCGGGAAACCAAGTAACTGCAGTCGTTTCATAATACAGCATGTTCCCGGAGAGAATTGTTACAGCTTCTGCTTTCTAAAGAATGATTCCGATACTTTTCCAAGAAAAGCTTTCTTTAAATTTATCAAAATGACTCGCTGGTTACCATGCCGATTGCAACACGTGTGAGATAATGTTGAGTATGAATTTGAGTTTTTTAATGCTCTTGTTGGGAGAGTGTTAACACTGGAATTATCAAAGTCCTCAAAATGACGGGTCTGCGGTTTTTAATAAAATGTTCAAATTTATAAAGCTCCATTTTCTGAGATTTGTTGCGGCTCGCGTTACACGACGAAGATCATCCACCCTTATTTTTAAGGACGTCTACGTAAATATAGAAATATAGTTAATTGTATCGCCGGCAGTTTTAGCATTAATTAATATTGGCAAAGGAATCGATACTTATAAAATCCGAATTAGGTTGCTACTCGTGGCGTATTGTAAACAGGATATAACATCGAGGTTGCAACTTCCTGCTTCGCAAGATACGACGTGACGATCGGAAGTCATAAAGCGGCCCGGTATCCCCCGATCCTAAAAAAAAATCCGAACGAACGATCGCTTCTCTATTATCTAATTATTATAATTATATCTAATCGCTGGACCGTGATATTTCATTTCTAGCAGCGGTTCTTCGTGGCCTTCGAGTTCTTCTAATATCCACTAATATTAATTTCCGAATGGCACAAAAAATGTAAATTGCACATGATACGATATAATTTTGCTTCTCCAATCAACACCGATCTATATAAATTACATACTTCTCGAAATATAAAAAAATGATAATATAATTAATTAAGTCCAGTATAGAAATGATGATCCACGCTGAAAATCTTCTAATAATTTTTATTAATAGGAAGTTTATTAAAACAGGTCTACAATGAAATAATCGAAATTCCAATCATTTCAATGATCTTATATCAAATAATTAAAAATCACTCCATAAAATAATAAAGATAATGATTTAAATCACTCGGGTGGAAGTACTTTTCCATCGGCAAATCTTCCGCGGATACCGCGGGAAATCAGGAGTGCCGATCTGCTCGGCGCGGGACGTGTTATCATAAGGACTGATAAGGGCCCCGAGACAGGCCCGGTAGCCGATAGACCGAAATACGATGCGCCGTGAATGATCGCCCGAAAACGGTTTATCATCGATGATAACCAGTGATGGGAAGGGGTGGTGCGCGCGTAGAATGATTCTACGGCGAGAAGGGTGAGGGGCCGGATTGTTAGTCGGTACACGAAGGAGCACGCGATAAGAGATAAGATATCTGAAAAACAGCTTTTCTACTGGTAAACATTTGACTCGGTGCACGGACTCGTGTCAGGGTCTATCATTCCTTCGAAAATACACCGTCGCATAATTTTTTTTAGGGGCCAATAAAAATGGCGCATGCTCGTGGCACAATAAAACTATAATAACTTGTTTACCGATCACCGCAGGGAAGTGTCATCGATTTCTTTAGAAACTATCATAAATAACGTCGAAAAACTGTTTGTTTTTTAGTGACTCGGCGCCGCCGAATTTGAATTATCTCGGCTTTTATCGGGTCCCTAAAATATCGCCGAAATCCTTTGAGTTTTTTTCCCCAAGGTTCCTCGATAATGCGATAAGGTGATGTTTATCTTTATAGGTCTTTAATCGAAGGGTTAAAGAGATCGCAATTAAAAGTCGCCGCACATTCTGTGTGTAAGAGAATGGTTTATAGTAGGTTCACTCTTGGCAAGCATATATTTGCAGACTTCTCTTATCGCTTATCATGACTCTCGAGAGTCGATCGATCGTGGTTCGCATAGTAAACACGTGTCTTGTTTACGCACTTCATCATCCTCCCTCTCTTTTTATCCACTCGTTATCCTCTTCGTTCTATCACTTTCTATCTTCTTTCCTATACGTCTTCCTTTCTTTTTCTTCCTCTCTTTCTCCCACTGTTTCTCTTTCCCACGTTCCTCTTCGTAGCTTTCATGCTTTGTGTATTTGAATATCAAGTAATTACTTAGTCGTTTTGCATTTTGCCGGCGAAAACACAGTCCGACACGAGGTCGATGTGTTCCGAAAGCAGAATTAATTATTCAGTATTATTCAAGATTAAAACCGTCATTATTCCTATCAAGGTAAACACTTGATCCTATTAAATCGCCAACGAAATAGTTGCGATTCCCATAAATATCATTCCGCAAAATGTTATGGAATATTAATGAGATATTAATAACCAAGTAAGGAATCTTATACATAATCCTTCTTAAATAAAAAAAACGCATTGAACTTTGTAGTTGAAAGTCGACATGAAACACTCGATGCATTTAAAATTTAAATCCCACCAATTAGGTACACGTGTATAATTAATGCAAATACTGATACTAATAATTAACGTGTTTTATATATTCATTTGTTTGTGCATATTATTTTCAATTACCGACATTAATTACTACCCTCATTTATAGTCTCGTAATTATACAAAATATACTCGGAATATAAAAGTGATCCCGAAGGAGTGAATTCTGTTTTATTTATTACTTTAGTTTCATTTCTCTGTATATTCTTTATGACACATGAAAAAGAAAATGATGAGGGGAAGAAAATAAATTTAGTACCATTTAAAAGTCTTTTTAATTAATCTAATCAAATGTTTATGTATGAAATAAGGATCGAAGATTTTTGAATTCTTCGTCGATCACTTTCTCAGCAACGAATTATTACGTGTTAAGCAAAAAATTACAATTAATTCCAAGGGTGGTGGATTATTCACGATGCGTAAATACGGCGACATGAAATAATGTATTTTTTCACTGGAAACATACTGGAAGTCATTTCACCGTGCGATAACATGCCCGATATCGTTGCCTTCAAACTCGCTCAATTTCGCGCCCCGGTACACCGTGTCACTCCCAATTTGACTCTCTCGCCTATCCGTTCATCCCTTCTCCCCGTTATCCCCCATCCCTTCATCCCTTCCGTCTCGTTTCCCTCTTTTTACACCTCGTCGTCCGTCCGAAAAATCTATGTCTTCTTCCGCCACTGTTCGAACGTCAGCTCGGGTTAACATCGCCGTCATCATAATTTCGCGATTCTTTCTTGGAGATCCTTCGGGTTTTATCGTGAACTGATAACTCGCGAGATGATAGTGGACCGCGATTAATGCATTTATGCACTGCACTGATATTGCGCGGAATTCCGTGGATATTACGTATTACGTGTTTCCCTAACATTGATAACACTCGGTTTAAATTGATTCTGATATTTTGTGTTTTCTTTGACGTATTTTATGCGCGCTTTGATGTTTGTTTGATATATGATATAATATGCAAACAAAGTTGCAACGGAAATTATTCGCTTTTGGGGATATTGGTCTGCGAATGTGTACTCTATTATATACAATATTGTTGTTGTAGGTAAAATTCATTAACTACAATTTTTCAAAAATGTTAGTTAATGAACTTTAGGTCTGTAACATTGATATATACATGGATTTGTTGGTACAATCGGAATCAGGGTATTGATTAAATGTAAATTGGAATATATTGACGAGGAAAAGAGTGAGTGGAATATACATATAGGAAGGGGGTGAAGCATAGGGGTGAAGTGTGGAGAATAATATAAGGGGATTGGATGGAAACAGGTTCTAAAGATTGGTTCTGTATTTTCAGGCCGCGGGTAGGCACCAGTGCAGCTACCTTATAAACCTGCAGAAGGGAGAGTTCCTTCTTCAGGGCGGTGACCCCTCGTGGCTCCAAGGCTTGAGATCGATTCCAGGGAAGCTACAAGATCTCTATGAGATCAATAAGATCTTAGCCCATAGACCGTGGCTGCTGAACAAAACGCACATAGAGGTCAGTTTACTATATTTTTTTTTATACCGAATTATGCTTTCCAATATCGATTTTAATTCATTATTGCAAATTTCCATTTTTTATATATGAGCCGTTTATTATGAAAATGGTGCAACACCATTGAAAATCTGACTGAAAATTATTTATAAGTTCACCTTGAATTGTAATCAAATTAAAACTCGAATATCCCCAAAAATGGAGTTATATCAGTTTTATAATATACTGCTGATATATAAGGTCTATAGAATGTTGTATTATATAATAAGCATTTACTTATATATATATATATAAAATATGTATTTTAGTTTATGGATTTTAAATAGCACGGTATTTAAATTCTTGTAACTTGATCCTTAATTAAATAGCTGTTAATAATGTCAAACTTGGGTATTTATGGTTGCAGAAACTGACGAAGGGTGCGGATAATTGGTCCTTGGCGGAAGTCGTCCATGCGATAGTTCTTTTGGCCCACTTCCACTCCCTCTCGTCTTTCGTTTTCTCCTGCGGTATTAACGAGGAGTTGGACAACGTTACTGGGCATCATTACAAAGAGAATATCCAGGATAATAGCAATAACATACCACCTGCCAAAGACAAGCTTTCCAGTAGTCCCAAGAAGATCCCCAATGGCGACGGCAAGACTGGTAAGTTAATCTTTATCCCCTAAACGATAATCCTCTATTTTCTTAATACTCAGAATACATTTCCATTAATCTATGAACAAAAAATATTATTACTACTACTATTATTATGCTATTATACTATTATTATTATTATTATTATTGCAATCACCTAACTGTATATTCCTTGTAAACTACCCTAGAAGCTGAATGCAGGTTCCAACCTTAAATATGGTATCACGATTAATTAAATCGAAGAAATACTTAATTTTAACTCCATATTCAGCCCTTACTCGACTTTTACGAGTGGCAGGAAATATCGTGGTTGTAACGTATATATTTATTAATTATGTAATATTTGATGATTTTACAGAAACCATACCGTCGCCACCATCCTCGCCCAGCATAGTCGGCGAGCAGGAAGTCGGGGTTGTCGCCCTGATGGAGCGTATGAAGCGCCTCTCGGAAAAGTCTGAATCCTACCAAATCACGCAAGAAGAATTATCGAAAAGATTCGAAACCGTGGAAACGCAATCGGCGGAATTAGCCGCGGCACCGCAAAGAAGTAGTTCGGTCCTCGATTCGGACATCGGCCTCTTCATCGAGGATCCCGCGTTCATCTACCAGGACTTCGCCAAGGTATTGCGACTTCCATGATTCTCCCTGTACACCTTTTTTTTTTATTCCCGTTTCCCGTGGGATCTAATATTAGAAGTGTTACGTAACCGTTAATTGAACAACAATCGCGCCCAACGCTATTCTCAACGATGTTTACTCGCAGACACGATATTATTTTCTCCGCTTCCTGTTCTTTCGCGAGGAAATCGCGAAAATATATTTCAAGGCGACACGCTAATCGATGAATATTTCAGTTCATTTATTCGATCATCGTTTCCACTTTGTTACTATGAATATTCAGAGCACACTGTTTGTGTATCCCACGGAGGCTTGGCCAGGTTACCTTAACTGGTCGAGCGATTGATATTCACTACTTAAAAAGCGATCCCGATTAAAAAACATTAAACGTCAAACCTGATAATCATCGATTGTTATACTCGATCATTTTGCCTTTTCGCGATTGGATCTTATATTTATTCTTATCGAGAATATCTTTTTATTAAATTATAGTCGTTTACTATTCTTATAATTCTGATACATCAATATATCAATAATCTCAATATAATAAATGACTATAATTTAATGTCTTATTATATGTATAATAATAATATAGACATCACATCAGAAACGTTCCAAATTAAATCGACCGAAAATGAAAGAGATATGAAAATAAGTTAATAATACAAATCCCTTTGTTTTCTGTGTTCCGCAGCGCGGTCAGTTGAACGACATACCCACCTTCCGCGTGCAAGATTATTCGTGGGACGATCACGGATATTCTTTAGTGAATCGGCTGTACAACGACGTCGGGAACCTCCTCGACGAGAAATTCAAGACCGCCTATAATCTGACGTATTACACAATGGGCACTCACAATAAAGTCGACACTTCGCGCTTCAGGCGGGCTATCTGGAATTATATTCAGTGTATGTTTGGCATAAGGCACGATGATTACGACTATAACGAGGTCAACCAGCTCCTCGAACGAAGCTTGAAAACCTTCATCAAGAGCGCCGTTTGCTATCCCGAACGCGTCACCAAGAGGGATTACGATCGTGTTATGAGAGAATTCAAGCACAGCGAGAAGGTACAGTACTCCTCCTCTTTACAATAATAATCTCCATGATTCAGTAATTTTTCAATTTTTATTCATTATCGTGAATGTCTTATTCGTATCACGTCAGGAGTCAGTTCTAGTAAAATCTGTTTCTCGTCTCCACTCTTTTGGGGTTGAAAGAATTATTATAAATTTAGCGTGAACATAGAAAGTCTGAATCTAGACATCTAGGGAAACATTAAGAATATCGAAATGAGGTGGGTGAATTTATTTGTAATATTGATTGTGTTTATTTATGTTACAGGTTCACGTGAATCTGATGATCTTGGAAGCACGTATGCAAGCGGAACTTCTTTATGCTCTGCGTGCTGTGATGCGATATATGACCTAAACGATGTATCGTGTCGTCCCTTCGTCTGTCCGCGCTGTCTGTCTGCCTGTCTGCCAGTCAGTTTGTCGATTTATTTTCACGTAACGTTCGCACCACGAATTCGCGAGGCGAAGTCTCTTCTTTGCGGACTCTTGCACACGGCACGGAAGGAACGAGCGAACACGCATACAATACCGCAGAGACACATACCGAAACACATACATAAAATTATACACCTAATTTGCAGTATATATATAAACATATACGCGCGTAAATGGAAGTTTATCCTCTAAGTATGTATCAGAAAAAAAAGAAATGAAGAAAAACTTGAATGTTTTGAGTGTCCCGCTGTGTCATCGTCGTGTAAGGTGTTTGTCGTTCGCTCACCGCTCGTCGATTTTTCAAGAACGGATTTCTTCGATGAGTCAGTGCTAAAGAAGAAGAAGATGATGATAATGAGGATGATGAAGAAGATGATAAGGGATGCGTAGTGATGAAGATATAATAAAAAGGGTCCTTTAAAAGAAGAAGGATCCCGCACGATGTGCGAATTTTCGAGAAGAATTGGACATAAAAGAAATGTCGAGATTCGAGTCTTTTTAAAATGTTTCACTCGTCGAAGCTTTTTGATTCGTGCTCCTGGCAATTTGGAGTGCACGGCTTTGCATTAATGGCTCCTTGAGAAGCCTATCGACGATATCGTTGAGTCGTTTCGTTTTAAGCTTCGCGTTGATCCGCGTGATAACACGTGGTTTATAACGAGTCACGCGCGCATGCACGCGAGAGTGAGTGAGAGGGAGGGAGAGAAGAGTGCGAGAGGAGAAAACCAAACACGTTATAAACGTGCCTGGGAACCGAGAATGGAATGCGACACGAAGGGAGAGAAAAAGAGAGAGATAGAGAGAAAGACGATAAAAGTGATAAAAGTGGAGATGGATTAACAAGTGAGAAGAGATTTATCGTTTGTTTTGTATATAGATACTTGTATTTTTCTATGTTCGAGATCGTAGTAGACTGTTATTTGTGCGTATTTCATTAACTTTTCAGATCTGTTCAACCTTTTTCGCCTCACGCCCCCTTTACGTATACACTTTGAGATCGAATTCCCCGCGCCACTCCCCCATCTTGAAATCTTCACCCGCTTTCACCTAGTACTTGCTTTTGGTTTTATTTAATACACGATGACATTTAATATTCATCGATATCAAGCTTATGTAGTTCCGTAAAAAGAAAATAGCACACACTTAATTCTTCTTCTTAGCGTCGCACCTTCCGATCAAAACGGAACGCGATTATTTAAGAAGACGATAAGAACACATCCGACTCACGAATCAAATTCTGAATAAATATTCCACGCCAAGTATATTTGACCCGGTAGAATTTTTTCAAAGAGAGGGAAAGAGAGAGAGAGAAAGGAGAAAGATATGATCGACGAGAAGTAAGTGTAAGAGTTATATTAAGAAATTTATTAAAGCGCTGGACACCAGGAGGACGGAGTCGCATCCTGGTATTTGTAGATTTTTCTTAGTCGACGAGCTAAGAAAAGATACACGAAACATCGTTGTTCGCGGCTGTCGTCTATCTCGTTTCCGGTTCTCCAAAATGGACGACCACCAGAAACGAGATCGACGAACGAACAACTCAAAAACCTTTTTGTCTTTCGCGCTTGTGGTCGCGATATGAGCTGTACATATACATACGTTTTAAAATTCGTTTCAACTCGATGACTACCGTGTAACGAGGATGCTACAATATACAAGAAAAAAGTGTACCTCCTTTTTTCGTCGTATCCGTGTGTCGAGCAAATCTTAGATTGTAGGACGATCCGTGGCCGCGTAATCGACTCGCGATTGAATTCGATTGTCACTTTGCGAATCGATTACGCGTCCACAGAGACAAGCAATGCCTGTCGGCTGTGTTTATTTACGAAGGATTAGCACTACTGTCTCCAACCCGTTCCAAATCACACATTTTCGGAAAACCGAGTAAGGACCTCGCGATTCGTTGTACGCGATAACTACAGTGTCGAGAATTGCAGTCATCCCACACGGATGTTTTATAAGTAACTGAAAACCTTAAAAAACATGTGATTCTCAAAGAATCGCCACATTCTAAAGCATAAAGGATACAATAAATCGCGATTGTTTGATGAGGATTACGGTAAAGATGGCAAGGACCAACCGGAGGGGCAAGAGTCGCGCTTCGAAGTATCTCGTTAAAATTCCGTAAACAGATGAAAATGATTCCAATCACGAAATGATTAAATCACCTGCTTATCTCGCGCATTTATCAACGAATTTTTATGCCTTTTGGTACGTAGAGTTTAAAAGTTTAAAAAACTTCAAGTCGCAGCGGATTCCCGCCCCTTCGACGACCAAAAACATTAACAAATGGGGTGGTAACAGTAGATTGCGAAGTGCTGTGTAAAAAAAATGATAACAAATTTCGCGGAGGAGGATGATGGTGAGAAGGCGGATGACAAGAGAGGCTGTTTAAACAAATCAAATCCATTATTAAGTCGTTAAGGTACACGAGAAACGTGGCACAAAAAAAGTAACTAATACACGCGAATTATACGTGTTCTGTGATCGCATATTATATATATGTATAACAAACACATACACATTTAAAAATAATGAAAGAAAGCCAGGTATACGTATACCCGTGCACCGCGTGTTTACATGGGTATATGTAAATGTAAACGCGCGATGCACCAGTATGTGTACACGTATATGCATTAATAACGCAAAGTGAGAGAGAGAGAGAGAGAGAGAGAGAGAGTGGGAGAGAAAGAGATTACACAGAGAGAATGATAATTATAATATATACGAGATGAAGAAATATTCGAGAAATTATGATAGTAGCGTTTGTAATTACAGTGTCTCTTTATTATATAACTGTGTATGTGGGTGCTCTGGATTATTGTATATTCGTGTATATGATTCGGAGCTTTCGCGTTACGAGAGAACTTCAAGACACTTCCGATCGCAAACTTGCTTCTTCCTTGAAGCCACTCGCCTAAGTGAAGTAATTAACGGATAATGAGCTCGAAGTAATTTCAGATAAGAACAGCCACTTTGGAGATTAACGGAAGTCCGGATCACCGAGATCGGTAAACTTTATCGATGTTGATCCAACGATTAAATTGAGTTTCATCATACATCTCGAAGTTTACCGAATCTCGGAACATGGTTGATTAATATTTAATACACAGGGACCGAAGAGCTTGTTTGCGATTGGAAGATGATTTTGCATGGAACTTGTTGGGCGAAATGAACGATCGTAGAACCAAGACGGGTGAGAATCTTCGACCAACACGAGGCGCCGCTTTCTTTTCTCAAAAGCGGCGTCCACACATATCACTTCGAAAGAGTTTAACAAAAAACAAAATAGGGCGTGGGAGTCCATCTCGTTGCTTGCTTCGAATCATACCTCGATATGAGATATCTTTCACCGTCACGTGACGTTTCGAGTGGAGAAATAACGAATGACGATGGGATTTCCGTATGAGATAAGCGAAAGCAACGAGCCTACGATTCTAATTAGCAGCGAGAAGCCCGATCGAACTTTTTTCTCTCAGCTTTATGTATGAATATCGTATATATTTGCCGTGTTTTACAGAAGAAGAAAAAGTGAAAAAGAGCCGCGGTAAAATTCGTTCGCGAACGAGAAACGGAAGACGAGAGGACGACGAATGTGGATGAACGGAAGCGACGGAATCCCGCGGTGTGGTTTCCGTCGAACGAACGACAGTATTTCAATTTTTAAATTATTTCTTTTCTTGGCTTCCATTCCGAGACACACACACTCTTTCTCTCCCTCGTTCATTTCTTTTTTCTCTATTTACTATTCTATATAATCCATCATTATTTCATTCCCCTTATGTGCCGCGTTTTTCTTTGTCACCAGTCTTTTTTCGTTATTCTCGAAGAAGAAGCAGAGCTCGGTGCTCAGATAAATCAGATTAACTGTTTACAAGCCCATAACCCTTTTCTTCGGTTGAATCGTATATTCATCCCCCTTCTCACACCCACTCCCCGCCTCGATTTCCATTAGATTTGTCTTTCTTTCAAAGTAATCTGAACAAATTATTATTCATGAAATGTATGTCTTTCTTACGATCGAAGTCCAAAATTGATATTTAAGGATTCTATATATATATGTATGTATATGTATGTAAAAGCGAGAGAGAGGAAGCGTTTATTACTTCTAAGGGAATATTTATCGTAGAGCGTAGAGATTGTAATTAATAATCGACAAAAAAAGCGTATTTAATTTTTCTATTAGGCGCCGGCGCACCGGCGTTGTAAACGGTTAAGGAGAAAAGACAAAAGCCAGGCGGAAAAGCAGCGAGTTCAATTAACGGACGAGTTTATCAGTGATGAGACCAAAGAGACTTTTTATCGAGAATTCACGGTCGGGTTTTTTCCTCGTCGATCGTCGAGAAAAAAATCTGTAGAACTTTTGTGGAGTCCATCCAGCGTAGATTTCACCGCCTTCGGTTTTCTAGGTGAACACTTATCATTATTAATTTATAAACATACCTTCTTTCAACGTCAGACTTAAGTAAACGTTCTCACTCGATATTACTAGGACGATCTTATTTCGAATTAATTATTGTAATGTTTCCTTATCGGTGGAGAATTCGTGATATCAGTGAAAGAAGTGATTCCCTTCTGACACTAACTCTTGCATCCCTCTTCGGTCTGTTTTTTTTAGCAGGAAAGACGAAAGAAATTAAATTATAACTGAAAGGAAAAACGATCAGATTCGAAAGACGCTTTGCGATCCTATCTTTCTCCTTTCTCTTCTCTCCTTTCTTTCTTTCTTTCTTTCTTTCTCTCTCTCTCTCTCTCTCTCTCTCTCTCTCTCTCTCTCATTCTCTCTCTCGCGCTCTCTCACACACACTCTCACTCTCACCCCTTTAATTTTCGTCTTTCACCAACTTCCCGCTAACAATTTGTGTCTGCAATTCCAATCGAAGATAAATTCTTTTCATTGAAAATCGAAATCGAAATCTGTGAATGAATCGATCGAGCTCGAAAGGGAGAGGAAGCGGAAGTGCGCGTGGATATCGCGCTGACCGGAAATCGAAAATCTATTATATACGTTACGTGTAAAATGCCGTGTTCGCGGCAGGATCGTTCGCGGACTGATCTCATAAGTACTAATAATTAATTAATTAATAACTAATAACTATGAATAACGATAAACGATAATGTTAATCGGTGAGAGAGAGAGAGAGAGAGAAAGAAGGTATATTAAGCGTGGCTTTTCGCCGAGACAGAAACGAAAAAGGCAAAAACCCTGTCGGTTAATGAACCGCATACTTGCGATTGTTACTTCGAATATCGGTTTTGTGGTGCAGAAAGCGAGAGAGAGGGACAGAGAAAGTGAGAGAGACGAAGAACACTTAGACGTGTTAAAAAGCTTCTATAATAGAAGAGCTTCGCGAGAGACGATGATGGTTTGGCGAGGATCTATCACGATTTAACGATTAAAAGTGAGATGGAGAGGGAAAGGGAGAGAGAGAGAGAGAGAGAAAGATATATAAATAACAATATATTATATACTTGGAGGAATGGAGAACATTGAATTCGTGGCATAGCGTGTAACTTAAAACCGTCGTTCGAGGGTGATTCTCGATTATCCTTGGACGATTATGATTATTATTATTATTATTATCCGACTTCTCCGTTTCTCAGCTTTCTTTTGAAACAAACAATGACACGCGAGAGGGATTTCGTGTCGAGTTGACGCCTCGATAAAGTTTAGTCAGAAACCCTGGAGGTGGATGAGACTTGTGAATGAAAATGTATTTGCGAGCTGGAGAACGATGCGGAAGGTGGCAGTTTTATGTACCTTTTTCTGTTGTTAAACAAATTGGAGGACTTCGGAATGCGTGGCATCCCGTGCCGGACGATCTGGCCGAGGAAAAATGGCGTCCTCCGTATTTCCGTGCGATCGAATCCACCTCCGAAAGTCACAAAGCATATTAAATTCTACATGCCACCGCGTCGAGTATGATCGTGTGATAATTACAAGTGATTTGACTAGGCCCTTCCAAGGATTAACTCGGTTATTATTAATATCAGACGAAGAACAGTCGTTTTAGATTGATCGTACATACTCGAATCGTCTAACTTATTTCTGTCGTGATTTTAATTCGTGATTTTCGAAAAATTCCTCGTTTTTTTTACCTGAAACCGGGAACTCTCACGTTAAACGAGCCTCGCCTCGGACATCTTTTGATCTCTTTGATTCGATTAAGCTTGCGGTCAAAGACTAATCTTATCATGGAATCAAGCGACTCGTTTGTCCACAGACTTAACGACGTGGTTACCCGGCGATGGTTGATAATTATGGATTTTGATTAGTTGTATGTGATTTATAGAGCTTTGTGATTATTGTATTATTTAGACACTCCTGTTTTTTTATCGCGCGATGATTCGAGGGTGTACGATCCTCCGAACGTACGTGGAGGGTCGTATGTGATGTGATTTCTTTTATATCATAACGAATGATGAACACTCTAAGAAATGTTATAGTTTCATATAAGTGATATGTTATTTGTCATTTATTTTATCCCTTAATAAATGATGTTATATAAAAAAAGTAATTCGGTGTTTGAATGCCTTTTTTTGGAGTTGCACCTACCTTTTTTCATGGGGAGTCCGATAAATCGGGGTCCAATTAATGTGCTCCTGTTATCGGGAGAATTAATTCCTTCCTTTGTCAATATTTTTATTTCAGCTTTTTTTCGCCGATAGATTTCGTTTTAAATCGAGAATTATTTAATAAAAATGCGATACCGTATCTTGAATGTTTTAAATCGAGTACTGCATTTTTGAAAACAGTAGAATTCGATACATTAATGGAAATAAATAATCCACTATCTTTTTATTGACCAAAGAAATCGAATTTAAACTAGTATCGAAGTACTAAAAATTCAGATGTTTTGGAATCCGAATTAAAGTAAATATTTCCGAAATCAAATTCGTTTATTTTCCAAAGTAATCAATTTTATATCTGTATTGAAGTTCCAAAAATTCAGAACTTTCAGCATTTAAATTAACGTTAATATCTCATGAACCAAATATTTGGACTGCCCAAAAAAATCCAACGAAAATCAGTATCGAATTTCCAGAAAGTCACAAGTTTCAGAACTCAGATTGAATTCAGTGTTTTCATCCAAAGAATTAGGAATAGTATTTATCTCGATAAATTATCTTCAATATTTATGCACCTATTAAAATTACTATTCAAATTATCGAAACTTCATTAAACTCCAATCTCTTTGAAACGTTTCCTGGATTATCGAGGAATAATTAACTCCGGAGTTTTTCCGCGAACAAGACAAGAAAAGATATAGGATCAAATTCGAATTAACGGGGACAGGTGATCAGGATATCAGTGCTCTGAGGGGTTTTCGTCCGCTCTTCATACATTTATTCGCCGTCTATCTGCATATACACACGTTAAATGACACCAAACGTCTAACTTGTACACGTTTAACGCTAATACTTACTCACTTGGCTCACTTCGTTAAAATACTCGCAATTATCCTCTACTTTGCGTACTTTCCACGCGATATTTACATGTATTTTTCCCCGTCGAGTCTCTTATCATGCATTATCAGTCACGCTTTAATGGCCGGTTATTTGAACGGCTAACTTTCATCGGTGGATTATATTTATCTCAGAAATTGACAAGTTATGATTGTTGCTGTGTACGTCTATTAAAAGTGTACCATAATAATTCATAAGGATAAGGTGGAAGGTAACAATCATATTTAATGTTATAAGGATCTTTATATAAGAAACGGCCATTTTAGTTGATCGGTTTTGATGATCTGAGTCATGAGTTCTCTTAATAATTCATATTCGATTCATATAACCGGATATCGTATATACAGATACAAAATCCTTTGGCTAAAAGGGAAACGATAATAATAACGATAAAAGAAGTAAAAAAAAAGACGTAAATAAAATATACAATTAATGATAATAATGAGAATACAAAAAATAATTGAAAATGAACAGCTCTATGTTTAAGAAGTCACATAAGATATTAATATATTAATTAATAAATATAACGTGACTTCCCAATGACTGAGTATTCCCGATATAAATAATAAACATACCTCCCTACCTCCGCCATCTGCGTGGTACCAACATGGCGTCGGCGGCCATTAAAACGTTCCAAGTACAACCCTTTCGCGGGATGTGTTTCCCTTAATCTGTGCATCGATCGAACGTTACTCTTCCATCGAATGAAACAAGCGTAAAAAAGAATCGAGATTAAAATCGCAGGAAGAGTCGTCTTCGAGTGAAAAGGACGGAAGGAAGTCACCGATATCTCGTCTTCGTTCATTTTGCTTTAATCCCGACTCCCTTCGCATTTAATCGAAACAAGTTTAAAGGGTCTTATAAATAATCAAGCACACTTAATCGATTTATGAAAACCTCGAGAGTAAGTCGAGTCAAAAATCGGTCGAAAATCGTAATTAAAGCAGAGTGGAATCCGTTGAAAGACATGCGCGCGAACCGGAAACCCATGGCGGAAGGACGATCATTGGTCTACGTTCCTAATTTCTGTGTTGAGTTTATTCGAAACTAAGTCTGGTTTTTAGTGACTTAAGTTCACTGCTTGATTCTACCGCGTATATTAATTACAAGTTACAAATAATTGTTTTCCGAAATCAACTATTATGTTATAAGTTTGGTGCAAAGAAATGTATTTGTATCTTTAAGTTCAACGTATAGAATGTTGCTACTGTTCTTTTTATTTTCATTAAGGATAATTATTATTTTAATAACTAATAGTACGTACTAATTTATAATATTTCTATTTAATTATTTATGATCTTGTGGATGTTATTTCTTAAAAGAGTTGCAGAGATATGGAAAAATTGTTGAAAGTAGTGTTTCATGCAGAATCTATATGGTGCCAATTAATTTTCATAAATACTATTATTTATTATGAATTGATTCTAATCAGAATAATAATTTATTTATGTGTCATACGTTTTATTTATTCATCTCACTACCGAGGTGATTTACTTTCATCATTGTCATTCGCGTTTACCATTCGATAACAAATCCCATTAACAACCAACATTATGTACCAAACTAATTGTAACTTGTAATTGCAATACACGCTAATGGCTTCTATTCAAAACTTCACTGACGACTTCGTGTGCTTCCGTTACTTTCGAAGTCAGCTTTATCATCAAAGTGAAAACTATCTAAATCCCTTTAATAATCACAAACACAATCCTATTCTAAAAAGTCTCCATTTAATGGAATATCTGCAAATTCAAAAATTGTCTAATCTGGATATATTCGAATCTAAGAATTTCCTAATTTACGTGTTTTCGAATTTAGGAAAATTCCAGCTTAGGTATTTCCGAATTTAGGAATTTTCGAATTTACTTATTTCCGAATTTGAGAATTTTCAAATTTAGATATTGGAAATTAGGAATCTTCAAGTTTAGAGATTTCTGAAATTAGTAATTTGCAAATTTAGATATTTTTGAATTTAGGAATGTTCAAATAGAGGTGTTTTCAAGTTTTAGAATTTCCGAAATTAGAAACTTTCAACATCAATAAATTCCGAAATTAGAAGATAGTCAGTTAGTTTTAGAATGACCAACATTGGAAACATTCAAATTGATTTATTTCTTATAGGAACAATTTAATCGGGAAGAGTTACGATTATCGAGCGTCGACATCATTAGTTTATGAAAATCCCGTGTTTTTCTCGAATTTGTCCAGGTTTAATTTCCACTCGAATTAACAAGTGTGCGAATACATCTCGGCGTGAGATTCCAAGAAAGAAGGGAGACACTTCGAATAATTTGATTAATTGAGTTGATTAATTTGAATAATTCGAATAAAATGTGAATTGGAATTTAAGAAAAGGATTCCTGCGAATCGAAATCTGTACGTGTTTAAATGATTGAAATGAGCCGTTAAGGGGAACGTCCGTGAAATTGTGCAACTTTTTTCGTGCTCCTTCTTTCCGTTTCTTCTTCTTTTTCTTCTTCCCTCGCGATTCGATGATGACCCGTGAAAAAAGAGCTTAGCATTGAAAGTCTTTACACTGTGGAATCTTAGTGATTCTTGTTCGGTGCCACTTGATGCGTTTTTTGTACTTGCTTTCAGTTTCATCAATTGTGACGTTGGATCGTCGACTGTGAAATGTTATTGTTATTTATACATCTTTGAGATTACCTTCGATAAAAAATCTCCATTTAATGGAAAATCTGCAAACTTAGAAATTCTGAAGTTTTCATATTTGGAAATTTCGAAACTGGGAAATCCAGAAGTACAGAAATTTGGAAAGTTAGGAATTTGGAAACTTAGAGATTTGGAAGTTTAGAAAGTTTCAAATGTGGAAATGTGGAAATTGAGAGATTAAAGAATCTAGAGAATTGGAGATTTAGTAATTTACGAATTTAGAAATTTCCCCTTCATAGATATTCTCGAAACTTATTTCAGAACCACTCAGAAGATAGTAAGACGCAGCTTCGAATATTAATTAACTAATCAATAATTCAAAATTATCACTCCAAGGAAAATATTCATTCATAATTCAATCCTCGATTTATGACTCAAAATAAATCAGTAAAAACGTAAATTAAGCACTAAAAATAATTTCCCATATACATTCAAACCGCCATTCACATTAATCCTCCTGCGACACCCTGTTTCCATTCGACTCCTAGAACCCTATATATCTATCAAAATTAAAAATATTAATATCGCACTTTCGTCCACAATCGTTTTCGGTTTGCACTTATCGTATGATATAATCTGCGTTTTTTCACAAATTTCTTCGAGTCCATACTTTCTGGGGGGTCATCGCAGGTCGCCGCAGGTCACCTCAAAGACGAGTTCTTTTAAATCGAGCGTCCCAGGAGGATCGCGGGAGGATAAGTTTCACAGTTGACAATCGAACGTGTTCTAATAAGGGTGGTTCTCACAGGAGGATGAAAAAGAAACCTCGAGTGGCTAGTTTCCATCGTAATCGTGCGGTAGTGGAGGCGGTGGATGATGATGCATGTGAATGTGTGGCGGCAGTTCGACTGTGGGAACACCCAGGCTGCTTCTCTGCGAACAAAACCAATCAAAAACCCATATACAGTGAGTGTAAAAAGTATTTGTACAGCAGCGAATTTTAACAAAATCTCGTAGAATTTTAAAGTGGCGATGTTTTTAAAATTAGAAAATTCGAATATATCATAGCGAATTGCTTGAGATTTTATATACTTTTATTGTACATACATAACGCAAATAATTGAATCCATTAATTAATTTAAATCGTCCAGTCATAATTTACATTTAAATAAATGTGTAACAGAAACGGAACACCTTGTTTTTATCGATAACGAGAAGCGACGGTGGCAGATAAGGTTCGGAATTAAAAGTTCGATCACCGGTGTAGTTTTAAAAAGTGTTTCGTCCCTTCGGGAATTTCGAGGGTAGAAACATCGGTCGAAATCTGATTTTCGAAAGTTATTTATGGAAGTTATATTTCACGCTTGTTTCCTCGAAATAGAGGGCTATTTTGATTCGATTACAACAACAACAACGAGTTCTTTTTTATTTAATGTTTATCAGAGATGTGAACACTGATGTATTTCTGTGATGATATTTATAAGTTCTTTTAATTGTTCATTATCACTTGGATTAAGACTGTTGGAATTTAATTCTGTTACTTCGGATAACACGAGTTAAGAATTACTCGATATTCCATATATCTCGAAATTGAATAAGCTTATTTAATAAATGGAAAATGCTAATCAGTAAGATCTACGTTATTTCATTAATATGGAATTTAATTGGGATAGTATAATAATTATTCCGAATTAAATTCCGTTAATGAGGACACAAAAACTAGATTAAATAATGGTAAAAAAATGACTGCGCATTTAATACGCAAATATTAAATACAAAAATATTAAATTCAATATTAGAATATTACAAATAAATATATAACTAATTAAAACCTCAACTGACTCACCTTCATCGCCGATCAATTTCGAAATTCAATTAATTTATGATTACCATAAAGATAAGCGTAACGGGATTCCAGGTTACATCAGATACAGGAAGTGGTCGAAGGGACGAAAAGAACCGGAAGCGAGGGTTAAACCCTATCTCTCCAAACCCGGAAGGGTTAAATCGAGACAGTACGAGCAGAATAAGTATAGAAATAATTAAACATTCAACCTCCATCTACAATCAATTTCTAAATTCAATTAATTAATGATTACCATGAAGATAAGCGTAATGGGGTTCCAAGTTAAATCAGATACAGGAAGTGGTCGGGCGGCACGAAAAGAAGCGGGAGAGGGTGAAACCCAAATTCGGGAGGGTTGAATCGGAACGATGAGAGGGTTGTGTTTGTTTTTTACCTGGGATCTCATCCCGTTTATGGGGGTGGCAGTGGGATTATCCGGCTGATAGCCGATTACGTGCGTCGAGCACTTTTCGCAGG
Source organism: Nysson spinosus (assembly GCA_910591585.2). Classification (NCBI taxonomy): domain Eukaryota; kingdom Metazoa; phylum Arthropoda; class Insecta; order Hymenoptera; family Crabronidae; genus Nysson; species Nysson spinosus. Next base: position 10,036,331 of record OU342832.1, read on the forward strand.
CGCGTCTTCTTCTGGAAGACGCGTGGCAACGCAATGCACGGCAAAGCTCCCGAGCCATTTCCGAGCACAATGATTCCTGCTGCTGATTCCCTGCTTGCTGTTGCTGTTGCTGCTGTTGTTGCTGCTGCTGCACGGATTGAGAAATTCCCTGAAGAGAATCCGAGCAAGCAGGCGTCGATACCGGAGGTTTCTGAATATCGAAGTGGAACATTCGATTCGTTATGATTTGGTTCAAGTTTTAATCGAACTGATTGATATTTATTACAATTGATTATAATTGTACACGATTCTATTAAGTGGTTTCAAGCTGATTATTCCAAATTTGCGGACATGGAAGCGTCATTATTGGTAGAAATAATTATTAATTAGGAGCAAGTGGAATTATATAGTCGCCAGATGTATCCGAATGTAAGTTAATATAAAATAAAAAGTGTGAAACATGGATCATTTGAAATCTATAATTATTGGTTATAGTCTGTTTAATATAATCCTTTTCCTATGAATTATATATTTATTAGGGATTCTCCAGTTTGATTTAGATTCTTATGAAACCATTATCCATTAAACACAAAAAAGTTATCAAAATAAAACGATTTTTATTTATTTTGCCACCTCAATTAAAGTCGGCTTATGTGGCGTTTAAATTGAAATAGAAGAAAATAGGATATATTTATTGTACATATACTTTTGTACATAATAATACATAATAATTAACTATGCCTTATCATGGAATTATTAGTATGATATCAAACGTAACGTAATAACGAATATAGAAAATCAGTAGCTTCTCATATAACGCGTTTAATACGTTACGTGTTGTACGAGAATTGCGTTATATAAAAAAGGTCGACGTAATATCTCTAGCGCGTCGTTGGAACTCGTGTTATACGGGAGTTTACTGCAATGGAAAGTTTAATTGAAGGGGGTAATTAAAGAGGGTAATTGATTGAAAGGAAGCAGACCTTGCCTCAGGATTGAGCGCCGTATATTTGTAGTCGGCTGGCATGCTTCAATGGACGATGAGCTCATGCTGAAGATGAGAAATCCGCGTCGAGGAAATGGAACAAAATTCAAAAGAACAAAAATTCATGCAATTCCGCTGCTTTCATGCATCTATCGGAGGAATCTTTATCCCCTGCGATCACTCGATGTCTGAAAAAAAATTCTTTTCCCCGAACGAGAATCACGGTTTGTGACGACGCATACTATCTTCAATTAACTACTATTAGACTACTGCTATTTGATTATTGTAGACATTAAATATTAAATAATTATTACTAGCATTATTAAATTAAATTAAAGTAAATTCTAAGACGAATCATATTATTTCAATAGTAATATAATATTAATCATAATTTATTATAATTATGTATTATACATCTTTGAAAGATTAATCGGAAATAGTTTGTACTGCAACGTAAAGGAATGCAAGCAATATATCCTAATGAAATTAATATTACATATTATAGACATACAAAAAATGAACATGCTTCGTGAATAAAGTTTGTAAATGATAATTAATCTCTTACCCGTTCGGCCGGAGTGTTCCTTCTCGAATTATAGCAGAACTCAAAGATTGCGATCAGCACGGCAAACGCTAAACCGCAAAGCAGGACGACGAAGACTCCGCCTAGAAACAAGCAGAGGACATTGATCCTCCAACAGATATAAAAATTTGTTCGTCCTGACATTCAACAGGACATTTAGATAAGTTAAGAAATCATTGAAACACTAAGGTTAGGAATTTGTATAAAATAGTAGCTTGAACATCGAAACAAATGTATGTATTATATTTATATATTATATGCTTCTTTTGTCCCAAAACTGACTGAACGCGTAATTAGGCATCGTTTACTGTCGATTTAAATCATTTAGGACCAGAACATATTACAACTTTTGAATATTAATTTCATACCTATGTTATCTACTCCCAAAGCATTTGCTTTACTCTCCTTCCCCTTCTCAGTTCTCATGCAGGTATCGCCGGGACTTTTCCACCACTTGTCGTAGAGCATTTGAATTTCACCCTTTTCTTGTAATTCGAGGATGGCTAAGGATATTTTGTCACGCCAAGGGGAGCCTGTGAATTTTACCAGAATTTCTAACTTATAAATATATTTGAACTTCAGAATTTCAACAGTAATGCCAAGAATGATATTAAATTGCGTGATATATGATATAGCTAAATTCAGTTACATTCTGTGTGGTATTCCAAATAAATTACAATAAGCAGATTAAATTATAATAAATAGATTATTCGAAATTCCTACATTTCAAGTACCACAAAATGTTTTAAGCATTACAAAAAATGCGAAAGAATTCAGAGAAATGTTTTACCCATTGGCGTCGCGATTCCGTAACCCTTACTGTCGAGAAGGCCGCCGATTTGAGTGAGATTGCAATCTCTCTGTACGATATAATCCAGCATAGTCGATTCCATGAGAAAGGCGTAATCCCCTTGAAGAACTCTTTGTATTCCCTCCTCGTAAGTCGGCACGAATACCGACGGCTTTTTGTTCTCCATAAATCGCCACATCTTTTTGTACGTTTCGATCATTGAGTCCTATATCGTTCATATTAATTTCATTTATTCATTGTACGCCTGACATGTTCATACTCCGCGGAAACTTTGACACACTCGAATTAATTTGCATTGTTTCTAATTATTGGAAATTCGTAATATAATTGACTGTACATCATGTAGTAATTAATGTTCACTTAAGTTGTGAGATATTTGTGAAGCAATTCATAAATTTCATACACATATCACGTGGAACCAACTACCAAGGTAATAGTTAATTATTTTCGACACACATTGTACGTGTAATCATAAATTAAAAGGATACGTGCTGCGTCCATATTACGTAAAATAATTAATATTTAATGATTACCAACATATATGTATATTATAATATATAATAATGACCAACAATTAAGGCGACACTTTGGCGGCTCTTGGTTGCACGTAATATAATATTTAAAATTAGTAAATAATATTCATTTAAAGATACCTGATAATTGGTTAGTAAAGATAATTCAATATCAATAACTAAGAACCGTTAAATCATAATTATGTGTACCCGTTTAAGTGAATATTAATTACTACACGATGCGATAGGTTTGAGAAATATTGTTCAGCGTACCATCCTTGAATTATGATAAATAAAAGAATTACCCTAAAAAATGTCATGGTACTTCCGCTGTCGAGGGTTCCGTACGCGATATCCGTTTGGCCAGCGAGATCCTCGGCGTTTTCAATCGGCGTTATCATTCTTTCCACCGTCAGGAAAGCCGCGAGATTTGCGGTGTACGATGATATGATTATCAAAGTAAAGAACCACCAAATACCACCGACGAGCCGCGTACTTGTCGCCTAGCAAGTAAACCAAGTTTAATTTATTACATAAATAACGACTGATTATCGTCTGGCAAGTAAATCAATTTTAATTGATTACATACATATATAATATTTGATAGCCGGCTGATAAGTAAATACATTTTATCTTAATATTTAAGTAACGGCCGATAATTGAATTTAGTTAATCAATTTAATCAGAATATTTCATTCACCAATTCCCTTAAAATATAGTGATTATGTATTATTTCACAAACACAAATGTAGAATTAATTTTTTATATTATATATAATTACGGCGTAGACTTCGATATGAATTAACCGTATAAATTTATATTTTAATATCAATTACATTAATTTAATTAATGCCGAAAGATCCGATACTCCATAGTACCATAATTTATTATATTATATGTAATTTACTATTCTTTACATGAATTTATTAATCTCGTGTTCCAATTTTATTAAAGGCTCTATAAAGTTTTACAAGTTGTTAGTATCAAAATTATTAATATTATTAGAACACCGAGAGTGATTAGTGATTAATATGAATAACATATATATGATCAATATCAGCCAATAAAAACTTCACAAAAATCCTGACAATATAGTCGTTCAACGATCTTCGCTCGAGGTATGAAATAACAGCTAAACACGTTAAATTCGAGGGGCACCATTGTGTTACTATCGAGACGATTTTCAAATTGGATTCCCTTAGAATTCGAGTTGCATTCGCGGGGTGAAGTTGCACAATGAATACAAGGGAATACCTCGCCGGAATACAATGGCGGAAAGCGCGAGGAAAGTCGGGAAGATTGTTACCAAGGAAAATTCAATCGCGTCCTTCCTCTCGTTCAATTTGCACGTCGAATAAGAAGACACGTGCGCCATGCTCTCGATGCATCCCTTGCTACTTCTTCAGGATTAACGAGCACATCTTCTACCTCGCGACAAGAAGTCCTCCTCGTGGAGGACTTCTTCGGGTTTCCGATTGATTCGAATCGATAAGCGACACTTATTTTCGATACTATTATTCAATGTCTCGGAAAGGATTCTTAGATAAAAATATGTCATTGGTTACGCGATTATCGAGTCGTACAGGATCTGGTGTTATATTGTCATTTTGCATTTATCCTATTTTATTGTCGAATTGTAATTAATAATTTAATGGTGAAGGAATAAAGTAGAAGTACGTACGACTAATAACAGTGATTTTATTCGCGTCAAATACCCCTATTATTAATAACTCTAATATAATAATTTCTGAAAAGCTTGTTCATATTAAACATCACAATACGATCCCGATTTCCATTATAAATTCATTCCTCTCATAAAAAATATATCAAGAACAATGCATATTATCTCGCACGACGGACAAGAATAACTAACACTCCCCGACAGATAAACAATTAAAATAATATTAAAACCAATTCCATCCATCGATTAATCCTCTACAAATTAAAGCTGTTCTTACGCAATTATAAAAGGTCGATAAAAACCGTGATTAAAAAATATTATTCCCATTACATACTAGACATTATTTCAAAGTGTAACAAACGATTTTCCTCCGCTTTTATCGATATCTTTTTTTTAATTCTATCCAATTATATCTTGTGGGTTACTGTAACCGGCATCGATAAAGTTATAATTGCTTTCGGAGAAAGTCGCCGATGGAAAGAGTCGAATTCGTACCTTGGGATTGAGATCGCTGCCTTGCTGCATGAGTGTGCCAATCGTGAACCAGAAACTATTGGCCAACGAGAATTGATTCTCCACGATTTCCGGTCCCGCGTGACATGGATGTGGATTGTTCCACTCGTATGGACTGAATCGTGCGACGACGAACATCGTCACGGAAACCAGGACGTAGGCGGCCAGGACGTACAACCAGATCTCGATGGCCAGTGGATTCATGAAGGAGAATAAACGAGCCGGATGACTCGTAGGTACCTGGACATTAATTTAATTACACTCGAACTGGGGTTCTGCTGAAATTCATTGAATCATCATTCTCTTCAGGGATGATTTTAAAAGCTTGAAAAACGTTATCTCAATTTGTATGTTCTTAGTTTTTAGCGTACGATTAAACCTGGTAAGTACTTGGATATTAATTTAATTACACTCGAATTGGGTTCCGTAGAAATTCATTGAATCTTTACATCATCATCTTCGGGGATGACTTTGTAACTTGAAATACTTTATCTCAATTTTTATGTTCATATTTTTTTGCGCACGAATATACACATATTCATCGTCAGTAATATTAAAAATAATATTAACGTGGGTTGAATAATTAGGATTGGTATAATATCTTGGAAATTACGAAGTACTGCTGGTGACAAGCGCTCGCTAATCAACGAATGGCCCCTCCACAATTCAGGGGATTTTTGTGGTAGTGACTTAATGGTATATTATCGCGCCACCTCGTTTATGGCGGATCTCGTAAATTGAACAGCATTTCCGATTCAGTGAGTTCTTGATACCGGTGATATTTTGTTCCGCTGCAATCTCATCTGTCCCGCGACACGGATTTACGATTCACGGTACATTGTTTTTTATTTCCACCATGGAATATTAACAGTCGCGCGTCCATTTCTGCGCGCCTTGATTATCGAGATTATGCGACGTCACGCGTGTTACCGGGTGCCCGGATATCCGGTGATTAAAGGATGGGGAATAAATGATTCTTTACTTTTTATCTTCTATCGTGAATTATTATTTGTATTACATAAAAATCAGTTCCAGATTTTACTGAAATACATAAGGTGGGAATAATTTTGATGGTACTTCACGTCAATTTAAATTTTATAATAGACTGATCAATATTTATTTTATTTATTAGTAAAGTAATTTTAATGTAATGACACGCAAAGAACAGCAAATATTAACATAATTTTTAATCATAAAGATAATGATTAAGAATTCTATGGAATCAGTGATAATTTTATTTTTTATTTTTTACGTTTAATTGGAATTAAATATAATAATTTGATGAAAGTTAGAATTAGAATAAAAGTATCTACTTTTAATATCCGTGATTTCATTAGAGACAAGTATCCCTATTATTACTGATTGATTTAAATAAAGATTAAAATTGAGTTCAATATAATCCAATTATATGTTATATAAAGAAGTACATAGAGTGATGAATCTTGGAATACTATTGGATGATTAAGCTAATGAATAACAGTTTCATAGAATTGGTGATAATAGTTGAATCTCTCTGCACGTTCGAGAAGGCTTTGACCGAAAGGCGACAATTTACGGTTATAGTTCTCTTCAAATGATTAAAGGACACTTTGAGTAAGGACATTCGCCGTTGGTAACATCGATTCCAATTAAACGGTCGCATTACATTAATTAGAGTGCCCAGCCATTCCAGCAGGTTGATTGGGGTAATTAAGAAAAGCGCCTGTATTAAGAATCTCCTAATATCCCAAGGGGTTTTCGTGTCTGCCCTCAAACCGACCAATCTACTTCCTCAGTCCAATTTCAATCTACGATACGTATTGCTCCGATATTGTTTAAGTATCTTAACAAATACGAAAGTTAATAATCAATAATAATTAAGGTGGAATAACTGTCGCGATATTTCGCAGTTACAGCATGTCCGTTAAGTATAAGTTAGAATTAATTAGACAATTAGAGCAGACTTATTAAAACTTTGGAAGACAAAGTAGTTCCAGAGGATTAATTAAAGGGTTTTTAATAGCCGAGGTATGTTCAAGTAAATTTTAAAACTGTTGAATGTAATTGTAAAGGAAACCAATAATTATTCTAATTAGATTAATTAGTGACGACTAATCTGACTGAATTAATCATTTAAAATAATGTCGTAAACAGTCGAATATAATGCACAGTAAATCTATAATTATATTTTAAGCTGATAGAATAATCTATATAATAATGATCATTATCAATAATTACATTATAATATTATAAAGGTATCGATATCATGATACAGAAATTAAATCGTTACTCGGTCGCGATTTCTGAAAGTCGAGGAATCAAAGGAAAATAAAGGAAGAGGAAAGAAAGGGGACTGGCATAGCCGGCTCGTAAATTTTCGCGAACGAAACGCCCGATTGAGTTTTCCTATCGGTAGACTGGAAATAGGAGACGGTAGTGGAAACGAGAGCAAAACCGTAGGAAGCACGATCATCTCGAAAATTTTATTTAGGAGAAACTCCAGGTACTCTTTTTTTATGTTTCGTCCACTCGATTGCTATCGTTACCGTTTCCTCACGTTTTGTATTATAAATCGATGTAATCCGATTATTATCACCGAACGACAGAATCCATGAAATTCGAGGAATTATGGAACAGTCGCTTTATATTAATATTATATTGATTATTTATGATAAAATTGCATGTAATATATATAATATAAATAACAGTGAAATATCACACAGTAAAAGTAATATAATATACTTAATAAAATGTTAGTTGGATCAATTAATTTAAAGGCTTACTAAATTCTGTCAAATCAAAATGTGTCAAAATAAACTTTTTATTCACTGTTTTGTTATATATATCTTGATAAAATTCTATTAAAACTTATTTTGTAAAGGAAATTTATGTTTTGGTATTCATGATGAGAAATTAAATATATAAAATCCAACTATACAATATTCCGCAGATGAACCTTAGGCGTTTTTTAAGAAATAAATATCAACATATCTAAGTTCAAAATTCCAATATCACATACATTTTCCAAACATATTAATAAATATAAAAATTAGCCTTTTGAACACAACCATCCTAATACATCTCTAAATTAACAACATTTCCAAGATTTCAAATTCCACCCCGGCAAAAGAACAGCACTCATTTCATTCCGCACGGAAAACGTAAAAATTACTTCAGATTTAAATAAACGAAACAGCCAGTGAAACGTAAATGAACTCTCGAAGTCGAACAATTAAACCGGTACCGGAACCGGGGAAATTCGAGGCAGATAAAAGATGATCGAACGAAAAGGGGGTTAGACTTCGACACAGTAGGAATAATGAAACAGATCTTCGTTTAGCCTGATGGATAAAGAGACTCATGGCGGGGGGGGGGGGGGGGGGGGCTGGTAGGAAGTTGATGGAGGTTGGAAACGGGGGTGGGACGGATTGGCGGAAAAACGGAAAAAAGACCAGAGAGAAAGGAGGAGACTATCTCTCGACTAGGAAAATGGATCGTCGAACAAAAATCGAGTTAGCCGGCTCAGTAAATCGAAGCGGCGGTACGACGCCGACGAATTCAGATTATTAAATCATCCTCGTGAACCTCTCTAATTAGTCCGCAGACGTGTGCCGTGTTTCTGCGTGAAAACACGCGTTTACGCACGCGTGTTTATTGCGATGCGAATGGAAGCGTACGTGTTTCTTTGCAGCATTATATAGCGTGATAAAAAATGGATCGAAGATTTTGGAATCCATCTCCATGATATTACTGCTATTGCAATTCTAAGTTTATTTATATATATCACTAAAAATAACGATATTTTATCAGGAAATATTTATTATATTTGAGGCGTTGTCGAGCAACCTTAATCTTGTTATTCTTTACCAAAATTGAGACCAAAGTTTTTATTAGAAAATGTTCAATGAGTTAAGGTAATGAAATGATATTGTTCTTAACTCAATTTTTGCGTATCTTAAAGAAAATTGAAGCCGCATGACGTGAAAATAGTACCAGAATTATTACTTAAACACATTGAAAAAAATGTATTGATTATTAATATATTAACATTTATTAATTGTTATTACAACGAAAAAATGAAACGAAATAAAAGATAATGATAAATGAACGTGTGATCTCAAAGTTACATCGCGATATAGAGGTTTAAATTGATATTGTAAATAATTTAGAAAAAGAACAATTTTTTAACAGAATAAATAAGATCCTGATTACTAATTACATAAACGACCCCAAAATAAAATTATTCCACTGTCCCAAGTTAATAATTCGGTAAAACAATTTAATTAGCGGAGGGCCTCTTATCTACGCTGATAATACTGAATTAAATATGATCCTGGAATGCGAATGTTTTTCATCTTCCCCGATCCCCGCTTTAAATAATAATGGAAAGTCGACCCGCGCAAAAAGCACGGAAGAACAACAGACACGTTGTTGAATTGGAAGTGGATGGAAAAAAACGAAAGGCTCGAAATAGGAATAAAAGAATGAAGATCCCCCGCAGGGATTATAATAAAAACAAAAATATCAATCACAAAGTGTGAAAACCGAGGTTGATCGACGTGAAAGGGCTAGTTTATTCAGCCTCGCGAATCGATGAAATTTACATCTGAATTTTCAAATCCAATATGGAATATGTTATTTTATAAAGTGGTGAATTTCGCTCTATAAGTCCAGTATTTTATTCGAGATAAAAATTAGAAGGAGAAACGATGATGTTTTCTTTTATTAAAAATAGTATAGTTTGCCTCGTTGATATTAAAAAGTTGATTAACTGATTTAATAGGGACTAGGGTGGATAGGTTGATTAAATAGTACGGATAATTAGCAAGTGTCATATGTCAACATAATATATTAAGAATATTAAGAAATATATATATTATTAATTTTACCTTGAAGAGAATTGAGATACCGAGGTTCATGAATGGCTTCGTAAAATCGATGACACTCTCCCGGGCGTAATTGATGGTCATCGAACCAACTGCTAAATCAGCTTTCTGCGAATAGAAAACCATCAGTTAGAAACGCCTGGTTTCGGCTGCGGAATTAAATTCAGGTCATTGGTTGATTCAGTTGATTGTAAATTGTCAATTTATGTACATAGAAAATATATATCATGATATTAGGTGCCCAACTAAGTTCGTGCGGTTTTTCCCGCGCGGACCACTTTATTGCTCCTAGAGCCAATGTTTTTATTGCTTTACCTGATTTACCTTTGGGAGGTGTTAGAGGAAGTCAAAATGAGTCAGTATGTAGAAAAAAATCGTAGTTTACACTTCATTTTCGTCTATAATATTACTTCCAAAATGACCGTGTCTAACGCCGTAATTCGCTCATATTTGCTTTATGAGTTCAAACTTGGAGCCAAGGCTACGCAAGCGGCCAGAAAAATTTGTATGGCCTTTGGGGACAGTGTATTAAGTAATCGCACTGCGCAAAAATGGTTTCAAAAGTTTAAAAGTGATAATGAAAGCCTCGAAGATGAGCAACGAGACGGACGGCCGATTCTTATGAATAATCAAGTTTTGCAAGTGGATATTGAGACAGATCCCAAAATGTCGTGCAAAATGCTTGCAGTCAAGCATGGTATGTCTGAAGAAACGATTAGGAAACATCTACACACTGTAGGTAAAGTGTATCGTGTAAGAAGGTGGGTACCGCACGAACTTACCGAGAGCCAGAGGTGCCAAAGGGTAGCGGCTTGCGTTTCCCTACTCTCACGGTTCCAAAATGATCCGTTTTTGAATCTTATTCTTACTTGTGATGAAAAATGGGATGAAATGGGTCACATACACAAATAAGAAGCGATTCCTACTGGTTAACACCTGGGGAACCTGTTCCATCCACTGCAAAACCGGCCCTTCACCAACAGAAGATTTTGTTATGTGTATGGTGGACAACAGCCGGAATTGTTCATTTCGAATGTTTACAAAAAGGCCAAATGATCACCGCGGACCTGTACTCTGCTCAGCTTCAAAAAGTACAGGAGGAATTGAAGAAAAAACAACCGGTACTTGTAAATCGGAGAGGTGTACGCTTGCTGCAGGACAACGCCAGACCACACGTTGCAAATAAGACCCGAGAAACAATTTGCAACCTCGGATGGGAAACTTTAATTCATCCTTCATATTCCCCGGACCTTTCCCCAACAGATTACCACCTTGTTTTAGCATTACAAAATTATATAACCAATAGGAACTTCATAAACGGAGAGGAAGTAAAGAGGACAGTGTCTGAGTTTTTTAATAATAAAAGCGTAGATTTTTATAAAAATGGGATTTTGAAACTTGTGTCACGTTGGGAAAGGGTCATAGAATATGGAGGAAATTATTTACCAGATTAAAAGTTACTCATTCGGTACCAAATTTCGTCTCGTTTTTGGACAACGAAAAGCGCACGAACTTAGTTGGGCACCTAATAAAATCAAAGTTGCAAGCCAGTTCCAAGTGTGTTTTACAAGAATGTATGTTGGGTCACTAGGCGTAGGTGTTAAATATATTTTTAAACAATATACTACTAGTGCAATTCTAAGCTTACTGTTATAATAATGAAATATATCACTAATAATAACTATATTTTATTAAACATTCCACATGAAGGCTGTCTTCTTATCAAGCATTTGGGAAGCTCTAAGTACAAATTATGGAGGTATTTCATTGTAATTAATATATAAATGTAATTAAAACTACATTTAATATTCTTATCTTAATTATTCCACTTTCTCACAGTTTCCTAATGTTTCAAAAAGGTGGGATACCATCATATAGAATAATTCGTAATCGGACAAATTATTCTACTACGGATCTCAATTTGTATAAAAAGTCATTCGAAATGGAATAAATTATTCTACCAATTATCTAAAGTTACATCTCAAATAATTCGTAACAGTATAAATTCATCTCCTAGGTATTCACATCGAAATTCAAAATAATTTGAAATAGAATCAAATAATCCATTAAGTAGCAAAAATTATATCCAAAATAATTCCAAATACAACGAACAATTCTATAAAGCAAAACAACACAACATTAACATAACCAGCACCATTTATTTTTTAATCACCCAAACGTCACAAATTTCTAGAATCCACAAATCTAGAAAATTCGAGGTTTATCGTAGATTAACGAGCGCCTTTTGGTGAACTGCAAACGTTAGCAGCAGAAATGTACACAGAAACCGGGGGTTGACAAGAACGAAGAGATTCAAAGGGTGAAAGGTACTTTGAAAACTAGCAAACGATAGGGTAGAAAAGGTCCACGGTATGCATAGACCGGGATATCTAACTGGTTTTTTAGCGTCTGGGAAAGCCGTGGGTATCGTGGGTATAGCGGGTCGGTGGTTCAAGTTTACGTAGATTTATTTCCAGCTGCCACCGCTTGGAAATTGTACACACGTGGTTAACCACCCTCGAAAAGACACGCCTGATAAAGTAAACGAAAATACAGACTCCTGTATAACGCGGTTAATACCTGTATAACGCGTTATCGGGGAATTCCCGCATTTTATTATATAACGCGTTGTACGAGCATCGCGTTATATAAAAAAAGTCGTCGGAATATCTTTAGCGTGTTGTAGGAATTACGGGGGCTTACTGTACCTTCTTCGGCCTCTCCTATCGTTCCGCAACCAGCTCGCTTTTTCTTTGCACTAATTCTCTTTGTTATTCCGTGGCGCTGAATATTTTTAATAAAGAACCGGGTTCGCGAGTTGAATTATAATTATTTGCTCGGCGCATGAGTGGAAATATGACTTCACGGCTGAATTAATGAACAGGTAAGACTCAAAGTTTCTAGGTGTTGAATGTTACTTCATCAAGAAAGAAGTTTTCAAGGAAAACAATAGCATTCGTAAGTTTAAAAAAGAACGTAAGAAAAATGAGGACGAAATCGGTTAACGAGTTATGACGAGTTATTTTTTATGGAAGTAACCGAAAGTAATGTCTAATTAAAACATCTGACGTCACAATTATAATAAAAGGACGATATCTTGAATTTAATTAGAAGCAGTATTTCTCCTTTGACGTGGCTTGAACATACAGGGTCGTTATTAATATTCTTTCTAGTCTAATTAACAGTAAATATTGCCTTAACAAACTTCTCTTTGTGTGCTATCAGAATCACGTCATTTAATGCTAGAACTACCGACAATGTTTTTAACTATTACATATTTATCTATTATAATATAATAGATTAATGAAATATTTTCCCGAAGATATAACGATTTTAATTTTACCCTAAAATACGACAGAAATAATGCAACGACCTAAACACATCGCACATTATATTCGCAATTGTTGTTCCATTATCGAAACGTCACAACAATCGTTCTTCCAGGGAAAAGCAGAGAGTACATTCCAATCGGAATCGACAATAAATTATATCGGCATTACACGCGAATTAAACTCAACGACAAATTCAATCGCGGATTCGAAAGCCGCGTGGTTTCGTCGCCCGATAAATGCCATAATACTTCAATCATCTCAGCTACGAATTGACTGGTCATCCGCGAAAGGTCACCGCGGTTTCGTGGTCACTAATTTTCCCTTGATTTACAATGGCACCCCAGATACCGATGATAATGCTGTTATCTATTGTACGTGTTTTCTCCCAGTGATTTTGTCGACATCCCAAGCTGCACCGCGTGCAATCGTGACGCATTAGTGCTATCAATTCCGTGGATGTCCGCGATATGTTCGATGAGTACTCCGCCACGTTGCATTCGGATGGGTGATCGGTTTTCAATGAATTCCAGAAAAAACACGAGATTAATTCGAATAGAACTCTTAACAAAGCTTATAGTGTCCTCCGAAACATTAATTATTATTCAAAAAGATATTTATCAGGGTGCATAAATCCATAACAATTATCATTACTCTTGTGCTTCAGTATGGTGTGAGTACGCCGCGAATAAATAGAGCCCTTTAACATAATCTTAGTTATATTTCACGGTTACTTAAATGATTTGCATTACAAGCCGAGATAAGTAGGAAGAGTTCCGCCGGCACTCTCGAATTTTTCTTTTAATCTTCCCGTGCGGGAGTGCGGCATTACAGAACTGCTGGCGCTGTGTCACGGGGAGGGTAGCATTAATTTTGTCAGATGATCATTAATAATTCTTGTGGTGCACCGGCAAGTGAGTCCGCCACGGTAAAACGGCGAACAGAAAAATGCGAGTTAAGCACTATCACTGGCTGCTCCAATGTTTCACGATAAAGAATAAAGCGGGATTAATTCACCTTGTTAAACTGCACTTAATCGATTAAAGTAAACCGATTTCTGCTGGAAATTGATTACTGTTTAATCACTTCCAAATATTACTTATTCGATATTAATTTATTCTCAATTTTTAATGTCTTCTAAATATTGCCATTTCGACATTAATTTATTCCGAATTATTGGTCATTTCAAAATATTATGATTTCGATATTTATTTATTTTCACTTATTAGTAACAAGGATCTATTTATCTTATTGCATTTAAGTAAACCGATTTCTAGTGGAAACTATTTATAAAATCGAAATTCTACCATTTCGACATTATATTATTCTCAATTATTAGTAATTCCTGAATACTGCCATTGCGACATTTATTGTCAATTACTAGTAATTTGGAAATACTATGATTTCCGTATTAATCAGTTCTCAACTATTAATAATATCTGAATGTTCGATATTAATTCATTCTCGTAAATTGGTAGATAAGTAACCATGTATTATATTTAATTCCAATGTTATTACATAATAAATGGATTATATTATTTTATTTCTGATTAAAATAATTCTTAACTAAATCCTGCCAAGTATATTCCGAGCCACAGTCGTATCGTCTTAGATAGGCGAAAATAATTAATGCACAAACAAAATAGAAAAATGGCGGCCATATTTCGTTGGGTAAGAGTTCAGATATTAATTATTCCACGAATATAGACTTCAGTGAATATTAGGGCCATGCATTATTCATTATGTATAAAAGTAAACCTTCGGCTTTTGGCGCGGCGGAATGCTAATCCCGATTCCGACATAAAAGATTTATGGCTAAAGTAGTTCTCGAATGTAGATATCGTTCCCGAACTACGCCGTCGCGGTTACCTCGAACTGGAAAAAGTCACGTGAAAATTTTTAATTGTTTTGTAACAACTCAAACTCGATAATGTACGACCGCGTCATCGTTTTACGCGGCCATTCATCTCAATGCGAATATGTCAAAACGGGGAAACACGTGTTCCGCGCCAGCATCCAACTTTTGCTGATAACGAAACAGTAACAAGTTAACTTTGTAGACCGAATATTTCCGCCCGTCATTTTACTCGAAAAATCTGTTTTTATTATGCGTCAGAATATTTTACATTATAACAGATATAATAGGATTGCGATAAACGTGATAATAGAAGTATTCATACTGACATATATTACAACTTGAAGCAATATAATATGCTACAGGAATATGATATTTTCAGATATCACCTACTATTATATAATAATAATAAAATCATCGGCTATTGATTTAATAGTTATATAATAGACATACAATGATAGAATTAGAATGACATCATTTTTGATAATAGATTTAACATGTATTTTGTATTTATATTTATTATTATTATTTATTACTTTACACTGGATTTCCCCGGAACTTGTAATTTTATTCGTAACTTTATTCGTAAATTTTATTTAAAAAAAATATAACAAAGTAGGTTTGTTTTATTTATAAACGATGAATTATGATACAAAATGAGAAGGTGATGGCATATATAAGTCATTTTTTATCCCATTATGCCTCAAAGAGTTAACAGGTTAATGTTGACAGTGACAAATTAATATTTCGATGATCCAGACGGTACTAGAATAGTGAAATTATCGGTGACAGCGAAGGATAATGTTGATCGGTAAATTTGGTTCGGATGAAGGGATACGCGTGGGAAGCCGCACTTAATCGATTGTTCGTACGAGTATTAGCTACTTGGAATGTAAATGACGAAGGGGAACTACACTCTCGCGCTTCCCAGTCGGAACGCATCGCGTGTATTTCCACGTTTCGGTGGATCGGATTGTGATTTGAATTGCAAAACCAGCCAGGATTCTCTGCTCCTACAATGCTATCGCAAGTCAACTCCTCCGACCCGCGAATTCCAATGTATTATTAAATATCCCGAAATGGTGGTACGCGACCGTTTGTTATCACCCGACTAATTAGATTAATTAAAGCAACCTTGACTAAATTGTGCGAGTGAATTCAGGTAATACAATGCGACAATGACACAGAGAACACTGAAGTTAGATAATTCAATAATTGCAAGGGTCACTCGGCGGAATATCGTGATGTTTGAATTATCAGTTTGATGAGAAGTTTTATCAATAAATAAATCGAGACACGAAATAATATAAATATCTCATTATCTAGAAATTAATTCTATATTAAAATTGCATCAATTCCATAACTCGAATCCTGTGATTAAAAGAAAGAGACTATAACATTAATAGTAAAATGTCATCTACGAAACCCTGAAATCATGAAATAGGTGAACGTTCATTAAGTAAACCATCAAGCGATCTTAAGTAGTTGGCCACTGTACATCGGTTATAAATTTACATATTTTTATAAAATATTATTGACTACTTCTATTGATTATATAATTGACTGTCTGACAATAAGAGACACATACACATGTACTCACAAGTATCACTGAAGCAGCAGACTAAACGTAAAGGAGAATGATCCATGGCCGGACGCCAGTGCGCGTAGACTTAAAAATGGTTTGTACTCACCTTGTCCATCAGTTGGCGAACAATTCCATTCCATTCGCCGGTCTCGTAATTGTAAACGCCGTACTTGCCATCTGGCACGAGTTCGATCTTATAGGCGAAACCCACCATGTGAGCGATCTGCTTCAAGAGATCGATGCAGAAACCTTCGTAGCGTGCGTTCCCACTAAAATTCCCTCTGCCCTTCAGCATTACGTACGGCTGCTCCTACGGGGACCATAAAAGGGGAACTACTACTTCCGTCCTGTGTCTTTTCCTTTCTTCTTTCACCACTTTTTCCTTTCCTTTTCCTCCACCTCCTCTATACACGTCCTTCCACCGATATCACTTTATCTCATGCTCGCTCTCCCACAATCTTACATCCACTTTCCTTCCTCGACATTTATGTACTCCCCTGAATCCCTCCTCAGGATTTCCGCTATTTTTTAGACCTTCGCTTACTTTCTTTGTAACGATAATTCCTACCCAGGACGAAAGGATATTTCTGTGTCCCTTCTTCTTTTATTTTTGACTCTCTTCCCGTGGCAAGTTCGACTGCTCGATAAGCTTCTCTTTTATGCGTGGAAAACATTTAAAGGTACTTCTCTGAATGGATGCGGGGGGGGGGGAGGAGGGGGAGGAGGTAATTAAGTCGAAACGGCTCGTGGTTGTTTCGCGTGTTACTTCCGTATAAGTGGACGGTGAGCTTTCTTATGACAAAGCGCCGGAAACTTTCCATCCCATTTTCCTCGTGATTTTAATTGACCGTGAATGCCGGAGGGTTTCTATGGTGTCTGCTCTCGTGTATCGTCGAAATGAATTTGTCTCCGGAGGAACCTCGGATTTTACTTGAATATTCTCGGCTCTCGACAAATAAAAAAATTAAATATAAAACGTTTTGTACCCCTGTCATTATATGTTCAACTTTCAATTATTTCTGTATCCTAGTATTATATATTAATTATTGGCCTGCTTCTTTCAATAAATAATAGTAATCACAGATAGCTAAGCTATCTAGGATTAAAATTAGATGAATTATCAGAATCTAGTTTTACTCGTTACATAAAGCAAACAATCACGATTTATTTGATGATGGTTTTGGTTGTACCGCGAATCATTGGACATGATATGTGATTCGCTAAGTAGGTTGAAATTAAGCGTTGATTTTTTTCTGGAATGTATCAGACTACCCTATTACGTATTAGACATTTATATTAATATAGATTTCATAGCAATTAAATGATTAATTTGCCAGAGAGATTGAGTAGTCAATTTCAGGGTGAATTCGTAGGTCTGCAAACACAGGTGGCTTCAGTCGGTACAAGTATTTACGACAAGACACGTTGTGTACCGGCATCGAATGGACAAGTTCGTGAACAGAGTTGCGAGTCTGGGAGCCAGGTATTCCTGATGCTGATTATCAGCTAAATAGATTACTCTTCGATAGACTATTACCGCGAACACTCCCGTGGGATGCTTTCCGAGAACGTGTACCTTTCCCTACATGGAAACTCAGTTGCAAGAATCCGAAATAGAGTCCCAACCGGATGTGCTGATAGCCAGTTCGCCGATACGCTTCGTATCTTGGGATTTCAGAAGCAATCAAACTGTTACCGTTGCCATGTTCGTTGACACTAAAGATTGAATAGTCGAACTTGTCAGTGTGTTGATAAAAATAGAGTTACTAGATGGATATTTATATTTATATATTGTATTTTATATTAAGATATTTAAGATTGTGTGTTTGTATTGCTGGAGTGTAAAGAGAGGGTTTATGAAAAATGATTTAGTTTTAAGAACGGTATGTATGTATTACTGTAAAGGTATGTTTAAGTAAACATTGCTGTCTTTAATTTGATATGAAAGACAAGGATGAAGTTAGTGATGTAAACTGCTGCTTGTAGTATAATATGAACATGTTTTGAGAGATGATTAGTTGAAGTTATTTATGTAAGAAGATAATGAGGTTGTTTGTTGCCTAGGATGTATCGTAGATAATTAAATTCTACTCTGAAGATTCTAGGCAAATTCGGAGATTGTATGCAGCAAATTCCGCGTTTCGCCTGAAGATACCAAAATAACATTTAGATTAAATAAATTTCCATCTAATCAATACCATCAACTTCTCATTAATACCTGTTTTCGGTCAGTTCTAATTACAAAGTTCAATTTTTCAGCTCAATTTTCTTACTTTTTCTCGATTTAAAAATAATAATAATAAAAGGGTGTACCCAATATTTTACACATTTAACTAAAGTTAGATCAAGATGATTAAAATTTGATCACGCGCTACGAAAGTAATAAATGTGGCCAATATTAAATCAAATAATTCATTCTCATCAGCAATTCATCCGCCATGAATAATTCAAGTAATCTTAAAACAATTCGGTTCTCGGTTTCCTGCGATGCAACCCTGTTTTCCTGGATTAAGAACGGATTTGTGAAACACGACGAACTAGAAGGGAAACAAGGAATCTTGATTCCCAGTACTCCTCAGGATTTGGCTGGATGATCAGATAATTCATAGCGTGCGATCTATGAGGGATTTATGGGCTTATTACGTGGCGATCAGGCATTCGCGAATTATTAACGGCGAACACTGTGATGTCAGTGGTTTCTCACTCTGTGATTTACCTTCGAGAGAAGTTCTCCTCGGTTGGCCCTATTGGGTGGATCGTGGGTGGATGATCGATCATGATGAGTTACAAGAGGACAGCTTCGACAAACAACGAGTCAGCAGTACCAACCGCTATGTGTATTAATAATTGTCTCCTTCATCGAGAATGTTGTTCTCGATGGAACATTAAGGAAGATAGTATCATTTAAGAGTCGAACGAAAAGCTTGTTAGGTTTATACCATACCGAAGTTGTGTTTCTAATTAAATTAGTAATAATATTAATCCCCAAATATTGTCCTGTGATATGTATGATAATGTAGTTATTGTTTTACTGATAATGCTTGAAGAATATACATTGGTAAATAAATTATCACAGGATTTAAAATCCTGTGTCCACTTTGGTCAAATTGTCTTACAAACAGGAAAATAATTTAATCCACTTCTTTCGACCCAAAATCGTCCTAGAATATGTTTATACATTATCTACAATCGATTTGGGGCATTTAGGAGCAAAATTGGAGACTTTTAATTTTTGACGATTTTTGAAGGTATACCCCTTCACATTTTTTCGATTTCGGGTCCACCCATTTTTTGGCCGAAACAATTTTTAAACCGCTTCTTTCGACCCAAAATCGTCCTAGAATATGTTTATACATCATCTACCATCGATTCGGGGCATTTAGGAGCAAAATTGGAGACTTTTAATTTTTGACGATTTTTGAAGGTATACCCCTTGACATTTTTGCGATTTCGGGTCGACCCATTTTTTGGCCGAAACAATTTTTAAACCGCTTCTTTCGACCCAAAATCGTCCTAGAATATGTTTATACATCATCTACCATCGATTTGGGGCATTTAGGAGCAAAATTGGAGACTTTTAATTTTTGACCATTTTTGAAGGTATACCCCTTCACATTTTTTCGATTTCGGGTCGACCCATTTTTTGGCCGAAACAATTTTGAAACCGCTTCTTTCGACCCAAAATCGTCCTAGAATATGTTTATACATCATCTACCATCGATTCGGGGCATTTAGGAGCAAAATTGGAGACTTTTAATTTTTGACCATTTTTGAAGGTATACCCCTTGACATTTTTGCGATTTCGGGTCGACCCATTTTTTGGCCGAAACAATTTTTAAACCGCTTCTTTCGACCCAAAATCGTCCTAGAATATGTTTATACATCATCTACCATCGATTTGGGGCATTTAGGAGCAAAATTGGAGACTTTTAATTTTTGACCATTTTTGAAGGTATACCCCTTCACATTTTTTCGATTTCGGGTCGACCCATTTTTTGGCCGAAACAATTTTGAAACCGCTTCTTTCGACCCAAAATCGTCCTAGAATATGTTTATACATCATCTACCATCGATTCGGGGCATTTAGGAGCAAAATTGGAGACTTTTAATTTTTGACCATTTTTGAAGGTATACCCCTTGACATTTTTGCGATTTCGGGTCGACCCATTTTTTGGCCGAAACAATTTTTAAACCGCTTCTTTCGACCCAAAATCGTCCTAGAATATGTTTATACATCATCTACCATCGATTCGGGGCATTTAGGAGCAAAATTGGAGACTTTTAATTTTTGACCATTTTTGAAGGTATACCCCTTCACATTTTTTCGATTTCGGGTCCACCCATTTTTTGGCCGAAACAATTTTTAAACCGCTTCTTTCGACCCAAAATCGTCCTAGAATATGTTTATACATCATCTACCATCGATTCGGGGCATTTAGGAGCAAAATTGGAGACTTTTAATTTTTGACCATTTTTGAAGGTATACCCCTTCACATTTTTTCGATTTCGGGTCCACCCATTTTTTGGCCGAAACAATTTTTAAACCGCTTCTTTCGACCCAAAATCGTCCTAGAATATGTTTATACATCATCTACCATCGATTTGGGGCATTTAGGAGCAAAACTGGCGACTTTTAATTTTTGACGATTTTTGAAGGTATACTTGTATCGACCTAGAATGGTCCTAGAACCAGTATTTGTATTCTTGAACAGTGTGTTGAAGATTGCTGGTTGCATAAAGTTCTTCTTCTGAATACTTAGTAAATACAAAAGGTGGATAAAAAGTTGCTTACTATGGAAAGTGTGAAACAATGCGAGGTAGATTACAAAAGGGTTCTAAAGGATGCGTATTTTTAAAAGTCTAATGATAAGGGATGTCAAATCGTAGAATGCGGTGCGAGGTAATAGTCTGTGTTTCGTGCTTGAATTTCTAAGTAAATATCTAAGTTGTGCTTTGTTTATAATAATCATTCAATCTGCCAATATTAGCAAAACTCAATATCTACTCGGAGAGTAAGTAGATTAATTTTACGATGCGAAACCTATTAACTTAACCCATTAGTGACCAAAAAATCATTCAATAAGAAATCATCATTTTAAAATTATAAAGTTGTTTAAAAAAAGTCACTAAAATTCTTGGATGTTAATGAAAATCCTTTGAATATTGACATAAACGATGAACATACTATATATAAAAAATGTAATTGTAATTATGGCAGTAATGGGTTAATATACTAATTGCGGGTGCTCTTAATCAGTGCTCATATACCATACGTGTAATAACTTGAATCAACACTAATAATAAAGTCTCTAGTTAGATAAAATTGTCAAACTTTACCTATAAAATCGCGTACTAACGTCAAAGAAAAAGCGAATCCAATGGTAACTGGCCGTTTAAAAAATGACAAAACAAACCAAATCATACATGTCGCATTAGTTCCCTGACGATGCCGTTCCATTCGCCGGTTTCCGGGTCTTTGGCACCGTACTTCCGGTCCGGTACCAGTTCCAGGCGGTAAGAGAAGCCGACTTCCCTCGCCACCGCTTCCAGGAGATCCACGCAAAAACCATAAAATCGCGAATTCCCGGTGTAGTTTTTTTCGTAGTGCATCATCACGTACGGCATCTCCTGTGTGCGTCAACGAGATTTATGGTATCACTTGCTCTGATAAGGAGTTTCTAATTGGACGATACACGAGGCTGCCGACCAACCTTCTTTTTCACTGTGATTAGCATGCTTTCGTTCACTTGCCGAATTTCTGCTCGAGGCTTTTCAAAATGGGAGGAACGTGCGGTGAAAGAAATGAATAGCCAATTTTGAATCGTGGATCTTAATTAGTGAAGTAAATCCTGATTAATCTGTTCTTACCATTCAATGAATTGTTTCAATGAAATAATGAAAAATGAATTATGAATCACTCAAATAGCGAATTCAAAAAGACGTTAATAAAAATATAATCCGGATGATACAATTAAAATCTTTTTTCCTAGATTTTAATTAGTGAAGTAAATCGTGATTGATCTATTCTTATCATCAATGAAGCGTTGCAATGGAAAATCAATTTTGATGGTTGACTTCTTAATAAAATCAATTTCAGACTACGATTATATAAGAATAATATACAATTCCTTGTTTAATCCCATTTTTTATAATAATAAAATCTAACTTTTTTGTACAAATAATAAATCTTCTAGTATTCGCTGAATATGGAATGTTTATCGCGAATTTATCGATAATATTGTAATAATGTAAACAGAGCATCATTAATTATATAATTCTGTTATGGTAAGTACGAGTACTTTAATTGTATAACGTATTTTAATGCATAATAAGGAACTTTTGAAAAAGTTCTATTGTGGTCGATAAAGGAACAGATTTTGGAAAGTACTGATCGCGACAGATACTTTATGGCACCTCAACTCCCATCCTAAGTCGAAAATGAGGAGTAATATATAACTGATATCGGACATAAAGTGGGAGATTCCATAAAGCCAGATGAAATCGCCGTTTATTACGCTTCTATTGCACTCGTAAATATTTGTACTACTTTCTTATTTCTCCAAAATTCTCCAATGAAAGCTTTCAACCGTTCTTCCAATTCTTATGATATTATTACTAACCCAAGTGTTAATAATATGATAATGATTATATGATGACATAAATTTGATTACTTTAATTTGTTCAATAGTTTTATCATGTCGAATAATTATAGTAATATAAAAACACACATTAATATTCAATGACTATGTCATCCTAATAAATTCTGGTTTCGGTAAAAAAATTCTAAAAGACTTGCACGGTCATCGTCTCATATCGGACTCGAAAAAATGAGGGACAACAATGTTGACATTGATATGCTAATCAGAACTCACCAATATAGTGATGACAATCAATGTGACGTTGGCGGTGCCTGGCTCGAAGAAGGCTACCGTGTCGGTGACATTGACACCGGCGCCGGGTCTCCATTCGCCAACCTATTAACATATTCATTATTTTTCTTATTAAATTTGTCCAATAACATCTGTCGTTTCTTTCGAATTCCTTTCGACTCACCTTGACGAGCGAATGTTGCTTCAGTTTCAGCAAGTCCAACTTAAATTGAATTCTTCGACCTTCCTTAAACTCTATTGGTCCGGATATTCCTTTCAACTCCACCTGCAAGAAAAACAAGATTGGTTGGTCGAAAGTTTAGGTTTCAATGTCAAAATATTTTAAAAGGTAATTATTCAGGAGAGAAAAGTTAGGTTTTGATATAAAAATATTTTCTAATAATATAACAATTAATATAGGAGTTTATGCCGTATCGAGTGCAATTGGAGTAAAGAATATTTATATAAAAATTCAATGTTCAAAAAGACAATTGTGATATATTGTATTATCACATAAAATAAACTTCATAATATAAAAAATTCAATAATACAGTTAGCTGGTCAAATATAATTATAATGTAACAATAATAAATAGATGAGCCAGGAATTAAATCAACAAGAATAGAAGGACTTTTTCTAAAAAAACTTACAATTTGCCGAGACAACTTGTTTTTCGCACCGAGTTAAGGGATCAGGGGGCGACGTAAAAATGGCGGCAGTTAAAAAGTTGTTACGATGGGACGATCCAGGGCTAGGAAAGTCGTTATAACTGTTTGGTGGTTTTTGAGTGCACCCTCCGAGGGTGGAAAAGTTCAAGGAGAAAGGGAGTCCTGGTTGATCCATAGTTCCTCCCTTGCATTAAGTTTTCTTTGTTTTCGATAAAATATCTTAAAAACGTGTAAGATGACGAGGTCGAGAGGTCCTCGATGAGAAAGAAGGACGGGTCATGAAAGGGGGATGAAAATGCGTATCTCGACTCAGAGGAGATCGTGGAACGCATAAATTTAAGTAAGAAGTCAAAGTGCTTCCGTTCTACAAACTTCAGTCGACAGAGTTTTTAATCTTTCCCCTGTACTTATCTTTCTCCTATATGCCGCTTGAACATCCCTTTTTTCTTCCGCTGTTTTTGCTTCGAAGACCTCCACGACGTGGATTCAACAATATTTAAGTGCGGTTTACATAAAATGGGGCTCGAGTCAAATTAAAATAGGGTCTATTAATATAGATCGAACAATTTTTCGAGTTTTTCAGAAGCTTGTAGTCTGTCGACTTTATTACTACGAGAGTTCTGACAGTGAGTTACTTAGTTATTTTTTATCCCCTTATTTTAAAGCCCTTATATTTATTCCTGCTCGACCGAAAATACTTCAGTACTCTATAATATTAAAATATATTAGAATTGAATACTTTATTGACGCCTATATTTTACATTAATTAAAGATCAAAGTTCATATACTATTATGAAATATTATTATCTTATAGAACGTTGAAAATCTTGGTATTTTCATCAGTCACATTTCTCCGAATAGAAGATAATTTTAAAACAATATTATGATTGATATTACTGCAACATTTTAATACAAAAACATTCGAAAATACTTCCCCCTTTCTACAACACAATATTTGGTTTAATAGTGGATAATCATCTAATATTCCTATATTGTAATATTTACATTACTAGCGTACGTTAATATCGAAATTATATCCGATCTGTTTTCATATTTAATATTACGAAATCGAAAGATTTTAGAGACAGAATGTTCTTAATGAAATAAAGTCGATTCTTACTTCTTACTTACGCAGAGATTAAATGAAGTGAGAATAAGTGCGTCTACCTCGTTAAGTAATAATGGCCACCGGGGACTGCGAGTTAAAAGTTCTTCGGGGAATTCAAGTACTCGAGGTGATAGATCACAGCGATCTAATTTCTTTCGTTAGTCGCGCATTATGAGCGGTACAACGAGAGCAAAAAGAGCGAGTGGGGACGCTAATTAAGTATTCAAGAGATAGAGATACGTTCGTTCTGCTTCGCAAGAAACCAGCTAAGCGCTTGGCGCAACTTGAAACTCCGCATAGATACCAACTTTTTTCTTCTTAATAAACCTCGAGGGCAAAACCTCTCGAATACGATGTGTTTACGAGCTTCGTCTTATTTTGTTTAACATTCCAACACCACGTATGAACTAAATACTTTGAAAGGTATGGCGAATGGAAAATGAAGTATTAATGATTTTAATATTACCATGTGTTTAATATTATTATTAATATTATATTATATTATGGATACTTCTAATGCAATAAATTATTGTGTCGTATGTTGCCAGATGCCTTGAATGCTATGATGAATAGAAACTTAAGTGTTTGTGTTTTTAATATTAGTATGTACTTAATACTACTAATATTACTGTATAATACTATTAATAATTCTAATGTTAATTAATTATTTTGTGCGTATGTAATACTGAAGCAGTATCAAGAAATAAATATGAATGTATTACTTATAGAAGATAGAAGTATGTACAAGTATTATGTGTCTGACGCGTGACTGACTTATACTACTGAAAGTCCTACATTACTTTTGAACGAGTACTGAACAGAAACGACTTAAATTTGATTTAATATTTGAATACTTATAAGTTTGTTATGTAGTGACTAATTTTCGGATATTAATTATAAATATAATGAGTGCCCATTTTCTATTAGAGTCCCGCAACTATCAAATTTTAAGCTATTAATAATCATTTAAAGGATTGTCATTTATCCAGTAAAGTCTTGACGGTTGGTTGTAAATAACAAGTATTATGTTATTAATTATTAATTAAGTCAGTATCTCTTTTCCAGTACAGTCTGGTAACGAACAAATTTAATTTTATTAATTACCAATTAAACGAGTGTCCCTTTCCCAATGAAGTCCAGTAAAAAAATAAGTTTTATGTCATCACTTATCAACTAAATTCCCACCATATGAATTTCTTCCCCTACAAAATAAACAGTTTTATTACCCAAATCCCGATTTGTCATTGGCGCAAAATGTCCCCGCACGTACGCCGGAAACGAGACACAACAAACGGAAGAGCGCAAGGGAGTCCTAGCAAAGTTTTCCGGAAGGAATGTTCAGCGGTAGTTTCTCGTACGGTGGAAGTCCAGGACTAATTAGAGCCCGAAGAGGAAGTTATCACGGATTCCAAGTCGTGACTGAAATTCAAAGGACAATTGGCTGCAAGTTCCACGAAGGAGAAGGAAGTGTATCCTCGTAGCATCGGAGGGGGCCCGGATAATTGTAAATTGTTATTACAACATTCTTCATGGTGTCCAACATTGATCCTCGTCCTTTCGCGAGGTTCAAAAATCCTGGAGATCCTTTCTTGTTTGCACCAACACACTCGTTGCCAGTATATATATTCTTTGCACGCGAGTGGAATATGAGAGGCTGGGCTTAAAAACGGACGTCCGCTTTCGTACGGATTTCAGTGGGATCCAACGGTTCCATACGTGACTCGGAACTTCTTTCCGCCATCTTATATCTCTTTGCTCGGCGACAATATAAAAACGTCCGGGAAACATTACGAGGTGACACTTATTTCTTCGATGTTTCCGCTCTTTATAAACGTGTTACATTTCTTTCGCGGTAGTACGGCATTTCGTCATGTGATCCGTGTCCTGATATCAGTGCCATTATTTTGACTCCCCCACGTCATTTTTTCATCGTTTCTTGTTACGAGTTGGGGATCGTGGGAACCGTTTTGTTTTATAGCGCAAACTATGGGAATATTGAGGCGATACCTTTACTCAGAGGGAATTTGTGAATTACGGAGTATTGGTTTTGGCTCAGTTTCCGATCGGAAAGCGGTTTGGAATAATGTTTTCCATAAATTTCAACTGTTTTCGATGGGTCAAAGAATTTTTTATGAAGAATTATGAGCTGTTAAGTGGACTAATCTATAGAATAAAATTGGATCGTGTGATAAAAATTCAGTTCTATACAGTTAATTATCAATATAAATACTATCATGACTCTAATTGTTAATATTAAGGTACTGTAATATTGTATGGTTATTAACACTTAACGCGGGTCTTTTTACCACAAATTTTTGGAAAATGTCTCCCAGTTAGTCTAGGGTGTCCTGGTAGGTTTGGTCGTCCAGGTTATTTAAAAGAACTATATTTTTCAATTAATATATTTGTATTGCTGGATAATAGCGATGGACATGGCATCCACGCCACTGAATATTTTTACGATGGTTAGACGTGGCGATTATGCCAAGTGATCAAAATGGTGGAGGATGCTTAACAAAGTGGCGAATATTGTGGAAAGCAGAGGAGTCGTAGAGGTAAATCATAGGGACTAGGTAAGTTTGTTCAGTCTCGAAAATAGGAGCCGAGACAACACAACGTCCTCGTAGATTAATGGTCGGTTTCTATCCCAGTTAAAGCGCGAAACTTGGATCCAACTGGTAGGGCCGTGAAAGATAATTTCTGGATAACATTCCCCGGGAAGAACGCTCGTTAACTTTTCACGGCGTAAACGACGGATTAAAATGAAAATAACCCCGCGAATTGTGTATTACACGAAACTACACTTCTATGCGCGTCCAATTATCATAATTAGGTTGAACCGCTTCAGCACTGGAAACGTTTGGCATATACTATATGTACGTATTATACATTGGCATAATTTATTAATATATGAATTTAGGTTGTTATACGTTTACTGAATTAAGTTCAATAAATTGTATTTATATTCAATCGGATATGTATTCAATGGTATTTA
The DNA here is from genome assembly GCA_910591585.2 of Nysson spinosus. Classification (NCBI taxonomy): domain Eukaryota; kingdom Metazoa; phylum Arthropoda; class Insecta; order Hymenoptera; family Crabronidae; genus Nysson; species Nysson spinosus. The sequence continues at coordinate 10,064,669 of OU342832.1, forward strand.
ATTATTATTTTAAAACGTGAAACGCAGTTGTTTGCGGAACTAAAATTTGCGACTATTAATCTAACGATATCCAGTTTTCAGTGCAGATTTAACACCCTCGGAGTTAAGTAATTTATCAGACTTCAGCGGGCGCGCGGTCGTCAACTCTGCTTTTTTCCGTGTGCTTTGGTTTTTCTTGCTCGGCAGGTTTCCCTAATGAGAACGGAATAACCTGGGAACAACGTGGCTTATCTACGAGAGTTTAATTAGTCGACTCTTCCGGCTTACATAATACCATTTCCCTAGCTTTTCAGTAATCCATCACGGTAATTGTTTACACGGCAATACAACTTTACTTTGCTTCCTACGTGAAATGATACAAGTTGCCAATTATCTCATCCGACCCTCTACATTTTACTACCTGACGAAGATAATATATCAACAAACATGAATATTCCTCCGATAACTGTTTGTTAAGTAAATCAATATTTCATTAACATTGCATTGTACAAGAATACATAGGTGTGTATTTCTTTATGTGATTATTATATTTTTATATTTAATCCATAAAGCATCAAAATCTTTTATGCCTTTTGGAAAAATATAAGATTATACATATGTATTAAAATAGAGCAAGCGCGAAATTAAAGGTAAAAAGAAGCGCAAGAAATCGAAAATGTATCCACGAGAAAGATATTCGATTTAATAAAATCCAAGAGTATGCAAGGCGAACCAAGGATTGTTACTTAATCCATAAACCATCGAAATCTTTTTTACTCGGCGTCGAGGCACATCAAAAAAATATCAGGCAAAGGAGGAGCGACGCCGCTTCAGCCGTCGCCGTGGCTCCCGCGAGACGTTATTTATACTCCCGTCCCACTATTTATGATCCTTTGGAAGCATTTGCACGTTTTGCAATGCTAATGACAGCTGGATGGCATTTAGGCAGCATTTGGAAACACGCCAAGGCGTACGGGCGTTCTGGTCCTCGGCTCCTCTTGCTCTCTGCCTATTACCGATACCCACCACGTACATCCCACGATATTCAATTCCAGGACATACGTACCTCCCCTACTACCTTCCAGGACACGTACACCCTCCAAACGATACCGCTGAAGCTTCCACGATTCTAATATTCCAATTCTATGGACGTTCTCACCCCTTCTGCGCAGCCATTGCTTATTTTGGGGTTGATAACTTGGTTCGGTCGCCGCAAGTATCATGTTTTTTTTCTTCTAAGAATCGATTGTTTGTCTCATTTTTACGAGACTTAATTGTGATTAAAATGAAGTCGCGAGCATTGATTGATTGAATGTAATTTTAACTTGTAATTCGAACGAAATAAATCAAGAAAAATATGTATTGAATTTAACCGAACGAATCATTTTTTTATGTTACAATCCAGTAAGCTCGTTTTTACGTTAATTAATTTGTTTCTCTATGTTGTTTTCTTTGTTGTATTTTATTTATAAATGTTGCGGTCCCTTAAATTAAACCAATGAATTACATTAATGAACTAATATTATTAGAAGTCATTTTTAATTATTAGACATATAGTGGTCTTATAATAATACCAGCGAATTTTATTTCCATAAAAAATCGCAATTTCACTCACATTCTTTACTAGATAAAATATATTAGTTTTACGATATAATATTTTTCTATATCAAGCACTATGTAAGTAGGTAAATATAGATTATTCTGTGCTCAAAGACTTACTTTCTCAAGAAATCCATAGAAACAAGTGAAAGAAAGGATAACAACGGCGGAAGGAAACTAACAAGAAAGTAAGTAGAATAGTTCAATTTGACGGTAGCACGTGCCAAAGTGGAAGGTGAAGCGACTAACCGGGCAGCCATAAAATAATCCCTTTGAAATCTTCGGGAAATAAAGAGGAAGTGTAGTTTAGATAGTACTACGTAAGTTCCTGTAACGGAATGTATTGTCTATGTGGCAGTTCAATGGAAGTAATTTGCTCGTCTCTGTCTCCTTCGCGAATCGAGTACGTTACGTGATTCAGCAACTCCGGTAAACTCTGCGCTTAGTTCAACCCTCACGGAGAGTACACGATATTCTAATCACTTAAGTCAAAACTCAACCCCGAGGTAGTTCGTTATCTCGCTTTATGTCACCTTCGAATCACCAACTTCTACCTTTATCACTTTATGCTGTACTTAATCTTATTCCTTTAATTTGAAATATTATAACTTAACATCTTACGTATTTATGCTTTATAATTTAGACGTTATCGGTTGTACAAAGTTTTATCGTTTTATCCCATCTATTGGCATTTAGACTTTGTGCAACATTTAATTTGAAAGTACATATAACATATTTCTTATCAATCTTATGTATTTATATTTTGCACTATTATTAAATGGTAATATTTTCTCGAGTAGTCTGCATAAATTTTGATATTATATCTCCGAAGGTTGCAAAATTATAAAATTATGTCTTCAAGATACAGAATATTCTTTCCGTTACGGTAATTGATATTAAAACCGCAAAGAAAGATTTACCAAGTAAAAACTCATTTAATTCACAATAATGAAATGGAAAATTAATTGGTTGACGAACCATTGCGAGATATTATAGTGAGTAACTAATTAAATAGTGAATTAATTATGTCAAGTTCCGAAGCAAGTACATCATATTTTATTCTCATATCAGTAAGATAGCATCCTGTATATAATTGTAGTTACACTACCTGTGATAGCTCGTGAGTAACACGCAGTGAACAGGAAAGGTTTCTAGGAAGAAGAATACTACTTGTACACTTAATCACAAACGAACAATATATATTATAAGATACATGCAATACTGGGGTTCTCGACGACTGACTATCGGTTCGTGTGCTCCTTCGTAGGAACACCACCCGAGCCGATATAAACAGATGACGACTTAGTCCAGTGTCGTACCCTTAAGTATTGGGACAAAGAGGGCCCCGATACAACAATTATAATAGACGTAGAAAAATGTCAAACGATTTTGAAGTACTGCAAGTGCAGAGTTAAGTGCAAGTGTTACCAGTAAAGGTATAAAAGAAACGCGGAAAAAGATCCTAATGGGAGCAATTTCAGTAAGCAGCCATCCAAAACATTAAAAATGCCTCGGACCTACGATAGTTTGATAAAGATGATAGGATAAAAGGGAAGTTCGCGAGGGAGGGGGTAGGAGTTGATGATAAAAGGGTAGGTTGCGAGTAACTTTAACGCCCTCCAGTCCGATTATCTGCACGAATGCACACACGGGATGCTTTCGAGCATTCACGAGTCACGTTACGAACTGTTTTTTACTTTGAAATTCAACGAAATTCACGGAAATTTAACGACCATCCAAATGCAAATCATCTCGTGATGTTATCCGATAACCTGCCGTTCACATTTCGGACGAATTATATTGTTTTTTTGACCAAAATTGAAGTGGAATGTTGCATTATTAGATCTGTTTCAATGAATCAAAAATCATAAAAATAAGTATAAAATAAAATTATAAAATTATTCAAGATACAGAATATTTTTGTCGTGACTGCAATTGATATTAAAATCGCAAAGAAGAATTTATCCAGTTGATACTTATTGAATTAATATTATTGGAATGGATAATTAATTGGTTATTGAATCATTGCGAGATATTATAATCGAAGGAATTAATTAAATAGTAAATAATTATGACAACTTCCGAGGCGAAAACTGTATCTATTTATTCATTAGCTTATTAGCATAATTATTCGTATAATTAATTTGAATTATTTATAATTACTGGATTCAAGTTCTTAAATTAAATATATAATATTCAATAGAAATAATGTAATTATTACTTAACGTTATATTTCACGGCTTTTACTTTTTCAATAGAAAATGTTCATCGATATTTCAAATATTTACTTTAATATTATCGTCCTTATTAATACCAGTATTAATAAAAATTGTAATAAATAGATTTATAATGAAATAAAACGCGCGAAAGTTTGCAACCTCTAATCAAAGGACGTAGTTCATAGTTCGTATTTCAGCATCGTATTTAATCATTCAGTTTCCAGCCAGAATTAAACAATGCTGATAACGATAATGAAACTAGCTCTTTTCAAACCGGATATCACAAAACACCATTACCATTCTACAATAGAGACTGCATATTTCACATATGTTATACAATGCATGAAATGCGATCACAAAATCACATTGAAATGGTAAACCTGCCGACATGTTCGAAACATACATTTTACCTCAACCTATATTTTTTTTTAGAACATTGAAAAACGTTACATTTTTGGTTACGCGGTAAAACGTAATGTAATGAAGTTAGTCCTGAAAAATGAAGCCATGCTAACACATTTTTGTAGAAATTTAGAAAAATCTACTTTACTTCTCGCGAATTTATTAATAGTTTTAAAAGTGCCAAAATCTGGGGTGAGAAAATTGTTTAAAAATTATTTGAGAAGTTAAAATGGAAATTAGCTATTTATGTGTATTATATTATATTTTATTATATGATATTCTGTTATATCATATCATATTGCATTATAACTTATAACAGAATTAATAATTCTGCAAAATTAAGTACTATTATTACTATTACAATAAAATCAGAATTTTAGTGAAGCTGTTGGAGCTGAAGTTCACCTCATTGTAATCTGAACATCATGAAATAAATTGTCTTCAAAATTCATTTTCCACTTTTCGAAGGGTGACGTGCAGGGGGGGTGCAAGCAAAGGGTGAGGGTAGCACGGTGTATAATTGATAATAAAAGGGCGATACGGAAATTTAACGGCAGCCAGCTCGGTTGTATATGTGAATGTGTTTTGTGTCCGTCGAACCGGAAACCGATTCTAGCGGAATACCACGTGTACGCACGGAATATTCTTGATTTTAAATAATGTTACAGTGCATTACAAACTTCGAGAAATTAATGGCTGTCACCGCACTGCATTGCAATATCGTTATCCGTTCGTGAGAAATTATTACAACGAACATTTGCCATTTTAGTAAAGTATTAAAATTACTGATTATATACTACTAGAAAATAATTTTTATCTTAAAAATATATTCTCATTATAAATTATATTTTATCATAAATACATATATACATACTATCAAATTCAAGGAGTGATATCTAACTTAGATTAGTTAACAATATTGTTTCATAACGTAAGAGACTTGCACGTAATAAGAAATTGCACAATAATAATGGATTATTATTTTTCATTATTTTTTGTAATACGAATCTCGAAGGTGTATCGAGTGATAGTTTCGACTTGGTTCAACCTTACTAAGTTATACAAAATTAATATACAATAGACCAAAATAAAAAAGCTGTACAATAATAGACAATAACGTAATCCCTAGATTATTTTTGTGTAATTTCTTGTACGCTTTTTGGGTTATAGAAATCTAAAAATTCACCGGAAAAGGCGAAAAACTATCGCCTTTATATCGGGGTATCGATAAACGAATATATAAGCAAGGTGTTTCTGAATTCAGCGTGGAATCTCGATGATCTATCGAGTGATAGTTACGACTTCGTTCGGCCCGTAAACATTCATGTTTATGTATGTATTCGAAGGTACAAATAACCGTGCATTTTCAAGGTGGGATTACGTGTACCTTGCCTTCCTGGCGTTCCCCGATAATTGAATTGTATCCGGAGAAACCGAGAATATGGGAAATCTACAATGAATCCTTGCTTCCCGAATCGATTCGCATTCAACGATAAAATATCGTCGAATAGAAAACCGAATGGATATAGATACCTTTTTTTGAAACTCCTTTATTTATTGTTTCAATATAATGCACCTATTCTTTACGATTCCTGATTATAATTCTGCCTGGATTATACTTTTTCTTGATATTGCTTTTTGAATACCAATATTATTATTATCTGTATATTTAATATTATCAATCTATATAATACTTTATCGTTGTCTAAAAAATTTATATATAAACCCCTAAATTATATTATCGCCATTAGAAATATAAGAAATGAAAATTTAATTATTCTTGTTTAATTATCATATCATTTCGTATTTTCTATATATAACACAATGTATATTATCTATTATATTTAGTATATATTTGTAATTTTTTATTTATTGTATATACGTAAATACAGTGATGGGTGGAAAAGGTGATTTATATATTCAAAATAGTAGCGGAGATAATTTAAGCAAATTATTTTGATAATTGTAGAATTCAGAAAAATTAGGCTACAATCGCATCGGAGTTAAATACACAGTTCTAAATTATGGAAAGAAATCTGGACAAACGGTGTCAGGGGGAATGAACAATGTCACACGTATATGTTGCATATGTGTATGCACATTTGTGTGCCAAAATTCGCGAGGGCCTGGAAGATGCTTGAAAAACCGTAGGTACAAACAACGTGGAATAGCTAATCCAGCAATAAACGTGTTTGGAGTACCGCCAAGTAGTTTTACGGGTTTTACAGTGGAAGCAGGAACGTTTATGGACAGCCTAAAGAAAGCCTTTCCCTCGTTATAGTTTCAAACGTATGCGCGATTCCACGGTTAAAATTTCACTAAACAGTCAATGTGACAAACATTTCGATTTTTCATTTTTGGATCGTGAAGATGAGACTGCATTTTTATTCTTGATCTTGAAACAGTAATTTTCAATTTTTTAAAGAGCTCGACTTATATTTCATAATTAAATTCATGCTGATTCTAATAATAATTAATTCTGTTTATCTACTAACAGTTTTTGAAGACTTCGGAGTATTAGAAATAATAAGTAATATTAACACCGAAGTCTTGAAAATGATCCTATTTGAATTCTATTTAATAACATTTATTTATAAATTCATAATTTACTTATAAATTTATACGGAATAATATTTAATTTTACATTTATATGGTGTTTATTAAGTTCTATGCAATAAAATTTGTTCTCTTAAATTCATTCTGATTCTGATAACACTATTCATTTTATTATACTTCATTCTGATAATACCAATATTATTTATTATCATTGGTATATTTCATTACAAATTGAATCAGTGTTTATTTAATTTTGTCACTTAGAGTATATCACCTTGAGGTGAGTAATTTCATCGATTAAGTTTGTAACGATAAGTTGATATTTTTTTGGCGCAATGGAACATTCTAATTAATGTTGTCAGATCTCAGTCTCAATTACGCATAATGTAGTATAATCTAATACTAAGTTCCTAATCTAATTATATTTTGAAACGTATGTGAACTATGCGTGACGTTATTCAGGAATTCCGTGAACGTGAATTGGGTGCAAATACCCAGAGTCGATTAAACCACCCGCAATATTGGAATCTTGTCATGATGCTATTAAATTAATGGTTGTCCATAAATGCCTCTGATCTGCACGGAGAATTGTTCTCAGGTTCCAAACGACATTTCGACTCACTTAGGATTTGTCGGATGTTCAACGAACTTGCTTGATTTACCGAGCAAGTTACCATTTTGCCCGAATAATGACACGCGAAATTGGTTCAACTAACTAGTAATTCTAAATTGCCAGATCAAACGTTAAACGCAAATCTCCGCGAAATAAATGTTTACGTGCGCGCGATTCTCAGGTAAATAAATGTTTACCGTGATTTCTTTCGTATAAATAATTCCATTGGTATTTTCTCAACCCTTTATTTTTTGTTCCCCGATTTCTTATTATTTTATCACGCGTGGTTCTTTTTGGTTTGGTTTTACAGACACAGGTGTTACTCGTGTACGAATCGATATACATGAAACTAAAATATTCCCTTATTTGGAAATACACGGGAGTACCGTGTTTCTAATATTTCTCGAAAACATAATAAACGGATCATAAAATGATTAAATGACGTAACATAGGATAACATAGGAAAATATTATAATTAATAAATAAACCAGCACACTGACAAACGAATTCCAGTTCACAGAAAATTATCACCCAAACAAAACAATCTCAGAGAAAACTAGAAATATAATAACATAAAATAAACTAACATAATAAAGGCAAAATAATAATTCCAAGGTTTTATATTAATTCTCTCACAAATTAAGTAAGATCAACGAGGGCCTACGAAAAGGATCACTGAAAATTAGAGTGGGGATTAGTTAAAAAGAAATTAAAGAGGACATCGCTTACCAGGAAAAAAGGGGGAAGGGGGAGAGCTCGGGAAGGATTTGTGGGCAGTGGCAGTGGCAGGTTTGAAACCGTTCATCATGGTATTAAACAATTTATCCGCGGTCCTGTCATGCAACTGCGGCGCACGTGCGCCTCGAAAATGTTGATTGAAATTTATGTCGGGTTTTCCAGAGAATTCATGCCGATTTTTAAGGAAAATTTAAAGGCAACATTTTTATATGCCGATATATATTTATTCAATTGTATGTACCGTTTTGTTCCACAACCTTTCTCCATTTTTCATGCAACTTCAAGATTTCATCCTCACAGAATTTCTCGGGATTTTCGAGAAAGAACTACTGAAAATCGGCATCAACAGTTTTGTAGAGTTTCTGGTGGATATCTGGTTTATTTAGAAGAATTGAAGATACGTCACTCGAGATATAATTATAATTTCAAACGGATAGTTGAAAATGAAGTACGATATTTAGTTCGTTATTAATGGCAGCGCATTTTGAACTAATTACGTGACATCGAATGAAGTGCTTATAACTATGTGTGTATGTTTACTTGTTCGATTTAATATTTGCCAATTTAACGAGTTACTTCATTATGAGATTGAAGATTTCAATTAATGACGAGTGTGCGTGGGTATATATAAATCTTGTAAGTTGGAAAATATTTTGATTGGAGCCCATTTCTGTCGAATATGTTTAAATATATTGAAATCATTGCATTTTTAATTACAGAAATGCAAGTAGAAAATGTTTCTCCCTTATTTCGGGATACCTAATATTCTGTGAAATATGAATTATTTATTTCACAGCTTATTAAATTTTTCATTCTAATAATGTATAATATATGAATTCACAGAAAAATATGTTCCAGCGGAAGAATACTACAGCAAAACAATTATTCAATTAGAGGATAACCTGACGTGAAATGATGTGACTAAATAATTGTATTAATTAATATTATAATATTACATATATATTATCATAGTTGAAAATATTATAAGCAATATTTGTCTGCAAAATGAATAGTTAATATTTCACGGAATAATATTGCACATATAATGTAGATGGATATTTCCATATGATATTTATTTGATAATCCTTATTGAAAATATTCGAAGGTGAAGATCCTAAATTTGTGGTTTTACGGTCAGTCCTCGTTCATATCTTAAAACCGCACTTTTTTCGAAAAGTATCGTACGATATTTGCGAGCAGGCGATATCGTATCTTTCAAATAGTTACGGCTACTGTTTCCCAAACCCCAAACGCATTTTTCCTATAATTTTCTTTCGCTTTAAATACATATTTTGGTAGGGGATAGGATTCGGAGTATTCTGAACTATTTGGAAGAGCATTTTTTTCTGGAAGTCAGCCAGATCTTTCTCCATAATTTACGGAAAGCTGCGAACTCTACCTTTTCGTGTGGATTGGTTACACCGAGTAAGCATAGTTGTTTGTTTAAAGGGGATGAGAATATCCCGAGGCATCGAGGCGCTGAATTTTTTTTGTCTCCGAACTTTTATTTCCTTCTTTATTTATCACCGCGAATGATCTAAGATATTTAACCAAGACTATTTGAAAGAGAAATATGAATATATAGAATATGCAATTATGCACCCGATGCAATTTTATATGAAAAGAAATAAAAATTGTGACACAAAGCAAAACATTTAAAAAATTAATGTACTTGATGTATTTTTAATAGTAGTACTGCAATCAGAGAATTATTTTTATTTACTCCGTGGCTGCTAATATTTTGCGAATATGAAATATACTTAAAGATTTCGTTAAAAACATTTTCATTCAACTTTAATGTTTCGACTTTTTTCAAGACACGAAATTACACCGTCTGCAAGATAATTTCTGATGAAAAGGGTTAAAGAGCAACGTCTCGGCAAAGGCGATAAAAATAGGCGATAAAAACTGGAGCAAGTTTAACAGGGTAAAAATAAGTAGTAAAATCTTACCGAGCTAATGTAGTTGATTCATTGTTAATTATAGTACTGCAATTAGAAAATTATTTCGACATTCCGAAATTTTTGCTAAAGATGCTATTAGAATCCTATGCATTTAAACATTTTTTCGTCTTAAGACACAAAATGTTCGAAGGTAAGACATGAATTTACACCATCTTCAAGATAATGTCTGACGAAAAGGGTGAAAGAGCAACGTCTCGGCAAACGTGATAAAAATAGCTGATAAAAACTGAAAGAAGTTTGACGGGGTCAAAATAGGTGGTAAAATCTTACCGAGTTGATGTAGTTGATGAGAGAAAGCCCTCCGTCCCATGGGTGCTCGAGTTCGCAGGAGATATTCGCTGGTCTTAAAGCGTGAGACTGTTCAAGGGTCCTTAATCCCACTGCAAACACCTGCACGCTGTCATACATTAAGGCCGGTTCCGCCTGCAAAAAAAGATATTCAACTTTTTTTTTACCACCGAGACTTTCGCATCAGGGATGACGAACAGTTCGCAGAGAGAAGAGATAAAATATTCGTGGAGGTTGGCACTTTTTTCGCGAGGGGACCGTCTGCGGAACATAAATCATGCAGAAAGCTCAGATTCTGTCAGTGCGCCTCTACGACAGGAAATTTTCATCAACAATGAAAACATTAAAGATTCTCGGCTCATGGATTGTTTGCCGAAGAAATCCTTGCGGATTTTAAAACATTGTTTCGTTCTCCCCCGTTTTTGTTCGGCTTCAACAAAAAGTCGATGAGTTATGGTTTGTTACATTTATCTTCCGTGGATGGTACACTGTGGGTGCGATAAAGAAGATTAAAAATATTTGTGTTATCAACGATATTGGAACCTAAACTTTATGTCATAAATAATATCAAGTCACGTAGAACACCGTATAGTAAAAAATCATATATTTTATATACATATATTCCGACATCTTTTAATTCGTTCTCGTGGAATTATAAAGAGACATGGTTTGTTTGATCGTTCCACGGAAAATGGACAAAGTAGATTCGTGGGAATCCGTGATAATGGAACACGTTATGGTCGACTATTTCGAAATAGGAAGGCACACATTCCAGGAATTGTGGAGGCTAGAAAAGGAATATGTTGTCAGAAAGCGAATTAATTTCCTTCCTATGCTATTTTCTGCATGGCGTACGAGGATGCTAAACACGAATCGCGTGGATCTACTTTGGTGACTCGTCTCTTGCTTATTTCCTGCATGTCGACCTTGCATACCCGAGTCCCTGGAGGGCAAAGCATTTCGCCCGGACAAACATGCAGAAGGATTCGGGAAACAGGGCGTATACCTCATCCAGGTGTACACCGCATCCAACTTAACATCCGAAGCTTTAATGTTTGCACAGTCTAAAATGTATTTGTATGCTTATCTTCCCGATAAATACTTTTAATTGGCATTTAATTGATATTTACATTCCAGTTCATTATACTTCATCTCCGCGAGTGAACCTGACTTTCATCGGACGGAAATGTAAACTGGAATAATTATAAAAAATTGCACGTTTTTCTGTATCATATTTGATATCTACTTACGACTTTTTTATTTGGTAGAATTTTGTATCATCGTTTTTAATGTGTGTTATATCGGTAACTTTAATTATAATAAGCGAGTTGCTACGCGTTGCGATAAATTAATGGGGACCTGAAATTTGTTGCTGGCTGTATTGTGGATGGTTCGAACAAGTAAATGCGTCAACAGAGAATTGGAGGTAAACATTTGCATTGGAATTATTTGGCACGATAATTGGCATTTCTCGAGGGCTGATAGAAAATACTGGCAAATGTGCCACAGCACAAAGCACCAAAACTTTGTTATCGCATCGTGATAATTAGTGATAATGGCCACTTCATGCGTTTTCTCTGATAGATGAGATACGTTGTTTTTAGCGGGCATAGACAATGAATCAATTTGTTGGTAAATTGTTATCTCGCGAGAGGAGGAGGAGGATAATTTTTCGCTGATTTCCCCTCGGGATGAAATATCGTATGAGCCATTCACTGATGAAATTAATTATCGTTCATACGTGAAGTTGGGTATACGATTACGAATGATCAGAGTATTATTTATTGGTGCACAAAAGAACGGAAGAAAGCGCGGAACGAGGGAAAAATGAATTGGTCCGGGGTTAAATCGACCGTTTGTTTGCTGATAAATCAAACTTATCGATATGCAAGTGCTCGTAAACTTCCGGATACGGACTGTTTGTCATGATAATCGGAATTCCGAGGGTAGAGGCTTTGAAATTCAATTATCACGTCGAGGCGATTCGTGGCGCGAGCCGTGAAAAAATAACATCCGAACGGACATATCGCTGCGGTGAAGGGGATTGGTGCAGATTAAATTGATAGCCGTGAAACAGAAAGCGGGGCTTGTAATTTTTTATTCCACGAGAAAGGTGGAATCGTGTCGAATGCCCAACCATCAGTAGGAAAATATTTTTCAAATCGTTTTCGACGCGGCAAAAATCTATGGCATATTATCAATACGCAACGAATATTTATTGTTCTTATCCGAGATTGCTGTTACGGGAAAGAAGGAGAATTCGAGTGAATGATACTTTTTAAAATACCGTGATAAATGTTTATAAAAATACGAAGAATTACTAACAATTCATGACATCAATTATAAATGATCTTGCAGCAGAGAAGGTTTAGATTATTTTAAATATCGATACGCATTATCTTCAACTGTAGGAGCTAAGTTATGACTATAATATTTATTAATTTAGATTCCCGATAAGACTCACATTTGTTACAATCTGTGTCGGTTACAGCAATATAATTCAAGCATACATGTTTATGTTGAACAATAATTTAATAATACATCGAATAATTATCGTCGAATTTTAAAGGATACGGGCGGATATCTAACGTAAACAACCTCTACTTTAATTGTTTATAACTTTTAAAAGAACGAATAAAATACTTTCCTTCCTATTACATCGTCATCTATGGTTCTTAACGAACAAATTTCACGTATAATTTTTTCCTGTACAACTTCTAATAACGGAGATATTTTAGTTTGAAGAGAAGCCTAATATTGTGTTTTTACCTAATGCGTGAGGTATGGCAGGAAGTCATTGATCTAATTGCCGACTGACCTACTGCCAGACAGTCACATGACTTTGGAATGTCTGGTAGGTCAGGGTTTTTTCTCACGGCTGAGTAAATTTTCCCACGGGCAGGCAAATTTTCTCACGCGTCTGGACGTCACGTGCGAAACTTTAAACCGCTATAATTCCGGAACGGATGGACCGATTCGGACTAAACAAAGTGCAAATTAAAGGACACAATATCTCCTATTAATCTGTGTAATTACGAATTTTTTAAATGTTAATTCAAGCTCGATCCGGATTACTGAATTTTGAGGGATTATAATTATGAAATTAAGTTGCAATAATAAATGAACGAATTCTTGATACATTAAATAATGTTCCATTTTTTGTATGATATATTGGAATTAATAATTCTAGAAATTGACAGTTTATTAATTAGCGTTTAATACGATATTTCAACACGTTATTTTATAAGGCAGTACGCGATTAATATTTAAGTATCTGTAAATCATTTTGTTATATTCATATAACAGAATATTCATCATAACAGAATGATCTACGAAGGTTTTTTCTCGTAGCAAAAAATAGTGTTACAAAGGATAAGAGTGTATACAGTCCTACAGAAAACGCCACAAAAATCGATGGAACGTGAAACGTGTCGCTTGGTAGTTTGTCGTATACAAACCGTGTGAAAGCACGTGTACTCGGCGGTATCAGAAATCTCTTAGTTGGTTGGAAGTTACAATAGTTGTTACACCCTGAATACACGTCCGTTGTCTCAGGTTAATTGGAGCGTGCTTTTAATTAGCCAAAGTCCAACGTAACGCGGCTAATTTGTGACTACGGTTTACGCGGTTGCTTTCCAGGATACCATCCACCTATTTACCAAATTTCTAATTTTGTATAATCTGTTTCGTAATCTTCTACCAAATAAACAAATTAAGGTAGCTCATTCCGTACACACGTACAATTACATCCCACTGTTCTTATAATATTAAGATAAATTTATCTCATTATTACGCTGCTTGGAGTTATAATTTTGTTACTTGAGAATTTTTGTTACTGTAGAATTTGGATTTTTTACTATGCAATTTTGTTCAAGATGAGCATTCTTGGTTGCCAATATTCTGCTGGTGAATTTGCATCAGACTTATTAATAGCGCACACAGTTCACAATCTAATTGTCGGTTTGGACTCGACACGTTAAACAAATTGCCAATTAGTTCGTAGACATTTGTCGCGGTACCGCAAATTTCGTGTGTCGCGAAGCACATAGAAATTGTTGGGTGGAAGAATGAGGAAGTTCCGCGTATCTTAATTCTCAATTTGTCTCGCCAGAATAATCATGGGCTGAAATTAATATTAGGGATTTGTCATTTTTCAGTCATCTGCTCCGAGTCGCGAATTTAACCTGACGATAAGCGACTTCGTTTCGAATGCGGGTCTCATTAGCATTTAAAACGAAATGGAAATATCTTCAGTATAAGCCGCCATTTGACTGGGATTCTGCCGCGTCAAGTGTGTCAGATAACAAAGTTCTCCCGAAAAAAACCGTATGAACATTTCAATGGAAAAAATACGTTTGTATTGCGGTGAAATTTTTCCTTTCTAAAAAATTCAACTATTACAGTATACGAATTCAAATTATATACAATTATTAATACAGTATAATATAAAGCATAAAAAAATATATTTACCAATATTCAATTATATGTCCCCAATTAATTTGATTTATAGTCATACAATATTATAGTCAAATACTTTCGTGCCTATTAAGTGTTTCGATTTATTCATATTTTTATCTAGTCATTAAAGTATTATAGTTGGTACTTACTTAGAATTATACCTAATAATGTATTCGGATATTATAATATATGTAATGTTATGAATATATCGTAAATTGAAATTCTAAATAATTACCAACTGTTTTGGGCACCCAGAATATTTGAATTGGTTAGTTGCAACCAACAAAAAATTGTTGAAAATACCGGGCAATAACCATTTTGCACCTGTCGTGTACGAAGTCGTTACACCCTTGCAAAAATACGGTCGATATTTCAAGCTGCCATCGTATCGAGTGATAAAAGTTACAGATTGAAAGCGCAGATAACGAGTGCCTTCGATTTAACCACGTGGGCTGCTACATCGTTTTTTAACAATTCCTAATAATACGTCAGCCCCTGGGATGATTGGTTGCGTCCAGGGGGAAATCGACGTCTATCCATTAACTTTGATTCACAACGATGGGGGATGATTCCTACCACCCCGTAATATTTTAATACAAATTAGGGTGTGCTGATTATATATTGCACTCCGTAATCAAGGTTCATTAAATCATCGATTTTTCCGTTTACATGAGTCAAGACTTTATAAATCGTGATACTTGAACGGTGTAATAAAATTGTGTTTATCTATTTGGCCTCGATGTCGATGGCAATCTATGATTGGAAAATAAATCCTCGAAGACATTGAGTTGATTTTATAGTTGATATCTTTTGAAGAGGAAATCTTTTCTACCATGATGACCCTTTACTTTGATTTCTAGGGAATATCCCGTCATCGGCAAAAGGGATGTTTCAGGGATGACCACTGGTCAACAAATAAAATAATAAAACCCTTCGAGTACTAGAGAACCTGATTTATCGTGGTAAGGGCGAAGGTTATCCAGCGCGGTGCAGAGAATTCAGTGATTCATTGGTCATACAGAATACTTGATATAGGAGGATCTAGAAATGAGGAGTGGTACCAGAACACTTAATTCTTACTTCCTGGATTTTAGAATTAAAAAACTATTTCTAATTTAATATCGCACGTAAAATAGGCCACATAAATATATTCATCAAATTCGTTAATAAGAAAAATGAGTGATAAATTATGTGAAAAGTTTGAATAAAATTGCCAAAAATGGAAACCCCAATAATTGACAAAAATTAAAAATCGACAAAATCGCTTCTAAACGACCCAAATCGATGGTACATGATGTATAAACATATTCCAGGACGATTTCTGGTCGAAAGAAGAGCGTTAAAAATTTTGTTCGGTGAAGAAATGTGTCAATCCAAAATCGCAAAAATGTAAAGGGGTACACCTTCAAAAATCTTCAAAAAATGAAAGTCGCTAATTTCGCTCCTAAATGGCCCAAATCGATGGTAAATGATGTATAAACATATTCTAGGATGATTTTGGGTCGGAAGAAGTGGTTTAAAAATTTTTTCGAGCGAAAAATGGGTCAATCCGAAATCGCAAAAATGTAAAGGGGTACACCTTCAAAAATTAAAAGTCGCTAAAATCGCTCCTAAATGACCCAAATCGATGGTAGACGATAGCTAAATATATTCTAAGATCATTTTGGGTGGAAATAACAGGATTAGAATATTCCTTGGTAAAAAAATACGTTGTCTCAAATGT
Source organism: Nysson spinosus (assembly GCA_910591585.2). Classification (NCBI taxonomy): domain Eukaryota; kingdom Metazoa; phylum Arthropoda; class Insecta; order Hymenoptera; family Crabronidae; genus Nysson; species Nysson spinosus. The sequence goes on from OU342832.1 coordinate 10,081,208, forward strand.
GTGAGTAAAAATTTCATCCAAGCTTTTAGATACCTTGAAAACATTTTATCCGACTTTTTTCCTTAACTGACTCAAATAGCCCCACCTCACCCTATTTAATATTAACAAAGAGATATAAGAAAGTCGTACCTCTTTGATTCCATTTGCGTCCGCATGTAATGAAGTACACGAAAACAAAGGGAACGAAGAGAATCAGTATGCGACTTCCGTTTTCCTGGTGGTGTAACAACTTCTTTTATGTATACATTTTTATTTATCCAAGAGTATAATCATACTTTCAACCCCTCACTTTACCCTCCATCCTTCTCCATCTTTTTTTTCAGAACACGGTTCCCGCCAAAGGCCAGGCTAACAAATACACTCTCCACTTACCCCAAAAGGCTACTCGTTGGCAAGCCGCAAAAGGTGGTTCAGGTTTCCAGTTTCGCTTCTAAAATCTTTAGACGACTCTGACACCCAACCGGCTATTTTCCTTTTTCTCTTTGAGCCTTCGGCGGTGCCAACGTTGATTGTGACCAAGCTTTTTACGAGTCTCTGCTCTGTCTAACTTGCTCGTTTAACATCGCCGGAAAAAGAATAGAGCAGGGGGGTGGTCGGGATGAAGGTAAACGAGGGATAGAGAGAAAATGCGTTTTAGAAGGTTGAGAAGGAGAAGTAACAACGAAAAAAGAAAGTGGAAAAAGGAGAGAAGCAGAAGGAAATGGGAAACGGAAAAAAGAAAAGTAGACATGGCCTAAGGGGTTTACGCCAATAGATAAGCTGGATGTACCATTGCACCCTGGAGAGTCGAAACAAAAGCTACTTCAGGTAATTTCACCCCGACAACTCTCGACGGGGGTGCACAGCGCATCCTTCAGATGAACAGACTGTCCGGATGATGAAGGGACGTCTGGCAATTTCTAGCTGATCGGAGAAACTGCCACAATAAACTCGAAAGGTTTCGTGAGGAATTTGACTCCACTTTGATTAATACTAGAACTACCAAAGGAGTTGGTATGACATGTCCAGCATTTTGAATTAAATAATACGAATACGCCATGGCGCATTGTTGTTTGATATAATGACGCAAATAATTGAAAGTATTAATTAACTTACATCCACCATAATTTATATATCAATAAATATATCAATAAAAACCTGGAAACACAACTGAGATATGTTTGGTAGTTCTAGTATTAATACTCTTGGAACATGCATTATATATCATTTTATGTCATACACAAAATATGCGTATGTTTTGGAGTTATTCCGATAGAAAACAACTATGAATGAATTAAATAACATCGATGTATAGGGTATGCCGCGTAAAATAGCCGCATAATTATACAAGGACATTCCTTTATGTGTACAAAATGTGGGTGTTGTAGAAAATTCTGTAAACAAACAGGAACGCAAAAATTCTATTTCAGGATTGGATCTATTATTGGTCCTTTGAACCTTTTCATACATATAATGCACAAAATATTTTCGCGATTCAAAGAGATAATTAAGTGGTTTATTTCATACTGGAAATCCTGTATTCTATATTTAAAAAGAATGTATTTCTTTATTTATGTATATATTTATTTAATATGGATGAAACAAAAATTATAACATGGCATACACAAATGCAAGCTCGATGATCGAATCGGTAGACCAATATCATGTGTAAATATAAAAGTCAAAATAAAAGAGGAAAATAATGATATTTACCTGGGAATACATATTAATTTGAATCCTTTGTTTGATCCTCAATAAAAGCATATTTTTATGCAAACATAATTTTCACTTATTTATCGATAGACAAATGATAAAAAAATGATAAGTGTATATATACGATCGTACATATATTTTTTAATTTATACTAAAAGACTGAGATTTTGCCTACATGTTATCAATTTTGAAAATTTCTGTCAAGAAGACAGGGATGTCGAGCAGACTCTGGAGAGAATTTCTTATTCATTGGATGTCTTTGTACGAGGATAATCTCACTAAAAAGCGAAAGGAAGCCTTATAAGTTTAATCACGTGACGGCAGACTGGTGCGCTCATTTCACTAATTGGGTAAAACTAATAATAGCAGCCGTTTCTGTTCCTTCGCTTCTTTTCTATTTCTCCTAACTTCGACCGACCGATCGACCGATAGAAAAACTTTTTCTTCGCTGTATCAACCGTGGATTTTTCTCTGGGAACTTAAATTACAACGATTGTTCGAGCATTTGATGGATCAACTTCAGCTCGAGATTAACAACAAACGATATAACTTTTACAAGTTGTACAAATTGGAAATGCCATCGGTTCGATTCTTTGTGTTCTATGCGATCTCGGTCCAACGAAGAGTAATTACGTTTTACCGAATATCGTACAAACATTTTTCAATTTCTGTTACGTCCGTTGATAGGTGAAAATATAAAAAAATTCGTTGACGAACTGAAACCTTTATAAATGCCTTCAGCGTAACTTTTTTCAATTTATTTGTGCGCCGTCGAAAACATTCTTTCAGGAGATAACAATGTAGGTTTATGACATAATATTTGCTTAACCAAAATTTGTAAAAATGTCAAAATTATTCTTCACTGAGGGAAACGTAATTTTTTATTGTAATTTCAATCACAAAGCATTCATCTCGAAGTTAATTAACATCGAGAAGTGCAAATTTCAAGGTGTATTCACCAATTATGAAGAATGGAATTTATACTTTAAATTAACGCGAATATCCGCGAGTCTCGCGGAAACGTTTTGTATTTAATTATACTTCAGGTAATAAGTAAGAATTTTCTATTCATTCGGTGTCTTTGGTGCGCATTGAAAATAACCCCGGTTAGATGGAAGAGGAAGTTTAACAGTTACGCCGGAAGTAATTAGGAAAGTCTTTTTCCCGGAGGTCTCGACATTCCCCATGAATTGTAAATTATTCGGAGTTTCCTTAATCTCGGCAACCGGCACGATTGAAAGTGCAATTTCTCTATTTATACTTTCGGCTTTGCTTTCAGCAAAGTTGGAAGATAGAGAATATAATACTTTTGACGAAGGATAAACGTGGTAGAAAAAGTAGCGCGAGTAAACATGAATATGGAAGCAATATTAATACTCAAATCATACAAATTAATATAATAGAACATATAAAGAAAATATAATAGAACACATGCATTGCATATTATAATCTAATCACAAGAATTTTTCAAATTATTTATTAATTAATTTGGTCTCATCATTTTCTATAATTCCCCTAATCTACATTATCACTTTTTTAGAATCGAAATACATTACGTTATATACAAATATGAAATAATAATATGGCGTTAACCATGCAAAAATAATTCCTTCACGCAACATATAATAATATTTTCATTACCAGCAAACTAATTCCCGAAACTGTATACAACGGAAAATAGCGTCAGTTTTTTTTAGACAGAATAAATTACATAATTCCATAACTACTTATGTATGTTTTACCAAGAATCTTATGACTTGGTTAAAGTCTGCTAAATGCGATGTTGTTGTCAGGAAAATTGGTACGTTAGGCACGTAGAAAAGTGGTTACAATTCACTGGGCAGGGTAAGTTGGCCTACTTTCTTTTATTACACCATCTAGCATGCGTCGTCAACTTAGAAATATTCCCTCCGAAACGTGTACATCCTTTTTCCAGGAAAACACGATTTTCATCCCTCCATCCCCATCCCTCTCTTTCATTTTCTTTGTCACATATCCCGGTCGCTGTTATACATGTAAATAGCCTCACGAACTTCTCGAAATATTCTGGCCGGAGGGAAATGAGATGGAAGGGTGCGAAAAATAATAATAACCGTAAAGAACCGCGGAAACAACGAGAACCTGTACGTGGAATAATATGATTTAATAGTTCTGCAAGATATAGTTCTGCATGGCTGCGGTTCTCGGAATTCATACAGTGAGTGGAAAAAGTATTCGTACAGCAGCGAATGTTAACAAAAACTACGAAGAACTTTGTTTATGTAAAAGATTTTAACAAACAAGTGGTAAATACACATTCTTAAAGAGCATCGCAATGAATTTCTACAAAAGAATATTATTTATCAATATTTTTTTATGGAAATATTCAGAATTTCTTTCATATTGGAACAAAGTTCTACGACGTTTTTGTTGAAATTCGCGACGGTAGGAATACTTTGTATACTCACTGTATTTATATTCGGCTCCGGAATTATAGGGTAGTTTTGTCTATTGGATCATAAATGGGGAGAATGATACCGGAAACGGAGGAAGTGTACCAAATGAGAACAATATCTCATCTGCTTTTATGAACAATTAAATTTGGTTTTATAATGAGAGCCTCGGAAAATAATTTAATATTGGAATATGAGATACCCTGAATTATAGAGATAAGGTATAATGTTCACATACAACAATGTTGGAGTGAATATGGTTTTATATGATGGAGACAGTATTATTTATGTATTTCATATATCAAAAAATGTATATTTAATTTAGTAACCATTTGTTGGCTTTAATTGAATATTATTTTAAATAACGAAATATCGGACAAATCCAATTTTTCGATGGACCAACTGTGCTTTTTCAGGAGAAATGTATTCAAGCTGTTTCAATTTTAAATGAACATAACTGTTTTACCTAGAAACAATTTATTATGTCCTTGTTAATAAATAATTATAACTTTAGATATTAGTCAAAATTGCAATTACGATTATTTTGGAAACGGCATAAGAAAAAATTAACCAAGCCATTTTCAAAATAAAGGGCCCATTTATCAGTAATATTAAAATCCTATAAAAATCTGATCAAAAACGTATCAGGTATAAAACTATTACCCTATTTATTAGATCTAAAAATGTTAATATTAAAGTCACAATAAAAATCTCTTAAAAAAACTATGTCTAATAAGATACTACGAGGACGTCAGCCATAAATCAGAATATCTTCCCGCCAGTTTGAAAACCTGATTACGGAAGAAGGCCCGCCGCGGACCGTTGAATATCAGAGGAAAAATCAGCTCGGAAACATTCTAATCTGAATGTAAATTGGTAAAAAATGTTAAGGTTCACGCGTCGTAACCACGTTACGACGCCGGGAACCTCTTCATTCTTTTCGTCCTGCGGAATTTTAAGCGGCCGCTCGTCTACGCGTTTCTATATTAAAGGATATTACCGTCGGAATTTTATTAACATTATTGGTCTCCGCAGGCTCGCAATTTTTGCTACCCTTTGTTTTTCTAACGCGGAGAAAACTTATTATCTTTTACGCAATCTCGTTATATTGAGCTCGTCGGCTGATCACGATATAGTAGTTCGCAACTTTCAATTCAGTTTGTCGATCGAAATAACAATTGGTTCGTTCTCCGCGCAATACGAATATTGTATCGAAACATACTGCCTTCTGTGTTTTTTCGAAAGCAACCCTCGTTTCTCTATGCGCGTATTGTTTTCGACTGTGTGCTCTCGAGTGGCTGCACATGTTTCACGGTTTCGATACTCCATTCCTGAAGTTATGATCAATAAAATATTGGTGAACGAACAAGGAATATTTACGGTGTCCATTAGCACGAGAAACGAAGGTTTATAGCTTAAACAGCCTTTCCGTGTTTCCGGCAATAAAATGATAATTCACATCGCGCGAAATTTGGGATTTCTATTATTATATTGAAAATTATGCACTGAAATTCAATTCAATTCAATTTAATTCATATTCATTTAATGCACCGAGGGAAATACGAGAAAAGGGTCTAACCGTGGAATTAAATAATGAATAATAATAAAGTTAATACGAAGTGATTTTGATAATATAAAAGGAATTATTATGGCAATTTATTCAACATCTTATTATATGCATAATTATAAGTTTGGTTCATGGACTTTAGCCGAATAAATATATTATCAATGCCAAATATATTATCTCTTTGGAACACAAGGGAACAAAAAGTGTCCCGTCTTTTTACCCCACCTTCTCCGTTTATATCATAGTTCATCTTTTATAAATAAAACAAATCTATTTTCATATTCTTTTTAAACGAAATTTCTGTACAGCTAGAAATTTTCTAGTCTTTCCTTGTCTTAAAATTCAGAGAGTTGAAGTTACCTCGGTTATAATAGGAAGTCAAATATATTGAGAATACGATATGTTTGGAGTATCGTCGAGATACGAAGAATATGAAATACATATTTGCATTCCTTACCTGTATGACTCGGGATTTGTTGAGGATCGTGTTCCCAGACGGTTGATAGCGTTCCATATCCCTCAGGATTCCCCTGACAGCAACGTCATCCGCGTCGACCAAACGGAAGGCAGTGATATTCACGAAATTGTACTTGAAATCCTCGAGGTCGAAGGTCTCGATATCCTGAAAAAAAAGATAGATGGATCGAATATTCGATCTATTTTACCTTCCGGTTTCTGTTTCTTCTCCCTGGGGTACTTACAAAGGTTGTGAACAGGTAGTGATACTTGTAGTCGTTCATTTGCAACTGCAAGATCTGTCAACAAATACACCTTGAATTTAATAAAACCTTATTTACTACCAACAAAAATAATTCCGTAAAATACGAAACATTCTCATAAACTTTATTACTTTTGTTAGAAGTTTAATATTCGATTTAGTGATCACATAAATCTGGGGTATTGTTTAATTGACATAACGATAAAAGAGAAATATGTTCCACTAGACTTTAACATATCGCATTAATCCATATTGATGTCGCTGTTCAGAAATACGGAATATTTATAACGGATATTATCTACGTAAATAGAAACGGTGATTCGTAAACATTAGATACGAGCTTTGTAAATATTCTGACGTAGCTGTCAGGATTATTATAGCGATGCGTATTGAAAATCGATGGAGGTTTGTGGTTACGTACCATTCGTAAAAAATGATGCATGTGTTCTGGTTTGGTATCCACGATGAGATTCCGAATTTCCTTGCTTTTCATCTCGGAGAGGACCTGCCTATACGAATCGGGGTCGGCCTGCCTGAGGTTAACCTCGATGTCACGTGACTTCGGCGACCTGACGAGTTCTCGCAGCTTCACCAAACCTGAAACACACGTTTGCGGTTTGTTAGCGCGAGTAAGTACCTTAACCCTTTATAACGACATGTTATTTTGAAGTCATACACTCGTCTAATCGTAACTATTCTTGCGTTTCAATTTATGTTATAAAAGTACGCGTTACGATTGTCACCTTTTTCGGTGTGATTAAGTAATAATTTCGTTAGATTCGCGTTCAATCCTAGAATGCAATTTTTTTCGTTTCTAAAAGGAAATTGTATATCGTGAAATAAATATGGCTAAATATATTGCTGGTAGGAATGATTCGATACTAAATGAATGGATTCAAATATCGGTAGAAAATGATTGGTGATATTCGTCCACGGTGTTTCCAATTAAGATAAACATAATTAAAACTAGGAGCAGACATGTTTGCAGTTAATCGACGGAGTCCCAGGGTTCAGAAAGTTTCTGGTACATTTAATTCGCGGCAACTTTCCGTTTGTGTAGGAATAACTTTCCAGAGACTCTCCTTGGAGGGTATTCGATCGGTTCGCGATAATATCCCGGAGAATGTCGAAAATACTTTCTTCGTAGATCTTCTTAGAGATTATTAGGTCGGCCGTTTAATGGGACGGAAACCCGTGAATCGCGCTGCCCGATGAAATCAATACTTCCCACCGCCTAAGTAATCAAGGTATCATCTCGACTTGCGGGTCTTCCGAGGTTCGAGTTCGTTCCCTTTCAAGTCTCCACTGGGAACTTGGATACCGTGGATTCTAGGCGACTTCTCGAAACCATCTCTCTCTCTCTCTCTCGTTCTCTCTCATTCTGTCTCGTTCTTTTTAATTCTCTTTAGTTCTCTCTCGATCTGTCTCGTTCTCTTTAATACTCCCCTTTTCTCTCTCGTTCTTTCTGGCTCCCTTTCATTCTCTCGCTTCCTTCCTCGTTCTCTCTCACCTTCTCCCGTTCACTTTAATTCTCTCGCGTTCTCACTCGTTCACTCAATCGTCGTCGGGAACTACTTAAGACAAGCTAATCTTTCTAGGTAAACTTTGACGAAACAAGCCTGATGGATTTATATTGTTCCACCAGTAGTTCGGAACGTACTTCGGTTTCAATTAAAACGTAATGCATGCATGAGATTTTAGAAGCCTTTTGAATGTTACTTTCATGATTCTACTTGAGATATTTTTGGATGCCTTCGATCGAACACATTCAAATATTTTCAGAAGTTAAAAACTGTCCACCCTTGATGTTCGAGCGTTAATTATAAAGAGGCGAATGTATAGTTAGTATGACCCAATTCCGGAAGAAGGAAGAAGACTTAATTATCGTTCACATCCGATGTAATCCAAGGTGATGTCGAGCAATTTCGTAAACAGCAGGCTTCATTTTAGAAGTGCTGTCAGTGGTGGGGCCATTAAAGCAAGATTCATCGTCGCGTTTGAGGCATCCTCGTCGAGGAACTTGAATGTTCGTTAAAGCAGAAGAACGTCCCGCACCGATGCCATTTTCAGATTGCTAACTAGGGAATTGTCGGTGTACGACTTTCCCTCCCACGCCGTCAGTGCATTCGGATACACTCGATGAAAATTACGTTTCGGCAAATATGCTTACGCTAAAACGGAAATGCAATTTCTCACGTAAAATGCACCTGACGTACTGTTGGGACACCTAGCCGATGTTTTCATGGGTCTCTTACCGCATTGGAGAACATTAGTCAACGTTTTTATTTCCTATCCGTTAAGTGACGTAACAAATGAGTAAGAGGATAATTAACGCTTTCTGTGGTTCGCGAAATGTAACGTTAAATTGTTGTGATTGATGTGAATTTAAATGTATAGTAATTCAAAGTTTGTATATACGAGATCGTTATTTGTATTCCACTTTGATTTCTGTCAATTCTGATTAATTCTTTACTTGTCTTAAAAATTATTTTTTTTGAGAAAGTGTCATGTAAAGTAGTTATGAATTGAAATTTATATTAATAAAGGCTTTGTGGACACTGAGAAATAATTTTTACGTCGCTTCCACTTTTGTAACAAATGCCGGTTAATTATTGAGCTGACACAATAATTATTTTTTATAAAATATAAGGCTAAATAGTTTGGATTTATGTGAATTTAAATAGATCCTACTTAAGAATCTGCAGATACAAGGAAGTAATTTGCATCCTAATTCCATTTCTATCAATTTCGGTTAATTCTTTAGTGGACCAAAATTATTTTATCATAAAACCCAATCTTAAATAGTTGTGTTTCATATGACTCTAAATATACGTTATTTAAAAATTTGTAGGAACAAGACAAAAATTGTACCGCACTTCCACTTCTGTGAATTTCGGTTAACTCTTGACCTGACCTAAAAGTTATTTTGTTCCACGTGTATTGATCCGGAATGTATTATAGTTTTAACTGTCCGAAATTGACCTAATTCAAGTTGCGATGTATTTCTATCTCCTCGAATCCGATGGAAGTTTATTTTTTGCCGCACTTCGTGGTCCACGGAATTGAAAGATTACATCTTTCTTTAGGCAACAATGGTAAAAAGCTAAAGAAAGACAAATTATCACGGAACCCAAGGAAATAAGTAGAAAAATCCGGAGGGCATAAATCATTCCTGACTCTTCGTTCCGTATCGAGTGAAATTGTTATAGGCTTGTTTCTTTAGCGGTGGGATACCGGCAGAAGAAGCAATATAAATCTCGAGAAATGTCGCGTGTTCTGTGAAACGTCTGGCAGAATAATTGACTGAAATACTGATAGAAATCTATGGAGGAAATCGAGGGAACTATAAAGTCCATAAGAAGCGGCTTGAGTAGAAGACAGATAATTTCTCCGGAGACGTGCTACGAATTCTTTGAGCACACCGGATGCGAATGATTACGTCGGCATTTATATGTACACTTTAACGACAGGCACTTATGATCTCGCCACGTCAATAACTGCGGGCGGGGATGAAATATTACCGTTCTTATAAGGAAGGGTGAAAATCGACATTTCCTTCGTCCATCAACACCCCTAGTATCCAAGAGAATTAAAGTGCTCCGGGCATCTGGAATTCGAGTTAATGAACGGTGATGCACTATTATTTATCATCCATGAAAGTTTATGTTTTAATAAGGATTAAGTATTCGCGTGTTACACGAAATATTTCTTGCGCCTGAAATTAAATTATATATCCAATTATAATTACTTCCACAGAAGAATAAGAAGAATGTAACCTCCTCTCATATTTGTCTGTGCCACATTCTGTATAGTAAAAAATATTTCTATCACAATGAATATTATGTTAATAAACGTCTATACGCTAATAAATATGAGGATAGTATTTTCGTCTATTTATTATACTATAATAAGTATTGTCGTAATAAATATATCTATTATAATAAATGTTATGCTGAACAATAATTCTACAATAATAAATATTATCGTAACAAATATTTCCAGCACTAAAATCCATAAACATATATTTATAAGCACAGAAGTCGCACATACTTTTAATCCCCCACTATTTCATACTCAGCTGTCATAATAATAATTCTGCCACACCCCCACAGTTTATCTTTTATTCTAGTCCACCTGATCTCTTTGCACTTCATTCTACATTTATCTCGAAGACTTTACTCGTTCGTATCTTCTTCTTAGACTTCGTTCCGCCAGACTCAACTTCTTCCACGTTTCTACGTCTGCCGTTTCAACTTAAACCCCTCGGCATATCCGACTCGTGGAGTTTAAGAAAAGAGTTGCAAAGAGAGGACAATGTCAGCTCTTCGTCATCGTGATTTAGCTGGCGTGCAAAACGTACGTGGCGTACTGGAAGATACATATTTCTACGTGGTTTCCTGGGATCCCCCTGAAGTCCCCGAGGGGAAAGGGGGTCGGAGAAATGTTACCTGCCACTTTTTCGATGGTCTTCAAAGAATCTTTACAGCCTGCCAATAGCGTTGGCTGCAAAAATGTAAGTCTGCTCCTGACGGGTTTCACGTGGCATGGAAGATTTCTTGCGGTTTTTTCGCGACGTGAATATTATTACTGCTCTTATATTATGTATAGAAACAACATAGACGTGTTTAATAAACATAATATACAGGGTGTGCTGCGTGAAACAAGCCACGTATTTTGTCCTTTGTATACTGCTTTACGTTGGACGCTCTCTATACACTCACATTGACATATTTCCAATTATTACTTGAAATATCGATGTCTACTTAATTAAAAATACAGGATAAATATATTTCTTTGCGTGATTAATTTCATAAAATATTCTATTTTTATATTAAATATTAGAACGACTGATTTCGGGAACCGCTTCCCACCGAGTTTATAGTTTTCTCATGAATACATGTAGTTCCAAAATTTTTGAAAAATTATTTGTCATAAAATACAATTTTAAATAGTTATGCTCGTTTTGGATTTCAATGAACGCGACTTCAGAATTCATAGTCGCCAGGAAATAAATGATTGGATTAATTGTAATGATACAATACTTCCGAATTCCCTCATTTTTCATCAGAATTAATAATCCTGTTCAAATAAGACTATAATTTCTAAGGAAACGTCCTAAATCATTGAAAGCGATGAAAAAGATATCACGAAAAAGAAGCCGCATTTCACTCGAGAAGTTGGCAACTGGAAGTGAAAGTCAGCGCAGAATTTCGGCTGAAAGGACAAGTAGTGTTCCCCGTGAAAATTTAGGATGCAGACACTCGCCTTTATCGTGTCGATTCGTCCTTCTATTCCCGCTTGCTATTGTCCTAAATGTTTTGTGAGGAGCGTGAATCAAGGATCCGTGGAAATAAGGAAAACGATTGGAAGCCACGGAAAGAGAGAAGTAAGAGAAGGATGGGATGATTGTTCAGTAGAATAAGTCCTGAAAGTTTCACAATGGTTGGTGATGGGTCGAGTTAAAGGTTCATTGGCGATTCCCGAAGCGTAAGGAAACGGAATCCGGTTGCCAGGATTACGGGGTAGGGTCAGGATGGTGTTACACGTACATCGTCTTCCTCCTACGTTTTTTTACTCAAGAGGGACTACCGAGTAGCTGTCTTCGACTCCTCCGTATTTTGATGGTGTTCACAGGGTGCAAAGTCATCGTGAATCGAAGACTGATAATAAATATATCGAAGCCTAAAGCGAGCGCCATTAGACACCAATGAAAAAAGCCTATTCCACTTGGAACGATTTATCACGTTGACATCTTTCAACTTCACGTGACAGTGTGGAGGACCGAAGTGATTGACGTTGTTTGCGTCATTCTTAATAATTAATAGAAAACTATGTCCATGTTAAGTTGAATCAACTGTAGGTATTGAGATTGAAGTTAAGATACCTCTATATCTGTATGTCTTGCATATCTTTATATTCTTATATGTATATATCTGTATACTTGTACATCTATATATCTATCTTAATTTAAATCTTAGCACCTACAGTTGGCACAACTTAATATCTACTGTCACCCGTGACTTACATCTACCGTGTCAAATATTCCAAGTAATATGGTTTTAATTCAAACCCGACATTATTCTTCCGCCATCACAATTAAAATAACATTAACAAACCAACACCAAGAGGCTACAATTCTAAATGGATTAATACATTACAAGAAATAATACGTTGCAAGAGAATAGTACAGCGTAAATATATATGGAAAGTGGACTAATGTAAATGTAAATAGTTGCCAGTTTCAGTGGAAACTCGAGACTCGTGAAAGCATATAATTCTCTTGGCAGAGGCACGGGGATGGAAATCCAGGACTTCGCTACTAATATAGGTCTTCCCCACTGAAACTACCAGGGCCAGGTATAGAATCATCCAACAAGTATAAACACGATATAAAACACTGTTGATGAAGGTTTCAGAAAGCGAGTCGGTATAACTACTTGATGGTGTACTTCGCTCGGATAGCTGGTTAGCAAGAAGTATTACGAAGTTTTCTGGCTTCTTACTTCTATCACTTTTCCGGTAATAAGGAGTGAAATGATCAAAGGCGTGAAGTTATCAGGCGCACCTGCCAGATCGCGATAAACCATGGAACCGTAATAGTTTCGTGGCAGGCATTAAGTAGATCTCTTACGTGGGAATGCTTCCACCTCGTAAAACCCTTCCTTCCGTCTGTTTTAAGGTGGCTGACTTTACGTAAGGTCCAGGAACTCAGGCCGAGGAAGGGTCAGAGGGTTAACGCTGACGGAGCGAAATAACGAAGGGTGAAGCTACATTAAACCCTCTATTAGGATACTTCAAGTTTCCGTTCATAAACGGGGACCTGGAGAATTTCCCGGGAAGATCCAGGAAAGTTCTACCTTCGAGGGTAAATTAATGTTTTAAATACCGTGTAAACACGGGGATATTTGTCTCAGTAAAGTACTCTCGCGCTCCTCGTATTCCACGGAATTAATTCGCTTACTAAACTCCCCTTTGACGTACTTTTATTTATTTCACATGGGGATGTAATATAAGCTGTTCTTTTAGTTATGTGTTCGGAATAATCCTGCAACATGCGAAGAAATTCATTTGGTATTTTAGCAAGTTTTATTTTCATAGTTTATTTGTAATATTACAGTTTACGTATATATATTTCTTCGTAGAAATGTCTTTATGTAAGTTCAAAAAATTTCCTTTCAAAAATTGTAGTCTGGATTCGCGAATAAAGGTGAAGTGATAGAGATGCAGGTGGTGGAAACGTGTTCGGAGTGAATTCCTTTTGGGAAGAAGGTTTCGTGACATCCCATAGGTGCATTGAAAGTGCAATTGAAAGTAGTGGAAACATGGGGATTCCGGGAACGTGTTAAATCTCTGTAGAAAATCAGTTTTATGGGGATTCGGATGGGAACTTTAGGTTAACGGTGTTCTAATCGGCTTCCACGTGTACTTGCATGCACCGCCGCAAATAGATAAACTCGGCGAAGGTGGGTAAGCTTGGAAGTGTGTTTTCAGAACTGGCTAAATTCGAAGAAAATCTTGTTCAGATGCCTTTATCGGTATTACGGAAATACAAAATTTAGGATTATGAATATTTGTATGCGAGGACAGGTTTGAAAACACGAATGCCGGAAAACAGAAATTTAAGAATATAGTTGTTTAATAACAACCGAGCAAGATTCAGGCCTTAAGAGAGGGAATTTCTAGATCTTCATAGAGAGTCACGTACGGTGTGCACGAAATGCGGTAACGACGCACGTGCTGCAATAATCAGTCACGTTTATGGAGCATGATTTCTAGCGTACCTGTTCTAATTCGGAATAGACACGCCAGGTTGGATTCAATTCAGTAAATCATTCAACATCTAAATTTTGTTTCCGGTAAGATTATGTGTCAGAATGAGTACGGATTGTTTAAAGATGTTGCAACATTAAATCAGTCTAATCCTTACCATTTTTTTTACTAATAATTAATATGCTTCTGATCGTTCTTCCTAAATAATTGTCTCAATGTAACATGCATCAAATTATTTTTTAGATATGAAATATTAGCTGAATAAAAGACTATTCAATTAAGAGAGAATTAATTTATTTCTGGCCTCACAGCTCATGAAATTGACTTGATTACCAAGTATAGTTCTCGTATGAAATAAGCCATCTAATTATCTCCCATAATCGCGATAATACAGAAAATATATTTATGAATTATACGAATGGCTTAAAACGGCCAATATCCAGAAAGAGAATTTTCTCCTTTGCCGTTTTTTACATAATTTTCCAGATCACACATATTTTTGACAGAGAAACAAATATTGCTGTATAATTAGGTGACCGATTTTACGTGGCATATACTGTATAATTTTAAAATAAGATTTAAATATATACTGTCTTACATAATTATATAATTCAATTGATACCATACAATTGAAGAATAATCTATTTCACGAAATAATACCTCTTCTCTATTAGAAATTTAATTCTTCTGGATACACACGGTTTAAGTATTATGTATTGTAGTATTATTTAATACATAATATTATTAATAGCCTTTCATTCTGCGATTATTTGCAGCAGATTAGGAATAATATTCGTCCTTATAAGGAGCACATCGTCGGACAGCTAGGGCCATTATGAAGATTGATGAAAACATATGAGCCCCCAGAGAAGACTTACGAGGATATTGTCACCTCGAAGATTATATCAACGATATCGAGACAATATATTCCATGGCAAAGATCCCATACTTTATCTATTCGCAGGATTAGTTAGCTCTCATCAAGGATATTAAACTTGTAAAATTAATTAATCGCGAGAAGGCTCCTCTACAAGTCTTTCCGTATTAATAACGAGTGAATTATAAATGGCGTGTTAAAAGTTATGACTATGAATTTTCTACCATGAACGGGTTATCTCGCACCAGAGAACTCGCAATGGATTATAGGATTATGAATATGCATCCCCTTTAAAGTCCATCATAAAAAGATACCTCGCCGGAGCACGCCGTTTTTGCAGTAATTCTGTTTTCAACGCGTCATTGAATCCGACTCACTTATAATAAAACGATAACTCAATTTTAATAGTTTGCGGTAGCACATGCTTTTATTGAAAGGGGTAATATGGTAGCACTAATATTTTGCGTGAGATATTATCGATAATTGTATCAAACATCATCGTAATATCAAAACTAGTATTTATTTATCTCTGATATTTGCTTATTAATATTTACCTATTGAATTTACTTAATAATATTTATTTGTTTATCTCCAATTTAGATATTTCGAAGTACGCGCTAGTTAATACTTTTTACTCAAAGTGATAAAAATGTAGTAAAAAACGTGTGGAACAGTAGATGCGAATAACGTTATGAAATTATAAAATGCGACCATATAATTAAAGTAAATTTGTCATTTGACACCGGAGCTACCTAAGTAGTCAAAATAATAGCTTCGCAGTATTTAATAAAAATATTCAAATTTATAATGTTCCGTATTTTCTGTGATTCGTTGCAGGCTTCTGCTGCATAATGGACATAATTGTGTTCATTAATTAATTTTTGCCATCCATCCTTATTTTTAATTACATGTACATAAATGTACAAATGTATATAGCTGAATATATTAATTACAGTTATCTTCAAGTTGCGATATTACGAAACATATATCCAATATTTTATTATTTATTATATTTCACATTATACGAATAACATCATTATATCAGGAATTTAAATGAACAACCCCAAACAGTGTATAAATTACATGAATAACTGAAACTGAGATTTTTTCGGTACTATTTCTCTACAAAGATGCCGGACAACCATATTCTTGTAAAAAGAAATATTGATCTTCTTTTATAATTATGTGATCTATTTTGTGCGAAACACCCGACATAATGTTAAAATGTATTCCATGAAATTGCAGTAGCAAAAGATGGTTTATTGTCAAACATTAAGATTCGCTAGGGGAATGAGTGGATACATAACCGGGCATTATTTCGAGAATAGTTTTCATATTATTTTGTAAAAAGTACTATGCAAATCAAAAAATGCTCACCATAGTCGTCCTCGTAGATAATCGCAACTTTGGTCCAATTGAGGAACTCCATGACGTCCTGATAAGCGGTGTTGAGCAGGCTTTGTGCGGGATACAGGTTGATGCTGAATTCTTTCGCTTCCGAGTCCAGGTCCAGCCTGGCTTCCAGGTGTGGAATATCCAGCGCGTCGCAGATACTGTGGATGTGTTGACCCAAAATTGGGTCCGACGGGCCAAATACGGCTTGAACGCCATATCTGACCTGCTGACATGCTGCAACAAAAATGGAATGGACACTGAATCCCTGTTCCGCCTTAAAATAAAATCTTTAATAAAAGGAACATCCAAAACCTAATATCTAATATCTGTAGGTCCAATATTTGTAGATCCGTGGTACAATAAAATGAACATTTCAAGGTGGAATATGTGTGTTTGATTTAATTTTAGATCACAAATGTAATAATGCTTTCATCGTAATGCCTTGTTTTTGCAACATTTTATTCCGCCATCATCAGTCGTCAATAAAATAAACATCAACCATTATCGATTTAATATGACAATAAAACATAAATTGAATTATAGCTCGGTCATAATCTAATATAACTTCCGAATTACATTAAATCAGTGGACGATGTAAGATCTTGATAAACCACTGTAATAAAGATCGAAGTCCGATATTATGATCCTTTGATGCTTCATTAAATCTGAAGTGTCCTATTGTCTATCTTCCACCGTCGTAACATTGTCCTTCTATAGTCCTTCGAGATTGTTCTTCGAGGAGCATAAGTGCCGCTGTACGTGCAGGATGACCGGTTAGTATCCAGGTACTCGAGGTTATCTTATACTAGTTGTAAGTGTTGTTAGGGTCGACTTGGGTATCGTACAGAACCTCTGTTACCCAACTGTCTTCCCTTTCAAAGCTCCTACAACTCGTCCTCCATATGTTGCTAAAGTCACTTAATACATTTCACGCAAGGTGAAACCACGGATCCAAATGTTCCGCCGGGACTAAGTGTTTCAACATCGCAATACAAGTTCCACTGTTACAGGACAAGTGTTCAACTGACTAAATTTAATTACAGGATCTTAGTCATGATCGTGCCACTGTTAATTGTTTGGGATTTCTGTAATTAATTCAGTGCAATATTTTTATTAGTACTGCTTATTAGTAATTAAAGTTGTGATTGCGAATTTCTATTGGATAAACACCCAAGGTTACTCATTAGTTTTCTTGAGGTTGAAAGGAGAAAATAGCGGTAATTACATCGGGGACTAAAGTTGAAGTAAAGAAATTTTATGAGCGAAGGAAGCGCGGCCTGCAAAATCGCTAGAAATTTGCGGAAGACCTAAGAAGGAATACTACTCTATAAGATTGTATTTGTAATATATTATTAACACCTTGAAAGATTGTAAGATACGAAACAGGAAGATAAAAATCTCTGGACCAATAATACTTCAAAGTTTCTACCGACTTTATCCTTTAATCTCCGGACATAATCGTCGCAGTATAAACTTAAATTACTTGATCGTGTAGTTATCTGGTAGTCGAGAAGTTGTGCTTCGAGGTGTCCGCGATAAGGTTTAAAAAACAATGAGAAGAAACGAAGTAGGTAGTTCGAGTGAAGTTCCATAGAATGTGAACTTCTTCAATTCTCTTCCTTGTCACTTAATCTCACGGCATACTCGACTACTCTTCAAGCTATTTGAAGAGTTCCGACACACAGGACTTATCTACTTACAACCAGTGAGGAACTGCTTTTCAGTAGGAAGCCTTTATAACGGAGCCAGATAAAATAAAGAGGCATCTATAATCGTTTCCTGCTGAATTCATCCCGCTGACACACTTTTCTAAGGAATATTAGCATGTTAGAAAACCTTCTATCACTGTCCTGGATTTTTGCATGAAGAAGTGAAACATTGAGTTCCACGATGGCGTAAGTCACGGTAATTTTTAAATTCACGGAGCTTTGCGGTTAAGCTGATTTCAATTAGGGTAGAGGGTGAGTGGTGGAAAAAATCAATGCGGAGGGTGCTTCGTGTGTAATGAATTTTTACCGCAGGAGATAATAGGATTTTGGTATTATCGTCCTTGGTATTATCTATTATCACCGTTATGAGGAAAATGAATATCAGTTTTGGCGATGGATGTGTATTCGCAATCTATTCTTGTAATTAGATTCTTTATGCAAGCTTCTCATAAGCGCGCTAGAAACTTCTACCTCACGGATTTTTAGTCCTAAATAATTCAATTCAATAGTAGATGGTGTCTAACCATGTTCTAGGCTGATTTTGTGTGGAAAGAAGTGGATTAAAAATTTTGTTCGGTCAAAAAATGGGTCGATCCAAAATCGCAAAAATGTAAAGGGGTATACCTTCAAAAATGGTCAAAAATTAAAAGTCGCCAGAATCGCTTCTAAATGACCCAAATCGATGGTATATGATGTATAAACATATTCTAGGACGATTTCTGGTCGAAAGAAGCGGTTAAAAAATTTTTATTGGTCAAAAATGGGTCGTCTCAAAATCGCAAAAATGTAAAGGGGTATACCTTCAAAAATGGTCAAAAATTAAAAGTCGCCAGAATCGCTTCTAAATGACCCAAATCGATGGTAAATGATGTATAAACATATTCTAGGACGATTTCTGGTCGAAAGATGCGGTTAAACAATTTTTATTGGTCAAAAATGGGTCGTCTCAAAATCGCAAAAATGTAAAGGGGTATACCTTCAAAAATTGTCAAAAATTAAAAGTCGCCAAAATCAATTCTAAATGGCCCAAATCGATGCTAGATGATGTATAAACATATTCTAGGACGATTTCTGGTCGAAAGAAGCGGTTAAAAAATTTTTATTGGTCAAAAATGGGTCGTCTCAAAATCGCAAAAATGTAAAGGGGTATACCTTCAAAAATGGTCAAAAATTAAAAGTCGCCAGAATCGCTTCTAAATGACCCAAATCGATGGTAAATGATGTATAAACATATTCTAGGACGATTTCTGGTCGAAAGAAGCGGTTAAAAAATTTTTATTGGTCAAAAATGGGTCGTCTCAAAATCGCAAAAATGTAAAGGGGTATACCTTCAAAAATGGTCAAAAATTAAAAGTCGCCAGAATCGCTTCTAAATGACCCAAATCGATGGTAAATGATGTATAAACATATTCTAGGACGATTTCTGGTCGAAAGATGCGGTTAAACAATTTTTATTGGTCAAAAATGGGTCGTCTCAAAATCGCAAAAATGTAAAGGGGTATACCTTCAAAAATTGTCAAAAATTAAAAGTCGCCAAAATCAATTCTAAATGGCCCAAATCGATGCTAGATGATGTATAAACATATTCTAGGACGATTTCTGGTCGAAAGAAGTGGTTTAAAAATTTTTTCTGGTCAAAAAGCGGTCGATCCAAAATCGCAAAAATGTGAAGGGGTATACCTTCAAAAATTGTCAAAAATTAAAAGTCGCCAAAATCAATTCTAAATGCCCTAAATCGGTGGTATATGATGTATAAACATATTCTAGGACCGTTTTAGGTCGAAAGAAGTGGTTTAAAAATTTTTTCTGGCCAAAAAGGGGTCGATCTAAAATCGCAAAAATGTGAAGGGGTATACCTTCAAAAATTGTCAAAAATTAAAAGTCGCCAAAATCAATTCTAAATGGCCCAAATCGATGCTAGATGATGTATAAACATATTCTAGGACGATTTCTGGTCGAAAGAAGTGGTTTAAAAATTTTTTCTGGTCAAAAAGGGGTCGATCCAAAATCGCAAAAATGTGAAGGGGTATACCTTCAAAAATGGTCAAAAATTCAAAGTCGCCAGAATCGCTTCTAAATGACCCAAATCGGTGGTAAATGATGTATAAACATATTCTAGGACGATCTCTGGTCGAAAGAAGCGGGTAACAAATTTTTCCGGTCGAAAAAGGGGTCGACCCAAAATCGCAAAAATGGAAATAGTATACTTTCAAAAATCGGCTAAATGTTTTAACATAAAAATGTTGTTTAAGTATTATAGTTTCTTGCTTGTAAGGCAATGCTTAATGCTCTTTCATAATAAATATTTCGGTTTTATGTAATTTTTTGATACTTCTCGTAGTTTTTCCACATAGGTCCTTGATAATATTTTATAACCAGACAAATGTAGGAAAGAGCAGAAAGAGTAGGACGGGATATATCCGAAGCGGATATTAAAAACTGAATGAAGCAGCAAATACACAGCAAATGGAATTAAGATCAACCCCGAGATACAGGAAAAATGTGATTGGACCCGAAGGTGGTTCATTAAAATTTCTGGTTGGTTCTGTAGTTTATTTGCAGTTACTTTGTTAAACCACCGCCGAGGAAACCGCTCGTTTACGATGTCTTTGATTTTATGTGCCTATCTTTTTTCTACGAGATAAAAAACATGAAATTCATCATCGCATTTAATTATTTTTCTTTGTATTATGATTTCCTTGCCAATACAGTGAATTACTTTTTAATTTCCGCGCACTCCGGGTGGTAATTATTTTAGCATACAATGGAGAATGCAATAAAAGGAGAACGATCATTTTATTTCAAACAAAAATATTTCTGGGAGGTCTTCTCAATAAAAAGTACCAGTTGCTGCTGCAATCAGTCCTTCCATTGAGGAGTCGTTATTATGGTTTCGTTATTGAAATCGAGTAATATCAATATATCTTACTCATTTTAATTGTATTCACTCTTTATTTGCTACACCATGTTTCTTATTTTAGTATCTTACAATAGAGTCTCACTTCGTAAATGGAGTTTAATATAAGGTAAGGTATGGTTATTTAAGTCAGTTAAGGAAAAAGTTGAGTATAAATCATTCAAAAATCTTAAAATTGGATTAATATATTTCTGAACGAGACAAATATTTGAATCCACTTCTTTCGACCCAAAATCATCCTAGAACATGTTTATGCATCATATACCATCGATTTGGGCCATTTAGGAGCGAAATTGGTGACTGATTTTTTGACGATTTTTGAAGGTATACCCCTTTCCATTTTCGTAATATTAAGTTAACCTCTTTTTTAACCGGAGAAAACTTCCAAACATGGAAATTTATTTATGGGTCACACAACGTCCCTTCTACTTATCACGGGATTAATATCAAGGGAAAGCAGAGTCAGATGATGATATGTGAAAGCGAAAGAAGGGTCAGCAAATTTTTCATGGAAAAAGCTGTTTTATCAGTATTATGTTCGCCAAAAGTGGGTTCATCCCGAAACATTTTATATAGTGGAGGTATATAATGTATTAAGGGAGTATCAACCCCATGAGTGTCAACCGTCCATGACACGTCAGAATGATATTAGGACGGATGAAATATTATGTCGCGGAACTTGCAATTTAAAAAGGCCCTGAATATTAATGCGATTCTAAGAAGACCGGCGTATCGTTCCCCATAAAGTGCGAAGTATAAATCGCGTTCGTTGGGTTATGAAATATTTCCGCGTTATACAAAACTTTAATACAATGTCGGACCATGAAAATGTGGTTCGCATTGCAGGAGTTCATTCGAATTTTGATGGACGCTTAAAAAAATATATGAAACTGTTGAAATAATATTTGAGCGGCATGTTTTTTAACTGTTATATATTCATTTCTAGTAGAATTGACATACCAAAATATCTTCGTTCATAATCCTTGCTGGAGATGATTTGATTTACGATTTAGAATGCAAAGCGAATTATTTTCATGCAATGAAAATCCATTTCCAGCAGGAGTAAATTAATTTTCTTTATGCAATGGAATTGATGACA
The DNA here is from genome assembly GCA_910591585.2 of Nysson spinosus. Taxonomy (NCBI): domain Eukaryota; kingdom Metazoa; phylum Arthropoda; class Insecta; order Hymenoptera; family Crabronidae; genus Nysson; species Nysson spinosus. Next base: position 10,103,384 of record OU342832.1, read on the forward strand.
TTCCATTTGATATTGGATTCCATTTGGAATCTTTTTGAGCGCATTCGCGGTGTACAGTGAATGATCGGATTTTAATTGTTAGAGAATTAACGAATGATAAATTGTAGAGAAATATGCCCGTCGATAGCAATTATTATTAAAATATTTAAGGAAGTTTAGCAGTATAATGAATGCTAAAGATAAATATACAAATTAGTATATACAAATAAGTTTCGAATACCGCAGGATTACAATTTTTTTTAAATATTGCGTTATGAAAGTCCCGTTACGCGAGAATCAAATTGCCTACTAAAAATGGGTTCAGATTCCAAAAACGATTATTAAATGAAAATTATTAAAAACGTAGTTTTAACTGATTCGAAAAATTTCATTTAACGAAACGAAGAAAAAATGATTAAAATTAGTGAAATGGAAAATTTTAAGTAACATTCGTTGCTGGTACCACGCAAAAAATTCGCGAACCAAGTTACACGGTGATCGCTCTGATTCGTGAACCGCGTTATACGAGGCTTAAGGATATTTCTAACATGAAATGTGAAAGATAAACTCTTAAAAGAAGTGTAGTAATATAATGAATGCGATATTAGAAACGCGATACCGAAACACTGAAATCTTTTCTGGATTATCCGAATATCCATTTTCAGGTAGTTTTGGTTCATTAATTCATCCCCTTCTAATTAACTGCAAAGGGCCAACGAATAACCTTCCGGTAAATGTTCCGTTAACTGCTCAGAACGGTAATTACATCATCGACGACAGACCGTTGGTGAAAAAGTGGCGGAGGAGTTAAAGAGTGTGCCAATTAAGTGCCAGCACCATCGATCCTTGACATTCACGAAGAATTGGTTGGCCATAGTTTCCGTAAAATGGTCCAACAGGAAAAATCCAATTTCTCGGTTCCACGGCCAGGCTAATAAATTCGTGATCTGGTTCCACATGGGACCGTGCTCTCGCAAACCGGAAGTGCGATACGTGTCTCTATCGTAATCGGTGTAACATGTTTCGATGATCGGTTAACTTGTTACAACATTAAGAAAGATGTATCGCGTATACTTGATTTAAATGCATAACAGTTTTAAATTACTGTGTAATGCAATTTCTATTTTGCTGGAAGAAGAGCAAGAACAATCTAGATTTTATATTATATCTTATATTTTTCCGCTTTTATTTATTTTTTTCAGTGTGAATAAGTGTTTGAATCCAAATTAATAACACCGCTTAGCATGACACTTTCTTTAATTGACCCCTTATTATAGTGGAATATATATATATATGTATAAACTAATTTTGGACGTAATAACTTTTGTGAGTCAATCTGATTTTGGAACCTTTTAATTTTTGGAATTCAATCTAATGTTGGAACTTTTTAATTTTTTGAATTTAATTTAATTCTGGAACATTCTACTTTTTGTGGTTCAATCTATTTCTGGAATTTTCTAATTTTTGTAAATCAATTTAATTCTCGAATTTTCTAACGTTTATAATTTAATCTAATTCTTGAATTTTCGAATTTTTCTAATTCAATTTAACTCTGGAATTTTTGGATTTTTGTAGCGTTGAACATATATCGTGTCTTTAAAGTGTGTGTGTGATTACTCGATCTACTCGATCCCTTATCCATAAATTCCACCAAGAACATGCTTCAAAGGAAAAATATAAATATGAATCATATATGAAATCGAAAATATACGCTAATATCAACAGAATAATATAGTAGTAGTGATGTACTTTCAAGAGGTTGAAACGAAGGTTACTCAAAGTTAGATTTGAGTTGCCAGGAACTTTGAGCATAAACTAATTTCAAGTGCGTTTACATTAGGAATTGAAAATTACACGGCTGGTGTACTTAAACCGAGATATTCCTGTAGTTTCAATCACCCAAATGAAGTAAAATGAAAACTAAACTTTTTACAAAATTACAAAACATTTGAACTTACACAGAATATATTTAATACGGAGATGATTTCAAGATAAGTTTCCAAAATTCGAAAGTGGTAAATCAAGATGCAAAATCGATGGCGTAGTGTTTACGCTGTAAGTTTGTTACAAGGAGCGAGGAAGAATAACAGGAAAGATAAAACTAGTAGAAATCACCGGCAAAGGTCAGCCAAGTAACGAGATCCGAATTTGTTTACGGCGATCTTGTTTTTGCAAACTTTCCTTTGCGAGATACGATGATCACCGAAAGGAATAAAAACGGGTAATCTTAAAGGATCATTTTGCCATGAGTTGTTCAAGATATACTTCAGAATAAAGACTCCACTTCCCACGTTTTACGGTAGGTCAGTTAAGGTCCATCATAACTCGAGAGAAATTTCCGAGTGCCCAAAAAGTATTTCAAACGAGATTTCCTTGGAAATCTCCCTCTTTGAAGGTCAGATCTATTTCCAACTTTGCGAAGGAATTTATGAGCTCTCTCCTTCTCGGATAAGTCCGAGGATTTATCCTTTTTTCCCGTGTCAGGGTTACGCTCTTCTTGCTTCTTCAAGTCCTGAATATTTGATGGAATCTTAAGAGTCAAACTTATCTTTATCTGCCTACAGTATTTTTATATTCTCCTAAAGAGTAATAATGTAATACAAAAATATTCTGCTTTTGAACTTAATAATTTACATTAATCAATCTAATTATGAACGTACTAATTTTTGTAACCCAATCTATTTTTGGAACTTTCCAGTTTTCTAACTCAATGTAATTTTGGATCCTTCCACTATTTGTAATTCAGTCTAATTGTGGTACTACTAATTTGTTAAGGACATAAGAATATTTATTCCATCTTACAAAGTCAAATAAAATTCTATAAAGAAATATCTCCAACGTATTACAACAAAGTTTCCTATAAAATATTTTCCTATTATCTTTAATTAGTACTTAAAAGGCCCCTGACTTTATTTAAGTATTCTCTAGTCAGATCAATTATACATACTGTATATTACAGGTTACTCCAACCAGCCTATCAAAGAGACCACTTCTTTTTGAGAGTAAAAAAAAGTAAAAAGAAATGAGGGAGCATCGAGGAGATCTTTGTGCATCGGTAGCTGTAACAATATGTATACTCTTAGAAGAATGTCCAGTCGGAGCGAGGTACTTTTTTGAGTTCTCTTAACGAGCAGCTGAGTACCGGTGTGTCCTTTGATGTTGCCAATTCCACTTCGAGGGCGAAGACCGTCACTTTCATACAATCAGAGTAATTGTGCGTTAAATCTCTCCTCCCACCATGAAGTCAATTCCCCGCCATTCGAAAAACCTTTCTTCCACCTCTTATTCAGCTTTCCCTGCTCTATCAATGTCTAGCCGCATCCAATTCCGCTCCATTACTTACTACCGCTCAAAAAAATTAAGTATTCCAGGGGTAGTCGATTACACGAAAAAATGGAGTCCTTTGAATTTCAAATCCCAGAGGATTAATGGAGATTAAGGATCAATAGACTTTTGTCGGTGATCAAAACATTTGGTGAAAGAATGGTTTTTCAAAATAAAACGAGGAATAAATTGGATTGAGGCAGTGTTCTGTATCATTGAAATTATACTTACATCGAAATCGGAGAATATTAAAAAGATTCCGTTGAATTTATATTCGCAGAGATATCAGATATTATACAATAAAAATTCTCGAATAAAAATATCTACCATTGTGATTTCTCCGCATTTCTTAATCAGATGTTTATTATATTCGGTCGAGCAGGATCCAATCAATGCGGTTTGCATGAGAATACAGGGGTACAATACTTTCTCATTTTATCGTGCCGAGAACTTTTACCAAGACATTTTTTTACTTATTTCTCGTAGAAGGTGGAAGTAGGCGAGCAGACACGTCGCATCCGGTATGCCGGTATTAGTACATACATTTATCCAAACATCTTATCGATTCGAAGTGCATGTCTTCGTTTCTGCAGATATTGCTTTCGAATCGCGCGAGCTTTCCAACCCTTCTTCCTTGTACTGCGAATGCACTTAAGCTTCTTCCCTTTTCTATCAGTTATACAGACGCATAAGTGAAGTCGGCTTTCGGAGAAGACGTGGAAGCCATGAAGGAGATGACAGTAGGAAATGAAGTTTCAGGAAAATACCACAAAGCGGTGGAAGTTTACTTCTCTGCTGGCAATCATTTTATCAGTCCTTTTTAGTGATTATTATTTTTATCGTTTGGGATATTTGTCCTAATTAGGTTTATGTTTTAATTGCTTGTCGAAATTTGTTTAATCCGGTTGAATTTGTGTGATTACTGTTTACACCGTTTCGAGTATATGGTTTAATTCGGTATAAGTTTTAACTAATTTTTTTTCCATTTTCATAATTCAAGATTCAACAAGGAAGTCAAGATGAAAAAAAACGATGATGTGCGAATTTTCATGGCCAGTTTTCCAATTTGATATTTGATCAAAATAAGTTCCTAGATTCGACAGGGATAAATCTAGTTACAAAATTGATGGCATGCATAATTTTGTAATTTTTACGACTACTATACTTATATTGTATAACAATAAAATGAGGATTCTATATTGTTGCTTATTTGTTACAATCATAATTATTATCGAATAATAGATAAAAAGTCTTTGGTCCTAACGGAATCTACTATTCAAAGTGGGAGGAATTTAAAAAAACTGATATAAGCGGCTGGCATTTTTGAGTAGTCAGAGATATCCGAAGCGAGAATGTAGAAATAGAATTGTGAGATTTCTTTTTTCCTGGGGACATCCCTCTGATAACTTGAAATTGATTTACGTCGGGGTCGTTCCTTGAAAGAGAGAATCAGAACGGAGGAAGGTAGTCCAAGAAAAAAAAGGACTCTTGATAAGGCAGCTACTTTTTTCTGCGCGAAAATGGAAAGGAGAGTTCTCTTTCTAACTCTCTTAGCCTTAGTGTTCCTTGATAAGCTAAGATTGAATAATGATAGTTACCGAAAAGTAGAATTCGAATATAGCGAAATTATTTAAATAGTATTTTCACTAAAGGAATTATTAATTTCTATAAACTGTGTGAATAACATGAATAATAACGTATCTATATTTTATTAAATTGAATTACAAAAATTAGAAAATTCCAAAACTAGATTCTATAATATTACAAAAATTATTACGTCCAAAATGGCTATATTTTGTTCACTTTTGTATTATTATTCCATCAGAAAATAAAAAATATCACAGGAATTCCATAAAATACTCACAAATTTAATTAAAAACTTATTGAAACATAATGGAAAAATGATCACAAAGCAGCTACGGAAACTTCCTCATAAATCATTTACACTACTTTTCTGACTTAATACTTCAACTTCATCTGACACAGCAACTTCCAATAAATTGAAGCTACAAAGTATCCGATTAAAAATTTGTTGTCCAAAATGTCCACGGTGATTCGAACTTTTTGTTTCGGATTTAACGGCTCAAGTTTCGAGAGATCGTCGAACAAAAGTTCGAGTTCGCATAGAAAGTAGAGGAAGGTAGAGTACAGGATAGTTTACAGGATCGCCATTAACGGGACATAGCTCCGAGCCAATTGCGAATCGAGGGAATCGTGGCACCTGTAACGTTTCTCGACTATAAAGTCACAGATGCTGCGACTCGAGTAAAGTTTAAATCGCGAAACGAGCAACGGCTGCAGAAACGTTTTCGACCCCAGCTTTAAAATACGATCACTGGATATGCCGTCTGCTTAAATCCAGACCCTTTCACTGTCTTTCCATCGCCCTTCCACCAATCTCTTTCTCATTCTCTGCCTTTGAGATCTGCCGTAGGCTCCATTATTTGCAGATTTCGTGGTAGCACATCCGGTGGTTACGAGGTACAAAAGATTGCCGCACAAAAGCATACGCGAAACGAGGAATATTCTTTGCCAGAAGAATACTCTTTCATACGTGGAAAACGCGTATTCTTTATGTTCTTTATATTCCCGAGATATGGAAAAATATTATATTAAAGCATCCAGGTTTGTTTGTATTCACTTAAGCTCATGTGACAAGCTTGTTTTTTAGCGCATGCTAAAATTCTTTCGAATATGGAGGAGTTATATTGATATTTGCGGAACGTATTTGGGGAAAGAATTAAAGTGCATCGACTGGAAATCGGGATATCGGGAAAGTGTATATAAAATATTCGCGAGTAGTGGATGCGCGGTGCATTGAAAGGAGCAGGCAGTGAGTCGAGTATCTTATTTTGGATTTCTTACTTTTAAAGATTCCTGGATGTTACGTAAAATGGCTTACGGTCGAGTTACTTGGAGAGACGTTGGGAATATATAGGTTCATGGCCGAGATAGTTCCGCATGGAAGATCGAAGATCGAGAACCCTAGCATGAAAGACCTTCGTTCGGAGAAGGGGTCGAGAACAGAATCCTCAAGAGGTGCTCTCGAACACGTGACAAGACGTGACGTTTTCTACAGCTTCGCTTCTTTCTTTTCGCTCGTCTTAACGATTTGTGTTTCTTTATGTTGTACTACGTATCCTTATATTGCATCTTTTACCTAATTCAATTATCCGTCTTACATCTACCTACAATAAAATTTGTTTCTAATATTTGTACATTTGACATACATATTTCAGTGAAGATATAGGATTCAGATAACAGTTGTACAATTATATCTTTCGTAATATAATAAAATGCATCGACTCAATTCAATTTCTTCATTTTGAAATTATTCCATAATGACGATATATAATAATATTTTGTCACAATTAAATTATCCCTCTTGTATTATCAATCTATAATGAAATGAAATAAATATGGCGCCCTGAAAATTCAAAGTTTATACTAGATTTAGGATCCAGATAATAATTTCCATGATTCATAATTGAAAAATGGGAAACAATTTAATATTATTCTCAAGTTCCTTCAATTAGAGTATTCACAGCAGAATAAAGTCTCCGACTAGTTCACTCAACTAGGTATATTAAACGTTTCAAAATTTCATATTTCCCTTCCAACATTTAAAAACCCTGATTTTACGTCGATATTATTTTCTTGATATCCAAAAAGCCGAAAAGCATGTAATGGATAATACTCCCGCATTTCTGAGTGTTCCATTTTCATTTCGCGTAATAGAAAATATGCTCGAAGTACGTTGTTTAAATATCGGCATAGATAGTTGAAAAAATGTCTCGGCAAAGGGTTTCCTGTGTTTTAATATTCCCTTTTGAGGACACGCGTAGGAGGAGAGAAATATCGGTAGAAATATCGTGGTCAGATAACCGGGTGGTACACGTATTCATATAATCGTAAAAAGCTGAAAAAGCTACCGTCGGACGCAGATAACGTTTTATGCGGAACAAACGATCCTGCAAGGTTCATTCTTGTCGCAGCATTTGCATATACACCTTCGTATATGACCAAATAGATTTTTACGTGTGCAGCCAGACGTAAACACGTTAAAAGAAAGCTGTACGATGCATTATTTTTCGACTGCCAAAATACTTGGAAAATACTGCAAGTGTCTCGTAAAGTTTGACATTTCTAAAGCATGATCTCTGCAGTAAATGATTTTCTATTATGCAATCATATTTAAGTGTGCTCTAAAAATTTGTATCGTTTGGATTCTTAATAAAGATTCAATTTTGGACAAATCATAAATAATGTATTTTGAGATACCGATATTCTTTTATTATAATAATATATTTCAAAATACTCCATTTGTTCAATTTTTTCGTAACGATATATCGATGTATCATCATATTTGTGGTTAAAAGAAAATATTTTCGGAGAAGTTCAGAAGGTTGCACTAAAATTCCAAGATTGTAAACAAGATGAAATACCTAGGAATATGACAACAAACCCAACGTTCCTTTATCTTGCTATTTTTCTCAAAAACATATTTCATTTGCTACGATAGGCAATGTCCATGAAAAATATTTAAGAGGGATAGTCGGGTTTTTAAGGAATGGACGAAATTGGGGAAGTCTTTCCTGGCCGACAGCCATGGAATAAACTACCTTGCAGAAATAATCGTTCGTTAGACTTCTAGCTGACTAACGCAACCCGAATTGCAGTACCAGCAATTTTGTGGCTCGGTACTTTGTGGCCTAATTTGGTCGAATTAAGTATCCCTTGGTTTAATAACATAATAAGATCTCCGAATATATACAGGAATATTAAAATTATGTTCAATCGATACATTTAAATCTACAATTAATCTCCCGGAAGACGAAATAGACGTCTAAATGTACGACGAAACAATATTCGAGATAAATGTATTATATATTCGGTGAGTTTCAAGTAGCGTTTCAGCGATAAAGAATTTCAGCATCAAACATTTTTTAGCTCGGTACTTCGTGACCTAAATTGATCGAATTAAATATTCCTTGGTTTAATAATTCAAAATTACAACCTCAAATATATACGAAAATATGCAAAAAATATTTTCAATCGATATATTCAACTCTGTAATTAATCTCTCGGAAAATGACATACGTTGAAACAATATTCGAGGTATTTGTTCTATGAGATTCGAGTGGAATTTGGTGACCTAAATTGGCCAATTTAAGTATCCCTTCGCTTAAGAACTAAAAATGACCTCCACAAATCTAAAAAAAATATTGAAAATATTTTTCATCGGTGCATTCAAATCTGCAATTAATCCCTCGGAAGGCGAAATACGTTGAAACAATATTCGAGGTATTTATTCGGCGAGATTCGGGTAGCGTTCCAGCGATAAAAAAATCAGAATGTATATAGGGTAGGAGTGTATCAAGAGCTCAATGAAATTCGACGGTCGGATTGGATGTGCAACGTTCGAACGATCTGTTCGAAGGAAAAGAGTAAATCCACTTATCTGATTTTCCCACGGGAGTGTACGTAAGCGGCCGCGTCCCATGGTGAAAACAGTACGACTGACGGATTACTCGGCAGATATTGAATTTTATTCTAGATCCTCGAAAGAGTTGTTTTTACAGCAACAAAAAATTCAAGCTTTTCGGCCCTCTTAAACGATCGTCCGTTATCCGACGAATCAATCCACGCTTTCTGCCAATGCAGAATATTTGGACAAGAAATGCATTATTATTCTACACGTTAAGTGGCTATTCATCGAATTGAAGGGTTCTCCTTAAATATTTCTTGCTAAAATCTTCTACTGGATGCTCCTTGTCAGACTTCAGTATCATTTAACACATTCGCGATTAGTCTCTAATTAAAGGATTATTCTCGGCAGTCGATGTTTTATTTTCAATGATTATGTTATTTATTTATTATGATATTTTTCTCATTGCTTTTAAAATACTGGCGGAAAACACGAATTCTTTCGCGTGACACAATCTGGTTAAACTCTAATTTAATGTATCATCCAATAAAATCTAGCATAAATCTAAATGAAACCTAAATAAATTCAAATTAAACTTTATAAAATCATGATATTTAATATCTCTACAATAACCCTGGATTTATACTCATATTTCCCGGAATTTCAATTGGGAATCGATATTGCCTTACTACCTTAGAATGTTAATAAAATTTCCTAAATCATAAAGGAATTTGGAATCTACTGGAATATCCATATCATCATGTTTATATAATAATAAATTTCGAAATACTAATATTCTTTCTTTATAATAATATTGAGTTGTTCCATAAGTTCATGAGATCTTCTATTCAAATATTTAATACGAATTAATTTGCAATGTATTCTCCGCAATTGTGTAACAATCACATTAATCGATAAACAAAAGCTGTCGAAGGACATATAGTTGATAGGCAATTATTACGAGGTACAATACATATTCAATATACAATGAAAACTGCACGAACTTATGAACCAACCTAATATGTTTCAAAATACATCAATTTTTTAATTTTTCCATAACGATATATTGATATATAATATCCATATCATTATGAATACTACAGTTGCTAATAAAAGACTATTTTCGGCAGATTCTGAAATGTGAACTCACCCTTCTTCGACGCGTGGAAGGAATCATCTTTCGGTACGTATTGTATGTCGTACTCCAGCGTGGTCTTCGGCAGGATAAGTTTATCCTTGTTGATTTTGTATACGGCGTACTTAAATGCCAGCTCCGTGCTGCTATCCTTTTGGTCATGAGTGAATATAGCACCTGAAAATAACAGATATTCAGAGGTTAGTTGGATCGATTAAAAATGATTGAAAAAGTACCGTAGATAATGAAATATTTAAATCATGCTGATCCTCTGGAAGCATCGAGGGGCAAATTTATTACAGCGAGGTGTAGCGAGTTTATAATAAATTTCACTCCCGGAAGACCCTTACCATATTTAACGAGGATATTAGTTGGGGAAAATTGAATTATTTAATAAGACCATTGGCTAAATGGTAGTAAAAGATGTCAAGAGTGGTCGTTATTAAATAAGGGCGGGGGTTGTAAATCCTTAAATCGTCCGACTATACATCAGGAGCCCTTCATAACGGTCCAACTCCGGCGATTTGCATTCTGAGAGTCCATCATTCGCTTAATGGCAGATTCTTCGAGTTCTCTTCCAAGTCGAGAGGCGGGGCAAACTCGTTTACTAATTGCTGATCGATGCTTCCCAATCGAGCGAGGCCGCAAGTATGACTATGTCAAGGACTACTTTACATGTGTACACGATTTTCTGCTATATAACCCTTAAAATCAGCGAGGAAAAGGGAGAGGGAGAAAATCTCTTTAAGAAAGATATTGTTCTTAAAAAGGGAATAGTATCGTGAAGAAGGAAATATTGTGATAAATCCCTTCCTAATATGAAGGTCGTAAATAAACTTCCTTCATTTTATCATTTTGATATTTGGAATATGTGAAATATTTAACGAATACACAGAAGCTTAATTAAAACACCACACACGAATAAACACGTCAAAAATCATAATTGAATATTCTTGCTATTTTGTTCTTAACGTAAAATTTTACTACCTTCTGATTTTACAGACTGCGTCAAATACAAGCAACGAATTAAATTCCTCCTTTTTTAATACCCAAAAACAGTATTTACGATAAAGAAGATAGTTCTCTAATATCCTATGAATATATAAATATAATATTCAAGTCGATATATAGATAGAATATTCAAATTAATATTAAAACAACTTAAACATTCCAAAATTTATTTTCGATAAGTTAATAGTTTCAATATTACTGGCATGGTTTATATTTACTTCACCCTATATTATTTTTCCCAGTTACGAGATACGTGGATTATTTTCAAGTAACACAACCTAATGAAGGGTTAAACAGGAAGGGGTAGTTCTCAATCTGAATTAACTCCGCCATATATATGCATCTAGGGACAACTGAAATAGGGGATACTTGATGGAAATCCCGATGAAAGCTATGGTGACACACGGCCCCGATTATTCTCCCGTCGTATGTCACTGTCCGGTTGCGATACTGCTTGTGTACGGATTTTAGATAACGGGATTCATGAATTGATATCTCTCCCTTACACTGAATGCTGCGATTTTTCAGTAACAAAAGAACGATAATTCACTGGGCCTCCATCCTGAAGTTGACTAATGCTCGCGTCTTACTTAATTAATTATACCAACGTTTGCTGCGAGCTGCAATTAGAGTACATTCATTTCTTTCGTTCAAAGCAGGCTAACCGAGGGATTTTATATAATTCTTTAATGTAATTTACGACATTAACACTGGAATTACCAAAGCAGTCATAATGACAGGTCTGCAGTATTTCATAAAAATACTCAAATTTATACTGCTCTGTTTTCTGAAATTTTCTATGGTTTGTGTTGCATAACAAATATAATTAACCACATTAATTAATTTTATTCTGCCATCCTCATATATTAAAGTACTATATTAAATATATATATGTATGTATGTATATAAGTGCAAAAATATATCTGAATATATTTTCGGCAGTTCTACTCGTTCTATGACAATTACCAGTAAAACAGTAATTCTTAAAATATTACTGATATATTCATAATTTCAAAGATGGAATATTTTTACAATTTCGAGTATTTACTGACAACCTATATCAAAAAAATTTACTACGCCATTCAGATGTAGGAATACAAATGTAAGTACTAAATATCCCAGTAAAAATATTTTTATAACACAGCTGGCATTCATCCCTTTTTACTGGAAAGATACCAGTGTTATCGGAATCAGATCTTGATGCGAAACGAGGGTTACTCGTGGCGAACATTTAACCTTCCACCCGGCTTCGGGCTATAGGTCAAGAATTCTTTTTGGATGTTTTCTTCCATCGTTTTGGGGACGTGACTTCGGGCCAATTTCTAATGAACGTATGAATAACCGAAGATTCTTACAGGATGCTCTTCAATGAGACTTCTTTCGCGCTTTCAAAATATTCCATGTTTTATTGACACACTGTCTTCACTGATACGAGTAGGCTTTTAATCACGGTCATCTCGCGATTGGCTACCGGAACGAGATCCCACGGGTGCTTTCAGAGAAATCCTCTTTCAAAATTCCTCATGTGAAAATGGGATATTTATCCTTTGGAGGATACCTTCCAGGCACCTAGTTATTTCGATAAAGGTTAAAAAAGATACCGGGTCAGTTCACATGTATCATCGTCTTCTCATTCTGAGATACGGACTTTGAAAATATACTGGAGATTCTGCTGAATTCCTGGTCTACTTTCGTTACGTGTAAGAAGAAAATTTCTTTTATGGATTCATGATGGCATTTATATTTATGCTTTTTAAGGAACTAATTTTATGATGCTATTTAATGAGACCATGTCAGTTAAGATGATGCGTAACGATAGGTTAGAGGAATTAATTAAACTAGTTGTAATTTATATTTGCATGAGCGGCAGATTATTAGAATGGAAAATATAAATATTATAATTTATAAATCTATTATATAATTAATATTATTACAAATATACAGAGCACCCCACAAAAACTAGACGGAAAATATGTTCTTTTAAGATATTAGCTCCTTAAAGCCATTCATAAGATGAATAAAATATTTGATATATTATCGCGACTAATGGAAATTATTAGATGGCTTATTTCAGTGTGACACTGTCTATTACTGATAATATATAATACAAATATTATATTGTTAATATTATACAGATAATGTAGATTAATAAATTAATATATAATATACATTTCAGAATAATCTGTTTTCGAATTCAGATAATTTTTTACTCGCGTTAATTAATATTTTGAAAAGTTCAGATATTCAAAGAATTCCAAGGACGGCCTGAATCCTAGTTGGTTTCGAAGTAACTACTCGGTCTATCCATCACTTTCCTTGTTCCATTTTGTTTCGCTAGATAAACGGTAAGTGGCTCGTCGGCGGCAGAAATGTAGAAAACTTCTTACGGTATCTTTTTGCAGACACCGGGAAAGTATTCTGCTTCTAACGAGGCTACTTTGTCATTCGTCAAGTTTAAATGAAGAGTAAAATACTCGGGGTTTAAGGTTGGCTTGATGGTTCTTTTCGAACTTTTAAGGGAGTTACCAAAGTAACTGAGACAACCTGCAGAGTCCTTTAGTCTACTTGAAGAACATCGACTGCTCGTCGGTCATTTTCTGCGGTTCCACTTTTTCAAATTAATTAATAAATTATTCAAAAGACTCCTTCCTCCATGAAGAATTGGAGGTTCGTTTAAATAGTCTATTCATATTATGATTAACACGCAATTTTTTAATTAAACATTTCTTGGCTCAAGATTATATTGTCATCTTTCCTTTCTTCCATTGTAGGTGAATTATTAAATTCAGTTACATTTTTATATCAATTTTATAATAATTCTGTGACTTAATTTATTCATATTCTGATCAAATTAATTAACTTCCGAACAATATGTAATTTTATATAATATAATATAATATATCAGAGTATTAATTCGTAGGCTCAAGATTACGCGATCCTAAAGGATCAACCATAGATATTTGAACATTCAAGCATAGAGGCATTCGTAATATCAAATCCGTCAGAATAATCAATGTAATATAATGGAATAATAATATTCCTCGAAGTAGACAATCGTATCGCTTGATAACCGCTAGATTATCTCTCATCTATTCGCACTGTAATCTTCGAGAGTACTATAGGATTAGAATAAGGTATTCTAGAATTTCTACAGGTTAATCTGCAAGGTTTCTCCGAGGCGAATCTCGTGAACAAATTAATGCATTCTCTGTTATATAACACTAACTCTGTGCAAATACTTTAAGGTATTAGTTACTTTCCTAATATATTAGTTTTTCATAGGTTCAATATTGTTATTATAAGTTGCGTTTAATGTGCGAAATTATTATTAGGTATAGTTTTATGTTTTTATCACTCTTTTTTGCCTGGTATTTTTGTATTTACTTTGTATCATTTTCTTTTATCATTTTCTTATTTTTTTATATGTGTTGCGATATTATTTTTGTCAAACTATTTGTACTATTAAGAGTCATTACCCGTAAATTAAATTAAACTCTAAATATTGCGCTAACCAAATATTTATATCTACTAACATTAAACACTATTCATATATAATACATATATATTCTAAAATTGCTTGAATAATTATAAAATTGTATGTGTAACAAATCCTTGTAATATATTGTATTCTAATATATCTGACAAGTGATAACTTCAATACATTATTTTATTTAAGATTCCACTATTCGTTTAATCAAAGTATGACACTTAAGTCTTTTTCATTGAATATTATTTTAATGACTATTCAATTTTTAATTCAAAGTGTCACTTTCTCTATAATCTTTTATAATTATCACTTTACCGTTACTTCCCCGTTTCATGCGCTGTCGACGGTTGGTTTTGATTATAACATTCCGATAACAATACACCGCGCTGCGCCGTTCGGAACAGTAAGAAATCTTGTTAAAAACGACACCAGACTCCTCGTTATAACGCGTTATAATTTCAAGCGGCAAAGCTTTAGATTAAAAGCAGGTGGTATGCCGAGAAATTGAAAAAGGAACGGCTTCTTGTAGCATCGTAAATTACATCGTCGTATCACAACGCAAACTATCATCGCCAACAAGAAAATAACACGCATCATTATTAACACTGAAACCACTGAACATGTAATGAGTTATACTTATATATTTATTAATATAAATTGTGGTTGAAGGATGCAAGTTAATTAATAGATTTAATTATATGTACTATTGTACATTAAATTTCAAATAACCGCCGTTGTATATTCGAAGAAATTGAGACTTATTAAAATTGATATCAGAATGAAACTTAATTTAATAATTCAACATTCTAGTAGACTGTAATTACTTTAGGTAAATAATTATATTTTTAAATAATAGAACTACCAAGGCAGTCGAAATAATGGGGCTCCGTGTATTTAATAAAAATAATCAGGTTTATAGCATTCCGTGTTCCAAGATTTCCTGCGGCTCATGTTGCGTAATAAATACAATCAATTAATTCATTTACGATTTAATCATTTCTTAACGATTCAATCTTATTTTTAAGAAAATATACATAGATTTGCAAATATAATTGAGTACATGTTCGGGGAATTCTAGCATCAATATAATATTTTGCATTATTGTATAATTACCATTAAAACTACCCTTGTAATAGCTATTGAAAATCCTCCATTTTACACCGCGCGAATGTAATCAAAATTTATGGCTCGTAATTCACCGTTGCTGCCCAATTTTCCGGGGATTTTAAATCATTTGTACTGATCAGGAAGAGGTAATTGGATTTTCTCGGAACAACGATACTTTATCGAAGTTCGAAAGTGTACGAGAAAAAACGGGGGTGCAGCGGGGGTGGAAATAGAAAAACGGGGAAGGTGGTTGGAAGTTTCTCGCGGCGGGCGTCGAGGAACGGACGTAATCGAGTAAGAAAAGTTAATCGAAGGAAGGAAGTAAGGCCACAGAAATTCACGAATTAGATTCGGTTGTTCGTGCACGGAAATTCACGAGGATTTCCATACGTTCGACCGTAGCTGGGTTTCCCGAGCGCCGTAGGAACTTTCTTTCTTTCTTGGTAGTGGTTAACGAGCCCCAGAAGTTAGCGCAGCTCCCACCATGGAAACAGAGTTTCCCGATGTTGTAAAATGCTGGCAAAGCAACGAAAGACACGGAACTTTGGAATTCATCGCATTCACTTCGTTCAAATACTCCGCTAATAACCTGTTACCCCGTAAAGTATCTAAGAGTTTGACTCCTACAAAAATCTAAACTTTCCTTCGTTAGTGCATTAAGCTTCCTTAAACCTCCGGGAACTTTCTATTTTCTAAATCCGTCGAAGTATTGTGTACTAATTCAATATTGTGATGCAACAAAGTGCATTAAAAAGAGCGGACTTTCCTCTATAAGATAGCTCACGGACAAAAAAATCCTACGATTCGTTCTTCCGCAATTAATTAAAATACGGGACCTCCTCCGAGTGATGGGTGGTACTCGCGAGCAAAGTTGAATGAAAGTCGCCGAATAAGTGACCATAACTAAGGAGTCCGTGAAGATATTTTGATGCAACAAAGTGCATTCGAAAGAGCGGACTTTTCTCTATAAGATAACTCACGGACAAAAATATTGCACGATTGGTTCTTCCGCAGTTAAATCGAAAGTACCCGCGTGATGTCGTTTTGGGAGGAACTCCTCGGTTAACAGGTTAATTTATTATGACGTTAAATAGCCATTTTCTCATGAAATTCCTAATATTTTATTCTTTTTCGCTTGTGGTCCGATAACTCTCCAACCGCAGACGAAATTTACACCTTGTATAGCTTTATCATAAGCAGACTCTTACAGCAATATATAAAAAATCAAAATCAGTGAAGAAAATGGAAATACTTTTTCTGTTTAATAAAACAACGTCTCCCTGTATTCAAATAAATAATAAGATTCATTCTAATTCAAATAACATACCCCACTGTTTAGATACTCTAAAAATTCAATGTAACGCAAAAAATAGCGTGACCCACCGAAATTCACCGAATAAAAAGAACGCGATTTTCATGTCGCCCGCGGCTGGAGAGTTAATGGTGAGTTTAATGCGTCCAAAAATATTTAACTAGAAAGTCATGAATATCGCCGCGATTTTCTGCATCGCGATTCTTCGGCTTAAAACTATCAACACACGTCGCTGCACACAGCTTGATGTTCTTACAAACTGAGAAAAATTCGCAATCGTATGACATGCACGTCCCTCATGGATTATGTAAAGCCATGCGTGAAAGGTTTAACAGGCAGTAATTCTCAGGATTACTTGGATCTCGTTGTACGTGAAACACTGGTACCAGCTAGGTCTCGAACCAATGGCTGAAGGATAAATGGACCAGTTTTCCAACAGACTGTGAGATATTTCCCCCCGAGTTCCAGCCTTTCCACGGTAATTCTCTGCAATGAGTCAAAGACACCGTTCGGAAACCACCCCTCTCGATGTTTTAGAGAATGTTCAGCTAGACGTGTTTCCGATATCAATTTATCACGAATCATTTTTTAATTAATCATTATCAGATGTAGATATATTAAGATCTAAATATAATTTTATATCACTATTTCTGTAGTCAAAGAGCTTTTTACCCGTAATGATTTGTAATGACTTAGTAATATTTAAATTTCGTAATGTTTTTCTATTTCAGTAGGTAAATAAATAATTCTGAAATATTATTGAATTTATCACATGTCTCAAACTTTTCACTACATTATTTCAGATTTAACATCTAAGGATTTCGCAAGGTGGCTGGTATTTTATCTTCCAATTAAATTATTCGATTTTAATAGAATATTCCTCTTTTTAATATGAACCTTAATAATTCAATTGTCCATTCAATGCACCAGCAAATTTTAATTATTACCTGAACCCTGAAAAAATCTGATCATTAACGCGACTTGTTTCCCTCATTGCTTCGCTCTTGAAAGGGGATAAATTCCAACTTTGTTTTTGTTCTTGTTCATATGCGAACTTGACAGAGAAATACGGCGAGCCGGAAGTTCGGGTTACGCGACACCTTCGCGAGTGAGTCTCGAATTCCATCGAGTAAAACGACCCCGTAGAAGATAGGAATGCGGAAAGGGAGGAAAGGGGTTCGATAAAAGGAAGGGAAGCAGAAGGAGTCGTAAGCGAGTAAGGAAAAAGGTAAAAGCAAGAGAAAGTACGGTGATCTGAAGAAGCATTTCGAAAATCACTCGTCCTGTAAAGGACTCTCGCTTCTTTTCCTTCTTTTTCACCCCTCCGCAACCCTCTGAGCGGAAGTAAGAGTTACAAAAAAAGTTTGCAAAACAGCCTGGTGGGGAAGCGGTTGAGGAGGCGGGAATTAAAGTCGCAAGTAAAGGACAGACTGAAAAAAATGTGTCCCCCCGCAACAAGAGAGATGGCAAATATACGAGACAGACATAAGAGCAAAATTCACGAAAAGCGGTGTGGAAACTTTTTGCAGAACTTTTCCATTCGGCAAAGACATTATACGAAGTTTAAAAACTACCCCGAAAACTTGAAGCTTCACCGCTGAAGGAGAAGGATGGAGGTCCGTGGATGAAGCAAAAGGAAGAGGAGAGCTTTTAATCGTCCTTGAATTTTTTACGAGATCTGTCCAAATACTATCTTGCTATTAATCTACTGGATAAATATTTAAATTGTTTGAAGATTGCAATTCCCCCTTATATTATTAGTTATTATAATTTGTATCCATATACAGTTTTTCGTTTGTTAGCTGGCATTATAATCCACGTTGATAATTAAACTTACTTATTATTCCTTACGAGAAAAACAATTTCGTTTTATTGTATTGCACTAATTAATGCGATTACGATATCAGTTGTAAAAAATGAAACCTGGCGGTTGGTCTCGGAAATCTAGGGTTTCATTTTTAACAACTGACATCATAATCGTATTAATGAGTAAAATGTAATAAAATGACATTATTTTCTTATAAGGAATCACAGATTAATCTATTTAATATCAGTTAAACACCGGACACTGCATAAGAATACAAGTTATAATATAATTTTAATTACCGAGGCATTAAACTCGAATAAAAAGGAATTTCAATTCGTAAGGTTCGATGCAGATGAAGTTAGAAAGTAAAAGCAGCAAAGATCGTGCGATCGATGACAAGGGACTTATTCCGTCAGAGATGCTTTCGCACGAATCACGTAACCCTAATTCGAGCTGATCGAAACCGTAGCGGTGTGAGTTAGTGCCAAGTGGTTTCTGGGGCGGATTTCCTATCGCGAAACTCTGTTATCGGACAAAGTCGATACGCCTTGTTGGCGACCGTGGTGCCAACCATACTCAGGAGCGATAATTTGGGCCATTAGTGGTACACCCTGTACCGCCAACGTGCGCCATTAATCACGAAAATTTCCCTGATTTTTGGTCAACTCGGACCACAGTTGATCCCACCATAAAATCATAATTTTTATAAAATTATTACTCCAGTTGAACCATGAATTAAGTATACTAAATTCGTCCTCGTAATAATACAACGGAAGCATATTATATTACATATTAATATTATATTAAATTTCTTTAACGTTAAATTTGCAAACAGATATTTATACGAGGAATTAATAATTCCACGTGTAATTCAGATTATAACACTCGAGTTAGACATCAGATTATATTAAATGACGTTCGCCGGCGTCATCGGGTACAATTCAATTATGTAAGAAAATGGACACGATAGTCTGATCGAGGAGTTTATTAGCCATTATTGGATATCCAGGATGAAAGGAGCGGAGCATAACGGACATCGTTATCAGTCCACCTAAACCCATTGTAGGAAGGAAAGTTGGTGTAGCAGGTAATTAATGGTCAGGTATAAAGTGATTAATAGTTTGTGCTCGGTGTGTCACTTCCGACGTATTAGAGTTTATCATGGTGCATACCACGTGGCCGGTCTTCTAGTTGGTACTAACGAGTTATTAAACTAATGCGTCTCGTTAGCGGTTCGTATGCCTCTGGCCATTGAAGAATTTCACTCTGACGAAAATTCGGCTGGCAACCGAAGAAGAACGATGGTTCCGTTTGCACGTCTAATGGAAATACTTCGGAATTAGTCTCATTAACGGAACACATCGCTCCGGATTAAATAGTCTGTAATTTTCTATGGGAATATTTTAATCACCACTTTGGCCCACTCTCGTAGCTAGAAAACAAGTTTAAAATTCACCGCGACAGCTGCACGCGCGATGTTCCTTCGGCACGGAATTATAATCAAATGGAGGGATATTTTATGTTTCGAAATGAACAGCCTCGAAATTGCTCGTGTTAATGCGCCGCATCGCTCTAACTGAACAAAATGCATTTCCAGTGTGACCACTCTGTCAGAAGCAGAAGTGAGCCGCCTGTGCGCAAAATTCGTCAGTGGCTTGAACCATTAAATGCGCGATCAGCTTTTCGCCGGTTCGTTGGATATGCAATTAATAATTGTGAATTTCGCTTCGTTCCTATGAAATTGCCGTACACGTTAAACGTAATGATATTCCGACGGTATTCGAGAAGTTGGAAAACTAACAATTAATAATAATTCATTAATTGACATCGCATTCGATAACATTGTCGCGCCGAGTGATGATGTATAATTTTAGCATAAATTACATTTTTCGAAAAATACACAGAATGCCCCAAATAAACTAGGACACCTAATTAATATATAACGTTATTATTTCCGTTAAAAAGATAAGGGTGATCGGCAATATTTTGGAAAGCACAACGCCGAAAAAATTCGTTTTGAGGATCTGGCGATTCGAAGATACTATTTAGAATTTAACGAATATTTATTTATTATCAGAGTAAATAAATGACCAGATATTGTAATTGGTAATAAATTTTACTGGCAATTTATTTGCTCCGATTATTCAAATACCTCCGGTCTTCAATATTCAGTAGTTAATGTTTAATGTATGTATTGAAAATACTGTTCACAATGTACACTCGGTGGCAAATCATGACGAAGGTAATTAATACAAATGTATGATATTTGTGGTGTCAATTTTTGAAGTAATTCATGATCGCTTAATTGTTCCTGCATTTCATAAAATAACTGAGAAATAAATCCTTACAGGTTAGACAGCTGACGTAAGAAGTCTAAACTTTTCAACCCCTCCGTGAAGGGTGTTAAACAACTCATCTTCTTCGATGGAGGTATAAAGCAGTATATGAAGTCATGTGGCTAATGCGTCACGCATTGCATCCGAAGGATTAATTTGTCACATGTCAAGGAAATATGTAGGGCTTTACAGTGGATCGATCGCGACACTTTTGAAGACCGTATGCCTCTTTTTCAGGGTCTCGTTCAACACTTCTGTAGCTTTCGATCATAGATTATATTTATTAATAGAATTTACTTTATATCGTCTTAAAACAGAATTTCTTGGTGTACATTCAAATTATGATTAATTAATCAAACATAAATTGCTGGATTCTCAAGATTTGTATCATAATAGTTTGAGATCGCAGATATTAAATTTATTTATTGATTCATAGTTACTGCCGAAGGTCTGGAGTTATAAGACACTAGAATTTTCGGAAATATAAGTTCAAATATAAATCATGATTATTAATCACAAGAAAATTACTGGATATTAAATTTATATCCCCAAATATTACAGATATGAAATGTACGTATTGATACCGATATTAAAGCCAAATTTAGATCGACATTTATTTATTGATCCAAACTTACGATATAGCGGTATCATAAAGACAATCGCAGCATTTGCAAGACATTCGAATAGTATTTCAATAACCGAGCGAATGTATCTTCCAGATTCGATCGGTGGTTCTCTTTCTACTTTGTCTTCTTGAACTGGCTCTTCTTGCGGTAAACCCTTATTCCAAAGCCATAACCTGTGCTCGGGATTGAAGGAATACTCATGCTTTTCATGAATACGAAATCAGGGTTCCGTAAGTTTCAATCTGTTGTTTCTACCACGATCTCCTTGCATCTGACCGTGAAAATGGTTCAAAGCTATTCGGTTGGGTCGCGGTTGCCCCGGTCATGGAACATGTCGGAGAATGTGGAAGAAAGTGTATAAAGTCATGAATATTTTACGGTCGCTGGCCATAAATAAATTTGGGATGAAAGAAGAATTGTGTTTCGAATAATAATAATACAGTATAATAAGAAAACACAGTTTCCAATTTCCTAATTACAATTTTCACTGATTATTATTTAACATCCTACTATTATTCACACCTGTCGCTTACGTTATATTTATTTATACCTTTGAAGCTTCGGGTATCACGTGCTAGCCATTAAACGATTACCCGCGATGTGATTTTACAACAAAATTCAGTCCATCGGAATATCAATTAAAATAATATTTGCCAGTAATTTACGGACACCCGCGAATGCATTAATTCAATCAATTACATCTATTTATTTGTTTTATTATCATGTAATAAATGATACTGTAATAGTTTAGTATTATATTATACATACAAGATCTATGTATTATACTTCTACGGGTTCTATTATTTATTACAAATAGTTTATAATTCATTTCACTAATAACTCCTGGAAATTATTTATGTCATGTTATGACTACTGGCTATCTCTTTAAAGTATTAGCTAAATTACTAGAATCTTAGACAATTCGAGAAGATTTATGTGAAATGTAGTCCGCGAATTCTACTGTTTTAAAATTCTATAATAACGATATAGTATAACTGTTATAATACTTCACGTGGATGTGATTGATTGTAAGCGGAACTATTTAACTTGTAACCGTTAATATACACGACATTTAACGGGCCATAAGTTTTTCTTAATTATCGCGTGGGATGCACACGTTAGCTGGAATCCTGGAGGACATTCACCTGGAAACTAGGGAGACTAGGTCCTCCTGAATAATACAACGATATTCAGAGCCCAGATTAACGTGGCCATCCAGACTCGGCTTGGTGCAGCAATCTCGCCTTGAGTATACGAAGTAACCCACCTCGATAATAATGTTATTGCATTTGTACACAGTGGATGGCTGAACGGAGTGGCTGAATATCATTCCTGGTTGAGGGATCGTCTTCACCGGGCTCCTTCGTATTACACGGGGATATGCATTTCGGAGATGCATATGCAGAATTCTTGCAAGATTCTATCACGATAAACATTCTATACCTACGTTTCCTTGTTGTATATTAACATGAGAACTACCAAAATTTTGCATACTTCTATTTTACATGAATAACTCAAATAATTGAATCCATTAATTGACTGAAATCCTTCAGCCATAATTTATATACAAATAAATGTGTAAGCATAACTGAGTATATGTTCGGTAGTTTTAGTGTTAAAGCAGTGATACTTCACGAAGATTTCAAATATTAGTGCGCGCACGACACACTTAATATGAAAACTTTAAAAGAGGGAAGTGATAATGGAAATGAATGTCAACGATAACAGAATAATGGAATTTAATGGAAAATTTATAGTCACCGTTATTACCAGCGACCCCATCTTTGACGCTATTTTGGTAGTTATCTCCGACAACAGTGGAAACAATTATGTGCTAATGACCAAGTCTAGGTACGGTGTTTATCTGACGTTATCATTATATTTGGACTCCTAAATTCGCGATGTTTCTCCACGGTTGAATCGTATGTAACGGTGTCACCGAGTTAGCATTGTCATTATAGTTCTGCACGAACTACAACCATTATCCTGTGTCAACTATGAATACCCGTTTTTCGGGAAAGAATGAAGATTGTCTCAATACTATCCTTGTTAGAGAATATTTTGGTGTTCATTTAATTGAAGAATATTCTGTTATAAATTATGTATTTTTGCATATACAGATAAAATAAAGATTAAAATGTCTTAGATGAGAATTAAATTAAATTTACCCATTATTAAATTATCGTGAATTATTATAATGAATATTATAGTAAATATATTATGTTATGTTATATTGTATTGCATTATATTATATTAACAGCAGTTATAATACAACATTCCGTCAATCAATATCTGTTTTATTTATGCAAATCCATTATCACGGATCACGAAATATAATAATCCTTCGACTTCCTTGACAGGAGCCAAAGTTACTGAATTAATTCCATGGAAAATCCAGTGTTTTCCTCGCAATACGTTTCAATGCACCTATAATAGACACAAATGAGATCTCCAATGTTTTCCTAATCAGAATTTGCTGGACACACAGTGAACTTGATAGGAATATAGTGCATATCGATTCTGTCAAATGTACCTTAATCGTAAACAACGGGCAGTGAGAGTCGATATTGCGATTGTTTGCCAATGCTTATCACAACACTATCTTAACCAGATGTTAAACAAAGCGAGATATATCGTTAATAATAAACACCTTCCACTAAAACACCTGAAAATCTTTCAAATATCTGCTAACTTATTTCTTCTGGTAATTTCAATATCTCGAAACTTTAATTTTTCTTGCTTTCCCTAATTCAATGATGCAATTGCAGAATAATATCTGCAATGATCGACAATAATCAAAGTCGACATTCATATACAATAAATAATGGAAATCATGTATTTCATGACACAGAATCGTGGTGGACATTTCTTATTTTATAACTCTTTGACTCGAGTTACGTGAATCCACCCTCGATCTTCCACGGCAAGAAACATTTGTAGTTTATAATATGATAGTTGTAACGCGAGCGTTGCTCTTGTAAAATGTAATACTGTCGTTATGAGGAATGCGAGGAGAAAAAAAAGAGTGGAAGCGAGGGAACCTAAGAATCCAAGAACCCCAGAAGGGGTACGAGGGGGTCAACGTTCTGAATTCGCGGCTGGCAAGGATCCAATCCTATCCTCTGTACGCGATGTATAATATATCCCGGAAAATATTTACTGTTTCCTGCGAGTCTCTTAGGCAAACCTACGATACCCGCGAAGACAATGATCGAGCATCTCGATGCCACAAATTTCGATACTTGTGGTCATCTTTTTTATCTTTGTAACGAAATGTCTTATGGGTCTCAAAATGTCAACTTAAACCTTGTACACCTATTACGATCTGATATATTACGGTTACCGGAAAGTAATCAATTATTTTCCACACACTTTATGAAACCGCATTTATTTTTCTTTTAATAATATATATTTGCCCATATAATAATATGTTATTAATTTTGTAGCTTCTATTATAATTATTAGATATTAAAAATATCGGGTAATTTACTTATTCTGATAATTTATATAACCCCGGTCTTTAATACCTAATATTTAAAATTTAAACGTTTTTAATGTATTTGAAATAGCTGCTAATTTACTTGTTTTGTTAATTGAATTATATCCGGTTTTAATATGTAATATTCAATATTTAAATACTTAAAATACCTAACATAAATAGAATTAAAAGCGTAAAGGATCCTTAATTTAATTGCCTGCAAATTTAATTCTGTATTGTAAAAGAATAAAATTTAGTATTTAAATGAATTGTTGGAAATACGATTTGAACCTGACCTGATAATATTTGCCAACTTTCAATGCAAACGGATTCCATCGCAAATACCTCGCCGAAAGTATTATCAGATAATAATCGTCGTAGTTCTATTATAGCGGAGTTCATGTAAAATATTATATATTAATATTTCAAAGAGCTGTTAATTGAAAATAAAATTCTCGCTAAAGGCGGAAACTAGTAAAGCGTGCATGTAATCCAATTGATGGATAGTTCCATTTCCGAGAACATTCATCTAGTATTCCCATCCATTATTCCGTGACATAATTCCAATCATCTATTATTATAATTGCCAAATATCAACATTTGGATGAATATTTCGCTGAACATAATCTTTTTTTAGGGCGTATTACAAAACTATCATAAAACTCCCACATCAACTCGGATTTCTTGCGAACTGATAAGAGACAATTGGAGTCAAGTTCGAAATCAATCGGAATCAAAAATCATGGGACAGGTCCGTGATTTTTTTTATACAGCAATCGTAGATGTTTAGCCGGAACAGAGAGAGAGAGAGAGAGAGCAATAGCTGGAAATCCAAGGGGTTCAGGGGTAGTTGGCTGAAGCCCTCGAGGGTAATCGCATTATGGCTCTCGTGTATAGCTCTCATTACGTTCCCGCTAGCACTCCATCACGACCACCCTCCTGTCATACTGGACGAAAGGGTTGAGAACGAAACTTTTTCCCTATTAAACCTTGTGTATACTTGACTTTGTCCGACATTGTTCGACACTCTTTCCCGATATTCGCTCGGGATAAATGACCTGCGCTCAATGGAACGTAAGAGATGAAGCAACCAATAGAACACAGGGAAACTAAGCAAAGAAAGTTGAGCTGGTTCGAGTATAGCCTTATAAACGCTTCTCATTGACGTAGCTGTGCTTCGTACAACAATGCGGCTTTACTTCGCACCGACAAACAGGTTTCGAGCATTCCGTTATGCAAGTACTTCTTCCTTTTTACTTTCTTGCCACAGGCACTTTTATCTTCGAGCCGTGTCTATTGTGGAACCAGCGCTTTCACGTGGGTCCAGGAATGATCGGAAAATGATAATTTCATAGAATTCCTGATACGGGATTTTGATACCAAACTGAATCGTGGATATTGTGTCTGGAGTGTTATATTATGGAGATTATAAAATAATATCTGTTGAATAATTCAGTAGCGATAATATTGGAAGTACGTAAACAGTAAAGCAAAGGTGACCTTGGTTTGGGAATGAAGTTTTTTAAATTGAAATGGTGTTGGTACGAAAAATATCTAAGGAAGCATTAATAGAGAAAAGTCCAGTTTTAATGTAATGAGAATTATTATTCATACATAATAATTCTTCTTATTTTAAAAGTGGATCCTTCTGTATGGATTTTCCCTTAGACAATTATTCAACAATTTTTAGTGTTGGTAACACCATTTTAATTAAAAAATTATTTCTTTGACTATGATAATCTTTGTGATGCTGCTGATGTAATTCCAATATTATGACTACTAATTAGTCAACAGATATCATTTTATAATCTTCGCAGTATAGTAATAATTGTCATTTGTGAACAATTAGTTTTATTATTTTCGAATCCGATCTTCCACCATATAAAATTACTAATTTTACTACATAATGGAAAATCTTAATTCAAACTAGAATCCGAAGACTCTTTCAAAATTTCTCGAAATGACGGATGTATTTAATGTAATAAAACATGATGTTTTAGAGGAACTTCAAATAAGACTGCATTAGGATAGGAGGAAAATTCCACGGAAATGGAAGTACATGTACCACGAACCACACTATAGCGAGACAACTCGAAAAATATCTAGAAAAATCCGGCGGATGTGGAATGGGTAATTCGGCGATGAAATAAGGTTACTTTTCGCGACAAATTGAGCAACTTTAAAGAATCCGATAGAGGAGTATTTTTCTGACGTCTGTTTTCCACGGACGCCGTACCGAACAAACGTGTATTCATCGAGGATTTCCACCGGAATCCACTGTGAATCGATTTTCGATCGTTGCACTTTTCGATCCAACTTAAAGGACGCCGCTTTGATATTCCGCACATGCGAACCAATAAAGTGACCGTAGAACCATCCGCCGTGAGAAAAATTCAACCTTAAACACTCCGGTAAACAGAATCGTGTTCCGTAGCCCAGAAAAATGCCTCTTTTGAATAACAAGTTCACCGTTCAGCTATCGACACGTAAATGAACTTCTTCTGGACTTTATCAACCTTAAATGCAAAACCGGAGGAAGCTTTAAGGTTTCACGAGCAGTAAAGCGGTAGAACATTCTCAAGATAGAGATTTCCCGTGTGGTAAGCAATAAACTGATCCCTCGCGTGGTGGAACGACTTTACGGCAGAATTCCTGGATATCCTGACCGATAATTTTCAACCTCCAAGATAAGCTATAAGATCTTAATACCCTCCATTTCGACCTTTATAGCGTATCACGCAACAGATTATTTTCTTCCTCTGATGGCCCTGCGTTAAAGAATGTACGCGAAATAGCAAATCGAAGTGCTCGAGTCATAAAATATGTAACAATTTATTTCCCGTTCCCTGCACGAGTATCTTTCTTTCCGTGATTCTATCGGAAACAATATTTAAAGTTGAAGCAATCAAGTAATAGAATATAAAATTACCCGATATTTAAAATGTTTCAAACTTACTAGTTTTATAATTAAGTGGCCTATTTCACCTCGATTACCTTGTTTATCTTTCCACGGATCTGATCGGTTAACTTGACATATTAGCATGAAAAAATGTGACACATAAAAAGAAAAAGCACACGTGACGAGTTAAAGTGTATCCAACAAAGCATAGGATTTTAACGAGTACAAGAGACAAGTAACTTCGTTTTACCAGAGGATTATGGTCCTTTCATGGGAAAGCTTTGTGCTGTTAAAATTCCAGAGGTAGGTGAATATTAGCGTACTTTACGAGGCTGGAGGGGGTGGTGTTGGACCCGCAGCTCTATTCGTCAAAGGGGATGTTGGAGGAATCCGGGAAGGAGGGGTCGCGGATAGTTCAAAGGGTAGAGAGCTACATTGAATAACACGTCAAGGCAAACTGAATTACGAGCTCTGATAACCCGAGGAAAACGTATTTATGCGTCTGACATGTTCCAACTGCTCGAAACTTGTCCAGTTACTTGGTTCTGCTGTAAAGAGATCGATTACACTTTCGCCGAAAAAACTATAATGAAATAAATAAATTGCTGTGCTGGGACACCGACGTATTTCGTAGACTATTTTGTTCTGAGTGGATGAATTCGAGATGTTAAAATGTTTAATTGTCTTATGTTTCTTGAAATATTATACGGCGTATCCCGCGTAAAATAAGCCACATAATTCTACAATGATATTTGTTTCCGCATATGCATAATGCATACAATATTTTCGGAATATGGAAAATCATCAGATATTTCAATGTGTGACAAATTGAATTGGTAATTTAATTATTCTGATAATTTAAATACCTACGGTCTTTAATATTCAATGTTTAATATATTAATGTTCAAATTATTTGGCAATTTAAATATTGGTATATGTCACATGAGACACACTGTTTATATTTTTATAATTTTAATACTGAAGTAGCTTTAAATTGAAGATTATAAGTGATCAGAATGTTGGTTGATACTCCTTCAGTTTAATTCATTTACTCATTACATTAAATTTTGCGAATGGAAGTAAACAGAGACTAATTAAAAGGATTAATTAGATGTTTATTGAATACAGATTCACATGGAGAGCATGAATGCCATACACATCCAATTAAGATTTCACCACACAATAGAATTATCGGTATTTATATAAATCCCGTAAAGAGGATTAAACAGGTTTAATATTATCGACCAGTGAGTTCATTTGTCAAGTGTAATTGAATAAAAGAATTTCCCGAGTTACGAGAACGAGAGCTATTTGTACGAACCAGGAAATTCCAAGGAAAAGTATCTGCTGGTGATAAAAAGGTACAAGAACCTTATGACAGGTACAAGAACCGAGTGGAGGTGGAAATGAATTTTGTAGGAAGTTTATCTAGCTCTTTTCATCGCGGTTTTCAGAAAGTGTCGCGAGCGAGCGATAAATCCAGGAATTAGGAGGACGCTGGGATGCCGAATTTCTTTCCCTTTCCGTTATGGAACTCGGTGTATCTTTTTCTTGATGTAAATATTAACGTGGATATAATGAAATTGCGACCCGCGAGACACACTTCGAGAGATCGTCTTGATGTACTTTCTTCTTTGCTTGTAAGAAGACATTTCCCACGGCACTCGAGGTTTTCATCTTTCGTGCATGTCGACTTATCTCTGATGCAATCCAGTTTGGCTCTGCTGCTTCTATTAATTCTCATGCTTCACCTCTCCGGTGATATACCGGCATTAAGGAGTTCCTTGTCGTTTATCAACCCAAACTCGGAAGATTTTCCACGATGCAGCTTATTTTAATATTTTATTACTGATATTATATCTCGTTTTTACCGTTCATCGTTTCTTAAATGTAACGTAAGAAATTAATGCTTCGCCTGGCACTGAAATCAACCGAGTCGTGTAAGAGGATGAAATGTGTTACATTGTCTGTGATTTAATGTAGAATTGATATTAAATTTAACGTTAAGTATTAGGTACCGGAGATATTTAAATTTTCGGAATAAACTAACTAAGGGATATTGTAAATATTTGAATGTTTAAAATTATCAGATTTTTATGATCCGAGTAAAGAAATTACTGCATATTTTAAATATTTGAATACTTCAAAATTATGAGATATTTATTATCAGAGTAAAGAAATTACGAGGTATTTAAAATATCGGGTAATTTATTTATTCTGCTAATGTAAATAACTCGAATCCTTAACATTTAACATTTAATACTAAAATACGTAAAATACCTAAAAATGTTAATATCTACATCTTTAAAAGAATTACGTTCCACAGTCCCCATTTAAATCAGAATAATAGTCATGACTCTTTCCACGGGCAGAACTATGCAAATATGCTGAATAATTTTAAGAAAATAGGAATCTTTCATAGTAAAAATTCTAAAAAAAATGGGTTCTTATATAAAGTAAGTGATAAAATGATTTAGGATAATGTTTATCTTAAATCATTTTATGTATTCGCATTTCCATTTCTCGATAAAACTCTGTGAAGGTGGACGCGTTGGCGGTCGCATAAACACTTTGTTATCTCGTATACAAGAAAAATTGTTTCGCGTCTTTACGGGGGGGATCTTCGGATGTTTATGGGTAAAGAATAGGGGAAATAGATATATGGCGGAATATAAGAGTACAGACCCCATATGGAAGATTCTACCGTGGTCTATGAACCTAATGGCCCTGATCAATCATTCAACTTGATCCTCCGGGACTCGTAATTGACAGATCAGTAAATTCTTGCAAGGTATCTTAATCTTCCCTGCACTGAGTCAACCGTAATTCGATATCAAGAGTGGGCCATGAAATCTTTTCGATAAAAGTTAATTCTTCTAATATTTCTGCTTGTATCTTCGATGGTATAATAATCGGATCGTGTTTCATGGATTTATACTCTGCAAGAGCTTTTATATGTTTCTTTGCTTTATACTGTGTTCGTGCTGTAATAAATGTAATATAAGTGTGTTTGAACAAAAAAAGCTCTAACAGCGTATAGTGCGATGTTTACATAGCATTAGCGAAGACAATTGCGTTGTTAATTTTAGAACAATTAAAGTAGTTAACACGACGGGTTTATAATACTTTATAAAAATATTTACTTTATAACGTACAATTTTCTAATATTTTCTGCTATTCAGGTTGCATAATGGACATAATTAAATCGATTAATTTCTTCCTGCTATCCGTCCTCATTTTGTAGAACATATACGTACATAAATATACAAACATAGCTGAATATATTTCGCACTAAAACGGTTAAATGGTGTACCCATTTTACCATTGTTTCATTAGCCTCATTAAATAAATAATTTCCGATTGTTCGTTTTTCAGGAATAACAATTTCCGAAGTATTTTAAAGCCTAATGGAAAACATTGGTAACCCAATAATACATAAAAGCAGTCTTTCCACTCGGTTTGGTTCACCTTGATTTTCGGTTATTCCATTTGTCCCCCTTTCTACATCGAGGCTTTCCCGACCGCAGTTTCCCTTCCATCTACGTTTATTGTGTCAAAAGGGCAAAGTGGCCACCCTAAAGGGATCTTCTCTCAACCACGAAATCGTACTCGTGACTTCCGAAGAAAAAATTCCCGCGAGCACGACTCGAACTTCGAACGATTTCTTCGTGCGTGAGAATCCTCTCGCGTTCTGAATCGACTTTTCGAAATGACATTTTCTATCAAGGTTTTCACTCTCTTTTTTTTCCATGTACCATTCAGCCACATCTAAGAAATTCGAGTTATTTCAAGTTTCCTCGATAAGTGTCAGTGGATCCCGGAAATTGATGTCGAACTACTTCAAAGTTCATTTCGAGATACGAACTTTCGGTGTAAATATTCAAACCTCGCAGCGAGAACTTGATATGGAATTATATCATTGTCTCTAAAATATTCATTTGTACGAAGTATGCGGTTGTGAGGTAGGTCGGGCTTGAATTTGAATTCATGGGAAAATTGTGGGAACATGGGAATAATGCTGGATAATATTGAATGGTAAACGAAGTTGAAACGTGAAAACATCGGAATATGGATTGTGTTAATAATTAATCTAACTTTAATGCTCGAAAGCAGCTTATAGCCGGAATTTGCTAATACAGACCGGTATAGAGTGTTAGTTAACTGATTATAAGCTACTCGAATTGATCTTTATCCAGATAGATAAGATTAAGTTAGACAATCTGAATTTAATTCTACAATAATCCCGCGGAACATTAAAGTTTAATAAAAAGAAGGTATAATTGCAAGTTTACCATACAAAATTGCGTCAAATTTAACCGATTGGAACTACTACAATGAATTCTCTTTTACAGCGCAATTTATCGATTATTTTTGGAAATAATAATTGCCGCAGTTTCTGGGTTATTTTCTAAAATATTCATTTACAAGATTCTTCATTATTTTTGGAATTACGGTAACGCACGCATTAAAGGCAAAATTTAAGTGTCATATAAAATTTCTTCCGCGACTTCAAATTTTTTGACGAATTAAAGAACGAAGGAGTGATACTAAAATATTCGAAAAGCTCTCTCGGGATTTTTCTTTCTCGTCAGGGATTTTGCATGGATATAATAGAAATCCTGGGGAAAACGTTCAAAGATAAATTTTCAGAATCATATGTGGTATATAGGCGAAATAAATCACGCTGTATCGCGGTCCTCTTATCTGCGGGTCCTCATCGAAAAAATATCACCTTCCCGCGTATAATTTACAAGGGTCGACCGACGGGGAACCACCGGGGTAAATATTTGCACGGGACGCTGTAATGTTTGCAAGCCCATTCGGGGGAAAAGTTTGAGTTCTTTTTGGTCTTCCGCGAAAAATCTTCCCCGGGAAAGAAGATAATCACCTAAGCTCGTAACGATTGCTTTGCACTCCGAATTTATCGGACTTCGGAGACATTTAGCTTATCTACTTCGATGAACGAAAGTGGAATCTAAATACCTTATATTGTTTTCTCCGGCGACAATATTTATCGATGAAAAAGTACTCTAAGAAGAATAGGGGTTCAAATAATATTTGTATTATTATTAAGAGTAGAAGTGTAAATAAGATATTTCATCTGGAAAAATAAGGAAGCGGGCAATCTGGTTCGATTATTTTGTTGAAATTATGTTTCTATTTTTTCGATATAAATAATCGGAGCTGGAAATATAAATAATATTTTTCATTTTCGAAAATAAGAAATTAAGTAATTTAGTTCGATCGTTCTTCTGAAAGTATCTTTCTGTTATTATTAATATAAAATAATTTGAGGTTAATTATTCTTATAACAATCAACACTTCTGACTAATTGAATAATTTAATCTATCTCCAGGAATCTTAACGAATTCCATTTCTCTAACAAATATTTTGAAACCGATATCTTTATATTATTATGATGTCACTTCTTAAGTTCGAACATTAAAACAAAGTTCGGTCAAGTCGGTAATTATGATTCTTTGGTAGGAAAATAATATTGACTCTGTGTTGAAAAGGGTGTCAAAAAAATGTGGGGGCTGAGGAATATTGAAAGAGGAAATACTTCTGTCTTGAAAGTTCGTAGCCCACTCGTCGATTCAAGTTGAACGTTTCAATCTGAAACTTTGGAAAGCTGAGACTGCATGGAACGAAAGTAGGATAGAAAAAGGAATCGAGTGTGGGTGGACCAGGGATAGAAACTTCCACGGAATCTATGAGCGAACCGTGCGATAGAAGTCCCACTCAAACTGTCGACGAATTATTAAAAGCATTTCAAAGTATGTACCTCTCATATCACTGAATTACCGCAGTAATTCTGCCATGAATGAATTCCACGTATGCCTCGCACCTTTTGCAAGTAAAATAGCTTAATTTCCACGTGAAATTTCGATTGTCATATCATTTTGACGCGCCACGAATGTTGACTGACCTTAATCAAACATACTTTAATGACTTGCGATATTCCTCACTAATTAAAATAATTACCAATTATATCCAGAATTTTTTAAGGTGGGTTTTTTAAGTTTATTGCCATATTCTATACGCCATGATCATATTTTCATTCGTAAATTATTAATTTACACTGATTTTAGTCTACCGATTTTACTCTACCCATCGATATATGTATTTAATACAAATACATTAATTCCAGAGATGATGTACTCTGATAAATTATTACCAATTAAAATCGGTGAATAGAACATTAAACTGCAATTACTGTGCTACTACACGATGTCAATATCGAATAAAAAATTCAAAGGTTTGATCATTCTTGAACTGTAATCCGAGGGAGTACTAACAGCGAATAAACAATAATGTCCATACCAGGCACATATTCCTTGAGTAGAATTCGAATGGTGGAATTATAAGGGAAGTTCCCGATACATCGATAACCAGGGCGCCATGGAGTCGTAACCACCCTCTTTTATACGATTCCTCCATCCTGTTTTCTCTGTTCCCTGGCTACCTCTCTTTCCAACTACGACGCTCGTGTATACTTTCTTTTGCTCCCCTTTTCTTATCCCATTGAATTACCGCAGCTTGATTCACCCGTTTCGTGGGGAAACCACCCTTCGAGAGGTAGAACACTGAACGGAGGCGTTCCACTAGATACTGATGCAAGCGAAAGTCGCTGAGGAATGGAAAAGGTGGAGCACCGGTATTTACATAGTGTCTCGCCTTACCCCCTGATTCCTTCTATCTTCCTGCACCACTTAAATATCTTACTACGCTCTGAGGGTTGCCTCGCAGACGAAAGAGAAAGAAACCGAAGTGTATCGATATCTTTACTGAAATCCTCTTTGCTCACAAATATACTGGAACTTTCATGGTGTGCATTGTGAGGTTCTTGTTTCGAGATGATATTGCTATGTACAATTGCGAACGTTAATCACTGGCAGGAATATCTATGATAATTTTCTTTCGTTTCCCACCCCCTTCACATTTTTGTGATTTCCAATCGACCCATTTTTTACCAGTACAAATTTTTTAACCGCTTCTTTCGACCACAAATCCTCCTAGAATATGTTTATACATCATTTACCATCGATTTGGGTCATTTAGAAGCGATTTTGGAGACTTTTAATTTTTGACCATTTTTGAAGGTGTACCCCTTTACATTTTTTCAACTTGGGTTCGACCCATTTTTGACCAATAAAAATTTTTTAACCGCTTCTTCCGACCCAAAATCGTCCTAGAATATGTTTATACATCATCTACCATCGATTTGGGCCATTTAGGAGCAAAATTGGCGACTTTTAATTTTTGACCATTTTTGAAGGTATACCCCTTCACATTTTTGTGATTTCGAATCGACCCATTTTTTACCAATACAAATTTTTTAACCGCTTCTTTCGACCAGAAATCCTCCTAGAATATGTTTATACATCATTTACCATCGATTTGGGTCATTTAGAAGCGATTTTGGAGACTTTTAATTTTTGACCATTTTTGAAGGTGTACCCCTTTACATTTTTTCAACTTGGGTTCGACCCATTTTTGACCAATAACAATTTTTTAACCGCTTCTTCCGACCCAAAATCGTCCTAGAATATGTTTATACATCATCTACCATCGATTTGGGCCATTTAGGAGCAAAATTGGCGACTTTTAATTTTTGACAATTTTTGAAGGTATACCCCTTCACATTTTTGTGATTTCCAATCGACCCATTTTTTACCAATACAACTTTTTTAACCGCTTCTTTCGACCAGAAATCCTCCTAGAATATGTTTATACATCATTTACCATCGATTTGGGTCATTTAGAAGCGATTTTGGAGACTTTTAATTTTTGACCATTTTTGAAGGTGTACCCCTTTACATTTTTTCAACTTGGGTTCGACCCATTTTTGACCAATAACAATTTTTTAACCGCTTCTTCCGACCCAAAATCGTCCTAGAATATGTTTATACATCATCTACCATCGATTTGGGCCATTTAGGAGCGAAATTAGCGACTTTCATTTTTTGAAGATTTTTGAAGGTGTACCCCTTCACATTTTTGCGATTTCGGATTGACCCATTTTTCGCTCGAAAAAATTTTTAAACCACTTCTTCCGACCCAAAATCATCCTAGAATATGTTTATACATCATTTACAATCGATTTGGGTCATTTAGAAGCGATTCTGGCGACTTTCAATTTTTGACAATTTTTGAAGGTGTACCCCTTTACATTTTTTCGACTTGGGTTCGACCCATTTTTGACCAATACAAATTTTTTAACCGCTTCTTTCGACCAGAAATCGTCCTAGAATATGTTTATACATCATCTACCATCGATTTCGGTCGTTTAGAAGTGATTTTGGCGACTTTCAATTTTTGACAATTTTTGAAGGTGTACCCCTTTACATTTTTTCGACTTGGATTCGACCCATTTTTGACCAATACAAATTTTTAACCGCTTCTTCCGACACAAAATCGTCCTAGAATATGTTTATACATCATCTACCATCGATTTGGGCCATTTAGGAGCAAAATTGGCGACTTTTAATTTTTGACAATTTGTGTTGTTTTTGTTAAGTCAACTACCTTGGTTCAAGGAAGGATGCAAGATTTTGCAGATCGTGAAAACGGAAAATGAGAAAGGTTTAAGATACCGCAAAAAGGAAGTGTATCAAGAGACAGAGAGGGAAACCGTGATTTTCTTTTATTACTAAAGTTACTTGACTCCATTTATTCTTCCTCTTTCTTCACCACTCACTGACGACGGAATGAAAAAGTCTAAGAAAGAGGGCCTCGACGGAAAGAGAATCGAGTTTTTAGAAAGCAAGTGACAAATGCGATCTCTGGAAACGTTCTTGGCCTGATTTCACTGGAAAATGAAAATGCGGCTTGCGGAAATTCAAGCGAAAACGTGAAGCGTACTCTTTCGCGACACAGCGAAAGGAAGACATTCGTTTCCACCTATCAGTAAAATGGATCGGGTGGATCTAGTTCCTTTAACGGTCAACTTTGTTTCTCATTCGTCAACATAATTACCAAACAAAAAACGGATAAAAATCTTTTAGTTACTATTACTAAAATTAATTCATTAAGTAGGACTCTGTGTGGAAGATACATGTATATATAATTATATACGAAGATATATACTTTCTATAAAGTAAATATATAGAGCATAATGTTTATCTTGAAGTTTACAAATTAAATTACAATTATCATTCCTATAATTCCCGAATTTCTTTTTTTGGAAGAACTCCCCGGTTAACTGGTTAACCCTCTATAAACCAATTTTGTCATGCCAAAAACAAATTTGCATAAGCTGAAACAAGTTAAACGCGAATCTGTCGAAAATAATAATAAAATTATGGTTTAAACGCACTAAAAAAGGCCCAAATTCTTGCGCGTACTTTTATAATTATTAATACTACGAAAAAACGAGACAAATCGAAAGATATGGATAGACGAGTATGTGACTTCTTTGAAATTACATTGAAGTTGCAGAGGGTTAATATGATAGGGAAGAAATGATATTATAAGACGATAACAAAATTGAGGGATGTCGAATCGATTGGATTATCATCTGTTTCTATGCTCGAAGGAAATCGAATGGTGTTTGATTTAGGATGAACAACCCGAAGAACAAGGAAGGGGATGAAGAATCGTGTTCACCATTCGGTCGAATTACGAGGTTCATCCGAGAGAAACTGTGGAAGGCGAAGACCGATCGTATCACGGACTACGTTTCTGGCAAAAGTTCGCGGAGGTTCCATAATATCATTCTTAGGTAGTTTCAAGTTATCGTGAGTGTCTAGCGATGTAAGGAAATATACATATCTCGGATCCACAGACAATAATGTATCCGCGTTAGAATTATTCTCGCCAACTTCTACGGGAGAATATTAAAATTCCGGTGCGCAGGAATTCCAGTGGTTCAGTCGAGTATTCTTTCGTATAAGATGTGAATAACAGGTTAAAAAAAGCTATATTTTCGAATTTTGTTTATTATTTATATACTTTATTTATATACTTCTACTAATATATGAATGTACTTTATTTATCTGTTCCTAATAATTCATTGATATACTTTTCGTTTGTAATTATTATTTATATATTAATTTACTGGTTAGTTCAATCTTAGACGACGTAAACTTGAAATCTCAAAAAGAAAATAATATAGTAAGGAAAATTAAATTAATACAATATCATTAATATAAATTGAGTGTATTTGATATTAAAACTTTTCTCAGCTATAAAATATTTTGATGAATGGACGACTAAATGAAATGGAAATTTTTGTTAGTGTATTACGGAAACTATCATAGAATGTATTTCTCTATGTACTCAGTTGTAAACGAATGTGCAAATAATAATATGTTTTACATACTGTATATAATAATTCGAGGCAGTCTATAAATTGATTCAAAATCAATACATACAACTAGGTTATCGGAAATTCGGGGTTTAATAACGATGCGGTACGTGATCAAAGATTATGTAATTTCAAGTAGATACCACCCGTCATCGTCAGGCGGATCGCCGAGTGAAACCCAATATCAAATTAAAATAACAAACTGGATAATAAAAAATATAACTGTAACGAATACACGAAAACCTTCCATATATAAAATTCGAAAAATGAAAGAATCACGTTACGAAACTTTCATTGAATAATTTCAATAAATTATAATTGAATCTATGAACTGGGCTAAAAAATTAATCGAGAAGTGAAACGGAAACAAAGAGTCCATCAAGATTCCGAGTAGCCGTTTAAGACTAAAGATCCTACCAATGATTTTTTATAAAACATTACTTTATTTTTATCGACCTCACGAAGCTACTGTTAAGGTAAAATTATGATAAATTTTATTGTGTGTTATCGAGAGGGCGAAGGTGCTCCATTAATTAGGTTTCTCGTTGCTCTAATAACACAGATGCTATTACGACGAGAGTGTTGGCACTTTCAAAGGTTACGTAGCCTGAGTGGTAGAAGAGCTATGTAAATTGTCAAGCTAATTTGGCAGGGCAACAGGGTGTCCGGGTGGCGGAACATCATCATCGGGAGAAAGAAGAAAGGAAACGATGATTTGCAAGGAGTACCGGTGTAACAAGAGTACAGATTCCAAAATAAAAATGTAATACACTTCTTATTTTTACACTATCCCAATACTGTTTCTTTATTCTCAAATATAGTATGATCTTTATTTTTATAGCACTTTCAGTACACCGGAAAAATGCTATATCAATTTCACAGCACGAGGGGTATTAAAAAAGGGAAATAAAAACGAGGAGTTATTCCTATGGCGGTAAAATTTGTATCGTTACTTTACGTTGAAAATAATCCGCTTAACAAGTGATACTTACACTCGCGAACTTTATGAAAAAAATAAAGCTTACAAATATGAGAGGGCTAAATATTTCGTTCTAAGCGGATGATAACATTCGTGACTTTCCCCACAGACTCGCGCGATTGTCGCAAATTGATGACGATTAAGATACTTTAGAAAGGCAAAGCGGGTTTGCATAAAACTCAGAGGAATTAAAAAGTTCCATCCTGTGTAATTAATTCCGAGGAAAATGGATGGAGTGCCGGTGTAACTAGTTATAATAATAACGTTGTAACGCGCGTGTAACTTTGTTACCTCTGTGCGCCAGAAATGCATGCAACGAAGCACAATATAATGTTATGCTTTTGTGCCATCATTTAAAGAGTTATTATAAAGTGTTTGCATTCTATTTGCCGCGCAAAAAGGTTCTTCTCCGTTAATATTCGTAAAATTAAAATTGAATTTATTATTGGGTTCAGTCAGAAATAAGTTCTCTTCGTCCAGTCGAGTTTTTTTATTCAAGTCCGCACGAATATGAAAAATGGCGAATATATATTGGCATAAAATTCATTGTAGTTCATTTGATCGACGAATAAACATTATTTAAAAAACGGAACTTATTTATGACTCAACTCAGTAAATAGACTTA
Organism: Nysson spinosus; assembly: GCA_910591585.2. Taxonomy (NCBI): domain Eukaryota; kingdom Metazoa; phylum Arthropoda; class Insecta; order Hymenoptera; family Crabronidae; genus Nysson; species Nysson spinosus. The sequence goes on from OU342832.1 coordinate 10,143,226, forward strand.
ATTCTTCATTATTTTATAAACATATCTGTCATGTCGTTATTAAAAGATTGTTCGGTATTTTATGGATGTCAAACCATTCGCGTATCAATATGACGCATGGTACATCATATTTGTGTTATAAATAAATAATTATAAAATACCTAATAATAAAATTATTGCATGGAATAATGTAGCAGTGAGAATTATAATTGCTCCAGTGGTTAGTTTTGATATACTGGAGTAGTACGTGCGGATTTTGAATCGATTAATGTTATAATTATAATAAATAAATAATTGTAGGTTTTGTGGAGTAGACTCACCAATTTTGACAACAGAGGGTAGAGGTTCGACGATGAAGGGCAGCTGAAACAGCTGAAGTATGAAGACAGTGGCTACCAGGCAGCCCAGATTCATAGCTCATCTCGAAAACCCACCGTTGCGGCCTTTCGTTGGCCCTTTTCACTAACACCACCGCACCAATTATGCCCTCGCGGCACCGCACTTTTTGTTTTTATTCATTTACCTGGAACCAAAATTATCCAATCTTCAAAGTTGAGTTAGATATTCTTTATTTCAAGGTTATCCTTAATAATTACAATATGTCCCATTCTATGTGCTCTATGTTCATTTCAGTTATACAAAAATCTTATTCCAAATTAGATATGTTACAAATTATATATATATCTATATATTATTTATCTCAGATAATGTATACAATATTATTAATATCAGTTCTTAGTACTAGAAATTGAATTCATAGTTTTGGCGATAATTTTAATATTTTATACTAGTTGTATAGTCGATATCAATTATTCTTATATAAAAACATGTATATACATTATATTTTAAATAAAACAAGATTTTGCGTAACTAGAACACACAAAGCTAAATGAAATAATGAACGTAATGGGGACATCATTGTTATGGATGTACCTGGAAATGGAAATGTAATACATGCAAATGGAAATATGCGCACCAATGAGAGGGTGTTCGTTACTAAAGTATTCGATCGAACAAACTCGTTGCATGTTCAAAACAGATATCCAGGGTGCCTGGAATATCTGGAGTTAGTCGAATGGAAATGTGGATGTTATGTTATTTCTGTATTTCACTTCGGCAGAATTGATGGAAGTATGTAATTCTCAACTCTCGTTTCCTATCAAAACAAAATAAAGGCAATGGCAGTGAAAGGTGTTTTGTCCAATCATATTTTTCTTTATAGATGAAATGTTAGAAAATTTCATTAAAATCTGGTAGCAGATCACGGTAAACGAACTTGAAAGTTTTAATAAAGGGGAATAAAAATAAGGATTTTTAAGCGGGCAAAGAAAAAGGGACCATTATATTTATTCATGAAAATATAAATTCTCCTTTCTCATTCTGTATTCATATGACTTTCGTAGGGTTGAGATCACGCTCGTGAAAAGCACACGAGATAACAAGTGAACTATCGAGCAGAAGTCACTACTGTGTACCCTAATTAAGATAGGATTAGGTTAATTCTCGAAATTTGTTATTAGCTGGAAGTCTACACAGAAGTATCCTCTTAAAGTTAAAAGCATAAATAATGGGAGTTGGAATAAATAACTTGAATGAAAATGTGCAAAAGAAGTCATGCTATCGATCCAAAATTCTGAAGAAGATTCTACATATTTTACCACAATAATTAATTTATTATTTTCGTCATGAAGTTTTTCTATAATCAGAATAAATTATGTCATCTTCTTCACGTATATTTAAATCTTCTTTGTATATTTCGATTAATTATTCGTAATTAATTAAAATATTTTATTAAATCTAATGCGGACCGTCGAAAGCATAAATATCAAATAAATCATAGATGTTCAATAATAGTTTTTTAATAGTACTTTAATAATGGTTTCAATTATATAATAGTTCCATAGAAATATGGAATTCTTATAGGGATATTCCTCATAAAATCTGAATTTTATATAAATATAGAATTTCTATATAAATAATCTACGTAAAATCTGAATTTGATATAAATATACATCTACAATTTAAATTCCACATTATATTTCATTCAAGCAGCTTTGAAAAGATGAGAAATATAAGGCAATAAAACATAACCGAATATCCTAATACGGTAGTTGATGCTTAATAAACGATTCCCTTGAAATTCTGGGGACGATCTTTTCATACATTTTTCCACGTCCGCTCGAAACGAATAAACTTCTTCGCCGCTGAAAAGCACTTTTCATTCCCACAATACGTGACATGTATTTTATTAAGACATTTCCTAACCACGTCAAAGACGTGCTTCGAGTTAATACAAATAGATGAACATTTCATTTTCGAGTGCACTCCAGCGATAATTACAGGCGTTAATTCGAGTGATTCGAGAAAAAAATATTCGAGTATGTGAGGAGTTTTCTTCAGTGAATGATAAGAAACAAGAAGAAGACTATCGTGCATTTTTTACATTTTCGTAAACAGAGAAGCGGCGGTTAAACAAAAACCAGGACAGTTTCATACCACTCGAATGGCCGCCGTTGGCTTTATTTCGCGTTTTAAATCCGATTCAACATTTTACAGTGCTCGCCGAGCGAGAAGTCTCGCGGATTCAGGTATCTCCGTCGTGAAATTTACTTTGCATGCAAACCGCACGAGTCCTCGGCGGCCAGAATTTATTGCCAGGAACATCGCTTGTACTTCAAACGTGAGCCTTCGCGGAGCATACGCAAAACATGAATTTGTTCGTCAAAATCTACGTTTGTTCTTTTGGAAAAGCGCTTCAGCCGGCGATGAAAATGAAAATGACATGGAAATTCGCATTTTTATGCTTGTAATTACGGTTCATTTATTCTTTTCAAATACGTATTTTTTTCCAGTAACGTAATGAACTTCTAAAAAACATGTATGAAACCGTGTTATACGTAACGTTCAAATATGCTCGAAAAGTTGTAAAAAGCGAACCAAAATAAACGGCTCCGCCGTACCTTTAACGAGCCATTCATTAAGTTTGAAACTCATCAAGATAGATCAATTCATAAAATTAATGCGTCTATTAATTTTCATTCGAGTTTCCGCGACGGAAGATATTCATATTTGAAAAATAATATTTTTCGTGTTCATCAAACACGGTACTATAATATAACGAATTACGGAATATTACTTGGAAATAAAATGTCTAAATAATGCATTTTAATATTACTGTTATGAGTAATATTCCATACCGCCGTTAAAACGTCGATGAAATAAAAAATTAACCTTCAATCATTCGCATCAATGTCGCCGAACGAAAACAGCAAACGTAATTCCGATAAAGGTTAGATTGGAATAACATTCCTACTTTATTTCCAATTCAGATTTCTTTCATTCGATTTCCGAATACAGAATCGAGAATGTCCTCGTATTTTTCTATTATTCCTTGTTCTGCTTTCACAGATATGATTCTGACAACGAACGAATGAAAAAAAAGGATTTGTTATCGAGTGACTCGAATGACTCGAGTGAAGCGCGATACCAGTGCCAGGAGGATGCGGACGATAAAATATTTGGCATAGATTTATCAGGGAATCTTATCGACTTGGAGGAACCCTCGTACTTAGGAAGGACTTAAACGCTGCTTATCTCGGCGTGGTACTTCGGCTCGAGTAATCCTACGAGAGCAGTAGACAATCGCACTCTATTTTTGTGGACCCTTTGGCAAATGGATTGGCTCGTGGCTTCCGAACACGCCGTAGACACATACCGAGAAATTTGTCTAAGGGATTTCCGTCAATTTATTTCACTACGCTTTCAGACCTTTTAAAGATACCATGCAAATCAAGGGTCTCAAACTCAAACGCACGAAAGCACCAGTCAATTATTAAAGATACCGGAATGTAATCATTTCTGGAATGAAGAATTTTTTTACATCGACAGTTGGGAATTTTTTGTTTAGAATGGGATTTTGTATGGCATTGAAAAGACTTGTCGGTCAAGGATCAAAGATAACGATGGGGATTATTTAACAGAATAACGTTTAATATGAAAAGATAAATGGAGTTTCAGAAAGTCTGTGAAAAGTAATTCATTACTTTGTAATTTAATACTATTATAATATAATATGAATTATGTTCATCCATCATTTATTTTAATACTATTAATTGTCGATTTAAAGAAGAGGAAGTCATAAAGTATGAGTGGAGCGGTATTAGCTTATCATGACGTCCGGCAGAAATAAAATTTTAAATTGGCTACATTCTTACTCCTAAAACAGTACTCGGGAATTATATAGCGCGATACGTGTTTTATTTCACTTTAATTCAGTGGAACAGTTCTTTTGCGGCTTAAATTCGCGAAACTTGTATGACTTCTTTCTGTCGCGTTCGAAGAAACAGTAGGAATGGCATGACGGTAAGTTTTGCGGCAATTCGAGGCCATAAATTCGAGGAAATGTCAAGTTCGAGACTAGCTGGCGACATTTGGGATCCACGGATTTTTGGTAGCTTTCTGGTATACTTTACTTATGAACAAACAAACTTTTCGTATACATATTTTTCTCCCGTAATTCCAGTCTTACGGAATATCGCGAAACAAAGTGTTATTCGTTTGCCTCAATCCCAGAATTCTGTCACCAATAATTCTGAATAAAGTTTAGTTTAACCTGTTAATCAGGTTACCTCGGTTACCTCGAAGTATACAAATCAAATTACAATTATTCCTCTCATAATTCTCAAATTTGTATACGCAAAAAATTGCGTAATGAACAGTCGAACACATATATATCTCCTAATTATAAATATATTGTACGAATTAATTTTATTACTGAATTGAAAGTGCAGACATCGCCGCGTAATGTCGTTTTTTCGAAGAACTCCCCGATTAACAGGTTAACAAGTGTTTCGTCGCTAGGAAAATTATTTTCTAATTCGTTGATACTTAAAACTTTTTAAATAACACATTTTGATATTCTGGATATCATTGATATTACTAATATTAATATTTCTGATTGACTAACATTATAATATTATATATTACGAATATTACAATATTCTACGTACTTCTATAGAATGATATAGTATTTTATTTGATTATTCCATTTCAGGTAAAATTAAACATTAACAACCCATGAAATATCCAATTATTCCTTTCACAATAATTAATAGCAAGAATATTAATCGCACTGTAATATTATTGATCGATTAATATTAGAATAGTCTACTGTTATATAGTGACAAATATAATTTCTTTTATTATTTTATTCCTCCAAAAAATTAACCATTAATAACTCACAGAACACTCAACGATCCGATTCGTAATAATTAATTACAAGAATATTCACAAAAAGCAAAACAAACAACAACATTAACTTGCCGAAGAAATTGCTAATAACGACATAATAATTGGAGAATTAAAGGTGAAATAATAAGTGTTTTGTGCTCTCATTCAGTCCGCAGAGTGATGTTAATAATTAACGACTGCAAACTCGCGGCAGGAAGAAGAACAAAAATGAAGGTCGTTGAAAACTAATGTTCCCTTTCATTCGGAACGGCAGGCAAATCTACTTTGAAAAGAAAACGAGCGAGCTGTTAAATGAGAACGTTCCAAGATCGTAGCGGGTCGTTCATCGCGTAGGGTTTAATCGCGGGCCTTTATTCGAGGATAATTCGTCGCGACCATAGAAATGCCTTAATCACCCCAAGATAGAGGAGGAAGAAAGTCGAGAGGTTGAAACGGGGAAAGAAAAGCGGCAAAAGGAAACGAGTGGAACATGGTGAAAGGGAAAGAGGCACTTCAACCCTTCCGCGCTCTTTGAATATATCTTCCTCCCTTTTTATCCCCCCCCCCTTTGGTGCCCTTCACGACCCGATCCCTTCTTCCCTGATTTATGATCGTTCCATGCCATCTTCGTGATATCGCCTTAGATTTCTTACTCGAGAATATGAAAGAGAAATAGAACCCGCGGAATCTTTTTGTTCTTGGAAATCTATGAAGACTATATTAGTCTATTTCTATTGTTTCTATTGTAATTAAATAGACTAAGATAGATTATTGGAAGTTTCTGTGGGACTTTTATTATACCTTCAAGATTATTATAAGATATTATTATATATTGAATGACTTCAAAGTGCTAACAACCTATTTCAATATTCTTTTATTATTTACATGTAATATATTTTTATTGTACTTTATTCTAATATCAAAATATTTGCTATATTTCTATTATATTTGAATATCTCAAGTATTCGAATTTCTATATATAATAATATAAATCTGTAACGAATCTAGTGGCAAAATAAAATCTTGACACAAATTTATTTAATTCTATATTATTACATACTCATATCATTATATATAAAAATATCAAATGGTGAAAGTAAATGGAGTATAAGGGAATTAGTCTTATCAGTCGGACAACACTCGAAGCACTTATCTACTTAAAACCTGTCGAATATACAAATTATAGGAATTTACATTTTTTTTCTACCGAAGATAAGTTGCACGTGCGAGAACTCTGTAGTCTTTCCACGTTTCGCGATAAAATTGACGAGTTCAAAGTTACGTCTATCAAAGTCTCGATTCGTATATTTGCAACATTTCGCATAGCTGTCGGCGTGACGTGGAACTGGTTTTCGCTTATGTGGCCGATTCTGCGGAAGACTCGCCGGTGGATTGTTACGTCAGCTTTCACAATAGGTTTATCGATTGCGAGCATTGTCCTTCTTTTTATGATTCAGATACACCGCTCGTGTAAATCGACCAAATTTTTGTGCGGAATCGAAACGTGTATTTACGCTCGTTTAGTTCAGGGATTAAATCAAAATCGTGGGATGTCGCGAAATTAGCCTGTTAACGGTTGAAAAGGGCTTATTTACTGTGTTTCAAGTTACAAAGTTCGAGTTTTTATCAGTTGTTTGTAAGTTCGATTGAAATTTAAGTCCAGGCTTAGACAACTTTTTAAGTCTAGGAGATATTTAGAATCAGGGAGCTTCAATTTTGTTTATAATTCAGTAGATTATTAGTATTTCGGGAATATTAAATTATTGGAGGCTTGATAATACAAAAAATTATAATTACTTTAGAATCTAAACCGGAACTCATTCATAATTCTAATTAGCAAAGAATCTTTCTTTCCTTTCGAAGGGTTTTCTCTGATAATGGTTTATTCTAGTAACTAAAATATCAAATTTGAAATTAAAATAATAAGTATTTACAAAATATTTGCCATTAGATAGAGATGTTAAATATCAATAAAAGGCGATTCATTTTTGTTTTGAGTTTTTTGGCTAAACATTCGACGCAGGAACTCGTGGCAAGGTTCGGTTGTTCCACCGGATTTGTGTTCTCCGATCTTCCTTCCGAAGCAACCGGTTACGCCTTCTACTTTAATTCCTCTTATCATCAACTTTAGTTAAATAGTTCCCGATTAGTTTCCGGAAAATCGAATTAAATCCACGAAGTGTGCAAAACTCCATTCGAAATCCCGTTATGAAATCGTGAATAAACTAGAGAACCTATCGAACTTCCTCTCCGCATAACTTTTCCCTGCTTCTACTTCATTTACGAGGAGGAAGTATGGTTTCGATCATTCCAACCTGTGTGGATTTACTTCCTATTGATTATTATCCCGATTAAAAATAGATGTGTAAAATATTTGATATAATAGAGATAGAACATAAAAGGTTTATAACACTACATAATGGACTATATTCTTAGAATTTACTAAATTATTAAAAACTCCGCAATTTAGTATTTTTGTTCTCTGGTTACTTTTATCAATAATATTAAATAATATTATATAATATTTATTATATTATATACTTCTTATTTTACATTTATATTATATCAAATACATTAGATATAATTATATTTTTTAATATTATTAATTGGAAAAAGTGGAGAACGAAATTACTAAAATATGGATTTTCAAGACTGGATAAAATGTGATATTGAAAATTAAAAACTTGGAAGTACAATAATTAAAGCTAAACTATAATTAGCAGTGATAAAATCTTCGCGTAGTATACGATCCAAGTCAGAATTAATTAACCGATGAAACATAAACATCCCAGCTTTTAACCGAAGACATTTATCACGCGATATCACAGGTTCTATACGCGTTAATAATTAATTACAACTAATTTGTCGAGTTTCGAATAACACTAATATTCATTATTTATATAATGTCGTAGAATCTAGTTTTCATTGACGGTTTAAATTATTCTTATTACGATAATTAACTATTTGCTCGATTGAAATATTATTACAAAATTTATTCTACTATTCTAAAACATATGTCAATAAAAACTAAAATCTGCATTTATTTAGAATCATAATATATATAATTCAGAAACAATAATAATATTATTGGTTAATGGAAAATAATCTTAATATCGTATTCGATATGAAAAACAAATTCACATACCGGGAAATGGTATTTCTCGTGATTTAATGCAACATAAAATTAATATGATAAAATTCACCGCGGAGTAAGGGAAAATTATCATCAACGGGTTATAATTCAATGCATATTTTCTCGGTCGAGTGATAAACTGCGCGGAGTGCTAACAGAACGGTATTAAAACTCGTACGCATTGTGCCATTGTTATGAAAGTATTCACAGGTACTTTATACGGGGTTCCAGGAAGAGCCTTACATATTGCCGGGGTTTCATTTCAGAGTTAATCGAGCGTGACCGAGTCACGTGCTGGTAAATATAAAAGATGGAAGCAGAAAAACTCAATTACCTCGTGAAAAATCAGATATTAGACACCCTATGAATCCTATAAAACCTATAAAACCTATAAAACCTATAAAACCTATGAAACCCATGAATACTGTAATAGTTTTTGATCCTCCAATTATCTATCAGATAATGTCGACGATATTTAACCGGCATTGCGATCAATGCGTGAAATCTCCTCGCGATACCGTTGATTTTCAATATCCTTCGTTAATCGTTAATGCCGGATTTTAATTCGACCTCTTTAATCGACCGTGTAATTATTTGCATTGTTTGAGCATCACGGATTCCGCTGGTGCCGTTGGATTGCTTACATTGATTTTATGTTAATTTATTGTTTATACGGTGCAGTGATCATTTCAAATGTGGAGAGGGATGAAATAAATGCAAAAGGGAAGTTGGTTTTGTTGAGAGAAGACGTAAATATATAAGTATTTTAGTTTTCTTCATTGCGTATATATTTCATGTATGTTACTATAACATTGTTTGGTGAAGTGTTAAATGTGGTTATCATATTGCTGTTGCATTTTAATCGATGGCGTAGGATGCTTTGTGCATTTATTTTATATCGTCGATGTTTGTTATCGTTACATCGAAATTTTTAGTTTGTTGGCCGATAACCGTGAAAACAAACGTGGAACACTAAGCTGTTGCAAACATTAAACTGATGCGATAATAAAAATTGTTATAACATGAACGTAATCTAAAATAGAAGGAAAATTGGAAGAATGCATTTTGCAAGTAGCATTCTTATTATTTATTACTGACTGGACCACTGTTTTAGAGTGCAATGAACGGTAGTCGCATCGGAAATACGGAAATAAATATATCAGACGTGTCTGGCCGCCATTGCTTGTAAATAATCGAGGAGTATTAGGTTCGATCAAAACAGACTGTCCTGGCACTACTGTATTTTTAACACAGTTGCATTCGCTCCGTTAACAAGAATATTTCCACAAAAAGGTTAAATTCTTTCCCAGATTCGATACGTAATAGACTATGACGCAAACCTTGCAACTAGCTAACCGATATTTCTTATATCTTACACGTTTAAATAAAGAATAATCATCCAGGCAAATCCTTAATATTCAAGTAATAAATATAGCAAGGATAGTAATAATCAAATAAAGACACATTAAAGCAAAGATACAACTGAAATGTAAATTAACGCAGAATCATACTTTGCTTGTAAAGAACATAATAAATTTAAGAAATATATGACAAACAGACTTGGATAATTAGAATAGATTTGGCGGGCCATTTTTGTACGATCCGCAATCCAAGAAAAATTAGAGAGATTACTTACCGATATTCCGGGCGACACTCGAGGGAAGTTGGTCCAAACGTGGTCCCTGGTTCGAAGAACAGGTCAGAGAACTTTTTGGTAGCACTTGAACGTCCTTGACGAAGTATTTTTCGAAAAACTGACACGGGAGATCATGCGTGATTCCCACTGTACGCATAAACATAACCTCTAACGGGGATGAAAGTTCATCACGAGAAAAGTAACACATACACAACCTATCGAAGCAGCGGCCGGCGCGCGACTGCCGGCGCTCCCTCGCGCTCCAGCAACGACGCTTTACGGAAACATCCGAATGTCCTTTCGGCTCTGTGCCACGTGCTCGCACCCCTATTGAGTTTGCGTTAGCCTCCACGTGCTTTTACTCCTGATCCTTAACCCTTTAATTAGACAGATTAATTAATTCATCCTTTCAAGGGTTTTCTATTATGGCGATTAAAAATTAAAAATGTAATCACATTTCCTGTAATTATGGCACTTTCTTACAAATTAATACTGGCTTCAGAAGAGAAGGCACATGCAGATATTATGGAATAATAATTAAATACGATACCACATTATATATTCGTACATTATGGTTTCCTTAACTTTAACACTGTGGTAATATTATTACAGTATTCTATTAATTAAAGAAAGTTTCTTAAAGTATTTATTTGATTCGGTGGATTTTGGCCTGAAAGGACGTATTACGTTATGTAAAAGATACTGAGAGAAATAATCACCCTCATATAGGTTCGTTAATAGTTTTCAAAAGAACTTTTAATTGGTGCTTTAATTTTCAATATTGCTTCCATTCGTGCAACGAGATTGTATGCACATGTATGTAGTATAATATAACTACAAGGTTCACGTTGTCCAGTTTTAATAACAAACTAAAGCGCCATAAAATCTTGGAACATCATTCGTTATTATAATAAACTTTACACGTTTTCAAAATTTACGTCAGTTTCGAAACTGACGTAAAATTCTTCCGCGTAACTTTGATGTAAGTTCCCAACTTTCTCGCTCATTTTCTTCCATCCCCCTTTCTTACTGCTTCCTATAAATAACTTATAAAATCACATAGCTTTCCAGTCAAGAATAAGAATACCATAAAAACCAATTTTTTCTTTATCCTCAAAATCACATTGCAAATTGTGGATAGAATAGAATCTACAAAATTTGTGTATCAAATTTATACAGGATATTCAATATAAAATACGTTACCTAATTATACTACAACATTTGTTTCTGTGTAGAAAATATAGGTGATGTCGAAATTCACTAAAAAAATGACAACGGAAGAGATTCTCTTTCAGGATATTGGTCGTTTCAAACCATTCGTGTAATGCAAAAATACTTCCGGTATTATCGCAATAAAAGGAGACAATTAGATAGCTTTTTCTCCGGGACACCCTGTGTGCAGAACTGAATGTTACTATGAAGGCTTTATATATTCTGATTTATACGCATTTTTATAACAAGGAAAGCACAAAATGGGAAATACATCAATGACTATAAAAATGCAGAGCATCAGTGGTAAACATAAGAGAAAAACACCGGGGATAAATTACCCTGTTAAAATTTACTGGTTTACCACTTATTTTACAACCTACCAACATATGCCCATCTCTACACTGAAGAAACTGCATCGTAAACTTAATAGTTCTTTTAGTAAGTTTTACTGTGTTGCAGGAACGACTTAGACTTACGCCACAGACTTTCCCAAACTACTTTTTATAATAAATTTCTGACTGCTGTTTTCGGGACGTTATGCTCTTTATTAAGAAATATTGTGCCGCGGGAAGAGACTGTTTGTCAGTTTAATATACGACGACTATGTGAACTTCAATGAAATTAGAGTAATTTGTCAAAAGAGATATCATAACTTTCAAGTAAATTATTTATCCTTTATTATACACGGTTCAAAAAATATTTGTGCTGAAAACATTTTAAATATTCGATAAATATTGAGAAACTATTTTCTAGTAAAAACTCATATAGATATTGAGAATTTTTGTTTTAACGGTTGAATATAACATGCCTGGATTGTTTAGGGACCACTCTTGTTTAAAGAACCAGTTTATTATAATCAATAGACTTATCAATTTTTGTGTTTATCCTTTCATTAAATCTCGAACATCTTAAACCACGAAACAGTTAGTGAAAAGTAATAGGAAATTAATCAAATCCAAATCATATCTTGTAAATAAATGACTTACGTTCACGATGAATGATTCTATGAAGTTGTGAGTTTATTGGAAGCCTAAAAGTCAGGAGTAGACAAATTACCTTAAAAGGGGTTGGAAACACAAGAATTAAGTGACAACTACTTCGTTACGAAAATGAACAGCTTCCAGGCTGAGAAAAGAGAAATTTAAAGCACAAAGCGGCAAGGAAAAAAGCTAATTTAGAGGAGGTGGAAGTCGAAAGGCAAACAACGTTACAACCCCTGTGCGGGAACGCTGATTCTCAGGGACTTCCAGCGATCCAAAGGTCTCATTGAGAAAACTACACCCTAAGTTTGGCTGAGTATACAGCAGGAAGGTGCGCAAATACTCGAACCATCGGAGCAACAGGTACCATGACATTTATATTTCCAAGAATCAGGACACCCCCGATTCCGGGGGTTAGCTAGGACACGAACCAGGAGATAAACCGAAATGGGCTTTCCAAGGGGTCGCTACCCCTATTTCACGCGGTAGTTACGTCTATATCCGGGGGATGGCGACTTGCTCGAACTAAGTAATAGTTTGAACAAGATTTTCATTATGTTTTTATAGCCTCTTCAAGTGTTATTCTAACTGGTGGACTCGGGGTGAATTTCTAAAAATCTCGTAGTTTTTGCGGTATTTATTGCTCGGAAACCTTTTTTTAGCACTTATGAAAATTCTACGTCATCGAGTTATTTGATCGCATCGAAAGAGGGTGAAAGGCACCCCCTATCTGAATACGCCATTAATAAGAGTGTCAGAGTGTAAGAGAATTATTTCAGCTGAATTATGATATAATTACTTGGTATCATTTTAATCGGTTAATTTCGAGAGTGCAAAGTGGATGAACATCCATTTTTATCTTTGACAAGCGTGGCTTATCAATAAAGTGATAATCGTACTCTTCCAATATTATTATATAGTAGGAACTAATATTTTCAATTAAAATAACTTTCTTCTTGAATACGTTTCATTGCACGACAGAAATTGATCGAACTATAAGAAACTATGCATTTCCTTGGCAAAGGGGGATTCCTGAAATCATCCCCTTCGTCTCACCCTAATCTTTCATAGTCGAGTACGCAATCTTCCTCGTAATCCCTATAATTAGGGAACCTTAATGTACCTCAATTATGATACTTAGTGACGAAGGACACCATAATTCCGCATATTTCTGCGGGTTCTTTCGCGGGGGATGAAATATTCAGTGTAAGCTCGGTATGAGGGATGGACGATAAATAGAGGATCAGCTCTTATCTTTAACGAGCATCCGATGGTAACCACTTTAACTATCCCCCTCGTTAACGCCTCTACAAAAAAGGAGTGCAAATAACATGAATAGAATTTTCCTCCCTCCGGTGTTCAAATTCACGGCGTGGCAATTGCAATCCCGCGAGACGCTCTCCGCCGCCGTTTAATCTCGATACATCGCGAATGGACAAACGAAACGCGAATAAAAGAGAAAGATGTAAAGAAAGCGGTGTGTGGTTCAGTAAAATACGAGTCGTATACATTTCGTGCGGCGCTTGGCACGATTCTTTGTTGACCTACTGCTAAAGCAAAGTAGACTCTTGGCTTGCTTAAAGCGGAGACATCGGAATACTATTTCCACCCTTGTTCGCCGTGGAGCTTAAGGGATGTTTGTGCGAGCTGTTTTCAATTCTGGGAAATTTTTGAATACACTTATATTTGGGTTTGGAATTAAAAATATATCGATTTCCAATTCCACTGTTATTATAAAACAAGACAGCAGAGTATGGTTTTTATCCTTCTTCGTAGAGTTTAGGGGATGTTTGTGCAAGTTGTTTTCAATTTGGGTTTTATAAAGTATTATGCGACGTATGCAATTAGAAATGTATCGATTTCCATTTGCACTTTTATATATCATACAATAATATTGTTAGTGATATAATTATCCCAATATTTAAGTTCTAATATGTTATAAAATGCATTTTAATAAGGTAAAGCATTCAAATATTGCAAATAACATATACATAATATTCTAATAATAATTGCTTTGTGTTTTGATTGAATATTGTATATCTAATATTTATAACACACATAATATAATATTATATGTATTTCATCAAAACACAAAATAATTATTTAATGCAGCAGTAAAAACCTAATCCACTTTCAAACTTTAGTAAATTCTTACACTGTGAATATTTTGGTCTTTTTATCGTTCGAAGTTAATCGAAATTCTACAACAGATAGAAACCTTTTACACGTTTTCCGTTATCTATAGATTAGTTTTGATAACACCTTGCAGTCAGCTGTGATTTTCGAGAGGGGTAATCGAGCACAATAGGCGCTTTTAATAATAATGTTGGTAAATCGGTAGCCGGTTTGCCAAACGATAAGCCGGCCGTTAAACGGCAGTTAAACGTAGGCAATCGCGAGACAATTAGCCAACCAGATGACGAAGATAGCATCCCGGCTTCCACCGTTTGTACTTTTTTTCTCCCGCGTTGTAAACCGCGAACGAGCTCTTTCGTTAAATTACTCACCGTGTTCGCTCTGATACCTCGCGCTTTTTATTGTTCCTCTATGAACAATGCAGCCATGTGTCGTTTCACGGCGTGACAGTTTGTCACGTGTTTTCAAGTGAGAGGGAGGATACGTTTCGGTACATTTTCTTGCAGCATGTTCCCGCTAGATAAAACATGTACATCGCGGTTTTTCTGGTGTCATATGAATTTTACGATCTCCTTTGTCGTTTGTCGAATTGCGACGCGAATCTGTGCTTCGTTGTAAGTATCCGCTATATTTAATCGCTCGATTCGTGTACTCTAATTCCTGGGAGATATGGAAGCACTAAAATTCTAAAAGAAATGAAAACTAGAGAATTTCTTTAATAATGGATTGTACGATACAAATACTTCCATAATTTCCATAATTTATCGAAGGATTAATATCTGTTCTTCAATAGAAAAATTAATTCAGAGATATTCGTAGATACGTGGATTCTTAGATCAGTTGGTCTGGGATTTAGGGATTCGTAGATCAACACATCCATGGGTTCGGGGATTCGTGGATCGGTGGATCCGTGGATTCATAGATCAGCAGATTCGTGGATTCACGGAATTCTTGATTCCTTGATTTGCAGTTCTAGATTTTTGAACAATTTGAAATCACTATATTGTACCTATAATCTTCCCCACCTTTCGACAAATATATCTCACAAGATATAAAAGACTGTTGTCTACGTTTTAGAAACATTTTATATAATACGGAAAAAAATCTCGCAGAAATTTAATCTTCCTTTTGAGTAGTAAATGCACGAAGAAGTTAGGTGATGCCACGCAAAAGTTGTAACTGCTTTGAAATAAGATTTCATTGGAGACGGAAGTTTCGTTGCCGACAGATTTCCGGGATTTTTAAGGGTAATTTAAAACCTAGTAGGAAGGTCATTTACGAATGCCGTTTAACTTGTAATGAAACGAACGAGGGATGGATATCAAATCCGAAATTAACGTTACTTTAATGGGGGTCCCGAGGAGAGCGAAGAAGGCACACGTTTGCTTCCCTGAAAAGGAGGATTAAATGAAAGAAGAGGAGACGTTGGTGATCGTAACGGGAATGAATGGAAAACCAATCACCTTCGAGATCGATAAGACGCCGCTGTGAATTCGTGAAGTTTAAAAGAAGAAGGCCCCAAGAGCAAAAGGATATCTCACGGGGATCCTCTTACATTTCGCACAATTTATTTTATTAATCCATCCTTTCTTTCCATAAATCTTTTCGACGTAATGCACCCAATTTCAGAGGCGCAAAAAGGACGCGAAAGGAACTGATTCGTTTGGACCCTGTGTACCTATAAACGTTTTAAATAAATTAGAAAAAAATGGAAGATGAAAATTGATCCGTTTGTAGTCGAAATCATTCACATAATGACTAATAAATATTAATAATAAAAATGCTATTAAATGACAAACATTTATGTAATTTATTCTCGTATTCATAGAATTATATAAAATGCGACAGAATTCGTTGCATCGAATCGCGGTTCGTACTTTAAAATAGTGTTAAATAATTATTTAATAAAGCACTTCTTTCATCATTGAATGGACGCACGTGATCACTACATCCAGATATGTTATTAATTATGTGACACTTTTGTTTATTTGTGCTCTTGACACGTTCAATTATCGATCAAAATTAATTGTTGCTGCGGAAACGAAACACTGGGAAAGTAAGGTACTGAAGATATGGTAAAATAGAATCCTGATATTATTAATGATTTCCTCGGTTGTTGGTACGTGAAATATAAATTGCATTGCCGTAAGCATCAATCGTAAGGTTCCTACAAATTGTACGAAGAACCTTCCTAAGATCCAGTATCACAAGCCCATTAATCTTCGTCCACAGGTTCGTTTCGCTTAGATTAGTGCCCCCTTGCACTTTAACAATGGCGTACTGCCAACCCTAAAATCCTATCAACCCTTGCAAATATTATTTTCGTATTACTTTACCAAATTAATATCTATCTTCGAATTAAAAATAGAAAGTTGCGTTCACCGAAATTGTAATACTTAGAAAATAATTATTAATTTATTAGGTTATTCTAATATTGATTAGTACCTAGAGGAGAATAATTAAGATATTGGTTTCATCTAGTAGTACTTAATTCGTAGACGAAAATAATTAATATTAATTACTGTTAAGAGTCGATATAGAAAGGTTGATAACTCAATATTATTTCCTTCCGATATCAATTATTATCTAGAAGACAAAAATCCATTTCGTTTCGTCAAAAATTAATGAATACCGAGAAGAAAATAATTCACTTATAAATTTCTTCTAATGTTACTAATACCTGAAAGGAAATAATCAACATTCATTAATCTTAATATTTGATATGGAAAGGTTGATAATTCAATATAATTTCAATACTTCATATTACAACAAAAGATTGTAAGAATTGGTGTAATTACTATACGAGTGGTAACTTTTGTAAACGAGTAAAACTAAAACCCTTCAAGAGCTCTACGATACGTTACTTATTTTATATCGTTATCGTAACGTTAAAAATATTGAACATTTTACGAATACATATAAGCTACATAATTAAGTCGAATTATAGTAATATAATTACTACACCGGTGACCCCGCAAAATTCAACGTGTTAATATTTACTTCATGTTTGCAGTTCTAAAAGTGATCACGTTAACGAATGATAACAGGCAATCTCTGGTTACGCCTATGCGAAAATTCGCGTGTTGCATCGCAACCCTCATACTAGGGTGTAAACGGATAAATTTAAGTGCGCCCGTTTTCCTGACATCCTATCCGTATACTCGAAACTCTTATCAGCTCCCGGCCGTAAAGTCACCGTGTTATCAGCAATGTTCGTCGCACTAGAAACTCACGAATACCGGATTCCTCTGATCCTACGTCGTGAGGACTATGCATCGTCCACTCCTCTGATTGTTCCGCGATCCAAATGTATCACGCACATGGTGCATTGTTTCGTAACTTATGTGTAAATGTTTATACAAAATTCCTTGTCCAGTGGAAAACGTACTGTCTTCCCAACCTTCCAATTTTGTTTGTAATATCTTACCACAATGATATCTCGTGAAGCTTGATATTTATATTGAATAAATATGTAAATTTTAATAAAAATCGTGACGATAAGAAAATATGAGGAGCGCGAAATTCTTGACGTCATTTGTGAAAATATCTTTAATTACGTTTTATTAATCGCTGTACTTGAATTACGTCAGGACATTCTTAAGATATTTATCGTTTAATTTAATCATTATTGGAAAAAAATATAGTTTGATAATAAATTGAGAAGAATTACTAAATCTTTGGAAGATATCTCAATTACCAGTATGTACTTTTATTTTACGTTATTTACTTTTGAAACGATTAAATAACACGATTCGCTTTATTCAAAAAGGAAGACAATTATGTCGAACAATGAACGCCAATAGAAAATAAACAGGAACTATCGAGCGATGCATTAAGCACGGTTTAATGAGTGCATTAAAGAGCAACAACTTTTGGGTGAAGTATATGAAAATTCGTATTAATTAACGATGCTCGCTTAGTGGATTATCCTGGCAGATAATTATTCACAGTATTCCATCGTGTATTATTTTTCGTGAGTTTCGGCCCTGGCAATTGTCGGATGCCGAGTGCATTAGAGCAAAGTGCATCCAACCTGCTGGTAGAGTTACGCCATTACGAGAATTACTATCGGGCAACGGCTCCTCTGTTTTTCTCCGTGTTACCGTAAAATTGGCCCGTTTATCGGGATTCATTGTTGCCCGTCTACATCCACGCTTTTGCATTTTCACCGGCTGATGGCTCGGAACGCACTGCGAACGTGCGAAAGAGGGTTTTCCGTGCCTCGAAATATACTCCCCTCAGGAATCCCGAATGCATTGCGAATTACTCTTTGCACCTCGCATGATTTTACCTCGCCCGGAAGCGATATTTTTTACCATTAATTTCGAGTATTGATTTTAAATACAGATTTAGTATCACAGATGGGAGAAATTCAGACATGAACATTTTGGGCTGGAAGAATTTTTATGAACAGAATGTAATTCAGGCATTCCGAATGCACTTGGAATTACAACTACGTTATTCGTACGGGATTCCATTCAGCTGTGATAATCCAATGTCCGGTTGAAATTGCTTTTATACGTAGTTAATTATAGAATTATCTGTACTTATAATTTAATAAAACTGAAGACATCATCTCTTCGTAAAACGCGTGAATTATTTTTGTATGCAAGGTGATTTTATTATTCGACTGTGAAACTTGATTCATTCTTGCGATGGAATCATTTCTAATATGTTTCCATAATTTTATGATTTTCTAATTAGAATTGTATATTTTTATATATAGGGTACTCCACGGAAAACTGTAAATATAAATAATATAAATAATATTGAATGCAATATACAAATGGCTTTCAAAGATCAATATTCAGGAAGTGAGATTTTTTCAATATCTGTTTCACAGAATCTTCGAGATCACCTATATTTTTTAGATAGAAGCACATATTATATATTAATATAATACGGTGGCTCGTTTTACGGAGAATACTCTGTATAATAATATTATAATCGTATAATTATATATTTCCTTTAATTAACTCGATGTCAAAGTTCGGTTTCAGGACTTAAATTTTTGTATTTAATACTGGAATCTTCAGCATGCGATTACTTGAATCTTCCTCGATTTTCCTTTTTCTTGGAAGTCTGAAGATCAACCAGTTCAAAATAGTAGTGTTTCATTTAATATCGGTTTTTATTCCTCGTTTATAAAACGTTGTTTCAAATTGTTTTCTTCGAACTAAAATCCACAAAATGAGCAATGAGGCAATTAATCCTGTTGTTGCCAACGAAATAGCCTGGTACTATTACGTACCGGGATTCATCGAAGCGTGAAGTTTGTGCGTTGGCATTAAAATCTGAGTGTATTCAAAGCGACTCTTTATGCATCGGTCGACATAAAACTTTTTTAGCAAAAATACTGAATATGAATAATTATTCGCAACATTAATTGAATAAAGTAAAAAGTTCGGTATATGCTTTTTATTATCCAGATAGTTATTATAATACATTATAGTATTTTACATTATATTATTTAATAACACCTTATTTTATGAATAATTAGTCGCGACATTAATTGGGAAATATTAATTGAGATCCCTGGAGATCTTCAAAAGTGGAAGATGCAAGTTACGCTTTGCCATATCAAGATATGTATTGTAATACATTATATTAATTTGTAATATGTTATTTTATACCTTTGCTTGAACTATCCATTCCGAATAAAAATTTCTAAATAATCTGAAGAAGCAAAAGAACAAATTTATCCACAAACATAATGACTGGTTATATCTCCACGTGTATTAAATTATTACAGTAAAACTGATAATTAAAATCGCTCAAAAAATGTCTACTTAACACGTTTAACGTATCCAAGTGTTTTAATGGTACTTTTTGCGTCACTGTCATGATACGGTAATCATAATCGTGAGGATAGTCAGAGGAGCGTAATACAAAGCTATCGTGAGTGACAATATCTCAATACGTGTGATAATCCATTACGATAAAGCATTTTCGCAACATTCAAGGAGTATCTCGAGTACATAAAGACGAATTTTCACCGAAGGAGCATCATTCGATCTCGTGCAATCAACAGTACAGGAATCAATAGTCGAAACCGATTTTCCAAAATCATCTTTCAAAATGTTCGGCGGAGGACCTCTTATCGTGATCCTTGTGGTTGCTGCAGTCATGCACGTAAGTGTTAACATATTTTTATTAATAATACTCTTAGTAAAATATTATTATCAAGCACCACCATTAATATCACTGAATTGGATCTTCAATTCAAGAAATTGGAAGGTTAGACAAGGAATTTTGCAGAAACAATTACAAGTAAACATAATTAGAAGCTGGAAGATTACATCAATTAAATGAATTAGAATGTTAAGATGACAGTAGACAAGGAATTTTGCATAAGCAATTGCACAGAATTATAACTTGAAAGATTATGTTTGGCTAAGATTTACCACGTGGATAATCATGGACCATGCAAATTGATAATTGTTTAAAATATTTCAGTCAGGATATGGCCAATTTGCCAATGCACAAGCGGTGGCTTCTGCAGTTGCAACTGCATCTGCATCTGCATCAGGTGGGAGTAGTTCACCGGTAGTTGTGCCAGCAGGTAGCACGTACGTGCACGAATACCATTATCCTGCAAAGGGCGCTCTTCTCGATGTGGATATACTTCCGATTGCTCCTGTTGAAGGTGTGGTTGGTGCTCTGCTCGGGAAGTAATTTTAACTGATGGGATAACGATACACACAGAATTCGCATAGAAAAATGGTTTTATCACATGTACTTTAACTATCGGGAATAAAGTATTACTTTCTATAAGAATGCAGTTACCAAGTGATTATTATCCTTATAGTATTATCCGGAATATTTGCGATGAGCTAAGATATATTTGCAATAAAAATGTTCACTCAATTTTTAATACTAATTTATTTAAGTCTTCGAACTGTATAACATTCAATTATTCCCGTGTATTATGATTTTAACTAATTATGTAGATTAATGAAATTATAATATATAGAACTCAAATTATGTAATATGTTAAAATAACATCAATAAAAGAGAACATAAATTAGACACCTTATATAAATTCTTTTTTCCATATCGTCAAAATAAATTATTATCTTTCACTACTCTGAAAAATACCAAAATACAAATATTTGCTACGGTACCAGCTGGTATTTGCTGCACTACATTTCTAATGTAAATGTGTTTAAGTTCGTGGAGTGTAATATGCTTTTATTCTTCTGTACCGTAAACTTCGATAAATATTTATATTATTTTAATACTATTTTTAATAAGTTAACAGTAATATGCAAGGAAATAGTATGTGGCCACCAATGCCAACGACTACCATGACCCTGTTGTCCTTGCATGACTTTTTCCTTCCTTGTTTTATATCGGCACGATCTCTAACGCAATGTCACCGAATGTTACGTTACTTGACATTTCTCTCGCACACTTCGACTCTCTTTTGTGGGTGTAATGCATTTTACACTGTCACTCATATACATTTCAATCATATCATTGTAATGCTTTTTATACCTTGTTGATTCTGCAAATATCAATATGAACTTACGAAGCTTGCCAATTTTATAATCTCATATTTTTAACGGCTATTTAGGACAACCATTTTTACCGTAGAGTAATATTTCGTTTCTGCAATTTATTAGTAATTATTGATTAATAAAGGAAGTACTCATATCTTTATTGTTTAAGTATTTTGCGGGTCTTTCGACGTTTACGATATTTGCGATGTTTACTTGTGGTAAATAAATAGGATTTTATTTTTCCGGAAATAATGTGCTGCCATTATCGGAGAAGTGGATTCAATGATTTCTTTACGAGAAATGTAACAGCGCTGGAAATTCTTCCCGGGGGACCGGAAACGACCACTAAGGAGTGGAAGGTGCTGATACCATGATATTATTTACTGGCGCTGCAGAAACGGTGATTTCTCGTATCGGTGGAATTATGTTAACGCTTGCTCTTGCTATTAACAGAGAAATTTTGCGAGGTTCGAATAACTGTCGCCAAAGTTAACGCTGTACCTTCTACCACAGATCTAACATTAATATCTGGAATAAAATGAATACATTTTTAAACAATGCTCATATATCATAATTCAAAGCTGTACCGTTCACAGTCCGCTACCAGTTTCGGGAGCATTGCCTTCAGAACCAGAAGTTTGTCTAGTCACGACGGCAAAACCACTTGATTTCAAATTGTCGCTGATTGGATTAGCAGTCGAAGGACCGGAATCCAGGACAGTAATTGATGAAATTGATGTTTCATCTGTTAATATCGGTGCGACTGTCGGAATGAAAAGAGTTGCTGGTATTGCAATTGGTCCTGCTATGACTATAGCTCCTGTGGAAGGACCTATCACGGAAGTCCCTGTTGCAACCGATGGATTTAATCCTCCTTCTTCTCGTAAGATAACTGGTCCTGTCCCATCATCTGCTATAATTGCTCCAGCTGCTCCTGTAATTCCACCCGATTCTGATCCACTTGATGCATTGCTGGAACCTCGATTATCCGAGGGAGCAAGGAGTGTCACTGAACCGGATGATGCCCCTTTGATTGTAACTGGTCCTTCGATGGGCCCAATTGATAGTGTTAGTTCTGGAACAATAGAATACTAGTTATTTTCTACCATCAGTTTCTAATATAATTAATGATTATTTTTTTATTGTCAGTTTTCAGTGTTGATTCTGCAACGACAAGGTGATATTTAATTTCCGATATTAATTATACTACATTCTTAATATTGATTTCGATTATAATTGATTATTAATTATTGATCACTAGTTGTCAGTATTGGTTTTGCAACGACAGGGTACTATTTCATTTCTACTATTAATTATACTATAGTTCTACTCAAAAGTTCGATTACAATTGATTAGTAATTGCTGATTGAAACGGGAAACCTTTATATTTGAACTCAACATTTCCTGGTAATATGATATTATAAATATGATTCTCTTATTCGTCCTTCAAAACAACTTACGTTCCGAAGATGTCTGATTTTCGAGTGCACCAATCGGTTCCACTAGCAAAGACGTTATTGCAGGTGCATTTAACGACATTTTAGTATTATTGACAGCAACTGTCGACTTAGCCATTGATTCACTTAAGGCTACCGTGGCCAATAAACTAACTGTCGGAGTAAGCGAATAAGCCATCGAGACGAATATTGCGCTTGGTCCGTGATAAGGCAATACACTGGCATAAGCGGATGTTACGAGAATCGATATCGCAAACTGCAACTGATAATAAATTACGCCTGATTTACTATCGTTCTTGTGCTGCGTTTATTCATTGTAATTATCGTAATGATTTTTAAGATAAAGCTCTGACGACATCGGTAACCTATGAATTATCAAATGAATAGAACCCGTTTACAAATTACGTTTTCACGTACACTTAAAAGCGTGCCATGTTTAGAATTCATTAATAACAGAAGAAATAAAATGCATAAAGTATCCAATTACATTACGATGATAATATTAAATAGATTAATCAATAAAGAATAATGGAGTGGCAATTCTCCTATGAGTATAATTTAACGGCACGTGTTATTCATACATAAAATATTACCATTTACAAAAAATACAAATACAAATACAAGAATGAAAGAACACGTTATAATTATAAAGAAAATAATAATATTCATCGAGGACTATCGAACATCGTCCTTCGTAGTAGCGAGTCGAGTGATTTAAATGGAATAGATTAATAGAATAATTTGTAATTATTCTAACAAATAAATCAGTTTCATTATACGATCACAAGAAAATATTGAATAATAAACGCATCCATGAAATTAATTCCACAACATATAACTGTAAAGAATATAATATTATTTATCAAGGACTATCGAATATTGTCCTTCGTTGTAACCAGTAGAGTGATTTGAGGATATTATCCAGGATGCGTCCGTGCTGTTCAATGAGGACGACTAGAGTCGCATGCGCCACAGGAATTTGCATAACTTTGTTTCCCCTAAACGTGCTGAGCATGAAACCGTCATCGAGTATATGGTTACTTGTTTTCTACGTGGAAAGCATTTCCCGTTCGCTTATCCACGGTAAGCTTCCACAATAAGCAGAATCGTCTTACAATGAAAAGTGCTGCAGTTCCTCCAATCGGACGTAAGTCTCGTTTGAGACTCGATCAAAGAATCGATCCTGGAAGTGCTGACCTTTTCCTTGGAAAGTTATTCACGTCACGGGGAACAGCGAATCAGGGGAAGATGAATGGGAGAAAGAAAATAGAATTAAAAAGGATACCGAGAGAAAATAGCATTACGCTTGCTTTCGCGTTTCTCTACTTCTTGAATGACAGACATCGAATGGATAATAGAATTTCTATCAGCCGTTTCATACAGGTTTTATCTTCGCTGTATTTATATATATATTGTATGGATATCATTGTTCTTGTTGAACCGTAGCATTGATTTATTATTGCACATCGGGGCTCGTTATCGGAATTAAATGAATCGTAATAGAATCTCAATAATACTCGGCTTAATTAAAGTTTGAGAATATGCTCATACATTTCAATTATCCCGCAGTTTCCAAATACCATTGCGCGCCATATATCAGGTAACATTGGCCGGAAATAGTCCGATACCGGGTCGTTCATATTTCACGGACGACACGGAAGTGCATTACGAACTAACAGATTAAACTTTTCTCATCAAGAACGCAGGCTGGATTCTCTTTTCGTAACAATCCTCTTCTTCGACTGGTCGAAGCTGATGAGGTACAATAAAGTTTCTACGCTTACCGGTAACTTCATGGTTCCTTCCGTTGCGTTTCCTAACTCGTTTTTTTACTTCGCCACCTTTTTCCACTTGAATAGAAAGCCTCGCACTCTTCTACCTTACCACTCTCGACTGATCCTTCTCAAACAAACTCGAGCCGTTATATACTCCATTACTTGTAACCTCCACGGATTGCAGCAAGGACTACCAACAAGGAATTTCATGGACTCTATGATGACTGGAATAAAGGTAGAACTCTGTTATTGGATAATGATGATTTTCAAGTTACCTCAGATCAAGGCATGTAGGCAGGTTTTACCTTTTTACAAAATCCGTCTATGTAATCTATTGGGGATCTAGGATAATTGGGATATGTTATACGTACAATATGTGGAATATTTGGAATATTAGGATATTTAGAACTTACAATATGTGGAATATTAAGTTGTTTGAAATTTGGGATATTTGGAAATTTTGCAACTGTAAGATTTGGGTAATTTGGGATATTTAAAATTTAGAACCTGGAATATTTGGAATACTTAAAATTAAAAATTGGGAATATTTGAGATATCAAAAATTTGATATCTGGAGTATTTGAAATTTTTTAGATATTTAAAATTTGAAATCTGGAATATTTGAAATATTTGAGATATTTAAAATTTGGAATCTGGAATATTTGGAATGTAGAGTATTTATAATGATTAGAATATTTACAATTTAAACCATTTGGAATATCAGGATATTATTTGATAGAACCTCTGTTCTCAGGCGCTTACAAGAACCTCCATGATGGCCGACCACTTACAATTAGAATCAACTGCATTTCAAAGGCACAATTCCCCCTTCTCCAAAGGCACACGTTTAGCAACAGCTCGAATAAACATTTCAAATAACATACCACTTATTCACAGTTATTTCATTAAAATTTGAAAACCAATGAAGATATGTAAAACTAACAAAACAGAATTCTGTCGTAGGTCCAATAAAAGATCGGCATCGGTTCACCCGTTTAAAGTCCGACGTTAAATCGATGTGCCATTAAATTCTGTATGAACGCGAACAGTGCATTGCCTCCTAAAATACAATTGATAAAATATGCAAATCCTGCTTTCCTAGTTGACCTCGATAAGCAGTAAAATTGTGCAGTATCGGGTGGTACTACTTTCAGTCCTACTTGCAAAGCCCGACGCCGATCTTTTCTGATGCAATATCGACGTTATGCGAGTTCATCTCGGCTATCGCGGTTCTTGATTTACGGATTCAACTTTC
The DNA here is from genome assembly GCA_910591585.2 of Nysson spinosus. Classification (NCBI taxonomy): domain Eukaryota; kingdom Metazoa; phylum Arthropoda; class Insecta; order Hymenoptera; family Crabronidae; genus Nysson; species Nysson spinosus. The sequence continues at coordinate 10,169,520 of OU342832.1, forward strand.
CACCACGCCTGTCTGCAAATCCATACCAATAATATATTTACACATTTACATGACATACAGGGGAACACGTGCTCGAACAGGGTGACTGACGTACGCAATGAAGGTTGTTAGAGTAGGAAATGAGGAGTATAAAAGACATCGATAATGCAAGGGTTTTCATCAGTTGCTCACTCTTTCGTTACACGAAGAAGCTGTAAAACAAACCCAACTTCAACATGAAATTCCTGGTAAGAATATAGAAATAAGTATTTGTTATACGTTACTTTATTTTGCCGAACTTTATAATCGCTTATTCCTGATCCATATTATTTCTGATCAAGTGATCAATATCCAGGGATTTCTTATTATATCAGAAAGAACAAAATCCTTTGGTTTAATTCATCTAGTACGTAATACATAGAAATGAAACATACGAGAAGTTTGTGGGAATAATTAATAATTAATGTTATGTGGTAGAATAAAGCATTAATAAATAGGAAATAATCAATAGGATCAAGTTTTCAGAGTAATACAAATAAATAAATAATTCTGAAAGCAGACTATGATATTGCAATAATTAATGGCTTTATAAGGGAATATTCTTATTCTATTAAATTAGGATTATTTGAATGGAATGGAATAACAGAATAATTAGAATAGTTACTCTACAAATGAATCCGGTTCATTATGTGATCATTGAAAATTACGATAAACTCATCTACGAATATCATAGACTAATGTAATCAATTTAGTAGTATTTGAAGACAATTTATTAGTCGGATTATTTTAGAAATTCATTGTTTTATTTACACAGTTTGCTCTTTTCGCCCTCATCGCGGTGGTGGTTGCCGACCCTGCGCGTGAACCTCGAGGCATCTTATCGGTAGCTGCAGCGCCTTTGCTTCCATCGGCTGCAATTATTGCACCGAGACCTATTCTCGCGGCTGCTCCCGCTGTTCTGGCTGCTGCACCCGGTAAATAGATAATTTATAGACCATTAATTAATTTTTTATAACGTGTCGCAAAGTACAAATTATCGGATGCAGAAGAAAATTGGAAGAAAACTAAAAGCAAGCTAGATATGTTCCAATTTTAATTCCTTAATTTCTGAATTTTACATTTTCTATCGATATATGTATATGAAATATAAACTATCCGATACGAAAAAGTTCGAAGATGATCGAAATATATGTATATAGAACTAATTTTAATTTTTCAATTCCGCGATTTTTCATTTTATATCGACCTATATAAAGTATAAATTACTGAATACAAGAAGATTGTAAAATGATTAATCTAGATATACACCAATCTTATAGAAAATGTATAAATCTAGATCAGAAAACAAAACAGATATTAAAATAAAAATCTGAGGGAATAATGGAACGAACAAGTATTGGTATGATTTTTCATAACGAGATTTCAATTCACGAAAAAGATTGTTTTCTATTTTTCAACAGCCCCACTTCTCGTTGGACCAGGACTGATCAAATCAATTTGGTAAAAAGTATAGTTAAACTTCGCCGATGCAATTACCCGGACTCTCTACATTGAAATGAGTCTCGTCGAAAGAAAATTACCATTGGCGAATGGAAATTGAAATTATTGGTGATCAAGAGCGCGTTATTTTCGGCAAATCAGTAATTGGATTCCCCGGCAGAATTATCCCAATCTTTGTAAATGTAAGTTGGACGAAGCTGCTGATGTATTTCCCTCTAGCTTTCTGAAATAAAAATATATACGCTTCCTCTAAAATTCCAAAAATACTTTGTTATTACTGCTCCTATCTTTCACTAATTTCGACGTTTTAATTACACAAATATAATTAAACAGTGTAATAATAATAAGTTTTATATCTGTATGAATTAATAATATTGAACAAAATTAATTTGAACCAAATGTTGTTGAAAAATGTTGGGCCTGTAGAATTTAAAAGTTTGGATTTTATCACGATGTCATAATGTGTTAGAATTTATCACACGGCAATTCAAGTAAAAAAATGTTGTATAGTTTGGTCAAAATTTTTATTGACCACTAACAGATCATTTGTTACCATAAACTTATCAAAGAGTTTACAAAAGTAATATAAATTATGTTTTCTTTATTATATAATATTTAATTGTCGAATTAATATCTGGAAAATTGGGTAAAAATAATTTAATTTCAAGTACAAATACCTTCTTGTAAAATATATTATATTTAATTGGATTTGACATTAAAATAGGGCCCTTTATTAAATGGCATTGTATTTTATTTAGGTTTAAATTAAAACTTAATTTGCACTGCACGACTCCTTTAAGTGAACTTTAAATTATTATTTCGCGATTCAAACTTATTTATAAAATGTTGCTTTCATTTAATACTCATTAATTGGTTAATTAATTAACGCATCTTTAGATATAAATATGTAAATATTATCGACTTACAAGTGAATTATACGAGTAAATATCCGTAAAGTGAATAAATAAAGAATATCTTGTAGTACTAAAAAAATTAAGTAACACGTATTTTTTTATATCTCCGGAATTTCCGTTTAAACAAATTTTTTATGTAGGAAAGAACAATTCAACGTGGAGGTAGTTTACCCTTCAAAAATAAACCATCAGAAAAATCAGAATTCCATGTTGGGTTTATTTATGATACAAAATATTTTACATCCACTCAAATTCAAAATTTCTATACAAAATTCTGATTATTCTTGTTACACGTCAAATCTTTGAGCGGGGATTTCATTCCGTTACACCGGAATTCCACAGATTTAAAAAAATACGTGTCGCTTAGTTTTTTTAGCATTACAACATATGTGAAAACGAAAAAAATCAGAGGCAGACATCTTCACGTAGGGTTCCTGGTAAGAGAGATACGAGGTACCCAATTATCCTTTTATCAGCTTAAAACATTATCGGGTCAATAATAGAATACATTTCAATGAAGTTTCCATTAATTCGTAATCCTGTTTGTAAGTTTAATAATCCTCGTTAAATTAGCGGAATGAACAGCAGTTAATTAAGAATCCAAAACAATTATAAAGCGGTGCAACTGGTGCCGAGGGACAACGCGGCAGCGATAACTTTTATAACTCCTTAAATGGTTTTAAACTCGAATTAAGTGGGATAATCTTCCGGTTCAATTATCGGCGGCTGAGTGTTCGGATTAAAACTAAACAACAAGTAGGTCGATTATTGTGGAACTTCATTTATTATCGTAGAAAAGGTTACAAGGTAGATAGATATAGGACAAAGGAAACTCGTGAAGATTTGAGCGCGTTACTTTCACGAAGCTTAGCGTGGATGTCATAAAAAAAAACGTTCTTCCGAACTTTTATGGGGAGTCAATGTTACTCGTGTAGAGAAATAGAGGTATATAACTGTCGGTGTTAAATAAGTTTGGTGATCAACCTAAGGATAAACTACGTGGCTTAAAATCGAAGTAATGCTGGAAGATCGAAGTCTAAGGAAATCCGTGAAGAATCGTGCATTGCGTGCTGAGGTTTGTTATGGTGAATCGGCATTGTGTCCTGGCGACTTTTAAGGTTCTACAGGATACTTAGGAGACCGTGACCGTGTCCGTGACCAAGTAATCCTGGAGCGACGATAGCTCCTGCGGGACCAGCTACAAAAGCTGAAGCTGTAAACAAAAAGAATAAAAACATATTAATAATAAGTAAAATCTGAGAATATGTTAATGTATCAGCTGCTCGCAATCCAAAGTGACTAACTCCATTAACACGTTGATAATTAAATTATAGTTTTATTTTTAAGCGTTATATTGATCTTACGGCCGCGTATCATAATTGGTTTTGTGCTAAAAATGAAGTTAATTACTTTGATATTTGAACGGTTTATTTATAAAACAATGTAGATAAACAGATTAAGGTTTATACTAATATAAGGAGACAATAATTGGCTTTTATACTGTTGATATTGCATTATGGAACATAATATGGTACCTGCAGCAGGGCCTACGATAGCGGCAGATCCTGCGGAGGGACCAAGAACGGCAGCCGAACCTGCATAAGGACCAATAACCGCTGCTGAACCTGCGGATGGACCAATTACAGCGGTTGCGGGGGCAACGGGCCCAGCGACAGCAACTCCATGTGCCAAACCACCAAGAATTACTGCTCCATTATGGCCGAGACCCCATCCCAAAGAACGACGTTCGCGTTCCGGGCTCGCCAAAGCAACAGCCAATACGGCGACGATAACGACCTGCAAAGTCCATATTAGATTTATTAGTCAAATTGATACCGGCGTATATAGTTCTCATTATTAATTGCACTATCCCATTAGCACTGCGTTTTTCTTTCAAATAACACAAAATTTAAATGATTATGGTTCCAGTGTTAAATTCAATGTATGAAATAACTCTCTGATTAAATAGAGGGATGTAAAGGTTGCACGGCAATTATAAGATTATCAAGTAAGACATGTTTCGATGCAAGGCTACTAGAATGACTGAAATATTACTCGAATAAATATTGGAATCGAAGATAATGTTACTGAAATGAATTACTAGATAGACTTTTAAAATTTCTCTTAACACTTCATGGATGAATTTATTAATAAATCGCTGACAGGATTCTGAGGTGACAATTTATCAATTATATTGCGCACTAAAAGTAGATTAATTTTAATCAACATCTTCCTTATTCAAATATCATAATATATCATTATATAGTCAAATTATCATAATATGTTTTGATAATATGATTATGACACAATTCTATCAATCAACATTACTGAAGTTAGATTTGAAACATTCTTCACTATCCTTATCTTACTCCACCAATTATATCAAGCCACAGTAAAAATATATTCAACGATATTCTTTCTTATGTTTTTAGTACCTCGATATAAATGTCCAGTAATTAATACAGTGGTTATGAATCAGGGAATCTTACCAAGCACTTCATGATGATTGTTGACGGGTATTCAAGCTGGACTTGACTGATGCTTAACCCCCTGGAAACGGTGCTTTATATACCTCGGAGGTGACAATGAAAAGTTAACGGTACAACCTTCAACCCCGGATGAAAGTAAGAAGTATAAAATGTTATAGGGTGCGGTTCGGTGAGGGTCTAAGAGAATGATAGAAATTCCGGATCCATCGGTGTTAGTTCGCGTAACTGTTATCACGCGGGGACATGTTTCAACCTCGAATATTCTGCTAACCGGCTGTTACCATACTGTAATAACGGTTGTTGCATGGAAATAGAATTTTCCCTGTGGTCAACTATGTGCGCGAACAATGCTCACTTCGCTAACGATCTAATTCCCGCTTCATTTTGACTCTGGAAATCGCTATTCAATTTAAGATAATCAACTACATTGTTGCGCATTGTATACACCTAGTGCTGCGATACAGTAGCCTGCTGGCTACTCAAATAATAGTTAAAAGTAGTTTGGTAATGTCCTGGGTTTTATTTTTTTTCGTGGTGAAAATATTGTGCCGACAAAATCATATAATGGATAACGTAAGAAAGATTGATAACGAATGTAGATTTTGATCAGGTTCCGAGTTTGTAGGATGTTAAAACAAAATGGACACCATATATTTGCTGAAAGTGATAGGTTTCGGCAGCATTTTTTCGCGTTCTTCCGTCGATTTAAAAAATTCTATAATAAAGAAATCATACAGAATTAAAGCATAAATAAGTCACAAACTTGTGGAATAATAATCCGCGATTAACTTAAGTATGTTGTAATATGATTAGCCGGTTTCCTCATTAAATCGTATATCATTACTTTCGATCAGTTTTTCCAAACTTATTGGTATATGCTATTAAATATATATGTTATTAAAAATAAGGGTAATCGATTAATTCTCTGTAAACCTAACATTTATTCCCATAAATTTGAAACATTCGCGATGGTCAAATTAAACAGGTTACAATGTTGAACTTGACAAATTTGCGGTGTACAAATATATCTTTATAAACCGAATGCAGAAAAAAGATTCGAAGAACTGATTATAGCAATTTCTGAAAAATCAGTGAAATCCAGTCGAAAGATGCTCGCCAACGAAATAGACGATCGTAGAAACGCGGATTTTCATTAGTGGTGTATGCAATCGACAATCGAAACTTCTACATAGTCCATATGTTTTCTAGGTAAATATATCCGACATTCAATACATATCGCTTATAGTCAACATAAAACTCGATTTTTATGCGAATTTTACGCGCCGCAATTTTAGTCAACTCCCATCTCTCGAACTTTGTTAGCTCGTATTTACTGTTACGTTAATTAACGGTTGTGTTTGATATCAAAGTAACAATATACACCTTGTTCAACAAGGAGTCTGTTTACCGATTTAACAAATGTATCAAACTCGTGTTAACTTTTAATTATTGGAAATCCGCACCGTTTGAAATCTCGATATTGCATTGCATTCAAGAATCTCGGTTTCAAATCATTTGGAGCCAGCAAAAATCGAATGACGGTTTTGAAAATTTTTAATTAAATTTTCAGTGGTATAATAAAAGTAGTACTTTAGTACTCCGCTTTTTTGGTTCGGTTGAAACAAGTTGCTTCTCCCAGAATATTTATAATAATTAATGATGCTAATCTCTTTGTGAACTGTTATTAATTATACGTCAATTGTATATGCGTATCAATGAATTTCCTCATACTCATACATTTTAAATGCCATAATATTATATAAATAATACTTTAACACTCCATTTCTCTAATTCGCACTTCGACTCCTCCTTCGTCAAGTGTTCCATCGAAATCGGTTCAATAATTGAGGGGCAAAATTTTAATGGGATGTAAAATATCCACTCGACTCATAACACGTTTATTGAGAATCATGATTGAAGGTGATACCAGCTGGATATTGAAAAGTTGCCGCCTTTGTGACGGCTTCAGTGGAGATTTCGTTTGAAGAATATCCGAACGATTTCCAGAAGCGGGTACCCTGAATACTTCTATCTTTTATACCAGTCTCCCGATAATCGAAGGTTCTCTTCGCGTAACGCCTTCTTTCTTTCTATTTCAACATCATCGCCAGGAACGATTTTCACTCGGCGAATATTTGTGGGCGAGGAATCGATATTTGCTTTCTCTTCTCCTAAAAAAAGTGCGATGACAAACCCGACGAAGTATCCAAACCTACTTTAGAATTCATTTAATACTAATGAAAGTGTCGATAGATTCATCCTATGAAATCAACGGAAAGGTTGTTCCATGAATTCATGCTACGTGGATTCGCAAAAAGTTACAATGTTTTCGATCCAATATTCATGAAACATTTCTATATGCTTTAAAGTTTTACCAATGGAAATTCGGATGGGGCTCTGAGGTTTACTTTCCATAAAATCAAACGTAGCTTTTTCATTGGAAACATTGTTTGATATTTGATTACAAAGAATAGCTAGGTCCGGGGAAACTGATTGCAAACATTTCCATAGTCTGCTATTTATAGTAAATTTCATTTCACTTAAACATTAATGTCTACAGGAACATCCACTTAAGAGTATTAAGTAGCATCTTAAATATTAGAATATTCAATTCTTAATCATAATAAATCATAAATCGATCTAAGTACCGCAATGGAACATTAGAATATTCAATTATTAGTTATAATAAATTATAATTCGAACGTTGGAATTCTCGTTAAAAATAACGCGGAATAATTTCCCGGGCAAAATTGGTAGATCGAAATAATTAGTATGGTAACATTGACCATAGTCGTGGGGAGTGTTCGAGGCAAATGTGTCTTGTTAAACGTTTCAGTCGATGGAACACATGTACATCGATGCAGGGTGTTGAACACGCGAGCGGAGAATTAAACGCGAATAGCACGAACGTTGTTCCTCCATCGTTCGCGGAGGGTCCATTGTATACATTATGTAGTTACATAGCATCATACTCGATATTGGCTACGAACATGGTGCCACTCAGTCGAATTGAGTAATGCTGTGATCAACTTTACGAATGCATTGTGAAATGAATTAAAAATACAAGGATTTTTATCCCTTCAATTTACATTTCAAATATGCATTCACGCAGATGTAGTAAAAGCGTAAATATACGAACTAGGATTTTTTGTCGGCAATAAAGCAGAGTAGTTAACAGCCAGGATACGCTGAAACGATCATATTTCATATATTATGACGGAAATTATGGTGGTATTTAATCCATGATATTTGATCCGTTAAATGTCGAGTTACCAGACTAGCGTTACGCACCTTGGGTCACAATTATGAAATCGCCAATTTCGATTATAAAGAGTCAAACTTGATTGTATGTGATGACGAAACACGTTTTAGGAACACTTTGCGTCGAAAGAAGTGGTTTAAACATTTTTTCGGCCAAAAAATGGGTCGACCCGAAATCGAAAAAATGTAAAGGGGTATACCTTCAAAAATCGTCAAAAATTAAAAGTCACCAAAATCGGTTCTAAACGACCCAAATCGATGGTAAATGATGTATAAACATATTCTAGGACGATTTTGGGTCGAAAGAAGCGGTTAAAAAATTTTTATTGGTCAAAAATGAGTCGAACCCAAGTCGAAAAAATGTAAAGGGGTATACCTTCAAAAATTCTCAAAAATTGAAAGTCGCCAAAATCAATTCTAAACGACCCAAATCGATGGTAAATGATGTATAAACATATTCTAGGACGATTTCTGGTCGAAAGAAGCGGTTTAAAAATTTTTATTGGTCAAAAATGGGTCGAACCCAAGTCGAAAAAATGTAAAGGGGTATACCTTCAAAAATTCTCAAAAATTGAAAGTCGCCAAAATCGGTTCTAAACGACCCAAATCGATGGTAAATGATGTATAAACATATTCTAGGACGATTTCTGGTCGAAAGAAGCGGTTTAAAAATTTTTATTGGTCAAAAATGGGTCGAACCCAAGTCGAAAAAATGTAAAGGGGTATACCTTCAAAAATTCTCAAAAATTGAAAGTCGCCAAAATCGGTTCTAAACGACCCAAATCGATGGTAAATGATGTATAAACATATTCTAGGACGATTTCTGGTCGAAAGAAGCGGTTAAAAAATTTTTATTGGTCAAAAATGGGTCGAACCCAGTCGAAAAAATGTAAAGGGGTATACCTTCAAAAATCGTCAAACATTAAAAGTCGCCAAAATCGGTTCTAAACGACCCAAATCGATGGTAAATGATGTATAAACATATTCTAGGACGATTTCTGGTCGAAAGAAGCGGTTTAAAAATTTTTATTGGTCAAAAATGGGTCGAACCCAGTCGAAAAAATGTAAAGGGGTATACCTTCAAAAATCGTCAAAAATTAAAAGTCGCCAAAATCGGTTCTAAACGACCCAAATCGATGGTAAATGATGTATAAACATATTCTAGGACGATTTCTGGTCGAAAGAAGCGGTTTAAAAATTTTTATTGGTCAAAAATGGGTCGAACCCAAGTCGAAAAAATGTAAAGGGGTATACCTTCAAAAATCGTCAAAAATTAAAAGTCACCAAAATCGGTTCTAAACGACCCAAATCGATGGTAAATGATGTATAAACATATTCTAGGGCGATTTCTGGTCGAAAGAAGCGGTTTAAAAATTTTTATTGGTCAAAAATGGGTCGAACCCAAGTCGAAAAAATGTAAAGGGGTATACCTTCAAAAATCGTCAAAAATTAAAAGTCACCAAAATGGGTTCTAAACGACCCAAATCGATGGTAAATGATGTATAAACATATTCTAGGACGATTTCTGGTCGAAAGAAGCGGTTTAAAAAATTTTTTCGGCAGAAAAATGGGTCGACCCGAAATCGAAAAAATGTAAAGGGGAATAATGCCATAATATTCATTATATTTCCGTTAACAATCCTTACAATAGAGATATGATGCATTGAACAATTTTTAAAACAGACCAGATTATTTACACACAATTCTCCTAATTAATTATGCATCAGGATCTCTTGCATTTCTACCTATCCCACCATATTTCAACGTATCTTATTATCTTCTATCAGTGTTAATGTCACTGGCAGTATATGGCGCAGGACAATATGAATTATCGCACTCAGGATCTTAAATTATACACCACCGTAACAAGACCGCGCATTCAATCGTACCGTTAGAGGTCCTTGAAAATCCATTCCGCGTTAGTATTCGCGCGTGCTGCTATTTTACAGGGAAAATTACGTATCTCTCGTTGTACTGACACTGAACGTTGACACTGAACTGATTACAATTCCGTTCTGTCAGTATATCACACGTATCGTCTGACTGTACGCCATTCAGAAGAGCGTTGTTATCGGCACCCCATAATGCCAATGAAGTGACTACTGCCGCGGGCGTCCACGAAATCACGTAACGACTCGTGTACGGTAATCTTCGATTCTATACCAGCATTTCACCCCTCCCAGTGAGACTATGTACGTTGAAATATTCATAAGGGAAGCGGATGAGAACCAACCGTGGATTGGCTTTGCCATATAAACGCATTTTATTGCAAAACGTGGAAGATTACAGAATGATCCGTGCACTACTTTTACCGGAAATGGCTGACTGGTTAAGTAACAAACTACTGGAGGCTGATCTGGGATATGCTGAAAGTACTTTTCAACTTGCAACTTACAATTTGTTAGTTTACAATATTGTGTGAGGTTCTAGTTAATTTTTATAAAATATTTACTTTACTCATTCTATCTATTTCTTTAATATATAAAGAAGGAAGGAATGTTCGAGGCTTCATTAATCTCAAGAATAATTAAGAGAAGTTTGTAAAGCGATAAAAATCGCTAAAAGGCGACAACATGGATGCCCAAAAGGTTTTATATTTTTCAATTAATAATTTTAAATGAAATAATTAAATGACGAAAGAAATTAATATTATAAAGTTTTGAATTAATATTCTGTATAGGAAACGTAATGGAGCTGAATATATTTAATTGTTTATGTAGATATTATATGAACTGATTTTAATCAATCGTAAGTGTTTGTTTAGTTAGCATACTAAATAATTTATTACCAGTAAAAATGTACATCCTTTATGTTATATTCAGAACTACATTTTTTTTAGGTGAAGGGTTAATTAATTACAAATATGTAGAGGTATATTTACGAATAGTTCTTTATTATATATAATTATATATCACTGCCTGTTTCGAAGAATAACTAGTGCCTCTACCATACCGTATTTTGAATATATAATTTGACCGTATCTTGCGTGAAAAATGTATAAATCTTTTCAAAAAACTTCATATTTTCTACCAAATGGAATGCGCTCCTCCAGCAAGGATTTTTCCGTGTCCAACCCCACTTGTGGAAACCACACCACTCGGACCAGCGACTAGTGTCGAACCAGAAGAGGCTCCTACAATTGCTGCTGACCCTGCAGCAGGTCCTGCAACTACTGCAGGTGCTGCAACCACTGCAGTTGCTGCACGAGCAGCCAGCAATGCACCAACTCCAAGATCATTACCTGGAAGAAGAATTTCATATTGTATCATAATTCTTTCAGTTAATGTTTTAGTTCTTCGTTTGACATATTTTACATAAAATAGAGTCTGTAATGATTTAATATACTTGCCAACAACAACGGTACCAAGTCCAGGTTCAGAGATCAGTGTATGTCCAGCAACGGAACCAATCACAGCAGCAGGTCCAGCCACGGATCCGGTTACTAAAGTTGGGCCAGCAACAGCTCCTAATACTTTAGTAGACCCAGCAACTGGACCAGCGACAAGAGCTGATCCTACATGTGCTCCACCAAGTCCCAGTGAACCTACGATTGGGCCGGCCAAGCCAAGTCCCGGGGCCCAGAGCCCGCTGGGTGCGGCGGAACAGGTGGTAGCAATTGTAGCAACGAGAACCTGGTATGATAAAATATTCTTTTTAGTTTAGGAGTTCTTTCTATGAGGACATTACGTTCATTATAATAAATATTATTAATGTAAATGAGTCAGTATGTACAACATAAAATTGATTAAGTGTCTTACGAGGAACTTCATGATGACTTCTAGCAACTTTCTCTTCTTTCTGTTCAATTGCTTGCATTAATCCTTTTCGAACTGACAATTAACCCGCTGACATCGGCTTTTATATACCTCGAGGACCTTGAAAACTGTCTCTTGCTTTCATTTCATTTTTCCTCGGGGAAATGTCACTGTCGTATGAATAGGAAGTTGTAGTTGACATATGTCACATCAAGACATAACTGTGTGTCTCAATAATTATCTTCATTTCCTTATTAATTGATAGTATATCATAATATATTTTGATATGTAGTGTGGCCCGCGGAGATACTGTGATGTTGATAAATAATATTTTTTATTAGCCCAAGTATCGGTGTGAGTTATTATCCTATTGTTCCATAGTCAGATAAAACTTGCCATGTGCCACCTCGACTCTAATCGCTACTGGCGTTTCGTGTATCGACGATTCCATTAAACGAGACGTGGTACTTGTTGCACGGTACTCTGATTTCGTAGGTGGTAACACTGCTTTGAAATGGTAATGCGCCTTGTCGGCGTGCTCATAATTTTCGTTGCCGACATTGCGTGTGTGCTAACAAGCATCTCAGATGTCAAGATCTGTTCATAATTCGTGTCTCTCTATTTACGCCCAGTGTTTCTCGAGTAATTCTCGATGACATTCATCCAAATAAAATTATGAATTAAAGGGACTCAGTAATATTAAGCCTTTCAGTTGTGAAATATATAGTTGATTATTTCATTTCATCTGCAATGCTCATATTATATCCGAATAATATAACAACCCTGTATACTTGTTGCTTTTGTAATACGTTCCCAAAGAAAGACATGGATGGGCGGACGAGGTACCTTTGAGATGGTAATGAAAATGGTCGGTGTGTTAATAATTTCCTGGTGGGTCCAGTGGATGTAACGTCTGAGAATTTAGTCGTTTCGGAAGTAACAGGGAGATAGAACTATCCCAACACGGTTGCATTTCCTTTGGCGGTAAGCGTGATTGAAAGCGGAGATTAAAGGAGGAAGACAAGGGTGGGAACACAGACGTCTAATGCGGGTTAGGAACAAAGGTGGAAGGGAAACGGGTGGATATCGCATGGGTTCCCGTTCGTTGTTCCTCTTTCAGCAAGAGAGAATACTCGGCTGATTGGAGTGGCGTTGAAGCAATTTCCTACAATTACCGGTGAAGGTGGACAGGTATCGTCTCGGAATGGAGCTTGACATCAACGCATGGCACAATGGACCGCGAAATAGAGGCTAGAGACCGAACCACGGCACAGTCAATGGTCTTCAAGGCGATAATATCCCGTCTGGAACAATGGGCTATGAGTACTTGGACTTTAAACACAACCCAATATTGACTTGCCCCGCAAATAGATTTGCTTGCTTTAGCTTCGCCAATGTGACGCTTCTAAAGACGATTCAACACGGGTTGTGTTAAATCGGTCGATGTATGGAAAACATTTCTGCTTTGTAATTTAAATTTATAAACAAGTGTTTGTAGTAAATATTATTTCCATTTATTTCGACGATATCAGAAAAATAGTTAGAAGCACCATAAGAAAGGAAAGGTATGGGGTTAAAGTAGTCAAAACATCTACAAAGATGTTCTTCTCCAAAGTGGCATGCATTTATTATTACATAATAATAACATATATGAAACGTTGTTATGTACACACAAAATACATGAGAGATTCAGTGGTGAGAGGTACTAGCGGTAGATGACGGAGATCGTGGCATGGTCGGCTTTAAAATGGTGCATAACGGAGGAGATCGGTCGAAGGGGTCATCGAAATTTGGGTCCAGTGTAGAAGTTTACCAATGTCCACCTCCGATTCGAACGACACCTCCTAATCCAGCGTGACCAGCTGAGATGCTGCCAGATGGTCCAGCAATAAGGGCTGGAGCAGCAATGGGTCCGGAAAGGGCTGCTGGTCCCGCAGACGGCCCAGCCAAAACTGCACCATAAGTGCCTGAAAGAAACGGGTCACGAATTATCAGAATAATACTGTATAATTAATTGTAGTGATTAATTGGTACAAATAAAATATATAATGTACGAATCAATAATGGGTTTTACTGAATAAATAGCTCGTTTAATGTGGGCGGTGTTAAATATGCTGGAGGTATTCATAGTGATACGAAGCAGATTACATTATATGCCCGTCGAATTAGATCTTATTATGTTTCACGAAAGAAATAGAAATCTTGTTAGATTTATCGGCTATTGTCGTGATCAGGCTCATAAAACATGTGTGAAGATTAGATAGACGCTCTCTGCACTTCAGTTTTCGTATTAAAAAACGAAAATAACCGGGTATAATATAACTTCCCTTTAAATTCATTAAACACATTTATGACGGTAGCAATATTCAATAAATCAAAAATATATTTCGAACCATTAAAAACTTTAAATGACTGAATAACCATTAGTTAACATTCATTTATTAATTCATACATGAATGTGAAAAAGGTTCCAAATTTTCTTCCGTTTTTATCCTGATTATTTAATAACATAAATCCATATCCACTGTGCAGATTTTATAGTATCCGGTGAAAGAAGAGTGCATAAAAAATTCACTCACCCAATCCAGGCCATCCATGGAGACCTAGAGCAGGAGCACCGAGTCCCAAAGCTGGCCCAACGACAGCGGTATGTCCAGCAACGCTACCGGAAACCACTGAGGGACCAGCAACCGCTCCAGTTACAATAGCACCGCCATCGACGGCTCCAGATAGGCGAGCCGGGCCTACGATGGGTCCGGAAAGAGCTGCTGGTCCTACAATTGGGCCAGCTAGTGCAGCAGCACCCAAAATTGGTCCAGCTAGACCAATGCCACCAAAATTTGCACCATGTGCCAGTAAACCGGATGGTGCTGCGGTTGCCACTGAAAGGGCTGATACAAGGAAAAGAGCTACCAGGGTGCACATGATGAGAGGAGTATCGGTAGGTTTACTACTCGAATGATGTTAGAAGAAGTTGCTATGGCAGCTGAAGTTGATGTGCTGACATCGATTGGTTCCGAAGGTGCTTTTATAGGGGCATTGTCTTGCTCCCAACTGCTCCCGCCAACCCCAAGGGCGGGGCACAGGACACGCCAAACATTCTCCACGGGCTGGGCACATTGGTCGTTTACACGGCTTATCAGCATCAAGTCAGTCATCGAGTTAGTGTCACTCGAATGCTTAACGCCTCACCTCCGTGTAAACGTCCTACCCGTGGCCTACGGTTCACCATTTTTTTCTAGGCGAAAGAATCCGCGTGTTCTATTTCGTTGCGCGCTGGGACGCGAATTTAGATCCGGGTTTTATTGTTTGTTCTTTTATACCGATTGTGTCAGACACGCTCATCGATTATTCTGTAATCGGAGCAATATGATGCACCACGAAGAGGGTAGTTTGGTATTTCTAAAACACAAATTTTCTGTTTCGCTGAATCACCTAATTCTGACTTTCTTCGACTTAACATATGTAGGAGACATTACGCATACTTTACATATGCGGTAGAAGCAGAATGGAGTTTTCAGTAATATTAATATGATTCGAATTTGATTCCTCACTTCACTATAATTATCAAATTGTTGTATACAATTACATACCTTATCTTAAAGCAAAAAATTCTGCGAATTCTAATTCCACAGAATTCTTTCCAGCAACACGGTAACAGGTGCTATTTTCTGCAGTGGTATTAAATGTTCATGTATAAAAGTATATTTCTTTTAATATTAAAAATAGTACTAGCTTAACTCCGCACCACCAAAAAATTCTCAAATATATTGCTGTATATAGCTAATTATATAACTTGTCCTACAAATAAAAAATTCATCGAATTCTTTCCAGTAACTTGGTAACAGGTGCCATTCTTTGTCATCGTCAGTATTAAATGGATAATATGAGGAAGTGTCGCGTTTAATTCATACGAAGACACAAGTCATCATCGACCTTGATAGTAAAAAGACGAGTAGAACATGGCGTCGTCTCTTTCGCTCTAACTATGGTACTAAGTTACCATAGGATTAGTTAGGCACGTGTCGACATTAGAATCATTATGCGTTGCATTGTGCATCCGTTTAGGCGAGGCATGGGTTGCATTGCCCACGCGTCGTCCGCAGTTCACGATTGTCGCCTGGAATGAGGGATCTATTGTTATCCGAGGTGTTATGGTATATGTGTGTGTGTGTGTTTCTCTGTGTCACGGTGCCACCAACCTCGCAATGGATCACCAATCTTGTCATGAATCGTTTAGAATATCATTGGTTGCGTACACACTTTCAAAGGTGACAAAGGTAACTCGCGATTTCGATCTTGAAATAATTGTATCCATTCTTCGGCTATTTTTTAGCCATCGTAAGATATCGATTTTAGATTGATGTTGTCTAAGCCGTGATATATTGAATGTCAGAAAATAATATAATACGAGTGCTGATAAATATTTCATTTTTATGTAATGGTAAGACAGAACAATTTTATTTACTGGATCAATATTCTTGTATACTGGAAAGTTTACAATTATTAGTTAATTTCTAGTAATGCTTGTCTTGTCACATTTTTAGGATAAGTCACAGTAGAAATTCAAATTAGTATTTTTATTAGCGATTCTAAGTTAATTTCATACTATTTCATAAGTTATAAATTAAAAATGGATTTTGACTTCTCAACATAACGTAGATTTTTAGTTGTGTAGTGACTCGATAATAAACTAATAAAATATACTTTCATTTACATGCATAATATAATAAATAATAATAATAAGGGTAATCAACTAAAATATTTATTTCTCATATATTTCATTTCAGTAGCTATATTCACTGACATTTTTCTCACTTCCAGAATTTGTCTGTATTAATTACATTTTCTCAAAGGTTAGATAATAGAATGAATAGAATTGCAAAATATACCGAAGAATGCGCGAAGACATTTTCTTCGATACGAGATTTTTCTGTTGGGTGTGGTCAGTGTCTCCAATTTAATGTAGGGTTGCGACAGCTATCTGACATTTTTTCTACAGATGATCGATTCTTTTCACCCCGTCATGGTCCAACAGATTGCAAGAACAGCCCCGCCTTTACCCCCGATAAGTTCACCGACCCACGTGTCCACGTTCCACTATAAAAGCTCACTTAACATCACCTTGCACACCAATGTTTCTCCGCGATGTCTGATAGAACGTCGTTCCTTAGAATCTCGATCTCCTTTGATACCGTTGGAGGAAATCTTCGCGGTAATTACTTGATTAATTAAGCCGGGTATCACTTAGGAAACGTCTATGAACATCAAACTTGGCATTATTCCATTAAACATTTACGATGGAATTTGGCACAGTTTGAAGTACTCCATGGCGTTCATCGCGGAGAATATCTTAACGATGGATCCTGATCTGGGATCAGCGGCAGAAGTTTTGAACCGACGTCGGATGAATCAGATGCAGAACGGGTAAGTGAAAAGTGTAATCCATAAGAAATAATACAAGGTTAGCTAAAATCTCGTGCGGTTTTTAACGTGTAAATAGGAAGCGATTGTTATTTATAATTTCTGTTTCTTTCAATAACGTGTCGTCCGTTTTGACTTATATTATTTTCATACTTTTCCAACAGCTTTATAATTTCGTGTTCATAAATATCTGTCTGTTTCTTCGCAAAAAACTAACGCAAACGGCACGAACTTTTTGGCTCAATATAATCTTTAATTTATATCATGATATATTTTTATCTTAAATGAACCATACTCCACTGATCCTGTATTGAAGCTTTGACTCTTATGAATTGGTATTTATAAAATCAACATCATCATAATACGAATTATGAGAAATTAATATATTTCTAGCATCCAAGTAAAAAATGTTTGCCGGAAATTTGGAAATATTGTATGGTCAGCAATGTGGTTAAGTTATTATATTTTTATTTACAAGAAAAATCATGATATTGATGGAATGAATATAGCACGTTTAATGTTTCATTTAAAATAAATGCGGACGTTGAAACCAAACCGAGTTGCTGGACAGAATAATCGGGAATATATTGGGTAAATAAAAGTCTCCATTTAAAGTATCTGAAATGTCAACAACATTTACTCAAATAAACTGGAATGCTAGAAGTACAAAGTAATGCTTGCAATGTGAATAATATACGAAATATGGTGCTCGAGTTGTGCCGTATGTTATAAGATTTATTTTCCTTATTTCGCAAACGATCTTCCGAGGAGGAGAAGTAGTTTTACGTATAACATCAATATTTCAAATACCATGCGAGCAAACAGTTAGATTTGTAGCTCCTTTACAGCCTCGTACAAGGAATTCTTCAAGACGTAGAAAGCATCCGAATTTCCGGATTAATAGTTCAATAGTTATAGATCTTCATTTAAGCACGTTCGCTCAATATATGTCGTTCCTTACGTAACCGTTCTATGCGTTACACGCTTTGGTTTTAAAATCTTTCATGTTTTGAGAGCTAAAAATGTATAGGTATTGTACGGTTTATAAAGATAACTTTTTATAAAACGAATCAATTTGATTATATTCCATTATAAGTGTACGGATTAAAATGTATAGAGAGATTTTAGGGATTATGTCATCTGACTCTGATAAAATTGATTTAAAAAATGAGCAGGAAAGATTCTATTACGTTATTAATAATATAATATTAGAAATAATTCAGAAATTGACAACTACTTATTAAAGTAAATTAAAGTATTACGAATTAAGAAAGATGATATGTTTGGAAAAAAATCATTAAACATACAGAACATGATAATAATCGAAACATTCTATTCTGATGCAGGCGTTACTGTGTCATCGTTCATCATTGGCACGCGGGTCCTTCAGGATGTCAATAATTCCAGGATTATAGAAGGATATAGCCCGATCGATTTCCAGCAACTCGCGATATAATAGACGTTAATGATCTATTATATCTCGGTGACAATCGACCACACCTCCCGTTGTTATCAGCCATAAAGACACGGAGTTTCGCGCCGACTCGTGAAAACAATTCAGCCTTCTTATTCTACGTCCGGCAGAATCGATTCCATGGAATGTTTCTGACCAATGCCGGTAGCCAACGACCTGTCTCGATCGTAACTCTGACCCGCGACAAGTGAACTGATTTATCGCGACGTTTGTTCGCGGATTTTCATGCGAGGCATGTTAGTTAAAGTCCTTAGTAGCCAGTAAACAGGGTTCAATGGAACTTTTTGTCGGACGCTAGATAACGGATCTGAAAGATGAATGTTAACGTTTGGAAGTCGTGTCTGGTATTACATGAACATTTTGTTGTACCTTTCGCATTTGATTTCGATAGAAAATACAATAGATTTGTTAGCTAGGCATGTTGCCATTAAATAGTTTTTGCAAGGCTATGAAATAGAAATAGTCGTTGATTTTTAATTTGTAAAATTATTCGAAGAATGTGAGAAATTATTTAGGTGAAATATATTAAAGTAAAAATATATTCAACTATGAGAACCTATTCATTAAATTATATCACAACAATATATATTGAAGAATGTGTATATAAGTATAAGAAATTATTTAGGAAAGATATATTAAAGATTAGCAAAAAATGGAGTGATTAGGATGCTCCTTTAGATAAATAGTTCCACAAAATTGGTGTAGTAATATTAATTAATTTTCGCATCACTTGTACCAGAATCTACCTCATTTTCTAATAATTAAGGAATATATTGTAATGTAAAGGAATAGATATAATGTACTTAATTTAGTATTTGAAAATCTAGGATCGTGTGTAATTATCTGTAGATTAATAAATAATCTGTAAATCCCCGATATTTATGTGAGTACCAATATCTTATAGCGGAATAATACACCGTAATATTTACCTACTCGGTAGAATAACAAGCCACATATTTACAGTAAATGTATGTGTTCCTAACGAATAAACACGTTTACGAGAAACATGTGCAAGTACAGGATACACTATGCCAGATGCATCAGATGTTATTGTGATTTATTATATTATATTTTACATAAAATAAAAATATAGGGTCACAATATCGCACTATTATCAGTAAATGTATAAATCGAAATTGCTCTCAAAATGGATATAAAATATATCATTCTTTACCTTTTATAAAATCAAAATGCAACTCTTCATAAAATTGCGTAAAATTCCGAGCTACCAAATTTTCGTTAAATAAAAATCTCAACATTGTCGAATGAATATCGCGAGTCACATATACACTTTAAAATTCCACTTACACTGTAGTTTATAATTACTGAATTTGCAATTTTCTCGGCACCCAGGATATGTTCCGACCAAAATGAATTTGCTAATGGTTTGTAATCTTAAGTGCGCCTAGGCCTTACTTTAAAAAAATTAATCTGTTTTTTGTATCCAGTTACACACTTATATAAATATTAAAATGACTATTTTAAATAGAGTTTGGTAATGAATACATGTATTATTCCTCCGTACTACTAATACTAGTAATAATGAATTTTTATATGTATATATTCTCTTCCCCTAATTATTGGGAATTCACATTCCAGTTATTATTCTCATTTATTATTCAAGGTGCAAATAATTAATTATTGATAAATGGACACGCAATCGATTCTATAAGACTCTCAACATTTATACCTCTTATTACTAATTTTTCATTCAGTGGGTGTTTATTAAGTTAAGTGGATAACCTTTCGCGATTCCTGGGGGTTTGATGCACTTTGAGTGTGCAAGCGAATTGTGGAGGATGATGAAACGGAAGGTTACGCAGGTGGTCTTTTACCGGCATCGTGGTTTCCGAGTGTCCGGGCCACGATTTTCCCATAAGATGTAGGCCACGCTTCGCGATTCATTCTCCGATCGCTCTAAGATGCCACAACACAAAGGAGATTCTAAATAAATTCTATACAAATCCGCTATTGTGATTTTTGCAATAAATCTTCCTCCGAAGTGCAGACTGCAATACAAATCATCGAGTTATTGTATACTGCAAAATTCTCCTTCTTTTCCAAAGAAGGAATGTTGAACCTACTGTTGACCTCTGAAAAGAATGCACTCGTGTCAAAAGTGTAACGTGGAATTTGGATCTCCCATTGGTTATGAATTATATATATTATATATCATATACTCTGTATATTATATGTTATACCCTTCCATATATAATATATGCGATTCCCATCTCGTCTAAACTCACCGAGTGCCTTCTTTCCAGAACACAACAGTAATTTAATTATTTAAATTTCTTTGGGGCGGAAGAAGGATTTTATAGTATGAAATAAAATGATGATTAACATTTTATAATGCGAAGCGAATTAGATTATTTTGAGGTAAAGAATATTGTTTTTTTAAGATGAAAGATTTTAGTATGAAATGTATGCTTACTTTAGTAATGTTGCATCTTCTTGATACGGATAAAATATATCGTTTATACTTTTTAACGCATAGAAGTAATTAAAGACGTTTAAGCGGAATCTATGTATAAATCAAATTAGAATACTTATAAGAGAGATAGTTGTAAAAAATCGTTAAACGTTTCACGGGTGAGAAGTTTCTTGTGTCGTAGTCACTTGAAATCTAAGGTACGAATCAGGGTGACCTTAAGAACAAACCGTAATTACAGAGAGGAAAGATTTCATGATAAAGTATCGTGTATCGTTACAATGGAAGAGAGTGTTATAAATCTTAGGCTGTTACACTGCCTTCTATAAATTACAAGCACGACATTCTTTAGCTTTATGATCTCCAATACAGATCAATCTCTTTTTGATCATAAATTATATAAATATTTGTTTGAAAGACGTATGTATATTGCGTTCACGAATTGGTGAAGTACAACAATTATTTTAATCATTTTCCGTATCAAATAAATATAGCACAGAAATCTCTGAAGTCGACTCTACTCATAAATAATAATGATCTTTAATCATATATGTTTATGAATGATGTCAAACATAATTCTCCATTCTAGATTGATAACTACGTTTTATTATTTATAATGTTAAAGAGAAAAGAATAAATGGTATTATACCATTGTCGATCAAATATGTGCTCATGTAATTAAGTTTGGAACATTGATTACTTAAAATAAATACAATCGTATAAATTATGAAATTATTGTATACATTTCACTAATATATTATAAATGGGCAGCATTCAATTTACTTGCCAATATGAATTATTTAGTGGGGATGTGATTTACCTGTTCATTATAGCTTTATTTCAAAGTCAGAATGTATATCACGTAAACGCGTGTCTGCGCAGGAAACAGCGCGCATCTCTCAGTTCGCGACAAGTGTCGGCACAAGTAACACGTGTGATATGTTTTCGCGATGTCAATTGAAGTTTCTGTGTTCTCTGTGTACTGATATAGTGTAAATATCGTTACTTTTTGGCGAAAATGTAAGTAATCACAAGTATCTACATCATTTACTACCTATGTAATAGTATTAAAGTTTTTCCTGACGAAATTAGTGGCCTGTCAATTTGTATTAGATCTGAATCGTTTGCATTTAGATTGCGTGCTTGTGTCTCTAAATAATCCAGTGGCACGGCTAATAATTCCTAACTTATCTATTAATTTACTTGTCTAATAAAAACTATAGATTAGAGAGTAGTTTATAATAATAAAGAAATACCGCATCTTTGAAAATACGATATTATATGTAAAATTATGATTAACCTAAAAATGGAGGGAACAGCCGTCCATTCAAAATCCCTCGTAATAAGCAATCACTATAAATAAAACAAAAGGACAAACTACCACATGCAAAATTTATCTTCGGTAGGAAATACAGTGGCGATAATGAAACACGACAGTGATTAATTAAATGTCATATAAATAAATGCAGTATTTATTCTACTCGAAATGGTTCGCGGAGGTAACAAATGCGCTTGAATGCGAGGGGTTTCCGTTTTTATTTTACATTATGAAATATTTGTTATTACCCTAATTTTCATCGGGATAATAATATTATCCATGATGATGACCATAACCAACGTGGACAGCTCCATAACCAGTTCCATGGGTTGTTATCTTACCAGATGGTCCAGCTATCACTACTGAACCAGCATGAGGACCAGAAACAGCTGCAGTTCCAGCATGAGGACCTGAAAGGACTGCACCATGGGATGCTGGTCCAGCAAGAACTGCACCATGGACAGCTGGTCCAGCTAATATTGCACCATGGGATGCTGGTCCAGCTAATACTGCTCCATGGGATGCTGGTCCTGCTACCACTACTCCATGTCCATATCCTCCATGTGCATATCCTCCATGTCCTGTGTATCCTGGGGCAGCATATCCTGTGGATTTCAAGATAGGTGAGTACTGCATGCTTGTAACATTATGAATATTCTTAAAATTGTCACCTGGATGAATTATAAAAATGTGTGTCTATGAAATCTGATAAATGTCATTATTAAAATGAGGACATTCGGTAAATTAACCGAAAATACTTAAGGAATAATATGCTAATTATCTTGATTTTCGTAATGGCTAGTAAATAATATCTAGTAAAATAATATCATGTGGTTTTTTAAATAATCCGGAAAATGTTATTTTCTGGGCACAGTACTTGGTTTTCTGACAAGTAAATATGCTCTATAATTGTATGGCTTTCACAACAAACTTTTATTATGAAATGCTAGTTTTTTAGGTAATTCTTTACGTTTAAGAATTTATTGCTATCATTCATTTATAATATTTTCTTCAAAACTTCGTATTCTACATAATCAATTACAAACATTTACTGAACATTGACGACTAACGATTATCCCAAAACACATCGGAGGTTGAAATGAGATGAATAGATTTCAGTCTTCGATTATTTAACGTCTATTTGAGATTTAAAAATCTTGTACTCACCTACTACTCCCGCTCCACCATAATACCCATCGTCGTAAGGCCCACCATAGCCCTCTACGTGTGCTGGGCCAGCAACAGATGCCGTAACAACCGCTGGTCCAGCCACGGCACCGGAAACGTGAACCGGTCCCGCCATAGAACCAGATAATTTCGCTGCACCTATCGATGGACCAGCTAAGACAGCCGATCCAACATGTGGACCAGTGACACTGGTTGGTCCTAATGATGGACCTGCAACTGCCACACCATGAGCACCATATCCAAGATGGCCGTATCCTCCGTATCCTGCGTATCCTCCGTATCCCCCATATCCCCCGTGTCCCCCGTATCCTCCGTGATAACCACCCCAAATTGCTTCGCGACGCTCGCGAGGTGCGGTTGCCGCGAGCGCGGCCAGCCCAATTACGACCAGCTGAAAAAACCATCAGAAATCGGTGAGCTTCATTTACATATCGTATTATCTAGCTTGTATAGTTCTTTAATATTTCGTGCTTGAATTGGCATCTGTTATTGACGTTCTTATTACTGCTTTTTTGCTGCACTGAAATCCATTATAATTAATTGAACACGTGTTTTGTATTGTGATCGTGTTTACTTATATGCTTGGCACTAATTGCATGCCATGGTAGTCCATAATTTAAACCCATAATTACTTTAAGTCCATAATTACTGTGTGAATACGTTTGTAATGTAAATATTTGGAAATAACGATAACAAGAAATAGTTATCGTCGGCTTGCAGTTTTGTAAGCCAATATTCACGAGAGTTCTATTAAATAGGAGATTGGAATGTCATGTTTACATTGCAATTACCGAACTGATTTACGCATTAAGATAGTGTCAACGTTAAGCATGTTTTTATATCACATAGATAAATCTAGAAGTGTTATATGTATACCTGAAAGTAATTTTTCCGGCAAAGAATTCTGGTTTCTAATTTAATTGTTTTCACTAAAGAATTTTGTACATCTCTATTTATAATCAGCTCTAGTTATTATTGAGATTTTTAAGTTTGGAGTAATTTATATAACTTAGATTTTAGTTGATATAATATTTTAGAATAATTATATTTTTGATGGCCAAATTCGAGCAATCTCTCGAGGTCTTCTTCAAATTTCGCGTATTCCGAACTTTATCCTACTGCGTTCTTGATAGTTATTTAATGATTATTTTTGCTTCATAAAGATGAGTACCTTCGCAATAGAATCCTATTTCGGATTAAATCACGATGAACACAAACGTCGAGTTAAAAACAAGTATTCGTCACTTCCGATCGCGAAATCGAATACTTACGAGGGCCTTCATCCTACCGATCGCCGATTGTTGAATGTACTCACGGAGGAGTCGCTCGCGGTTTATATAGTTCTCTAAGATCTCGAACCGCGCCCCCGTTAATCCCTTCAAATCATATCCGTTGATGGTGCAGTCTCGCCCATTGTCTAAGAAGGTCACCGTCCGGCACACCCACCCTTGGAATATGATCCCCTTAGACGACCTTCCTCGACCTATTACTCAAAACGAATAGTTTCATTTCGACTGGAATTTCCCAAATTTCCTTCCTCATCTTCATCGCTTCCCACCCTTTTTCTTTCTTTCTCTATGTAATAGAGCTGATTAATAAAATATCTCTAAAGAGAAGTAGCGACAAGATCAATTAAAGGATCAATTAGAATTTGTTTAAAGGATCAAGGATCAATTAAAATAGTGTCGTAGGCATCAAGGTAGATCTTTGATAGAATTTATTATAATCAACTTTGAGGCTTAAATGAAATTCTTCTCCATTCAATTTAAAGATATATTTTTGTGACTGATGTTCTTAATTAATGGAAGATAGTGTTGTGTAATTAAGAGTAGGAGATAATTTGTTCCCGATGAATCATTATTCCAGATTGGATGTTGCTGGAAATACAGTAATCACGGCGGTATTTAGTAAAGTGGCTTTAATTGCATGTAATTGAAAAAAAATCGTAGGTGGTAATCCCCGTCACCCCGCGAGTGGGGCAACTCTCGTACTCTGTTAGTCGGATGAACGTTAACATTACGGTGGGTGGGAAAGAGTCACGTTCTCAGGGATTAATACGGTTTTCTAGCTCTGCGTATCGTCTAGAAACGAACTCAGGTATATAAGCATGTCGAGTCGATCCTGACCTTTACTCCATATTCCCAAGACGAGATGCTGATCTTCAACGCTCTATTTCTTCTTGGGCAATTATCGCAGGCTTAAAGAGCGACATCAGTTTTGTTTGTAAATAGATTTTATCTCGAACGCGATGGTTATCGTGTGAATATTATTCGACATAAGTTAGCGACTGTTTTGTAACTTGGTTCATCATCGGCACCCTCAAACTTCAAATATGATAATTTCTATATCCGAAGTTCAATTAATACTTGAACTATCAACGATGTACTCAGCCATATTTGTATATTTATATATACGTCCTTAAAAATAAAGATGAATAACAAGAATAAATTAATCGATTTAATTATATCCATTATGCAAAATGAGCCCTAAGAAATCTTAAAATATGGAACGTTATAAATTCGAAAATTTTTATTAAATATCGCGGCCCCGCCATTTTTACACTTTAGTAGTAAATAAATAATTAATACGATAATTATAGCATACAAATATGAAATGTGACAAAGATATAAAATTATATATGGCACATATTTTTTCTTTTCAATTTCTATAGAGATGATATAGAGACAGATTTGTCATGTAATGGTATCAGGATATTTCTTGAGAACTACCGTGCGCCGTTTCCTCCACGATGCTACGGGATTCCATATAAATTATAGTGTTATTGCAATGACTTTATTCGAGGCTCGAGAAATCACGTCGTGAAATTCGTACTTACGTGGAACGATTAAGGAGGAACGGCTGCCCTGTTGAGATTGAACGTGATCAATGCTAATGGTGAGACTGACATTTGCAGTCATTGTCTGTGCATTGCATCGCGATTCTTATGGGAGCAGAGTACTCCACTCGTAGTTACGATTAGGATAATAGAAAATCGGCGGTGTCCGAATTGTTTCCCAATTTTGTGAACTTTAAGGAGTAATCTCCCTCGCGGCCATGTTCGATAAAATAATCACAATAACACACAAAGTGTTTCAATTTATAGGATACAAATTACTTATGAAGATATGACATTGAAATATTTTATAAGTTAAAGTTATAGATTATTAATTTCATTAAATCATCTCAATAAGTTAAAGTCTTACACTCAAATTTGTAATATAATGTAAATATAATTATTCTATATTTGATGCTTTGGAATATTCAATATTAAATATTATAGAATAATTTAGAAAAGAATTGAGTAATAAATGATTCCTTTATTTTTGGGAATGATGTTTTGGAATAATATTATATTTGTATAAATAATATTGTGAGGCTAGTAGTTTTAGAAGTATATCTTTCAAGTATACCCACTTTATTTTACCGGTATTATTTGAATAATCCGAACACTCCCAATCCTATTTTCTTGCAATAATTCGAGGTATCAAATTTTGTTCAACGTTCATGAAAATTACAGAAGCTACTTAAGGTGAATTCGTGACTTTATTAACGTTGGGCTTTTATCGGTTATTCTTAAGTAGCTCGATGGATTATTCATTGGCCCATTTCAGGCTGATTGCGAGGTAGATCTTTATGCTTGAATTCTGGAAGGCGTCGCAATACTAAGTGAATCAATGTAAATTCACTCTGAAAGAAACCATCGGTACTTCGGGTTTAATATTTAGCTTCGTATATTTTGATTACTGATTCAGTCTTCGAATTACAAGTCTGTCGGGAAATTAAAGAAATAAGCGATGATGATAAACCTTTCAAATACATATTGCATCCATGGAACGATTTCAATAAATTGGAACCAACGTTTAAAATGCATTATTATCAAAAAACATTTCTGTATATTTTGTTATTAAATCTAGGATCCGTTTATAGAATCTAATTGCTTAATTAATTCAATTCGTTCAATTAGTCTTTTCGGAAAACTATTACCCTCAACATCCGTCGTTCTTAATACGATTAGCTATTCGTGGAAAGTATTATAAAATGAATAAAGCTTGAGCAACGATTCAAATTTTCGTCATTAAATACTATAATCGTCAGTATTTCGTTTAAACATTCACGAACAAAATAAAACGATAATTCTCGTCCTCTAATGATACACATTAGAGCCACCCATCAGGATCAGAAATAATTCTACGTGGGTGAGATAATAATGAAATACGTGGGAAATCAGGCGGAAAGTGAAAACGCATCCACACGTGTAATTACATGGAAAGTAATTATCAAGGAGTAGCATCAGGTGATGAAATGACCTTGGCCGCAAAACCCCGCCGATCTTTTAAATGCCTCGTAAAGAGATTCTTCTGGGAACTCGCGTAGGAATCGCACACCCCCGAGAGTGAAAGGACCACGCCTGGTTCTCTTCGGTGATCTACCTGGCCATCCGTTACCGAGAATTACGAAAGAATATCACGATACTTGTGCTCATTTTTGCGAGAAACACAAATAATAGGTATCCATTTGTGCAAATAATGGTTGATTTGTGGCACAGTTTACATTTCGATGCTCTGAAACGGATAAGTTGGGAGAATGATTTTAGACAAGGTATCTGGGACTCTTTGTAAAGTGGTGCAAATATGAATTGATATTATGTATTAAATATAACTTACTTTATTTGCTTTGGGCTACCGTTACTGTTGTTATTCTGCAGATTATTAGTATTCATATATTAATTTACTCTTCGGCGCTCCAGTTTTTGCCAATCAATTAATCGTTAGAAGAAATAATTATTGAAAGGGAATTATTTTAATCGGAGAATCTGGGATCGTTTGTGAAATTACAGATTTAATTAATGTAGGTATATACATATTTATGTCGTGCGTAGAATATGATATTTTTAAAAAATTAATTAACTGTTAATAATATATAATTCGTTTCTTATATATATTTTGTAATCATTAGAAATTATGTTGATTATCTTCGTTAAATTATCACTTATTTGATTTTCCCTTCTGCGCATAAATTTTCGCGAATATCAAAAATGAAAGAGCTCTTCTAAACGAGGATTTTCGAAATATCACACGAGACCGTTACAAAAATCAAAATATAATTTTCCCTATCACTGAACCGTTCCTGCAAATCCACCTCTATTTTCCAAATATAATTTTCAGCTTCAAATAATTTTTATTTTTAATCCGAATATAGAACGAAATGTAAACTGTGCCCTTGAGTAAGTATGCGGTTCATAAGTAAAAAATAGTCGGAAAAACGTTTTCCAATTCGAGATATAAAGGGTCGCGAAAATTGTTGAACAGTAGATTCCGGAAGAAAAGTAAAAAGAGAATTTAGTGAAATCGAATACCTTCATTTTACCTTCCACCATCATCGGTCAGATTTCCTAGTCATAAAGTATTTCTATTCGACCAGCGAAGCTTAGCAACCTATTCGCTTGCTTTTATTTCATTCGTCGCCAACAGCAAAGTGGATAAAGTCCGTTCCCTCGAATTTTCTA
The DNA here is from genome assembly GCA_910591585.2 of Nysson spinosus. NCBI lineage: Eukaryota > Metazoa > Arthropoda > Insecta > Hymenoptera > Crabronidae > Nysson > Nysson spinosus. The sequence continues at coordinate 10,198,759 of OU342832.1, forward strand.
CAGTTCACCTACCTAGAAAGGATTTAAGCGTCCTTTACTACCGGTTAAAAAGCTTTGCTACCGAATCTATAGGAAGCCGAGGAATTTTTTGTATGTTAAATGCGGTAGAGCAACGTTACTACCTTTGCCTTTAACAATTAATTTCGTTGGAAGTCGAGTGCTTATCAAAGGCCCTTTGTAAACAGAATTTAATACCGCCTTGTATTACTTTGTATGGCGATGGGTATATTAAGATTTTGTCCTGATTTCATAAATAAATTAGGAATAATTATGGCTGGAATATGATAAGAAAGATTTATTCTATTGATTAGAACGAAGATATATCGTACAGGGTGTTTCGTATGAAACATATCTTCGAAAGAAAGTGCACGTTGACTTGAGACGGGGAGAGGATAATTCAATTTATAACTTAATTAATAGTACATAATTTATAATATTCAATACATAATATTTAATATATAACTTATATAACCAATCAGAAAATGTAACTAAGAACAGAATTTGTTTCGGTGTGGTTTTTGTATTGGACGACAATATTGTATAAATTAATAGTCTGTTTCGCGTGAGAAACTTTATACATCTTCTTGATAAATATTCGATTAAATTATGTGTCACTTTGACAGTATATTACGTTATGTTTTCACTCAGCATTTTCCTCGTTACAACTTGTAAAAACTGCTACCACAAAATATCTTAAATCCTTATATCATATTCATATTTATTTAATTCAATTAGTCTTACGCTATTTTCGCAATTAATGGAGCATCAGGTTTAATCCAATAACTTTAATATTCGGAGAGCGGTACTACAATGATATAAATGACGAGGGCTCAAAGAGTGATTGTCGTCCCATAATTGACACCCGTCTAAGTCCCGATTAGCACGCAATAGTGAAAATTCAATTTCAATGTAAAACTTTCTAACAAACTGACAGCTATTGACAAACCTGTCATTAGTAAAGCAGATCACGGGGGTCGGCAGGGAGTTCGGTGCAGTGAACTGTAGCAACAGGCGGTCGATTTGGAGTCTAATGTTTCGTTAGAAGGAGATCCTTCGAAAGGTTTCGATAAATCCTCCTCGGGAGTCCAAGAAAAACCTGACGAACCAAATAAATTTCACTCAATTAAGTACTTACGATCGGTGCGAGATTCGTCCGAGTGTGTGTCCTCGACTAATTGCAGGAAACGTCCAGGAAAAGTGTGACGTGAAAACATCTATTATGTTAACGAGGATAAATAGACTTTTATGAAGTCGATCGCTTTCACATATTATTAATTAACTTTTTCCTGAGAAAGACTCCTTAATGCATTGGAATTTTCGAATTTTCCTGGTAATTCGTGATACATACAGTGTCTTCTTCAACTTCGATGATCTTGTTATCATCTCAGATTTTTTTTCACGTAAGTTGCATTGTATTAACGTTGATTACAGAAAGTATCCAGGAAAAGAGAAAAAAATCATGATATTAACAGGGATAAATAGAGATTTATGAAATCGATCGCCTTCCCATATTATTAATAAACCTTATCTCGAGGAAGACTCCTTAATATTGGAAGTTTTGAATTCTTCAATCTTCCTGGTAGTGCGTGATACATCGTCTTCTTTAACTTCGAGCAAATTCAGCAGTGTTGACGTTGACAGAGATTGTTAAGCCAGAGTTGTTTCCTTTACACGGAAAATCATTTCATATCGACCTTAATGGAGTTTACATGGTTAATACTCTCTGAAAGCAAATTCTAATTAAAAGCTGTTATAACTAACGAAATTTACCTGCGCAGAGTAACTATTGATTACATTGTCTATAACTAATGAGAGGTATGAAGTTCTTGGAATGCATAATTGTGGCGAATATTAATTATAATGTTCTAGAAGTTTAATTAAAATGTACGTGGTACAAGAAGCGTATGATGTCTAAAATTTAGAAAATTAATAAATATTCGATGAGTTTGTAATGTCGTTTGAACACTTCAGTATACTCACGTGATATGTTAAGGATATTAGTGATCGAAGTTAACGAGCCTGAAAATCAAATAATTGAAGATGAAGAAATAAAGTCATATCATAATTGAGATATAAAGTTCAATTGTATCACTCCCTGAGATTTTCGGCTGCACCTAAGTAGCGTAGGGCAGTTTGAAGCCAGCCAAATTATTTCTTCGGTATCATTAATCTTCGTACCCTATTTTGTTGCAAACCAGAGTTCTTGACAGTGATTAATGAAATTTCCATCTCTCGATATCATTAGTTCTTTGTCACTTTACATCCATTCTTCTTTGGGGACGATATCATCCGCGTATAATCCGAATTCGAAATCCCGTAAGAAGTGAAGGCTAATTTAGAATTGTATACGTAGTCCGCTTGTGCGATTTATTAACAACAATGTATAATATTGTAAAATAAGTTTACTAACATTTGCATGATTGTATTCACTCCTAAGATATTGTTAATAAAATAACCAGACAAAACTGAATTGATAAAAAAAAATAAAATTAGCAAATAATAATTCTAATTAACTTCGAATTAAGTTAGAATTAAAATTCTAATTAAGTTAGAATTATTTTCTTATCTTGAAATTGGTTATTTACAAGTTTATGAAGGTAAATGGTAAATGATTCAAATCATTGAGTATGGGAAGGATATTACACTGAAGAGGATAATATAGAAGATTGATATTGGAATGGGAGCACGAGTGAAAGAAATGGATGGTAGTATTAAATATGGAAGTCCAAATATGAGGATTATGATGTGAAGTATGAAACTTTATATGATAGTGAACAATGGACGATGAAGTCGGATAAAAATGAAGCGAAGGGTTTGAAGGTTTGCAAGGATAGGGTTGAAATGTAGTCAAAAGAGTTGAGTTTTAAATACTGATGCTTTATTTTATATAAAGTATTGTATAAATGTATAAACGCTATAAATACGTGGTATCTATCTATGGTGGTGGTGGGGTGCTAGTCGTGATCGCAAAGAAAGGGTATGACGAGGGCGGGCGGGGTCGGTGGCCGGCAGCGGCGCGCCTTCTATTTACATTCATTCACTCACGGTAAGGGCTGACCTACCATAATCTACCGGTCTCTCTTTTTCACTAACATATAACACGATTATATAATATATGTGTAATGTGTTTTATATATACGAGTTACACATATAGTAATAGTGTGTGTGCGCGCGTGTGGTAATGTGTTCATATATATATACGCGAAGAAATAGTAGTAAATAGTATGTATACATGTATATATATATATATATAAAGAAGACATATATGCGCATGGACGAGTATGTAATAATAATATGTATGCTTGAGTGCGGCAGTGAGTATAACAACTTGTGAGTTCGACCGCGGTTTTTGGCTGCGGACAATCCCATCGGAAGAGAGAAAAAAAGGTAGAGTATTATGTGCGTGAAGAGCGGCGGCCTTACAGATGGAAGATGTAAGAGAAAAAAGTGTTCAGCCGGAGCAACGGTGGGTGTTCAGAAAACAGAACAAGGCCCAGTTGGTCCAACGACGAAGCGCCAAAGCTTGTCCACTGGCTGGGTCCATGGCGGAGCAGCCGGGTCCATGCAGCGTTCGCGTGTATATGTACGAGGGTAGTTCTTGAGATACGGTGTTGGTTGTAATCTGAGCACGATTGATGATAGTTAATCTACCCGGGAGATGACGTCGACTCAATACCAAATCAGCAGAATGGAACAATGGTGACTATGATGTTGCCTTGTCTCTATCTCACGAGTCATACGATCGTAGCTGACAATCGCGGTTTCCATCAGTTTCCTTTGTCGTTATTGATGAACTGTAATTGACTAAATTTTCCCTGAATCTAGTCATGAGACTAATACCAGGTTTTAACAAAAAGAAAATAACGTGAAACCACGGATCACGAGTGGCCAAGCCACGGATTCGTACTTCGTGATATAGCAATTGTATCCGTGCCAGGTACGAGGCTATCGTCTTCACGAGTTGTACTCCACCGTTCGGTATTCAACGAAGTGGTATATACCGACTACACCACTAACTCCGGTGCTCTGACCATGCTCCTAGATTGGACGAAGCTTTGGGAAGAAGACGTTGAGCGCGTTTGAGGATAGTTCGAGACCGGTAAGTGACTGTGGTGGGTTTGCCGCCGTCGCCGAGCCGAGATCGCTGGGGCCTTAGAACGTCTAGTACTTGCCAATTGCGGCGGGGATGATTGCTCCGTGGGAGCCGAGTCCGGCATGGATGGCGCCAGACGGTCCATTGATCACAGCAACTCCGGCGTCATGTCCGCCGATGCCACCAGCAATTCCTGGGCCACCTCCGATGACAGCAATGGCTCCAGGGCCACCGAGTCCACCAACACCGAGTCCACCAACTCCGAGTCCACCAACTCCGAGTCCACCACCAAGACCAAGACCTGAAGTCAATTAAAAACCATAGTTATTTAATACTTGTAGTTGTAAACTGTAATTATTTTAAAGTGTGAATAGGATTAATATCATTCAAAATGATTTAGAAAAGAATACAGACCACCAGCAGCAAGACCAGCACCTCCTGGGGCAGCAGCAGCAGCGGAGCCAGAGCTTCCGTCATCACCGTTGATTCCACCGGATCCAGCATAGAAAGCAACACCACCGTAGCTTGGTCCTACGAGGTTAGCGGTAGCCTGGGATGGTCCAACAAGGGTGGCAGTTCCTTGGGATGGTCCAACAAGGGTGGATGGTCCAGCAGCAGGTCCTACAAGACTGGATGGTCCAGTACGAGGTCCACCAACGGACTTGGCGCCTTCTTGGGGTCCAACGAGGTCAGATGGTCCGCTCTGGGGTCCAACGTTAGCCTTGGGTCCTTCAGCCGGTCCAATGTCAGACCTGCCACCGGTTACTCCTACAACACGACAGAGAAATCATTCCATCGAATGACGTTGTTGCTTCCGTTATCCAATGCCTCTGAATAGGATCCATGTTCCGATTACGCACCACCAGATACGATTTGCTGAACTCCAGCAGCGCCAGCTGCCGCCGCAGCTCCAGCAGCATAGCTGGCACCAAGTCCTCCGGATCCCAGACTGGAAGCACCACCCTGGAGGGAGTTTGCGGTTCCAGCACCAGCTGCGAGTCCACCGCTAAGGCCAGCACCTCCGTAACCGCCACCATGGCCCGTGATGGCAAGACCATAGCCACCTCCTCCGTGACCTCCATAACCTCCATAACCTCCGTAACCTCCGATTCCTCCGTGAGCGATTCCGGCGCGGGCCGTCGCCACTGCTAGACAGGCGAACACAATCTGCGAAAGAGAGTAAGGAGTCAGGAAATCAAGATTTCCATTTCACCTTCCGGATGGTGTAATAGTTATCTCCTATACAATATCCGTGAAAGGATCGGCGAATGTGTGTGTGGTAATATGAGAGTGAAATCTCCCGAAAAAGGAATAAGAAGACACCAGTTCTATCTATCTTATGCCAGGTATCGGTTTACGGAAGCGTCGTAACGAGTCAAGTATCCCTATGTTGCGGATTTAGATTTCCATTGGCTTGCCGCCGATTACGGTCAACTACCGCGAGATACGTGTAACATAACCGCGGCTTTCACTTTCAATACACGTCTACCGTTGCTTGATCGTCTGCATTAGAACATTGAAAAGTAACTCCTCGTGATATTAGAAAATCCTTTATTCGTTTATCGTTTTAAATATCCCTTAAGCTGAGTGAATCGAGATAAACGAAGACCGATTCTTGATATGCGAAGGAATACTATTCACTGTATCATAATGTAATTTTTCCGTATTCAGAAAGCACAAGAGATTATAACGATATGATACCGACGGGAGAGTCGTTATGTCATAAATTTGTAATAAGCGAGCAGTGGAGTGCACTAAGCGCATCGGTACGAGGGAGAAAATTTATTCGAGACAAAGTGGTAGACCGATGCAGCCGTAACGGCCTGCAGTAACGTTTCGTAATTGGAGTGATAGCGAACCGATTGCATTTTCGCGTTCCTATTCCCATTCCCTCCCTACCCTGTTCGCACTGCTTCTCTCTCTCTTTCTTTCTCTTTTTTCTCCACGTCGATCACCCTGTTTACCACGCCTAATGACCATATTAGGGGTAGAAATTTTTCCAGGATACCCGTTAATAGGCTGTCGCGTTCGCGAGCTTACAAACCGCAGAAAAAGTAGTCCTCTTGGATTTTATGCAATCGCGCCTATGCCGGATAGAGTACTGCTAGTTAGCGTAATCATGTTCGACGCAAGACCAGGCTGCACGAGATACATAATTAATAGACGACCGGTAATGTTCGACTGAGATTAACCGGATGGTAATCCCGAGAACGGTATGAAACACTTGGAACTAATTAGATTTTGCATTAGAATCGCGAATTTCTACCTCTTTCCAAAGAAATCAATTCCCGTGCGAATAAATTGAAGGATAACGATCCTTGTTAAACTAACAGTTTTCTCGTGCAATTTAAAGCCCCGTTGATTTGAATTCATTTGCCACGGAAGATCGAGACTTTAATCGGAGAAATGGTAGGGAATTATGCGTGCACGTTAAGTGATGGAAAAAGGGAATATTAGAGAGTGAACGTGTCACGCCCAACCCGAGACGTTGCACTTAAATGGCACCGCGGTCTAGAATTATGCATATCTAACGACTTTGCGAAACTTTCACATCCCGTTTACGCGGAACGAACTACCGTAGCTGTTCGTGTGACGTGGTCGACCGAACGTTCCCGCGACCCCGTGATCGGAAAAAGACCGACCGTTCTGATTTCGAAACCTCCCCGCTTATTAACTCAAATATCAATTTCCCAGGATTATTAAACAACTAGAATCTAACTTGGTAAAAAACGGAATTTATATTTCCATCTATTAATTAAAGAAACATTTAATAATCAAGAAAATTTAGCAACGTTAATATCAATTTTGAATATCGTCAAGATTGGAGTAAATACTGGGGTGATTTGATTTGAACGATACTTAACCTAATAATCTAATTTCAAGTTACTTTCGGCTTCAAGAAAATGGATTACCGTGCGAAAGTGGAATTTTAATATTGAAAGCAAAGCAAGGGAAACTGGACGTCGAAGAGTAAAAGTGATATAGCACTGTTCTGTATGCAATTTATAGTGCAGTGAGTATCGGTGAATGAAGATGCATCGATGATTGAACCGGTCGGTTGGACTCGTTACTGAATGGCAATGATGTTATTACAACCGGTTTTGTGACGCGGATAGAACACCTTGCAATGGAATTTCTTGCTTTATGAATGGAACCCGTAAGGAGGACAATGTCGGTTTCGGGCCGTTTGTTTCTTTGTCCATTTGCTCGTGCGAAAAGGACGAGGGTACTCAAGCCGTGACATTGAGTTAGTAGTTGTCTCGGGCACGCTTCAAAAGAGGGCGAAAACAAATGAAATAGAAAAGCACTGTGAGGTGACTTCTGTTGGAATAATACAAAGCTATTTTCCAACTTCCGAAAGTCTTTTCACGTTCACCTTGCTTGTAAATTAGTAGGAAGTTCCGAAGAATTCTTTTCGTTTTAACATCGAAGCTTCTTGCGTACCGAGTACGATTATACTTTTTAATCGTTGCTTTTGTTGGAAGTTTAATTAGCGAACTCGATAAAGGAACAACCTTACGAATGGTTTAGGGAGCTATACTCAAAATTAAACTTGCACCTCGATTTCATTTGAATCGATACCCTCGTGATTGAAGAAAATCAGTTAGCATAGAACCATCGTGGAAATTCTCCGCTCAAAGCATGTACTTATACCAATCGATTATAGAAACTTTCCGGAAAACAATAGCCCACTTAAACATTCAGCAAGGAAAAGTTTTAAAGTAGTACAGCTTGTACATCGTTGAATAGGGCCAAGTAAAAGGTGCCGTTTCAGAAGCTTGAAAATAATAGAGCCATTATTTAGAATGAATATAAATCAAAGAGAGATTACTATTACATGGTGAACCGTAATAAGAGAAGTAGAAGCGAATATTGAAATTAAGAGCGGGAACTGGAAGGGCGAGTTAACGGTAAAACTTGAAAAGTCTCGATAACCGACTAAACAACCCCAACGAATCACCAACCCCGTGGATACTCACAAAGGCCTTCATGTTTGGTGTGTGTGTGGTGGGCTGGTAGTCCGCTGAATGACTGACTTGGGCCGGGCCGGCGGGCCTTATATACGCCTAACTCTACTCTGACCACGCTCCACAATCACCATCCTTTCGAAAGCAAGGCACTCCACCACCCTCCCCCCAGAAAAACTATAATCCCATGGCATAGCACCGGCCAGCATAGTTGGAGGTAGTCCCACCAGTGTCTTTAACAGGGGTAAAGAGGGACTCCCTTTACTCTTTCCTGGAGATTTCCAGTTGTAGGTTGTTCGCGTTGTATCCGAGACGACTTCGTCCATGTATAACGGACGAGAGAGCAAACTCCTACTCCACCCGCCCCACCAACCTGGCCTACACACTCGGCACTTCTATACCAAGTGCAACCAGGTACCACCCGGGTTACCTGGTCACCTACGATATAACTCTCTCACAGGCGTGGTGCATGACATGCACGCGCGGTGCACGAAACTCACGGATTATCTTACGTTATCCCGGAGTTATAGCGAATTTTAGCAATATAATGAGTGGGTATTAGATAAGAAGATAAGAAAGTCATAACATAATAGATGCACTGGTATCAAAAAATACCAGAATGTAATTCTTCACGTTTGTTGAATTAAATTAGAGATGAGGACAAAGCAGTACTATAAATTTATTGCTAAAATAATAAATAACATTTTAAGCCGATCAAATAGAATGAAAAATTCTATTAGAAAACAGAAGGGTCAAGTTGAAATCAATTATAAAATTCTTTGCGGGTATTTCCTTGCTAATATAGGATACGAAAGTAGTAATTCTTTTAATTTGGAATTTGATTTTGAGGGAATCTAATAAGACACTTAACATTATCTACACTGAATTCAAGAAAATCGGTCCTAGTATATACTCGAAGAACTCGATACGATGATTATATTATCCCGAGGAAACGATGGAATTTTGTAGGATAAAATACAGCGCCGCATGTAATTGGTGTACTAAGATATTGCACGATTCTTGTTAGCTTTCATATCTTTCTATTAGCAGAGCAAGGTGCAATTCCCGGAATTGCAAACTCCGAAACTGGGAGTTTTAATGGAACCATTCATCTGCACAAGAGCAAGGAAATAAAGATAGGAAGGAAAATGGAATTCACTTGTCACGTATTCATTATAAAAATGCATGCATTGGATCTTGTAAACAAATCTAATAGTAAAATCACTCGAGTCAAAAAGAGTTTCGAGGCTTCTCTTAGGCACGAGTGGCCATTAAGCGAAAAACCGTCGTCAGTTCCTTAAAAAAAAGGGAAGTCCGAGAATGGCTACGCATGGTCCAGATTATGGCCCGCTCGTTACTTGGAAACGAGGCTCTCGTATCGAAAAGGAGTTTCACGTTTCGAGGCAAACGCGAAACACTCTAAAGAGTTGGAATTACGGGTCGTTCAATGGCCTTAACAGACCTGAATTCTTTTCTAAATAGATTGCCTGCTACCGCCGCCGTCGTTTGTTACTTATTACCTCAACCTACTAATTCCAGCTGGTACTTTGAATTATACAAGAACCTGGGAATAAGATCGAGCCACCGCCGAAAGGGGTTGCTTTTCACCCCGGGCGACAATTTCAATTATTCACGATATTTCGTTTGCCTTAAACAAATCTGCCTGAGAAACTCCATTAAGGCTTCCCCAAACGTGTCATGATATCTCAAAGTCTAAGTATCTGATCCGGATCTGATCTGTGTATTTTCTAACGATTTCTGCAAAAATGATATTATATTCGAATATTTCTCTCCTGAGACAGTATGAAGCAAATAAAAGTACAAACATTGTGCGGAACTCAAACGATAGATGATACTTGGAATCCCAAGTGGCAATATAATAATTATGCCAGTGTCTATCGAGTAGAATTATGTCGAGCATTTTCAACTTTGGATAAGTAGCCAATTACGAAATGAGTAATTTATGCACATAATTTATCTAATCTCCTCTGAAATCCTAGTTTATGCTGACATTAATTCTGAAGAAGATTCAGTGTATACGTTTCAGTACCAAAGATCCAATATTTAAACAATCTTCTTGTATCATCAGTGCAGAACTAAAATTTAAATAATTACCTAACAGAGGAAGATAATTATAATAGCAGATATATTATTCGGGGGTAAACGTGTGCCAAGTAAACGTGCCAAGTAATTATCTTTCATCGTTAAATGATTAAAAGATAATTAGGAAGAAATAGGAGCTGTTCGAGAAAACTCATCCGCGGCTGGAGAGCCACGGAGAAGATTAAAGCGATTGAGAAAGGGAAGGTGGTCCGTCCGATTAAACGAAATTAATCAATTTCGACTTGGTGCCGATTCCACGTACATCATGGCCAGGTGGTTTTCCGACTGGCAAAAGTGAAAGCCATTATATTATTTGACGGCCGCGAAAAATGTCGATCTATCGCGAAAGTCGCCCGCACATATCTTTTCTCGTTAGCTAGCCCTGACCGGTTTCGAATATATAAAGCGATACGGCTGCCGCTATCACTCTTTTCGTGCGCGTTCACCCTCGAACGCTGGACCAATCGGTTCGCTGTAAAACCGATTCCCTTGGATTGCAATTCTTTGATTAATTAGATATTTATTTAGACGACGTGTTAAAATCGTGTTAATTTACTAAATCATGGAAAAACTTGCATCATTTGCAAACTTGCGTCATTTTACAGTTACAAGCCAATGCTTCATTCATTACGCAATCAAATATCCCTCATAATTGTAATTTATAAATTCGTTGGTATACCACATTGATCAAATTTCATATGCTATCAATTTCTTTCACTCAAGTAATTAAATACTTTACAGAAGCGAACTTTAATCATCGAGCTCATTCAGTAAGCTCGCATTAATTTTCAGCTGCACATTTAAAGTCTTATATAATCCACTGTTGTTTCTCTTCCACCAATCGTACACATTCTGAATAATTGAAAACTATCGTGGAACGATTCCTAGATCGATTGGCACGTTCTTGTCAGATCAATATCCAGACATCCGTTTCTGATAAGTCCACTTTCTCAACGGTCTGTACCGTGAATCGAATTGAAATAAAGCCATTCCTCAGTCACGCTATTAGCTTGAAACAAGAATATAAGTCAAATATATTCCGCGTATTTACAGCACTTGCATATCGATATCTTTTGGTTTTCTTAACCCATTTACATGGATAAGTGCACGTAATGTATATCTACTTAGTTCTTGCATTTTAACTGTCGATAACTTTGACCCCTCGTGGCTTCGATCAATTTCTGACGACCTGTACCATTTTTGCTAATGTGCACATTTTATCTCCATAATTTGCTACTCCCATTAATGCATCATTAAAGTCATATGTTTCCAATTTTCCATCGGTAAATTTAAGTAAACCCCGATTTTTCAGTATCGTAGTTTAACTAATAATATACAAATGTAAATATGTACATATATTAATATACATACGCTACGAAATACACTTTGACATTTTTGTTAATGGACCATTAAGGAAATACAGATCGGTCTACTCATATATAATATTATTATATTTATTATATTATTACATAAATAAATCCATAATAATGCAACAAGTGTACAAAAGGATAAAAGTAATTTTAGCAGCATACCGATATATTACAACAACCCAAGTCGATATTTTTAAGTTCAACCTTTCAGTTTCTTAACCTATTACATCATCCAATCTGCTATGGTATAAATAAATTCTATGCTTCTAGAGTAGCGTTTTAATATACCAAATTTAACGTATAGGTTAATCGATGATGAGCAAGATAAGGGTTCCAAGGTTGTTGAAAAGTACAGATATAAATGGACTCGGGTTTTTTTGGAATTTTTTCAAATTTCCTTGAATTTTATTCATTAGACATGGTGACTGTTAAGAATAGCAACGGTGCCGTTCTCATGCATCGATTGTACCAATCGGAGCGTGTCCCTTTCTCCATGGTCCGAGGGGACCATAAGACTGATCCATAGCGCGGTTCAATCAGTGCACCCCTTTACCAAAGGTCGAACATTAAACGAGTTCTCACTCGGTGTCTACTGCAGAATTCACCTCGCGGTATGTCCTTGGCGACAGGATTGCGTAATCAACTTGTAAATTCAATCCCGTAAGGTTCATTCGCCACGACTTCGTAGTGCACTAATCGTAAGTACCGAAAGGAAGTGCAATTCTATATTGATACTCTGCCAAGAACTGGTGTCAATCACACTCGAAGTTCCTCTTGAATCTTCCTCCGTGCTTTGCTTGAAAAAATATTTTAGGTAGAAAGTTTTCACGTATCACTATTTAAGTCTTGTAGATGAACAATAATTATAAGTCATGATATGGAAATGGATAAGGAACTCCATCTTTTATATAGCATGTATGAGGGTTTATCCAATGATCGAGTGTTATAAATTACAATAATTAATGCACTGTAATGTTATATAATGTGTCCTGCAATTAAATTCTTCTTCGATAATTTTATTATTCATTTCTTTTTTCGGAAATTATTATAAGTTACGATTTTGAGAATCCGGAGTGCTTATTGATTACTTGCTACCTCCAATCGTTCAATACATATATTTTCATGAAACCAACATAATTGATATCACTCTTATTTGCACAATTATATCACCTAACCCATAGCCAAGCCACATGAAAGCATATTCGTTTTTACTGTAAAAATTCCCGTTCGCTTGAGATACGCCAGGAAAATAAAGACCAGAGAATCGCGTAGTTGTTGGAGAACCGAGAGTCACATTTACGAGTTGATTGCCGACAGTGCCGTCTGCGGCGTCGACCCGACGCCAGTGCGCTTTTGCTCCAATTTTTATGTAACAGAAGGATGTGAAACCGGAGAAATTTTATTCATGAAACCAGCGTTAGGGGATCCATGGGAAAAGTTCGTTCTTTGTAAGGCTGAGCGATATCGCGAAGGAGTCTGCTGGTTTTTGAAGGAAACTCTCCGTCGATGAGTCGCGACTCCGGTATGAAGCACGTGCTCGGTGACGCGTTCTTGACACTGGGTTGCTGGGTTGCTGGGTTACTTGGTACGTAGGTTTCTAAGCTGCAGGGTCGTCATGCCTCTGATACACTATACATTCAAATCAGGTGCATCTAGTTTGTACCGTAACCACGGCTTGCTTTAAACTATTTTTCTTGGGTTAATTCATTTTTAATGCATACTCTGGAACTCATCTTAATGGATTATCAGGAAAATACGTACTATAAGTCACCTTGGCTGACTTGATTCTGTTAGTTAGAGGTAATATAAATTTTATGTGGTAACAATTTGATTTCACTTTTTTGGTACACGTATTTGCACTGTAATGGTTTGCTCTAAATAACTTTGTTGTTTAATTTACTTTTTATATAAAATTTAGAGTTATTCTAAATATTATATATTATATCGTTAATATTGAATATATTATTATTTTGTGAATAATATTAGTTAGGGTATACGGTTGATTCGGTTCTATTAATTAGAGGTCAAGCAAGATTATTTGTTTATTTCATCTCTAATCAAAAATAAAATTTATTGTACTTAGAAGTTTCATGCCAGGTTTATAAGCTCTTCCTTAGGATTTAATTAATTTATATCCTATACATTTTGTGCCAGCAATTCAAATAAATACCCAATTAAATACTATTTACCTTGTACTTATGAGAATTCTGGACCAGCAGTTTACCAATCTTTAATATTAGTTAAACTGTTATAAAGCTTAATTAAAATCATTTTACAAATATATTTATTAAATATATTTTACGATGAAAATTACACATTCCATAAGTAAAGTAAATGCAATCAAGGCCGTATTACGATCACCACAATTTTGATACAGTAAAGAAATATTGTTCCAAATCAATTAATTTGATTGCCTAAGAAAAAGCGTAGCAGAGAATTCCGTAACATTACAACTTCCATTTGGTCGATTATAAATAAAATCAAGCAAATAAAATGATGCACATCTAAATCGAATTACACAAACATGACGTTTACATTCGCCACGCTCGTGCGACTCAAATCGATGTTGTTAACAGAGTTTAAATCCACTGCGAGCAGAATTTTATTTGCTGAATTCATAGCGTATGCAGGTCCAAGTAATTAAAAGGGTATTCGTAAATAATGTATAACGTGAAACTTTTTTGATTTACTAGTAGAAATTATGCAAAGCTACCGAATAAATAAAGAATAGGAAACTAGTTCGATGCTAATAATAGTATGAATTTGATTAATAGATTTATTCTTCTGATACGAAATTATCAGGAAGTGGAAGTAATTGTATTCAATGTGATTAAGATCTGAAATAAAACTAGATTCTTCTTCAGTTGTAAGAATAAAATTGATTAAACTTTAAAATTGTGTAAAGTGGATATTTGCGGATAATTCACAGACAATTTAAAAAACAAACGGGGAAACAACAACAAGAAGTGAATGACAAGTTAAAGGTAAACTCGTGAAAGAAGGAAAAACGAGTACAAAGGACGGGTTGACGAGCTCTTCTAGTCTGATAGTTCGCTTCAGCAACTAGGCTCGAAAGTGTCTTATGTAATAAGTGGAGCGGGATAGTGTGGGCTACCGCCGTCCACCCAGAGAACTGCCCATCATTTCCGTGTTCTGCGAGCCACTCGGTCGTGAGCGTTAGACGAGCACCGTTTACTTATGCATCGCCGTTCTCTACATTGTCCGCACTTCGTTTTCCTACGCTACTTTGCTGGTCTGTGACAATTGATTCATAGTAGCACAATAGAATAAATCGGGGGAGATAGAATTAATTAAAATTAATATCAAGATGCTAGAATTAATAAAATTTTTTAAGAAGGATCGATAATTTTATGTATACAATAATATATATATTTAAACCTTTAATTAAATTTATTAGAATAATGTCTTTTGAGAAATATGAATTATTGATGAAGTCGTAAGTGAAACTAATATAATCAGATATTTTTTAATACAGTGTAGAAACGGGTTATTATAATTAAATTGTAGTGTGACAAAGTTCATTTGCTGTATATTCGAGAAATGAGTTAATTGTCTGTTCGTATTTCTCGAATTGACAAAAGTACAGATTCATATATGTATTACCGAAATGAATTTTATATTTAACGCGGGTTATATTTATATTCAACAGTCATTCTTTTTCCTTTAATTTATTAGTTGCGAACATATTCATCGGATATTTATTATGGTTCTAATTATGAATCTTCTATTAAAATCTATAGTATGTTTTGCCAGAGTTCAAATTAATTCTAATGAAGTTAACCCTAACTCCGTATGACACCCGTTATCGATTTCTTCTACTCAAGTTCACTTGTTACCACATACACATATGTATCTCCTCTTTGAAGCCACTACCCGTCTGCCATTAATTATTCCGCATAATACAATACACAGTTAATATTACTAATTATCATTTGCTACGTAGAAGAGTTCACATTATACACATAAAATGCACGTCTGATTAAAGTATAACCATATCTACTGTGGAGTTTTGGAAGGAAGGTATAGTTATGACTTATATAATTTAAACTTGTTTATATAATATATAATATATAACCTATATAATATATATTATATGTCCTATATAAAGATATAACATATGCAAGCCAGAGGAGATAGAAATGTCACCCGACACCTATATCACGAGTGTCGTCTTTGGAGAACGTAAGAGTAGTATACACATCACTGGAAATAATAGTGAATAAAATACTTTCTGCTTTCGTGTGTGTGTTGAATCGAAAGAAGACATGCGACGATCCGCATCAATGATATTTAAGATAGCAAGAACGACGTGCACTTACGACAGTCGGCGATGTAACTATAGTAGCGTGTACCAACAGTGACCGGTATTGAACGGAGCATAATTTCCGTGTTCAAGCGGGCACACGGTGACGCATATTCATAATCACGTTACCCGTTGTTCCTGCCGGGTTTGTCGAGAAGTTACGCGCGAGCACGATTTCTTTCTCCGGTTTCCTTCAGTCAACATAATAATGTCCACTCAGAACCCGTTCCAATAATTCAACTTTACCCGAACGACACATTAATAATCTCCTTTATCATTCGCCGCGTGATACTTTCATTTCAACTTCAGGAAAGTTGTCTGCCTCATGGAAAAATGGATTTTTTACGACTCAGAATTTCCTTTGAACCGCGTTTATTTTATTCTTGACGAAGGAGATTAGTAAATTCTTGATTTGCAATTTATGTCTTATTACTCGGACTCGATAGTGCTTCCAATGCAGCATTGGGTACTTGATAAAACAAAATTAAGTATTTAATTCCGGATTCTCTTAAAATTATGGTGATTTTTCTGTTTATAATTTTATTGAATCGTTATTCAAACTAAAGTTTATTCTTGCCGAGAAAGATAAATAAACTTTTGATTCGCAATTCAAGTTCTACCACCCGAGTCACTCGATAGTAGTTCGAATATAATATATATTACTTCATATTTACAAAGATAAAGTATTTAATTCAAGTTTCTATAAAAAATTATGGCGATTCTATTGTTTATAATTTCCTTAAAACATTAATCAAATTAAAATTATCGAAAGTGATCCAGGCAGCACGCGAATAATTATGATCCTTCCAATAAATAATTAGTATATCTAATGGCGATAATAAAAATTGAATAACGATATTCTAACACGATAACAATTATTACATTAACCAATGACATGAACTACCTGGTTGTTACAAGGACATGTAAATCCTGTTCAGTTACTGGAAACCGTAGAAATTGGAGTTTCTATCATTACATAAAGAGCCTTCCCCCCGTATGAAATGAATATGAAAATCAGGAGCAAGAGATAAAACACGAGATAAATTTCGGAATAGTAGGCAGTAATTTAATAATTGTTAGATTATCATCGACCTGTTAACGAAGAAGAAATCTATAGCTAGCTGGTGGAGAAGAAAAAGGCCGGTGAACGCGAATGCATTGATTTCCCTGAGATTAGAAGTCGAGTTAGGGTTGCACCAGTCAACTTGGTATGCGTATGTTAATTGATTGCGCAACACTCTTCCGGTCTGCTTGCGGTGTATAGAAGGGTAGAGAAATACCGACGGCCACTCTTTCTCTTTTTTCCATCCTTTTCCCTTTATCTCTTTGTTTTCTCCATCCATTTCTTGCCGCGAGGAATAAGACACGCCCAGATCATGCTTGAATATGAATATTGATAACGTACAGTATTTCTTATGAAGTAAAACGTATCGATAGTTCATCGACACAGCCTTATGTTCTATTTTACATTTACATCAATTTATATATGTTAGAATATTGTTGTGTCTTAATTGTTTATTGCATTAAAGAGAGTTGCAAACTATCGTCATTTGCTGAGTTGTGCAAGAAAATTATAATAAATACTGTAAATTAGTGGGTTCGTGGTAGCAAGGTTACTCAAGGATAGTTTTTTGAAATCAAAGATTTGAATATCTTTGGTCGAACGAGAGATATTTAAAATTCTAATCGAGCGGGTAATCGATATCGAGAAATGCAAACCTCTCCGTGGGAATTCCGGCGTTATTTAAAATTCTGATTAAACCTACTTGGATAACCACGGTCCGAGGGAGAAGTCTCGATAGTGTCGTTTTGATTGGATAGAACGGAAAGAGTGTCTCCTATGGGGTAAATGCCGCTCTTCCCGAGTTATAGATATAAGGTCAGTACAATGTTATCTTGTTCCATGGGAAACGGACATTTACCAAACAGCCCTTGTTTGGAAAGCTAATTTGGATAAACGATGGTGCATCCACGAATATAGAAATGGAAATGAGATCGGAAAATGTCGGAATATATACTCGGTGGAATTATTAGAAATATTAAAGCAAGGTGAAATCAATTTGAATAAAATTGAATATTTTTACAAGTGATTTTGGACGGCATCGATCGGCCGTTATAGATTTGCAAGTTAAGTAAAATGGATGTTATCTGAACGAAGTCCTAAGCTTTAAATGTAATAATTTCTCCGATATTTTATAGTTAATTATGTTTGCCATTTTTATAACTATTTATAATTTTGAATTCTTATATTACTTTATAGATATTATGTAAGATCTGCTTTTTATATTTGCATAAGCATTTAAAACTTTACATTCTACAAAGTTGCCTTAGCCGCTTCATAAATCTTGTTACAGTTAGAGTTACATAATCTGCATGGGATAAACTATCGAAGAATAAATAAAGGATTTTATTGGTGGAGCATAATAGGGTGTGGGAGAAGTCATTATCGCGTGTAATTTCTCCTACAACGAATGTCGAGAATGTCAGAACAATTGGCACGTTTCGAGATAAAGTTCAACAGAGAAGATAAAGTGCTAATGATAGTATTGCAATAAATAGTACGTAGTACTATTATAAACATCTGTAAAAAAACCATAATCGATTTCAACCATCGCGTAGCATTTGCATTATTATTTAACACCGCTTTTAACATTCGATACATGAAAAAGTTAAATTTATGTTAATAACTTTTCGCCACCAGTTCTCGGTGTTTTATTTATGAAGTATATTCTTAAAAATCAGTTAATGACAAATTTATACATTTATTTCGGTAGACAAAAAGTTCAGGAATTAAAATCTTATAAAAATCTCTCCGGGCGGAGTGTATTTAATTCGATTCCCGTAAGTAGGTATATTTATGAAGAGTTTTATGCTCGTACGACTCAATGAAATGCGAAGAACGAAAATTTCACCTGGAAAAGGAAGTCGGCTCATTCAATCAAGCACACTGCAGTAGATTTATAGAGCTCTTTACCTCCACATAAGAGGAACGCTTGTCCCTTGAATACCCAGCTCTACGAACTCTATCGTATTCAATCCTTTCGATTACCAGTTTACTTCGATGCTGAAAAGGGAGGAAGAAAATTCCTTCCTCGATAAACATTGATTTCTTAATATTATTCCAGAATTTCGATTAGAGGATTACGTTATGTCCGCTGATTAGCCGCGTAAGTAGAAGTATCCCTACGAACTCCGCCGTATTCAATCCTTTCGATTGACAGTTTACTTTGATGTTGAAACGGGAAAAATAAAATGCCTTGATAAAAGCTAATAGTTTTTAATATTATTCGATTAGAGGGTTAACTTTATGTCTGTCAATTAGCCGTGTAAGTAGAAGCGGCGCGTCCTGTGTCAGACTTTCTCAATTATACAATACGTGCTTCCACCTGAATTAACAAAGAGTCCGGAAGCGCAACGAGATCATTAAGACTGATGGGAAGAAAGGTGTGACGACAATTCTTAATTTAATGACCATACGTGTTAGTTCAATATATTTCTGTCATAATCGACGAATTCACGAGCAAATTACTAGAGTTTGATTAATAGTTGATTGATTAAGGTAGATTCATTTTTGGTCGTTTTTTCATTGGCGTTTCTAATTGCATTTTTTCTTATTTGTTGCTCGATGTAATTACTCAACATTGCGTGGAATTACCGTTTTTTTATTTAACGTGGATTCAAACGTGTTCAAGGGGTACTCGTGTATTATTTTGTGATTGCTCCCTGTGCAATTTACCGAAATGTTATTTTTCCCTCGATAACATTTGCGTCATCTTTTGTCCCTTCTGTTTATGCATCGTTGACCCACCAGATGCGAAACACTGTTACTCGATTAGCTGTAAATATCAAAGATAGAACCTTGCGATAGTTTTACTAAAATTCGTTATTCACGACCTTCGATAATGTTTATAGAGTATGCAGCTATAAAACGAGCAAATAATTAATATTCTAATAATATCATCTTGTAACATATTTTTTATCTTTATTGTATTCTGCCACTGAGGCCTTGTCGGCGTATAAAAACCATCATTTTTTTAAAAAAATGATAAACCTTTGATCATGTATTAATTCTTTATTATAGTTAATTAACGGCGCTAAAATCTGGAATACCAGGAAAATTTTGTAAATTAAATAACAGATGAAATGCTGATATTAACATATCTCCAGAACAAAGTTCGAATTAGATAAATAAATGACATATTCAATTCGTGATAACAAATAAATTAATATCATATCACATTTATGGAAATTATAAATGGAACCACAGTGAAACTATAAATTCCACGAAGAGCAAGGTACACTTTCTTAAAAACCATAATATCGAGCATAATGTTTGCATCATGTTAAGCAATTGAGCGTACTCGCAATTAAAATTTCTATAAAAAAGTGCCGGCCAATAATTGCAGGATAATCTATCGGGGCGGTGAAACCGCGAATAACGCAAGAAGCGCGAAGCGTAAACGGCGCGCTCCCGTTCTCCATATCGATATTTGATTTTTTTTTCCGTGGGATCGGTTTAATAGCGGCGAACCGCAGCCTCGGTGACTCGGACACTACCAGAATCGTATTCCTCGCGGCGGATACGCTACAATTCTTTTACAGAGCTAGCCGCATATTAATGACTCTCGACTTCATGCGGTGCGACTTGGTACGCGAGCAGCCGAAGCGTGTCGCGTAAAACGTTGAATAATAACTGCATTCCGGTGCACCGGTTACTGCAGGCCTAGCGGGTCTGCCTATTCGCCTGTTTGCCACCGTAAAACCGAAACGCCAATTCCACCGATATCTATATAATAAAACACGAATCACCGCTACCCTCCATTCAGCGTACGCAACCCAACGACGATGGATCGGAAATTTGTTTCATTCTACCTGATTCGTGATCTCTGTTTTCACCGTGGCGATTAGTAAAGTCGGATGTTGTTTATTTGTAGTTGTTTTATTGATTCTTACGGTCGAGTTCAACAGAATACGCGATTCGCAACGTAGACACATGGGGTTTTTCATATTGAAACATTTATGAAGTCAGGTGTTATTGCTGCATTCTTTGGTACGAAGAATTATGGTCGCTTTGTTGGAGATAAATAGAGTTGATTGAACAAATGAATTAATCGTGCTTTTTGTGACAACTGTTGTAATTCTTACACTTAGGGCACATTGTTTGAGGTAGACACTGCCGAGGTTTTGCTGAAATATTTCTTGCCTTGTAACGAGAACGGAGTAAAGGAAACAGATAGACAGTGCAGAAATATGCGAAACCCGAATTCCTCTCATCGTGTAATCGCTATTCTGACAAGAGATGTAATGTTCAGACGTTTGCTAGCCATAAAATTTACGGTAAAAACGTGGTTACCACTCGAGACTCGAACAGCAAATGCTTTAAGAAATGTTCCGCTGCACTCTGTCTGTTCCTTTTACCGACATACTCTCCTGACGTTTCAAGAAATCGCGGCAGTTTCCCGGTTCCCAGACACTTTTTATCCAGAAATGAATCTTCCGAAAAAATATCGGTCTTCGTCAGCTTTGTTTAATGTGTATCGAGTTACGTCGAGGTGCAGATTATTTATTCTATGATCGATGGTAAGTGTAGCAGGGAAAATATTTGGTTTGAGATATCCGAGCTAAAATGCATCAATGCATTTATTTACCTAAGCTTTTGCGGAAAGGTTATGATGAAAGGTGAAACCTAGCAAGCAAGGGGTTGTCGTTAAACCGCCCAGTCAATATTGACACTAACTAGAGGGAGAATTCTGCGTCAATGGTAAAAGCCCCTTGCATTCATATCGTCGAACGTGAGGAAAGCCGATTTTCCATCTTACTATAAAATCTTATTAAAAACGAGAAATATTATTGTTTTGTGTATCATAGAATCTAATCTTATTCACCCGGGTTATGAAATATTCATTATTCGCTTTATAAAAATGGGTTAAATAACAGTAACCAATAATTCATTTTTAAATACACAGTTGTAGCAATCTGTACGAGTAATTAATACAACGATAATTATCTCAACAAATTTTGGTAATCTGATATTCCTGAATTTTCTTATAGGGAGTAAAATAAAGTCATTATTATCACCTAAGAATAGAAAAGAATATCTCCATACTTATCCAACTTTATAAATTCATGAGAGATGCATCCGTGACCAATTGAATTTAATAATATTTCTAAAATTACGTATAAAATTATTATATTACGATTTTCGCTTAACTCAGAAGCCGATTTCCCTTTCGATGGATCGTTAGATGTAGTGGAGTTACAGCGTACGTAGTAGTCAGGAGACCGATCAACCAATCCCCTCGATAGTTCGATCGGTCGAGCAAGCAAGTAAGCAAGCGAACGGGCACTTTTTGCTGGTTCTGAAGGCATTGTGAGTCGTTGGTTGCGCAATGATAGCGCTCGCCAGCTCGCTCCCGATAAGTTCATGCTCTAGAATCCAGGCCGAAGGCGTTACTGCGCTTATAACCAGATGCTATGTCTACTGAACACTAGGGAATCGTGTTATTTTACCGGAAGCATCATCTCGATTGCATACCTTCTGAATCATCGTTAATCCCTCGCCTTAGTAACCGCTTTACCTTACAAGTACGATAAGACACCATAACATACAATGTTTTACTGTATTTGCCATAAAGGGACATTGAAAACGAAGTAACTTCTATTGGTTTAACATCATTTATAATAGAGACTTTTTTGCCGAAACATGCTGGAATTGATTAGGTTAATATGTTTGGATAAAATGTATGTCATCGGTGAGAAAATGCATCGATTTTACGACTACTCCGGAGACTGGCAGACATACCAATTTCTTAGGACTCTATACCCGGTTTCTACATCATTTGCTCTATTAGTTAATTCTCAGACTGCCTAATAAATCTTAAGTCGAATCAGGGGAGCTCTCTTCCTGGAATCGTGACACTTGCCTAACGTATAACGACCTATTCTACTTCTTTTTTTCGATTGCCTCTTAAATTCGACTATCGATACGCGACAGTTATACTGTTTAAATTCATTTTATCAATTTTGCTAGGTTGATAATATTTCTTAACTTCGATTGAAAAAAATTATTGTACTTTCTTGAAGAGGTTGAATTTCGGAGACCTGCGTTTAACTAACAAAAAGTGATATGAGTTTAATTGAACTTATAATATCTTTTAATTTAGTTTGATGTGTTTTATAGTTGCATATAGTTTCATAGTATTCGTACCATAATTAATAAAAAAAAGTCGGTACACTTTGTCGAAGACGATGTAGTTTAGAGAACTTTGTTCAACTATCAGCAAGTGATGTATTTACTTTGGACGATAAGCAGTAATCCAGGTAAATATTCACGATACATAGGGATGCTCGTAGAATACGGCGGGTTGGCAATCGTAAATCCGGTTGAATCACCGAATCGCAAATGCAACAGTGGATGCAAGCATACATATAGAATGACCCTGGAAATTAACAACGGTGGCTTTCTACGGGATTGTACCGAGACACCGAGAATCTGTCCGTCCTCTCGGTTCCCACGTGAACACTTCGACAAGTCTAGTACAATTCTCTCCCTTGTTCATGATAATTAAATGCAACACACTTATTGACGTATAGCCTGGTACCAATTATAACGAACAATTAGCAAATGGTGCCAGTGGTTCTACTACTTTTATATAAATATTTAACGCACCACATAACGAAGATACATAAATAATGCAGTGGGAAGAACGTGTCAAGATATTTCCATTAATTTTAGATTCACCAATTTTATTAGCACGTATTGATAATAAAAAATCGACAAAGAAAATATTCTTTTTCAGGATTCCGTTCAAATCCATTCCTAGAACGCGATACAATATTGTTTGCAATATCGCGATTAAAGGAGATAATTAGGTGGCTTATTTTGTATGGGCCACCCTTATATAGTAATACCTAACAATAGTAAGAATAATAATAATAATTGCAATATTAAGAAGCATGCTTTTAAATGAAATAATTAAGTGGCTTATTCTATACATGACACCTGGTATACCTGGTTGATAGTAACTTTATATCTGTCAACATTTATCATCAACATTCGATCTCAGAAATCGTTATATGCGATACTCAAAGTGTATTATCACGGTTCGACCGCATGTGGTCTCGGCGGGTGCGATACGGATTACATAAACGAGTGGCCAAACCGCAAGGGTAGAATTCGAGAAGAAGGAAGCGGCACTTAAGCCTCGATCGGTCCGGTTTGTGAGCGAAACCTCAATGGGAATTAACGTTGAACCTATAGAGACTCGCGCCACGTGAACCGAGAATAAATCGCGGGAACAAGCTATCTCGCAGTCTCCTTTATAAAACATCTGGCGAACGTATTAAACGAGCAAGTAAACTCGCTCGCTTTTGCATTGCGCAAGATATCCTTGCACGAGGTGGGAGTATTTCGTCGTTGTTTCGACCATTCGCGAATGAGTATGAAAATCTTAAACGTTCTAATTACATCCTACGCGTGTTACACATTGTAATTCCCGGGTATTATTGCTTCTATTGTATGGTTGCAGCGGCGAATTCAATTACGCCGTTCCTTGGGAATTATGATAATGCGTGCTATTCTTGTTTGAGTCGATGGTGCGGGTGAAAGTATCTGATATGATAAAAATTCGATTGAATTGGAAGTACAATTATTTCAATAGAAATTACCTATTGAAAATCGGGGTTAGCATTAAAGTTTATGATATTCCAAATATCTTGAAAAAATTAGAATCTTGTCAAATACCTTGTTATGTAAATTCAGGAATTATTAAACTGATCTTTACATTCATACTGTTCTTATATTGTGTGGTGAATAAAAGTTTAATTTCTTTCTAAAAAGTCAAAAGACTTAGACAAATTTGGTGTACTCGAAATCCAATGTATCGAATCCATTCTTATATAAAGTTAGTATCCGGCGGTGTAGAATCTTACGTAAAGCTTATTGGATAATAATAACGATGAAATATTAAATAAATTCCAGTGGGTTGGAACAGTTATTACAACCCACGTTTTGCCGGGGCTCGTATTTTTCGCGCAGTAAAATCGCGCGTTACACTTTCCGTCGTTCTTTTATCTTTCCTCGATCTCGCGTACTGTAAATAGACACGGCAACACCCTGGAAGTAATGCAACGACATAATGCACGTATAATGTACGTCCATGCGTTGTGCGGGGCTTGTGAAAAGTGCAGAAAACTTTTTGCATCTGTTAACCCCGGGTGGAACGATACATTGTAACAGTCCGTGTTACGATAAATTGATGTGCGTCCAATTGGTGCAGGCAAACACGTGGTAGCTTTATATGGCAGGTATAAAATTCGCGTACAAGTGTTAAAACCACTCGTAACTTTTAGCCAATTTTTAACGATGAAATACTGGAAAAAATGACATTGTAATCCGCGGAGATAAACCTCTTCGCGTTCTTCTATTCCTCTAATATTACGAAGTATTTTCGATAGTTACGTAAATAATTAGAGCAGTAAAACTCAGTGTATTCGATCTACCAAGAAGTTCAACTTTAATATTCATATCGACCCTAATCAATTCTGAAACGCAGTAGGAAATATTTGTACATAAATATTTCGGGGGTTCGCACAATATCCGTTTTAATTATAAAGTGGATATTATAGGATCAATAGCATCGCGGATTGACAGGAGTGCTTGATGGTGTGGATCGTTAATGGCATGTCGAAGGTCAGCAGCCATAATTTACCTTAGGCAAAAGTGCTTTCTACTTTCTATCTGGCTCCGGTGTAATAATCCCTGCGCACGGAGGCTGCGATAGCAATAACGAATATGAATTTTTCGCTTATCGGCGCGTTACGAGAGCCCCGGGACGGAACATAGGTCGACGTGTACCCTGCGCTTAGAAGCACACAGAATGCACACAGAATGCACACAGAATGCACGCCGAATGCATACGTGTATAAAACGAGCGAGCAACTCGTTCGCTTTTGCATTACGCAAGAACCACGCCTAAGTCGGAGCTGGTCTCACCAGAACCAAGGTGCACCGACCGAACCGATCATTTCTGTTCTCCTTCCACCCGTTGCACTCCAGGGTTGCATACTGATTCGCAACACGCTATTAAATCAAACAAAGGAATTATCTCCATAATTCTCTACTATTGATTTCACATAAATTAGTATAAAAATTAGTTACGTATAAAGATTTGTTCACCTCTTATAATAATTAGGTAAAATTGAAATTACTTGCCTCATATGAAAATAGAATATTTTGCTTGTGCAGAAATGAGTAGATTCGCTGAAAATATTAGACTTGTAGATCTTTCAAAATTAAATGATTATTTTGTAAATATTATTACAATATACTGATAACGTTACATACAAATTAAGTGGTATGACGTGTGCTTTCAACTTCAACATAATTGGTGAAGAACTTAAAATTTAATTTTTGAATCTACCTAAATAATTTTTCACTTTTGTATAATAAAAGCTGTAATATCGTTAGAGGAGAAACAAATTAGCGTGAAACACGTAACGCAATTTTTTTAATTATCGGGATTTCCGAGCTTAGACGTGGAGACCGGTATTGAAATATAGATAGTGGCATTTTAACAGCGTTCACTCGGTGGCAATCGTTCACCTTGACCACCGCCATGATTCCAGTCTCGTGTAAAATCCTATTATACTCGGTTTCCAATTAGCACCGTTACACCAAATTATTTCTTACGAAAACCACTGATGCACAATAAAAAAGCATGAGAAATATGTATACTTAATAAAATCGATATATTTATTGTGAAATGTGTTCAATATATCCAAGGTCATATAACATCCTAATCGGATAAGGATGACGTCTATTTCGCTGAGAGATTCGTGATGGATGATGATCGATAACTCATCCTTCAAGATTGCTGCTCTAAAAATTCATGTTTAACCCGCGTTGAAAATCTTGGCCCAAGTAGTAACATACGAAACCAATAAATCAATTAATGGATATCGCAATACATATTTTCTGTGCTAATTCTTAAACGAAAATTACACTTTGTGTATCCGGACAAACAATCCGGATATTAAAACTAAATATTTGTATATAAAAATATTATGAATATCATTGAAAGAATTCATGGATTCTATCGCCTTTTTGGATGTGCAAAGTGTAACTTTCGTTTGAGAATTAATAATATAAATAAGGAAATAATCTAAGATAATATCTTAAGTAAATAGAAAGAACGTTGGCATAAAATATCATAGGGTAATTAATATATATTCATGTATATTATAATGTATATTAATATTCGGTACAGGTATATACATTAGATCACGGCATGGAAAGGTAGAATTTAAAGCAGTTTCCTCACGGTTCCCAGAAATTTCAATTAAGTCGATGCCTGGAAAATTAAGCGGTATTACAGGCTCGGTCATAATTGGGGCAGGTCGATGCAACCCGAGCGTAGAACTCGAGGAGCGAGAGCTGCTCAACATCTGAAAAACTATCTCTGATTGCCCGCGATACCAGATTAGTCGCGATTCATTTGATGCCGATAGTCGCGAGTCGATTCCTTTCGTAAAACCGCTTCGTCACGAACATTTTAAGTTTCCTCGATGGTGAAACCCTCCTAACCGGAGCAACTTTCTGGAATTCAAAGAAGCGGCCTTTCAGGAATGTAGATAATTATCTATCAATTGCTTCTTAATTATCACAATTAGGTAAAAAACATACTGGTTTAGTTTGATAGCGTTTCAACATGAGAAATTATTAACAAATTTAGACCGTTTCTCGGGTTCTGGTATAAAAACAGTTTGAATAAGATTCGTTATTTTGATATTTAAGTCTATAATGAAATAAGAATTCTTAGTATATTTACTTTTTCTTTATTTAATTCCAGTATATGTTATTTCGTCATATTTCATTCCAGTATATCTAATTTCGACATATTTAATTCCAACAAATTTAAACTAAGAAATTTGTTTAGTTTATCACGTACTACATATTAATTCGTTTCCAAAATCAAAACGCACGTCTTATTATCGGAAGCAAACTCCGTAACGATCTACTTCGAGTCAAAAGAGACCGCTCGAAGTTAGTGGTAATGAAGGTGGAAAAGAATCCACGGTTCGTTGGGGAAAATTTTCTCGGAGGTTGCGTATTTCGAGAATCATTACGACATATTGTTTGCGTTCCCGCTCGACGGAAGTCACGTACGGAATTCGTGGTGGTCGCAACCACGATCGGGGTCGTTAGATGTGTACGAAAATAAAAGACGTCAGATTTCACTCGCGGCCAAGTAACTTCCTAACTTTCCCCGCGAAATGTTAACACGCTCGCAAAGATTGTTGGCCGAAGTTCCGAAGGCGAATAACAAGTACCGCTGCGCGATATCTATCGCAACTGTATCCCCGACTCTCCGCAACTGCGAGTCTTTAATCACGCTGATAAAAGGAGAGTAGGTTCACCGGGAACGCATATGGTATTCCATTTTTCTGCACGGAATAAAACTGACCTTTCTATATTGCCAATTGAATTGTCTCGAGTAATGGCCAGTTATGCAAAATAAATCTGTTCACATTTATGCTTTCCATGCATTACGTAAACTGCCGCGCGTGTGCCGATTACAAGTGAAATCGAATTAAATGCTAAAGTGGAAATCAAATTTCAATAACTCCGTTATCTGCGAATGTCCGGTACTCTAATTGTACGTTTTCCATTGTTCTAGGTTAACATAATTTGATTTTGTTTTATTCGTTTTTCAGGAATATTGCGATTAAAGGACTGTAAGTAATTATAATTATTAATGAAAAAAAATTCGTCTTCATTTATCGGACAAATCGAACCATTTAATTAATCGGTATTCTTCTTCGCACATATAAGAATAGAAAATATATATATTAATTAATATAAATATTCTAGCGTCAACATTTATCATTATAATAACACTTAATTAATATTATGCTTTTAAATATTGCCGTATTTTATTGACAAGTTAATTTTCCAGTACGTCAATTGCTTTGTCTATCGTATTCAATTTTCATTATTTTCATTGTGCCTTGAGGAAGATTGACGGTTAATTTCCATATTTTTCTATAAATTTTAACAAAAGTGGAAGGCGGAGTTTCCGTAATCCGCGTATAATATGGCAGCACGTCAAGCACAGAAAAATCGGCGTACGATTTTGTTGATCGGGAATGCTCAATGAACTATTTCACGGCACAAAAGTTAATCCGATTATAAATCAATCAATGAGTTTGTCGGTTTTGTCAGTGCATTATTAGATTAATCGAGCGTACCGTAAACACAGTGCGTTTAATTACTCATCCGCGGAGGATGACCTCGATAAGACCGCTTGCCACCGAACGCGATTTATCATTCACCGGAAAATTTTCATACACGTTTCCTCACCCGAATCGTCAATCGTATCCGTTTCATTCGATCTCGGATCTCTTTTTTTCTCGAGTATTTTATTCCTAGGAAATGTATTCCGTTTCACGTACTCCGATGATTGCTGGAAGATTAATTTCCTTCGAGTGTTATCCGTTCTCCATCGATGATAAGTAATGAATACTTTTACCTTTCGGAGAATAAAGTTCATTTGCCAAGTAGATATCTTTGGAATTATTAATGTATTGATTTTAATTTCGTCCTAATTTGTATGCATTAAAGCATAAACAGAGATTGCATTTTGCAAAGATCATAATAAACAGCTAAACGATGATAATACAAAATTCGTAATGGCGGCAATACATTAAATTGGATTTTTATTCTAAATTCAGTGGTTGTTTCTCATTTCAATTTTGCAACGGCTGATAATGAAAAGTTTAAGGATGAAAATATACTAAATACAATTTACATTGTGAATTCAATGAATGATTCTAATTATGATTTAATTTATATGGATTGCGACATAACTGAAGATTAAATTTTGCTAAGGGTGATAATGTTGTAAGGGCGATAATACAAGTTTTGTAAGTGCGATAATAAACTAAATAGGATTTACATTGAAAATTTAGTGGCTCCGAAATGCATTTGTTTTTGTTACATCGTTACTGCAAGAGTTCTGCAAGGTACACGGAAAAAGTTGTAACGGGTATTCGGACCGGTGAAGAATTACACTGCAGACTTCGTAAGTTTTTCTGCGATTCGGGCATCGCGAATTTAATTGTTACGGTAGACTTATCGTGACACTAAAACTATTTATTTCTCAGTTACGCATTTGCTTGACCGATATCTGCTTGAATAAAGTCCGGGGAATCGAACACGGTGCATAAAGTGTTTTAAATGGAAGGTCATTTTTCGTTTAGTATGTCATAATCATATGTCAGAGCTTTCCGAAATAGAAAGCTGAACAGCTGCACCGCAAAAGTTACATTTATTATAAGAAAATAATGTTCCACAATAAATTATGTAGCATGATTACCAAATTCCATATTCTAAAAGAGGTACAAATTAAATACAAAGGAATTAATAAATCAGCACAATAAAATAATAAAAATCCACAATTGAGCCCAACATTAAAAACCTCACAAATCAATTAATTTTTAATTATGCGAGAAATTAATGAATCGCCGTAATAGATTCACAGAAGAGCTTTCACAATTGAGTTCAATATTGAAACCGCACAAGTAAATTAGTTTCTGATTATATAAATAATTCTGAAAAATGAGTGATCTTATAAGACATATAATAATGACATACAATAATCGACTCCAGTTTACAGTCATCGTACCTTCAATTACGTAAAATTGACATGAATAGATTAATAAAGTATTAACGAGTTGAATATACACAAGAAAGAACACGCGCGCCAAAAAAGTCTCTAAATACCGTGAAGACGATAAGGTGGGTAATCTTTGGATTTAATCGGTCGGTGATTTTCAGGCGTCAGAACCGTTATCTTATGTAATTGCAGATCGCATGCACCGTTGAATGTGCAAGGTCCCGGCTGGACTGAACCGTAGAGGAGTTAATCGAGCGTGGATGAAGCAGCCCGAAGAAGAAATTATCCCGACGTTGCTTTCTGGGAGGGTGACGATAGAAAAAAAGCCCGCGATTCGCACACGTAGACGTTCCCTTTCCCTATCAAACTCTCCTTCCTCTCCCGCGCGTTCTCTTTAATTCATTAACCGTCTCAGTTCCACCTTCATTCCGGCGCGTTTCTTTATCTCCTTCTTACTCGTCCTTCCCTTCGAAAGCCAGTGGAAATTAACGACTCGGAAATTCTAATTCAATGGCAAGGCTGCCGGCTTTCTTCGCAAGCGCCTTCGTACTTCTCTCTCACTCGCCCTCTCACACAAGTTTTTTCTGCAACCCCCTTCGTCGTCATCCTCTTCGTCCTTCTTGCCGGAGACGTTTTTGTTACACGTTTCTTTCGAAAGGTTTTTGTTGCGCACGGAAAAGGGACCTTGGCTGGTGGTGTGCTTACAGAATCTCACCGACTAACAGCCTCGCGAGGAAAATGACTTGGGCATTCCGATTAAAACTTACGCTACGAGGAGCCACAGACAAAAGAGAGGGTTCCTGAATGTTTGCGTAAATAGAACGACGTATGGATCACATTTTTGCCTCGCTGGCTCGCGGATTTTCTTCCATTTTCTTTCATTCCCCGCGACGCTGTATTGGAAAAAGTCTTGCGCGTCACGATTTTGTTAAGCCGTAAATATATTTCGGTATTTCACGTAAATTTCGTATTTTAAATGGAGTTCTATCTATTATCTCTTTATTTGGAATTTTATAGAATTTGGAATTTTTTCATTACACCGATTCAAGATTTAATACAATCTGCAATTTAAGATTTTAATATTCATATTCAAGATGGATTAAAGTCTTATATGAAATTCATGCGAGGATGAAAAAATTGCGAAATAATTCTAGACATTTTGTAACTCGACCTTATTCCACGAATAAGAATAAGATCTATTGTGCAGTTTCTAGTTACATAAAGTTATATCTCGATGAAAAACGGCCAGAGATTCAGTGAACTTCGAAGTGATAAGACAATGGAACACCAAGATATTGATTACGTAAGAAGCGCATAAGAGCTAACACTTTATTTCGCCGAGATTGCGAGGAAAAATAGCGCGCCTGTATTTCTATAGGTATTGCGCGATCTCTTGTATCGCAATTACAAAGAATATATCGCGGACACCTAAAGTCTGAATATGAGAGGGTAATTAGATTAATTAACATTCGCTTACGTGCATTAAATAGCCCACTCGATTCGCGAGAGAGAAATACACCGGTAGCTGGAAAAATTCACGAGCCATGTAAGGGGGTAATTAACATAAAATGGAATTATATAACCCGACCGTAATTGTATAGTTTGATAAGCAACCACTGTTACTTTGTTCATGTTGCGTTCCACAAAGTTGAATTCAAATGGTGGAACAAAACATGAATTGTACGATTTTTCGAAGTACCTTCTCGTCGTTAATTGCAATTTTACATCGCCTCTCGCGACAGGAATATTAGAGCTCGAAATATAAACTCGGAGGTAGCGCACTGTATCATATTTACATCCAATACTCACGCGCTTTTTTTATTTTGATCTTTTAATTTCACTGTCAGTCGTTTCTATCGTGCCCAATTTATTGATATTACACCTTGTTACGTGTACGTTTGGAAACACACAAACTGTGGCACTGTTAAAAACTACCCGTGAATCGACCTTTACCAACAAGTAAATTTGTACTTCACTGAACTGTCGGTTGTAATCAAATGCGATTCCTCGTTCCTCGTGAAAGCTTCTATATCGAATGCCGAATAATAACTAATTTAATATTTCATGTAGAATAATGATAGCCGTAATACATTTATATTCAATAATTGCACGCTTTATATTGCCTGTCAGTTGTTTAAGGCGTCCGCCGATTATCTTTTATGTTTCGTTAAGAAAGGCAATGAATCATGTGGAAGCTGCGAAACCGTACGCACGATATGTTAATTAATTTGTATTTCATAATGAAACCCAACAGTATTTGTTTAAACAATCTCCGACGAGAGGCTGCGAGGGAAATAAATCGCCGGGGATTTACGGGGCACGAAAAGATAATGGAAATTAAAAAAGATAATGAGGAGAGCAAAGATAACAAGTGTATTTTTGCAAGGATAGTGGAATTAGATGCTGTTTTATATGGTGGACGAAGTAGAAATGAAATGAAAATAGTATCGGATATAATCTGACTTAAATAATAAATATAAGATTCGAAGCCGCGAGCAAAGTTTTATTTTCCTTGTGTGCTGTAACAGAGTTTTAAAAAGTTAGTAAAGATAGAAGTTGAAGTTAAATAAAAACGGAAATGGGCTGTGATATAAGTTGAAGTTTGATGTACATACTAAGGCGGGTGGAAATAATTTACACCAAAAACGGCAATGAAATGAGGAAGTCAAAGCGGATAAAGTAAAATATCTTTTGAAGTGAAATAATAGAAAGCAAAATGCAGTAGAGCCGGAAGGTGGCAAGATTCCATGAAGCTAATAAAACAATAATTAAAACCTAGTGCATTAAACAACGTAGAAATTGCCTCCATCGCAAAGAGGGGTAATAATTAAAGCACAAAATATTATAAAATATATTTAAAAAGTGGAATCTCACAGAAGAGATAGAAATTTATTTTCCATATTTGTTAAATTGCTGCTGCCGGATTTAATACTATTAGCAGTTTTTTAACTTACTTTCCGCACTGTAAAGGATTACAAGCAGAAGTTATATAATTTTTATTTTCAATATCCCACGTTTAATTACAGCAATGTCTAAAGTAGAAAGGTGTAAACATTTTCATGATTCTAATAATTCAAAAATTACAATCTAGCGTGGCAAACAAAGTAGTATTTACTTTCATCTGAAAGAAGGAAAATAATTAAAGTCAAAAGTTCAATGGAATAAAGCTTATAAAACGAAGATCACAGAAGAAATAGAAACTTATTTAATAAATTGATTTAATTCTTTCCACTGGATTTGATACAGTTACCAGTAATTTCTTCACTTACTTTCTTCACTGCAGTGGATTACAAGCAAAAGGTTACATAATTTTTATTGGCGATGCATAATGCGTAATTACTGTTATTTTCAACTTCTTCTGGCGGAGGAGATTAAAAATTAGAAATTCCGAAGGAGGAAAGAGATCCATGGAAAGTGTAAAATAAATGATTCGCGTTTACGGCGACACGCTTTTACAGATGGCGACGAAGTAGATTGACTCCGCGTGTCACGAACTACATTCTTGCATTTCGAGACGGCCGAGGAATAGGAATGTTACAGGAAAATTCTCGGTATACCGCGCGCCAGAACAGGGAATAAGGAAACGAATGCATATCCTGGAATTGATAGAAATACCTTGCTCCTATTAATTGCCACTGGCATAATCAATCAGTGTAAATCCTTTATAGATACAATATTATTCGGTGATACCGTTCGTACAGTAATAATCCGGCCTTTGGTTTCTAGGTGTTATTCAATTACTATCATTGCAAATAGCACTATTTCGTGAAAATCACCTAAAACTGTTATCAGTAATTCCGTGATCCGCTTTATACCTCTGATAATAGGATTTTAGTTACCTTTATTTAATTTCGTTTCATCTGATAATTTTCTGAAAATTTAGAGTTTGAGACGAATTTTTGGTTCTCCTGAATTTTGTTGTCACGAGTTGTGATGAAGGAAAATATGAAAAAAATGAACCGAATTCAATCGTATATTTTCTGTTATATTAGTTTGAACATAATTCAGATTTCTAGTAAATTTTTATTTATATATATATTATATTTGTTTTGGAAGACATAATGTTTTAACCCACTCGGTGAAAGTTCAAATTAATATTTAATGTTTATTTAAAGTAACATGTTAAAGATTCGAAGACATGAATCTGTTAAAATCTTGCAAACTTTTTATTGATGACTTTACGTTTCAGTTCACTTATTAATAAACTAATTTCTGATTAACCTAGATTCAATCGTGGAAACTATTCTCTGTAATTATCATTCGTGTTTCTAAAATTGATAAGTTCACGTTGAATTTATTTTTAAAAGCAATACTTCATATTTAACTAATAATATTCTTCAGTTTTCAATCACAAATGACAGAAACGTCAATCATACTTGCAAACCCATCATTCCCTTTCCTTATTTCAATTTTATTTCCCGAGCCATCATCCCACGGCATAGAAAATTTTTCTCATTTCTTTTTCACTGGGGTTTCCCCTTATCCACCATTAGCGATAACATCTCCTAGTAGCATCAGCCAATTAGTATCCCCTCAAATAATTTGCAAGTACGCTTTTATCAGGGAAATTCGGAATAGGGGATCGGGGCGTTTCAAGGAAATTCGCGGAGTATTCATGGAATCTTTATGTTAGCCCGACGAAATGAAACGTGGCGAAGTGCATTTCCGCATTTTTGCCAATTCCCCATTTCGCAACGAGACCAGGAGACGCTTAAATATCGGCAGTGTATTGCGCCGAATGGCAACCGGGTTATCGAAGAAAGCAGGAAAGAGAGAAAAATGCTTCGAGTCCTCGTTATGTTATTCTGTTTTTACGGATAAGTGAAAGGCGATGCTAAGCACGAGGGAATATAATCCCGATAGTTCTTACGCAATTATGGCCTCGCGAGAGGAAATCAAATTTCGGTGATTTCCTGCGCGAATTACCTTTTTTTTTCGACGATTGATCGCCGCTCTAGAAACGTGGAAAGAGTATTCCTTGTTTGCCGGGGTAATTGCTAATTAACCGGTAACTTCTTGTTTGACACACCGCGGACTCCGACATCGCTATGTTTCTATGAAGTCTTACGTATACTTCGTTTATGTTTATAATTGCAACGAAATTCTCTTTTGCACTGGTTCGACAGTTTACGTCATACTTCGAAGATCAAATAATTCCGCTGGAAAACAGATCTAATAAATTTACCGGTGTTATCTATTTTTATGAGGCTTGTACTGTTGTTGGAACGGAACGATATTGACACATCTATTTCTATAATAATAATAACGATATTTCTTTCGTTCCATATGTTTGACAATAAACTTCTTGGACTTATTAATATACTTATAATATTGAATTATTTGATAGAACTTATGTTCAATGAAACATCTTTTTTCCTTAATTTAATGCTTCCTTAACCAATTCGGTTTTTCATAAATAAAAATCCATCTTATATCTGGAAGATATGGATTCATATGAATCTAATACGATTGGTATTCTTGTATCTCAATATAAATTGTCCTGACAGTATTTTGAAAATATAGAATCATTGAATATTAAGTTAATTTAAAATAATTATTCCAAGTTCTGATGGTAATCATTACAACTTCTATTCGTTTCACGATCATTTTATAATTTTATCGGCTATCGGTGAAAACTCTAAATTATTAATAATTCAAACTATGTGAATAATAATATAACTAAATTGGAGTTATTTCGGTGCTGAATTCGAAATTAAGTGGTTGATGTGTTATGCGTGTGAACAAAACGTTTAGCCAATTGTGCAGATTGAACGACGAGCGGGAACGGCGGGAATGGTGATTCGAACTATTTTGCGATAAATTTTGCAAATATAATAACTATACACTCATGCATGGCTGTACACGAAATGCGGTGTACTTTGCAATTTATCGAGCACTAGTAATGCGTGCAGAACGGCGCAGTCGATTTGAAAGGCCGATAAGTTTACACGGAATATAATTATAAATTCGCGTATCGTTAAAAATAAAAATGTAACGTGCTTTCCATATAGAGGAAAAGAAAGTTATTACAAGATCGTGATAAAAATGTATGAAACCAAATTAAAAGCTTTGACCGTTGATATTATGGAACAGCGTCACATTCTAAAGAATTATAAAATTCTTATTAAAAATTATAATCGATTTATACTTCGCAAGCTTGAATTATTTCAGTGTAAATATTTCAATACTTCATAAAATTTTGATGACTTCGCAATGGGAATATTAATTTAACACTGTTTGATGAAAATTGTGAGTCTTTGCTTCAATGAATTAAACTCGCGAGGCAAAGACTCTCTATTTTTACCCTCTTTGAAGTCTCTGACATGAAAGAAGGAAAAGGAAGTGGATGCTCATACATGGGATGCAGTAAAACTAAAATGCATTGGCCTACTCTGCTCGATGGTGGAGGAATCCGATGAATCTTGGAGGTTAGATTTAATTCCAAAGTATTAGATCCTATTAGCGGCATCATAGAGATCTTTTGCTTCCAACGTAGTGCGAATAAGGAAACTGCTAAACGGCGAATAGTTTGACGTTAAATTATTAGCGTACTTATCTAGGATGCTAATAATTAACTAGCAGACTGGCTGAGTGCCGTGGAAATGAGAAGCTTTCAAGATATCAGAACCTCTTTGAAATAGCTTTCCCTCGCAGTGCCGTTTATTTCACGGAGCACACTTGAAATTTTATTTCGCGAAATCGTTAATTAAAGCAGCCATATGGCAAAAGCCGTGGCTACGCGAATGAAACCACCACTCCGGGGAACTTGAAATTAGTTATTTTCTGTATGGCATTCTAACTGTTAATATCTTTGAGATTGCGGGAATACCATTAATTCGTTAAGAGTTCTACGTGTCTCGCTTTTTATTAGAGTTAATTTGTTCCTTAAGATGTTTTCGCCGCGTGCGTGTGTTTACCGCCTTTTTGTGCCACGCGAGTTTGAGAATTCGAGATAACTCGTTTTGTGTATCAAGGTACCATTATAATGGTCCTTTGAAAGA
This sequence comes from Nysson spinosus, assembly GCA_910591585.2. Lineage (NCBI taxonomy): Eukaryota > Metazoa > Arthropoda > Insecta > Hymenoptera > Crabronidae > Nysson > Nysson spinosus. The sequence goes on from OU342832.1 coordinate 10,236,293, forward strand.
GAAGGAAACAAGGAGAAGTTATAATTGCCATCTGCTTCGTGTTCCACGTAGAGCAAAATAAATTTATTATGGGAAAAAATCAAAAGAAAACTCTTAGCTAATAAGTTAATGAAGTCTGTTTAGAACTTCGACGACCTTTAAATGACCGCTTTATATCGAGTACTTCGATGAAGAAAAGTCATATAATTTTATAATAAGATTCTCTTCAGATATATTAAATATCACCCGTCAAATCAATCCTTTTATTTCTTACATTTAATTATAAACTTAAATTAATCTTACCATTATAAATCTTATCATTAAACAAATAAGCTACTTCTAGTCCCGGCGGGTCTAGTATTGTATTTCTGTAATTAATTAATTATACACTGAAATTAATCGTACTTCGTGGCAATCATAATTTGCCATGAAAACTGATAAGCTACTTCTCCGATATGTAGATACTCTTCGAAAAGGATGTTTTCCTCATCAACTGAGTAAATAAGCTTGAATTGATTTAACTGCTGTTCGAGTAAGTTTTCGTGTAAATTTCGTGTGAGTCCATCTTGGATGTCCGGGTTGAATGTAAACTGTCAGCTTCACTGGTTTGCTTGTTGTAACAACAAGAAGAGGGTTCAAAGGGTGGGCCATCGAAGGGCGGCAAATTGCTCTTAGTTGTGTTTGTTAGACGAAGTCCTACGAGCGAACGCATGACTCGTAGCTTCTCTTCATCGAAATTTCCCTTCCCTTCGGCAACTTAAACCGTTTCCACATCTTCGAGAAACTATTTACTCGATCATCTCCCAAACTTCTACCCTCGATTATTGTTCTACGAGCAGTTCTCAAAGAATTTCCACTTCCTATCGCTGTTTTGGCAAACAAGGAATCTAGGATTCTCGATGATCAGATGCCGCAAGGTATCGTGAACTTCGTAATTCTTCAGCGTCGTAGTTTCAGTAATTTTTTTATCCCTGAGTAGACTTTATTATACGAGATTGAATAATCGATACGATTATAAACTCATAAAATTATTCCAGTTTTATGTGTTTCCTTTTAAACGTTGAATGATAAGATTAATAACACTAGAACGGTGGTTCCCAACCTTTTTTTGTCATTACCCAATTAAGCATATCTATGTAAAATCAATGTAAATCAAAATAAATGTGTGCAAATAAGTAAATGTGAGAAAGACTTATAAAATAGAATACACTTTAACGGTTATAAATTATTTATAATATAAGTACATACATTTATGTATCAAGGCACTGCAATAATAATAACTGTGTGCGCACACTAAATACTTTTTATTTCCTTCAAGCGAAAAATTCACTGTTAATAACTCATTCTCGCATTGCCCTATTCTGCCATTTTTATATATTTACGTATATGTCTTTAAAAAAAGTAAAATGGCAAGGATAAATTAATCAATTTACGTCCATTATCCAACATGAGCCGTAAAAAATCTCAGAAAATAGAACGTTAGAATTTCGAATATTTTTATCGAATACTGCGGGTCCTGCCATTTTGACTGCTTCGATAGTTCTAGTGTGAATACAGCATGTTGTGAAAGATAAATATATAATTATTGAGAAAGTTTACTATTTTATGAATTTAAGTCTGTCGCGATAGCAATGATTAAAGGCACGTTTCTATTTAATGAACTGTTACTTTTATTTTCCGAAGCGGTTCTTATATTTCTCGATGTCACTTCCACGTTTCGTTTCTCGAATGAGATCGGATCTACCTTTTTACTGTCACTACGTAAACCGAAAGCATTGGGATCATAAACTTAGAGAATTTCCCGAGCGTCAAACAATCTCGCGATTTTTATGGCCGTAAAATTTCTTATGACCTCTAAACGGAAATGGAAAGATAATTTATGAAAATGAAATGAAAGGGACCACCGAGCCGAGATATTATAGGATTATACAAAATTGAACGATTATATAATTGATAATACCAGAGAAATTCGAATCATTATGCGTGAAGAATTATTCCGAATATCCAGGAAAATTATGAAGTGAAACTCCTTCGAATATTAATCATTCGAGTTGATTCTATCATTAAATGAATCTATTAATACATGATATTTGTCATGCACAATAATTAAGATATAATACATTACATGATAATGCAACTATATGACGACAAAAGTTTGAAACTTATAATACAATTGCATATAAATGATAATAATTCATTTTGACATCTCGTTTATATTCCGTCTCAGTGGATAACATTTCATTCGCATACACCTCCGAAAATCATAAAGGAATATATTTCCATGCATTAAAGCAAGTTTGACGTACACCACACTTTGTAAACGAGATTTCCTATTCCACAATTTTGAAAATGATTATCTTCAACCCAGATTTTAATCAACATCTCTCAAAATAGAACGAAACATTTAAGGGGGCGACGATCTAGTGGAATGAAATACTATATTGATTAAGTCGACTAATTAACGGTCTCTAGAAAACGTAGACTTAACTATTTACAGTTGTTTAAAGCCATTGCATGTATCGACGTTAAACATGTCCTAGGACCATGTTGGACCAATACAAGATAATTAAGAAGAATGTTCACCCGAAGTGCTACAAATTTCGAGATGGGGGGCATGCCCCGAAAAAATTTGCAAACGTTTGAACTCGACAATTTTACTCCTAAATGGTCCAAATGGACAGTGAATGATGCCTAATCATGAGTTTTGTCGGTTTTGAGGCGAAACAAGCGGATTAAAAATTTTTTCCGGGCAAGAAATAGGTGGACCCAAAATCGCAAAAATGTAAAGGGGTATACCTTCAAAAATTCTCAAAAATTGAAAGTCGCCAAAATCAATTCTAAACGACCCAAATCGATGGTAAATGATGTATAAACATATTCTAGGACGATTTTGGGTCGAAAGAAGCGGTTAACAAATTTGTATTGCTCAAAAATGGGTCGAAACCAAGTTGAAAAAATGTAAAGGGGTACACCTTCAAAAATTGTCAAAAATTGAAAGTCGCCAAAATCAATTCTAAACGACCCAAATCGATGGTAAATGATGTATAAACATATTCTAGGACGATTTTGGGTCGAAAGAAGAGGTTAAAAAATTTTTATAGGTCAAAAATGGGCGAATCCAAGTCGAAAAAATGTGAAGGGGTACACCTTCAAAAATTCTCAAAAATTGAAAGTCGCCAAAATCAATTCTAAACGACCCAAATCGATGGTAAACGATGTATAAACATATTCTAGGACGATTTCTTGTCGAAAGAAGCGGTTAAAAAATTTGTATTGCTCAAAAATGGGTCGAAACCAAGTTGAAAAAATGTAAAGGGGTACACCTTCAAAAATTGTCAAAAATTGAAAGTCGCCAAAATCAATTCTAAACGACCCAAATCGATGGTAAACGATGTATAAACATATTCTAGGACGATTTCTGGTCGAAAGAAGCGGTTAAAAAATTTGTATTGCTCAAAAATGGGTCGAAACCAAGTTGAAAAAATGTAAAGGGGTATACCTTCAAAAATTGTCAAAAATTGAAAGTCGCCAAAATCAATTCTAAATGGTCCAAATCAATGGTATATGATGTATAAACATATTCTAGGACGATTTTGGATCGAAAGAAGAGGTTAAACAATTTTTATAGGTCAAAAATGGGCGAATCCAAGTCGAAAAAATGTGAAGGGGTATACCTTCAAAAATTGTCAAAAATTGAAAGTCGCCAAAATCAATTCTAAACGACCCAAATCGATGGTAAACGATGTATAAACATATTCTAGGACGATTTCTGGTCGAAAGAAGCGGTTAAAAAATTTGTATTGCTCAAAAATGGGTCGAAACCAAGTTGAAAAAATGTAAAGGGGTACACCTTCAAAAATTGTCAAAAATTGAAGGTCGCCAAAATCAATTCTAAACGACCCAAATCGATGGTAAACGATGTATAAACATATTCTAGGACGATTTCTGGTCGAAAGAAGCGGTTAACAAATTTGTATTGCTCAAAAAAGGGTCGAAACCAAGTTGAAAAAATGTAAAGGGGTACACCTTCAAAAATTGTCTAAAATTGAAAGTCGCCAAAATCAATTCTAAACGACCCAAATCGATGGTAAACGATGTATAAACATATTCTAGGACGATTTCTGGTCGAAAGAAGCGGTTAACAAATTTGTATTGCTCAAAAAAGGGTCGAAACCAAGTTGAAAAAATGTAAAGGGGTACACCTTCAAAAATTGTCAAAAATTGAAAGTCGCCAAAATCAATTCTAAACGACCCAAATCGATGGTAAACGATGTATAAACATATTCTAGGACGATTTCTGGTCGAAAGAAGCGGTTAACAAATTTGTATTGCTCAAAAAAGGGTCGAAACCAAGTTGAAAAAATGTAAAGGGGTACACCTTCAAAAATTGTCAAAAATTGAAAGTCGCCAAAATCAATTCTAAACGACCCAAATCGATGGTAAACGATGTATAAACATATTCTAGGACGATTTCTGGTCGAAAGAAGCGGTTAACAAATTTGTATTGCTCAAAAATGGGTCGAAACCAAGTTGAAAAAATGTAAAGGGGTACACCTTCAAAAATTGTCAAAAATTGAAAGTCGCCAAAATCAATTCTAAACGACCCAAATCGATGGTAAACGATGTATAAACATATTCTAGGACGATTTCTGGTCGAAAGAAGCGGTTAACAAATTTGTATTGCTCAAAAATGGGTCGAAACCAAGTTGAAAAAATGTAAAGGGGTACACCTTCAAAAATTGTCAAAAATTGAAAGTCGCCAAAATCAATTCTAAACGACCCAAATCGATGGTAAACGATGTATAAACATATTCTAGGACGATTTCTGGTCGAAAGAAGCGGTTAACAAATTTGTATTGCTCAAAAATGGGTCGAAACCAAGTTGAAAAAATGTAAAGGGGTACACCTTCAAAAATTGTCAAAAATTGAAAGTCGCCAAAATCAATTCTAAACGACCCAAATCGATGGTAAACGATGTATAAACATATTCTAGGACGATTTCTGGTCGAAAGAAGCGGTTAACAAATTTGTATTGCTCAAAAATGGGTCGAAACCAAGTTGAAAAAATGTAAAGGGGTACACCTTCAAAAATTGTCAAAAATTGAAAGTCGCCAAAATCAATTCTAAACGACCCAAATCGATGGTAAACGATGTATAAACATATTCTAGGACGATTTCTGGTCGAAAGAAGCGGTTAAAAAATTTGTATTGCTCAAAAAAGGGTCGAAACCAAGTTGAAAAAATGTAAAGGGGTACACCTTCAAAAATTGTCAAAAATTGAAAGTCGCCAAAATCAATTCTAAACGACCCAAATCGATGGTAAATTATGTATAAAGATATTTTAGGACGATTTTGCGTCGAAAGAAGTGGATTAAAAATTTGTTCTATTCAAGAAATATGTCAGCGTTTATTCGTTATACTTTATTTGACTGTAGTAATAACATCTCAATTTTGTGCGCTTTTGTGGTACGCTACCATCATTGTTTCGGTTATATTTTTGTTCTGCTTTTGTAGTACGCATTCCAACAGTCAGTATGAGAGGAATAGAACCCAAAGAAAGAGTAATAACAATGCCGTGCTTCGAAACCAAATCTCCTTATCGCACTGCACACCTGACTCGTTTTCTTTTAGCCGGCGGTGTTGATGTTTTGAAAATCCACTACCTTGTCATTAGTCTTTCCGAAATCCTGCATGTAGCAGGCTGTGCTTCGCGCCCTCCTCATATCCTCGTGCTTTAAGTAGTTCCTACGTCGTAAATTCCTAATTAACATAATTAATATCATCATTACTGTAACGGTCCATTTACGTGCGGCTTTACAACTTCGCGTGTGCTAATTTGATGTAAACAGCGGAAGAGGCCATGTCTAATGAGCAGTGACGGGCATCCCGAAATGTAAGTATGTACATGATTTTTGTATCGAGGTGAATTAATTGTTGTAATTTAAATCGAAAATGTAAATGTCAATGTGTTAGACGTTTATTGCGAATTTAAATGTATTAAATTTCACACGCTCATGTTTTAATTAGAGGAACTATAATTCGACAATCTTTATTATTATATATTCTTCAGCATTCTCTAATATATAATTAAAGAATATTTAATTTCTGTTACCTGTGTTCTTATTTAATTTTAATTCTGAGCTTCTTAACTTTTTTTTCTGTACTTGAATCTATAATTAAAGGAGCTTAATCGATTAATTAAATTCTGTATTTTAGATCCTAACATAGAAAACAATTGTTTATTACTTAATACATTTGAACTTATAATAAATGTCTGAGGCGCTGACATTTACTTCTTAATCTTAAGTTACTATAACATTTTTTACTATAAATTGTACTGTTTCACATATTTCTATTGCGAATTCAATACTAAAACTACCGGAGCCGTAAACATGACGGATCCGCGGAATTTAATAAAAACACTCAAATTGATGAGGTTTCATTTTTTTGAGATTTTTTGTGGTTTACGTTGCACAATGTAATTTAATCGATTAATTTATTTGTTCCGTCTATCCATATTTTTGAGGACGTACACGCGATTATATAAATAGAGCTGAATATATTTTCGGTAGTTTTAGTGTTAATAACGCGTTGTGTTGTGTGATTGGTTTTTGAGTTCATGTATTTTTGAGTGGGACGAAATCCTTTTTTTCTGGTCCCGAGCAGTAAGGAACATTTCCCTCGGGCATTGATTTGTCGATTGCAAAAAAAATATCTCGTGATATAATACTGTAGCGAAAGCATGCTCTAGGCCAATCTAAACGAGCCAGTGCATTACCGGAATGCACTTATAATGAGATTATCGCGAATCTAAAGTGATTTCTACATCACTCAATTGAAAGTAATTTTGAAGTGGTGATCGCAAGAAAAACTTAGGATTTCGTAATCAAATCAGGATATACGGGATTTTTATGTAGTAATCGTTACTAATATTATATTACTGGTTAAATAAATGCTACTGACATTCCCCGATATTTGCAGTATGTTGTAACATTTCCTGGAATGTGTTATAATATTTAATTAGATATCATTTCTTTGAAGTGTTTGTATCGTTTATTTATTTCCGCATAATTTACATTGCTATTCGATCTTTTATTTTATGATTTCCATGGCGTGAATTTATAAATCGGACAATTTCCTTCCATAAAATATACCTCGTCAAAAGGATTTTATTATAATATGAAGTGCACGATTAAATACAGTAATGTTTCGATTTGATTTTGAAATGAAACTGGAGAATCATTGCATCATGGAATTAATATTATAGACGTCAAATATCATCGAACAGTATTATATTAATAATATTATTGATATGTATCAAGAAAGTATTACTATGAATATTAGAATAAATCGTGACTATTATTATTAGATTGTAGTAGTATCATATGGTACTCGTTTGACGCAAGTAGCAACGTAAGATAATCATTTCCGAATTTGAATGTAAGAATATAAGATTTACAACAACGTCAAGTGTTATACATCATTAGATATTTTCGTTCGCAACATCGTCGTCGAAGAAAACTATCAAATTATCAGGTTATGAGAATGTTATCTGGTCGAGGTTATCTTATTACTTCAGAGGTAGTAGCGATAACAACGAGGAGATAATTCAATTGTAGCTGATCGAAATTGGTTTTGTCGGTCGCGATATGACGTACCTATCGCGAACCGAATTCTCTTCCACCCCTGTGTTATTCACCCCGTCGTCCCAGAGAAAACTCAAACCACCCCCCGCACTCCACCTCGATCTCCTTGAATATGCAACGAAATAATATATCGAAGCCCGATATTCAATATATTTCCAACAATGAGCCCCACCTCGAATTACCTTTCGCTCGTTTTTCTTCCTCCCCTTCTCGTCTCCCTCGAGCACCCTCGCGATTCACATTTACGCGGATTCTCCATTGAAAATTAGTCGGGAGACGAGGTCCTCGAACGTGACTTGTATGTTGAGCTTATTCTACGGATAAAAGAATTTTTAAAATCATTTAAGATTTGATGTCACTGTCAATTAAAGTCGTAATAAAAAGCTATTATAATAATCCTAAATGATTATTTCCTTCATCACACGATTTAAAAAGTCAAGAACCTTTAAATAAATTCAAGTATATTTACGTATCCGAAATTAAATATTTTCATCAGCATTCGCACTTAATATGATTATATCAAGTTTTAATGAATGCAATATTATTAGAAAATATGGCGAACATAATATAACATTGAACAGTAGTTAGGTCAATTTCGTAGACTCAACGAACTTATTTCCCAGGATAAGATCGGGGCTTGTATTTGCCATTTCGAGGCTTAAAGCATGTTTGATTCGAATCTAGCAGTATCTTGAATTGCGCGTTCGATTGAAACTTTCTATTCCCGGGCGGAGGCGGGCTTTTGAAAATGGCCGAGGTCAACGAGGCCAGTATACGATTCCGTAGAAGAATGTGCGGAGGAACGATCGCCCGGAAGAGGCGGAAAGCCACGACAATTCGAGGAAGCTTGTACGGGGATAAGTCGACTGAGCTGCTTTAAGAGACGATTCTAAGATAGGGTCGTAAAAAAGGACAGGAGGGGCATGGGCGGAGGGGGGAGGTAGAAGAAAGGAGGCTGAACGTTTGGAAGTGCAGAGTATACCTGATACAATGGAGCCACGAATCTAGGGGACAAGGAAGTCACAAAGGAGAAGCCGTTTAAACTGTTAAAATCCGGTGGGCAATCTAGGAAGTAATCTGTAATGTTGTACAGACGGATTTCTTTCCTTTTTTTTGCTTCTCCTTCTTCTTCGCTTTCTCATCCTTATTCTATTCGAAGCAATTACTTATGGTACTTCTTTATACCACGATGTACCGACGTGACGGAAGTATTCCTATTCCCCTTGGGAGGTTCAATGTTTAATGTGTCATCCTTATCGTTTCATCTCGTGGAACTTATGACAGTTTCGTAGAAGACTGTGTCACTCGATACAGCTTTCAGAAATTCATCCGCTATTTAACTCCGCGTTTCCGTTCTGTCCTCCACCTTTTATCGACTTGCCGGAACTTCGAGGAACACTATTCGCGGTATTCCGAGATTGAGGACTCTATGCTCAACGCGATACCCCGGTGAACTGATGCTAAGTATTTTAACGGCCCGTTTAAGATGTAATTAAGATAATTAAAGGACACTCCAGATAGTGATCGAGGAAACGGCCCACTGCTTTCCTGCTGTACTCGTTAAGTTTGTAATTTTAGTAATTAAATAGATACCGCTTAGCAGCGTCGCATGGCTCCTTGGAACTTTAGCTTTCGTCCTTACCTACTTACAGTTTTATTGCTTTCGTATTCGGTCAGGGAACTTGAAATATTCAGAATTGTATGTAGTTTAAAAATCATTAAATATCCTTCCTACAAATCTGGAAGATTATTTTCAGGACTAAAAAAGCTAACTTTAATTAATTTTAATATACATGTACGTATTAGAGTACCAAAATATGGATATAGATTCGCCATATTAAATTAAGTAGTTTCTCGTCCTATGATAACGTAATTGACTCCCACAAAAAACATTCACAACCTTCGTCATTAAACATTTATATTCGCGCAAAAGAATCCCCACATTTTTCGAAAAGGAAGAGAAGTTGATTTAAAATCGCGGAACTTTGTAAATTCCTCGATTCAGAGATATTTCAATTTCAGCGCGGAGCCTCGAAAAACTGCGGACTTCCGTGAGCCATGATTTTTCGCTGGTCTTTTGCGCGAGTATTCCGGTTCGGCGACAGCCTCAAAATAACTCGCCGGCTAGATATTTAGCCGAATGTAGAAGAAGAAAATCCACTTGGGGCTGGCTCGGTGCGTTTCTATCGCTCGTTAGCTGAAGCTTGTTCTCATTTCTCATGCGTGCTTCAAGGTGAGTTTCGGGGCCACAAGTGCTTCGTAACGAGACGCGCCATGTGGCCGAATCCCAGCAATAAGCTACAGCTGTTCCCCCGTCGTATCTCTCCGCCGAATAATTCGCACTGTTATATTTCCCTCCCTGCTTCCTTCTCCCCACCTTCCAGTCTGCGTTTCAACAGCGTTTCTCTTCTCAAGTCTTGCCGCTTTTCATTTCGCTTCAACGCCCGCCTACGCGAGTTTTAATCATTTTTATTTCGGGGGTGCGCTGGCGAGATAAACTCTAAATATCTCCCTTTTAGAGTCCATTTCAAGGCGCCTTTCTTCAGTGGTAGACAAATGGCGGACCGCGTTGACCTTGGATTATCACGCGGCAGGAATCGCGTGAATTTTTCGAGTATTATTCGAAATCGGAGTAAAGTATGTAGTTACGAGGTATTGAATGCAAGTACTGTGTTATTACGTAATGTTTCATGCCGTGCATATCATTAACTTGATAAAGGAACATGATTATTCACTCGATACTTGCAACACATGGTTGCTCGGAGTAGATAAAGGAGACGTGGTATCTCGTGCGATAAGGAAACGTAATGGCCGACATTTTTCACGAAAGAAATGGGGTAATTTCAATGGTATGTCGAGATAATATTCGAATGAAAATAAAGTAATTTATCGTATAATTTAGCGCGGTGAAGTTTATAGTATCGAATGATAATCACGTGGCGCGTACATGCGATCGGTACGTGGATCGATGCACGAGTGCGTTTTCTGCGTGTTTGCGGCTAGTTCCCGCAATAAAACCGGACCTCGGGTCTACGCCTTTTCCCGTGTTACGGCCACCACTCGTTTCGATCCCTTGTAGGAAACGCATATGTCTGAAATTAGATCAACTTCCATTCAACATTCCGCTCCTTTAGTCGAATTTTTTTATTCCAAGCGACATAAAGCATACACAAAAAGAATGTTATCCATAATCGTACGTTAATTAACGACTTATTTCATACGCTTGCTTTACTACAAAGTGGTAGAGTGATTTTCAAATTTATCCACGGGATCCTCAGTTTAATACTGAATTACATGTGCTACGAATGGATTAGATTTTTTTCGTGGTATATTTCGGATTATTTAAATTACTTATTAGTTATGGAGTATAGTGATAATTTCTTTATTAATTTACCAAGGATTATCGTTCTATCTTTGAATTTTTAGAACTTCGGTTTCAATGGAAATAAACCGCATTACAATAATTAATCATAATTATTAGAATAATTAATTAACTATCGATTATTACTATTATTATTAGTATACTAATACCAATTGAGAATTAACAATTTTTTAGAATGAATATATCGAGTCAGATTCAATTCGAACCGCTTTTTCTGGGAATAATTATCATCGGATTGAATTTGGACAAATTGCGCAATGGTGAATCTAATAAAAAGCACGATAATTATAGTTAAATGACAATTCGCAATTACTTTAGCAGAACCGGATCATTTTCTTCTTGGCCGCATTTTCATGATCGTCAATAGTGATTTAAGGAAGGGAGGGGGGAAAAGTTTGTTGCACGGTAATGCTGGTGCACATCGACGTCCTCGACGAGCCGGTGCAAGTATTTACTTCGGATTCAATGTGGGCCTGTGTGAGTGTCATTACTCCCGTCATGCTCCATAGGAACACTTTCACTGCCTTTTAGCTTAAAGTCCATCTAACACGCTCGAAATTCAAACTACTTCTTTGTCGACTTGGAAATCTCCCCATAAATTTTTTTCGTGTTTAATAAATTATATTTAATGACACAGGGATAATGTACGCAACGAATATGCTTTTTACGGTTGGTGGATTTTCCTTCATTTTTCTGCTAAAAGTATGGGAAAACAGCAGAAGATTAAACTTTCCGTCATTGACATCTAATATCTGCTTTTTGATCTTGAATTTATATTTGAATAAATAATTTTGTCAATGAATAATAACTTAGAGTGTCGACGCGGCGATGCGTAAAACTGATCCTTAGAGGTAGAATAAGTATATATAATAAATATATATAAATATAAGTATTCCTAAATATTCTAAAACTCTCAAATATTCTGAAATTCCCAAGTATTTAAAAACTCCCAAATATTCAAAAATTCCTAAATATTCAAACAATTTTAATATTCTAAAATCCTTAAATATCCCAAAATTCCCAAACATAAAGATCGCCGCGTTTTAGCATAAAATAATTCACTATCGATAATATCCCGCATTCATTTACACGACTCAGAATAAAACACAAGAATACATTTTCATTAATCGAAAGACTATGGATACCTTTCACAGCTCTATCCCTGGAATCATGAAACATTTCGTAAAACAGTACTTCGAAGATTTCCGTGAAAAAAGTCGACGCATTCATTCGCAAAAATATTTTTCGCGAGAAGAGGTTTCGCCGAATAGAGTAAGCAAAAAAGGAGCTATCAATGCACAAAAAGAATTGCAGGCGCACCATTTTGGTTGAAATACGGTAGTCCTTGGTAACATTAGATCACCAAGGAGCTTAGGAGCGACAGGAAGCGAGGCGAAATGTTCGGCATTTAATGAACGATCTCGTAACGCGGAATATATGGCGGATAATGGAAGCAATTTACTGTCAGAGAAGTCCTGTCAGTTAATTGACTTTAACGTAATACCAGTCCTTATGGCCACTATTTAATTAAGTTACTATATCTACCAAATACAACCGTATTTCATAATACACGATCGATCGGCTCGTTAATTTCCTAAAATAACCCATCAACATTCGCAGTTATTACATAATGAAATAGATACCGCGAATATTATCATTTTAATTGAATAATACCAATCGTAATATATTGATTATCGGGTATCTTAATGTGATTACTTCTCAGTCCTTTTCTTCATTAATGCCTGTCCGTGTTTTATTAGCCGGGTGTTAATATCGTTTAGTACAGGAAGACATTAAAACTCTGATTGCGGCCAATTAAGATCTTTACTTGGTCCGAAGTCTATTAATTTTATATTTGATTAATTTATATTTTTTAGTATCGTAACATGATGTTATTGAATTAAATGTAGTACAGAACAAAAATGAAGCGCGCTAATTAAGTATGATCGAGGTTTTGGTTCGTTCTTATTTCAATAATTTTGATATATTTATATACTTATATTCGGTTATATTCGATATTTGACTGTTAAAAATATATCATATTAAAATACTCCTATAAAGTTTATGAAATATATTATATTAACATATAAATTTTGGCATAGGAAATATATTAATTCCTGTTAGCAAAAAATCGAAATTAATATAGAGGTGTTAAAATTTCAAAAATGTTCTATTTCATGGAACATAATATCTGGTTCTGTTATCAGAATACTGGAAAAAATTAACTTAATGTTCTCTTCTGTGAACAACATTTGAGAACCACGATCGATCATTCAGACAATTCGTCGTTCTCGTATCGAGTATCGGACAGAAAATTTAAAAAAAGGGCCATAGAACGTTGCTTACAACGTTTTCGCTGAATGGACGAACCCGTTTCTGCGTGTAATAGGCTCACCTGCGAAATTCTAGAGAGACTCTGCCTCGTCAAATTGAAAATAAATAGCTTTCACTGAATCGACTATGTGCGGAAATATTATCCTATTTTACAGGAAAAGTATTCATTCACCTTTCATACGTCTCCTAATTCTTTAAGTATCTCCCATCGTTTTAAATAGGGAATAATTTTTATTATACATTTAGAGTTATATATATGTACATATGTATTTATTACGAGACTCATCTTGAATATATATATTGGATATTTGAAATATTAACATAAATTATCTTTTTTGGAAGATTACTATGAGATTGATAAATTTGTCAATTATGAATTAATGAATTAATAAATTTATAGAGATAATGGAGATAAACATTGAATATTAGAAATATCGGCGTAAACAATGTGTTTTGAATAGATTTTTTTAAATAGATAAATTGACAAATTTATTACATAAGAAATGAGTAAATTGATAAATTGATCTATTAGGAAATGGATAAATTAATAAATTTCTCATGAAATGCTTGAATTGGTAAATCTATGAACTATGGAATGGATAAATGTATCAGGTTCAAAATAATCCTTGGAATGAATAGACATTTGAGTTTCGATTCACAGGAAGTTAGTTGCTTGATTAATACCATAAACCTAAGTGAACCAGATAGTTACTCAGTTGATATCGTTTCATGGCCGATGGAAATTATACTTGCCTTCCCAGAAACTCGATCCTAGATTCGTGTTACGATATATCAATTTTCATTTGACATAGCAAAGCCGTAACACCCAGTTTCAATCTTAATTGATCTCGATCGAGTTACTTATCACCCGGATCACAGATATGATTACAGATAACTAACAATCCTCCTGCATTTATTACATTGTGTCAAACGTATCTCCATAAATAACGAAGAGACTCAAATTTCTTGATGGAGCAGACACTAAGTTGTTAAAATTTCATGAATTATAGACATCTTCCTCCTCCTTTTTCCAAGGTTTTGTTTTTTGCATCGTTTTCTTGATTACGTTTCTCATCGTTGAACCATTGGAGATAGTTTTTCGTTGGCTAAGTGACTTTCTTTATTTGAAACGACTTCCTCGCAGCCGATGCCATCGTGACTCGATAGCTCGACAAAACTTCAACTTGTCTTCCGTGAAACCCGAAACCAGTGATATCGATTTCCACCTACGATGTCCTTTTTATCACAGGATTCTGCACGTCGGAGACTTATGTAAAATCTTGCATCGTAGGCGTAGACATCGATATGCTCGAATAATTCTTCTAAAACCAAGAATGCCTGGCATGGCGGTTCTCCGAATGACGTGTGCTTCTTGTTAACACATCTCATGTTGTCAGTTTTGTATTTTTAGAATCGACTGCGCGTCACGATGTCTTGGTTTCATTCAATTTTATTGTATGCAGTAAACTTCCGTATAAACCGAGTTCCTGCAACGCGCTAAAGTTATTGCGGCCACTTTTTTTATATAACGCGATTCTCGTACAACGCGCTATATAATAAAATGCGGGAATTCTTCGTTTACTTTAGTCGAACAAACATATTTATATTATTCGTGTTATACGGTGAGAAATAACGCGATTTCCTTATTTAGTGTTATTTTTTAATCGTTCACTATTAATAAGTTACAGATATTTATATGAGATGAGACATTTTAAGTTGAAGCGATATATTTGATATAAATCCTAATAAAAAAGTTCATTAATCTCACATCAGAATAAAATTCTGTGACACTCAAACTTAATGAAATTAATGGAAGCTGGATACACAGTTAATCGATTCGCCTATAAAGTCTTCATCCGCGGAATCCTCCGATGTCAGGATTCGAAGGCAGTCAGAATTATTCTGGGGCTTAAATAAGTAAAAGAAGAAGAAGAATGAAGTTTGAGGTATAAGCGGTGCTTAATTAATCTCAGGGTGGTATCTTAAGGGCGGATCTACGGAGGCTCGGTAAGTTAGTCCGTGTTTTCGAGCCCCTTAAAAGAAAGCCCAGTGAATGATGGACATCGTTAGTCAGCCGAGCTCGAATGTGTTCCTCGAATTTATCTTTGCGTCAACCGTCCTGGATTTATTTTTAGTATGATAAGTAGATCCTACCTGTCGTCGAGTACGGGGGGGGGGGGGGTAGAAGGGTGCAATGGGAAAAGGGCGAGAGAGCGGAACACGTAGAATACGAGCGGGGTTGGTAAGTTGGTGATATAAAGAGGACAGGGAAGACAGAGGGAAAGGTCAATGTGCCCTGAACAGCCTTTTCAATTCCGTTCTCCAACCCTAATGTACATTTTTTTCGTCCCGTCGGTAGACCATGGTGGTCCTTGTTTTTGCCACTTTAATTAACGGCCCTGCTAATGGCGGAATAAGAAGGAGGTGTTAACCTCTTTAAATGTCTCTTTCTCTTCCATCGCCGTCCTTTTCCCGTTCCGAGGAACTGCGTATTTTACGTGGTGAACCTGTCTACCTGAAACCGTGAAAACTTTCCGGCTCCGCTTTTCCTTCCCGGGAAATATCGAATTTCGAGATCTAATATAAGGAAGATGTTCCTTTTTTACGAGTATCGATGGAGCCAATACAATTCGGTTTAAGGAGTGAAAGGTTTTAAGTAAATACAGAGATGCATTCACTTTTATCTACGAAAATGGGGGAGGTTCTACAGGGTGTCCCACATAAAATAGGTAACTGATTGTAAAACATAATAATGTTGATGTGTAAAAAAATATAGATGATCTTGGAAATTCTGTAAAAAGAAGGGTACTGACCAAATTTCCTTTTCCGAATGTCAGCCCTTGAAAGCTATTCATATATCGCATTAAGCACTTTTTCTTTAATATCCTACATCCCCTTTAATATCCCAATTAATGGAGATAACTCGGTGGCTTATTTTATACGGTACACCCTGTATAATGAAAATGAAGGTGACGGAACAAAAGAGATTTTGAAGGATAATGAAAATAATGCGATGCCAAGGGACAATTGAATTTATGATAAGCAACTTTCTATTCGACAGTTTATCTCCTTTATCGACTTCTGTATTACACCGATGGTATTACGTCGTAAAACCCAGGAGCGTAAAGTAAGTAATACGTGCAAGAATATTACGGGGGGTTATTTTACGATGAAAAGACACGAAATAAAAATTCCGTCGGAATTTGTGACACGGACATTACGCGGGATATAAATCGCGCTTTGAGATAATTTCGCGACAGCGTGCGAGAAAAAAACGTAAAATTAAATTAATGATTTACGGCGCGATACAGTCTTGCATTATAAATGGAACCCTTCCACCCGCCTTGTAAATAGACGTCCTTTGTCCACGGACAGATTCGAGAACAAAAGACACGGGAAAAAATCACCCTCTTAATTCGCTTCGCCATTATACTGAACGTAGTAACGAGGTGAAACAAGGAGGTGCAAAAAATGGGGAAACGAGAGGTGTCAGTAATAAATGGAAGAAAGGAAGTGGAAGAATCCTGCACAAGTGACTGATCTAGGATGAAAGCAAGGAAAGTCTGCGGGTTTTCCTTGGAATCGAAATTTCACGCGGGAAACCTGTTAAAAGAGTGGTTCATCCAAGCCGGCACTGTTTTACTGGAAGCAAAAGTTCCATTTATCGTTGAAGCAAACCTCGTAGGTGAGGAAAGAACCGTGGAGAGTTATTTCGTTCCAGGAACCCTTCGCTTTTTTCTTTTGACAAAAAGAATCGTGGATTCCACCTCTTCCTCTTTTCGTGCGAGGAACGAAAGAGGTCGGTGGAGGATCAAGGATGAAACTCGTCCTTGTGGCAGTTTTCTGGTGTGTTTCGGCAGGTTACCGTGGTACGAACGATTTGGCAAGGATCCAACGCAGCGACAATCGATATATGCGCACTGGCTTATGAACAATGGGAACGAATATCGGTGCGAATAAATGAGGTCACGATTTCGGTTCGTCGATTCCGTGCTGCTTTAATTTATGTCGATCGTGCTAAGGGCGCGAATACATTGACCTATCGGGGAAAAACGATGCCTACGTTGGAATTGTTTTTACGCTGTTGGTTTTACGCTCTCGTATTCCTTTCTCCTTATTTACCCAGCTCGAGTGAGGGAACATTTTATTTCGGCACTTCCTTAAAGTTGGTTTCCTCTTCGATGTTATACCTGACTAAATGTTTACGCGAATTACGTGCAAAACATCGTTAATCTCAAGTGTAATCACAACGAGTACAATAAATGTTAGTAAACAACTATGTTGTAAGAGGTACTGCGCGCAGTTATACTTTATTTATAAAATTATGTTTTCACGATGTTGAATTCCGCGTCCATGTTGCAAGAGGGATGTTGAGTTAAATATTTATTAAACTTGTCAATAAAAATTAATTAATTGCGGGATTAATAACATCAAGTAGAATAGGTGTCAGTAATCAAGTATGACTTAAAAAGAATTTGGTCAGACATCGATTTTACGAGGACGTAAAATCAAGTTATATTTTTTATCACATTTTGTGCAATATTGGGCCAATAACGAAATCAAATAAAAAGAACGATTAATTGTTTAACTCTGCGTAGTAGCCCGAACATTATTGCGAATGCGATTCGTAGTTAACTCAACAGTGGTAGAGAAAACCCGATTTAAATAATACCACGTGAAAATTCTGTCGAGCAATGGGTTATCCGGAAGATAATTCAATTTAATGTTGGTCGGAACCGCGATAAACTAAAACCCTCGGCGCAGACTATAGTCGAATTTTATGGGGGATATTTTTATCAGCGGCATAAAAACGACTTTATGAAATGAACGATTCGAATCTGTCCATTATCCGGTATGCGCATTGCAAATAATAGTCCGCTGTGAATATAATCTCCTGATGTTTAAACAATCCATTAATATTACTGATTTAAACCATTGTTCGGCAGATTATCTTAAATTATCATTTTACACGAATATCCTCAATTACCATACAATCGAATTACATAATCACATAATTCGATTGCATGGTATTTAAACATACATAGTAGTAATGATTCATAATTAACAAAATGCTTGAAAATATAATTGGGAATTTCTATATCCTGATAACGCGATTCTAATATATCTGTACATATTAATTAAGTAATTGACGATTTAGTAATAATTAATATCGATAATTATAGGAGTGCAGCTAATTTTAATTATTTTATGCTTATATCTAGTTCTAGTGTTAATATTCCTCACCCTGATATTTTAACATTAACTATTGATTTATATATTTGCATTCATTAATAAATACATAATGTTAAATTGTTACTTGATGTCTTACATAATTATATAATTATTTATATAATTATACAATTATAGAATTATTAAATTCTTACAGTTATTTGTCAGTAAATTTATTAATGCGATGGCCAATTATTTTTCATGATTCAACAAATATTGGAATTTAATATTGGAAATATGATGGTGGAAAACGCACATATTTTATCTAAATACTTAGCGACGTAGTAATTGTTCGTTCCAATTGATGAATGCAAGTTATAACAATCACCATGGAATGAATATGAGAAATAGTTACAGCGAATTTTAACAAAAACCTCGTAAAACTTTGTTTGATTTTGCCTCGAAATTTCTCGGTGTGCGGAAAAATATGTATTCCACATGAAATTTTTTAATTATTATAATGTGTTCGATTTAAATACTTCCATGAGGGAAGGAAACCACATTATATTACAACCGACAGTTCTGTGAAGTTGTACATTTATTTGTTAGTAAAAGGTCTATTCACCGGTGGTTTTTAACAGTTCCATTTGTAGTTTGCATGTTTTCAAACACACACGTAGCGAGGTGTAATATCCAACAAATTCGACACGGTAAAAACTACGATTTATCGTGGATAAAATAGGAGTTGTAATACTAAACTGTTACGATGTTCACCATTGTTTGACGTTTATAAACGGTTTCTCGATTACCGTTCGTGTAACGTTTCCACTTAAATCGCGATCCATGTAACAACTTGACACAATGTTCAATCCATCGCATTCATGATGGATCGAAGAAACGAATCAAAGTCGGGAAAAGTGAAGCTTCGTCAAAGGTTTCACGTCATTGTCACAGATCGCTTCGACTGCCGCGGAAAATCGAGACGACAAAGTGCATTTACATTCTCCGTCGAAACTGGAGCGACCTGATTGCTGGGAAAAAGCCCAGCGGAAAACAGTGGGAGACGAGAAAACGCATGCTTTCTCGTAATTCGCGAGAATATGTTCCTTTTTTTGTAGCCGCAAGGAAATTTCGATACAGCGACGAGCTTTTCGTCGGTAAACCAACTCGCCTAGAAAGATCGGGGAAAATGAATATTTCGTCTCAAAGATGCTTTCAGCTGTTGTGATTTATGGATCTCGAACGGTCCACGTAGGTCTTCACTATGAAAAGAACAATGCGAAACGTTACAACTCCGCTTGAAGTACAAGTGAACATTTTATCGGTACATTTTAGATTTTTCTTCAGGGCTCCATTATTTTACACGGTGATAAGAAAGCTTTGAATTTTTGCGATCTTATGTTATGAAGGTATATTTATGATGTTAGTATCTTTTGCAATTTTTTGTAGCTACAATCAAATAGTATATAATCAGTTATTATGCAAAATATTATGCAAAATTCGAACATAAATCGAGATAAAAAATGGTACGATAATAATCTACGATATCAGAAAAATATTAAAGGGTTTAAACACTTACAATCAATAATGGATTTAAGTGGTTAAATTAATGTGGTAAGATAAACCAATAATCACTTCCGGTTATTATTTAGTTAGAGATTATTTCAAATTCCTAAATTTTTCAAAAAAGTGCCATTTTTATCTTAAGATCGTAATTAGCCTTTTTCTCATCAAACTTAAATTATTGTATTTCATTGTTTTTTCCAAACATTTTTTAGCTTTATAGCCACATAAACACCCTGTATAATACATGTAGGCAGCAAATCAATGACTGTAATTATTATTATTTAATACACTTCAAATCATACATTATTGTAAATATCGACTCGCAATATCAGACGAAAACGCGAGAATTTATCTCGCGGATGTATTTCATTGTATGCACACGGGTTCGGGAAAAATTAATTTGCCTCGTTGCTTGTTATTAATCCATCCGTCCCCGTGTATGATTTGCATTCGAATATCGTCACGTAACTGCACGGTGTAACGTACACGGTGAGTGTAAATAATAAGAATTCATTTTCTCATGTTAGATAAATAACGGAAATAAAATCTCGTCTTTGGTTGATCGTCCAACCAGACGAGTTAATTAAATCCGACATACTTATTTGCGCTGTTTTTGTTCTTCTTACTTTTTTGTCGTCTATGATATAATAAGACGTAATTAAATACATAAAGAATTATAAACTGTATAATAATTATTTAACATTTTTTAATAATAATGTTTATATATGATATAACACATAATAGTTAGAATATATAAATTATATATATAATATCTTCGACAATATTAATTTATTTTGCTTAATAAACCATGGAACAACAAAAATATTAGTTTCTTCTGGAATATATGGAAAGAATATGGAAGACATGGTTTCCGAGAATTCTTTTTGGAACCTGTGCAATTTTATTTAACATGAAACAACACTTCGCTGTATAGATTTTTTGTTCTGCTTGAGACTGTCATGTAAACTGGATTATTTCCACCGCTGAAATCTGTCAGCAGTTTTCTTGGATTTCGACCAAGATGTCTATCTGAACTCAAAAGTAAACTCATAAAAAGCTTACCGGAATTCTCTTCATATGATAATACAATCCCTGAACTACTTAATATACTTCTCCCCTATTAATATTACTATAATTTCCATGAATCGAAATTCATTTCCTCTGAATTCGCATTGTTCTTTCACCATCGCAATTTATTCGTTCGTTAAATCAACTTTGATTACAAAATGTCATTTATCCCACGAAGTCGGAAATATAAAGAAAGTTGATCATTGCTATCTGAAAGGCAAAATATTCAAGAAAAACGTAGCGAACATCCACGAAGATAACTGTAAAGAACGGTAGAAGTGCAAAAAGGAACGTTGTCCCAGAAACCCTAATTCAGCTGTGATGGGAAGGATAGGCTTTAAGGGAGACTCAGCAGAATTCAGAACGACAGAAACTCATTAAAAGTTCTTCTTTGTCTCTCGTCAGGATGAATGAAGAAACGAAATAAACTGGCCATTAGCTTTCAGCGAACTCAGGCATTTCAATCCGATTCAATCCTCCCGGAAAACAGCAGTTTGCCTTCAGCAGCGAACCGTCCATCGAAGGACCGTTGGGCGTTGATTCTTTTTCCTTTGTACTCGTTTCCCGCTGCGACTTTTCCATGGAGCACAAGCATCGTTCGTCCTAGAAAATCTTTCTTTTCGGGACGCCAACGAAACACGGTTAATTTTTTCACCGAGCACCAATTCTTCGAAGTAATTCTAAAAAAAAAATGGACGCAATCTTTTGTTTCATCCTTTATGTCATCAACGTAGGACTTTAATGCTCGGAACAATGGTCCGCAGTCGTCCAAAATTTCCTTTGTAGTCGCTCATGGCGGACGTAGTGAAACGAAAGAACAGAAAGAGCAGAACCTGACGTGATAAAAATGAAGATCGTGACTTTAAAGAGAGTCCAGGAGATTTTCATGATGACTGATACTGGGATGTAGCATTACGTAAGAACGAAACGGTTGATAAATGTGAGTTTATTTCAATCCTCTTTGCGTAGGAAGTGGTCAGGGTCGACGTCCACTAACCCAGATAAAGCGACTTTGGTTCTCTGTATGGTATCTTCTGTTCTCCAGGGGGTGTCGGAAGGAGCCGGCTACTGGGTTCGTGTTCGCCTTTTCTTTCTCTCTTCCCCTACCACTACCTTCGATCGTCTCTCCTTCTTCACTGGATTGTCAGCCTAACTCCACTCTTTTAACTGGCTTCGTACGAGTACGATCGAACTCTGAGCCGTTCCACTATCACCCTTTGATCTTTGATTAATTCCTTCTGATTTCCCGTTCACTATATTTTCTGATATAATTTGCGGCAAGTTCACCTCGCGCGTAAGTGCATTATTGGATAAGTTCTCAAAATGCTGCACGATGAAACGTCGAGTAATTTGATTTATGAAATAATGTAAGATGTTTTGTTTATTAGACGAGTTAAGTTATTAGATGCTTCTTTATCGCGATATTAAATAGCTTCGAGATGGGGTTGGATCGCGTTATCGAACTATGAAAGTACATCCAAATTCGACTCCTTTGTATAATGATTATTACACCTGGATTGCGGGAGCTTATCTAATGGGTATCCATATGTTGATAAGGGTTATCACTAGTTTGCTACATTTTCTACTTATTCGTCTGAACGGTTCCTTGGATGTTCGCATTCGTGGGAACTAGTTATTAAAGTTTCATAGATAATATCTTAACATCGAATAAACGTATAATAAGCATAATCTTACGATGTGAAAGAATGCAAATAGACTTTCACGGATCAATGTTCATAATCACTAATTCATATTTCTCATGAGAATTAATTAACGAAAATGCATCGAAGAATTACACTTCTGCATTTTCTATCATACATTCTACAATATACTTACTTCAAATTCAATAACACAAAAATCACAATACATCAAAATTCATAACGAGATTAGCTCTACTTCCTCTCAGCCTCATGTTCGACAAAAAAATCGAAGGGAAAGTACAATTTCGTTCGACCTGGCGCAGGAATTTAATTCGCAGCATGGTCAGGGTCAAGAGAGGGAGTCAGTCCAGTAACCCAGATAGCAAGCGCAACTTCAGTACTTCGACAGGGTGACTTCGGTCCTCGAAAAGGGTTGCACGGCGGTTGTGATGTTCGAAGGGTTGCGTGCGCGTCTCTATCTGTGCTTCTCCTTGTCATCCACGTGTCCGCCAATCTTATTCCATCTCTATCTTTCTCGAGTGGCAGCAGCAACCCCTCGAAAGTCAGCAAACCCACCACCCTTGGTGCCGGTCCGCGCACTCGTCCGGGGGTGGCGGTACGTCCCGACGCAGCCAGTGCCCGCGCGTCTTTCGTGATCGTCGGACCGCGCGTACCAAAAACGGAGAAATCCTCTTCCTCGCGTGTCCACATTCTTTTACCACGATCATCGGCAAACTTCCCGAAAGTCTCTCATTAGACAACATTAAAAACCGATGTAAAATTTTCGTAGAAAACCATCGTTGTAAACGAAGTTGAAAAAACATCAAAATCACTTATGTCAATCAAAGATGAAATTAAAACGATCAATCCACGGTTGATTCGAAGAAATTAATGGCGAGTGTGCATGGAACGTTGCGATGTAATAGGGTGAAATTCAAGTGAGAATTAGGGTGCATCGTTTTTAAAAGATTTTCATTTAACGGTGGTGTCTTGTTGGAAATGTGCTTCGACGAAGGGTGTCGGCTTTATTGAGGTAAAATCGTGATGCTTTTTACGAGGGATTTTTCTTAGAGGGTGATAACGCTTGGACTTTAATGAATCGGTGACGAAGAGATAGGAAGGGAAGTGGAAAGGATTTGGTGGATGCACCGTCGTGATGTTCGGGATTACAAGAACCCGGGAGATAACGCGATATAATGGTTATCGATATGAACATTTGCGGTGATTATATTCGACGAGAGCGATAACAAGCTCCTATCGTTACCACCTGATCTTTAATGGACTGTCGTAATTTCAAGAATGTGCTTCGCGAAGTATTTGAATGGAGAACGAACGTGTAATTAAGGACACATACTGATATCAGTGTACCAATTAAAGTGTCATCTTACACAGAATTAAATCATTGCTAATATACGTGTGATTAGTCGAGGATTAACGTCATGCTGCATAGGACAAGTCTCACCGTCAGTGGCTCAAAAAGCATCGGATGAAAATCGGGTGTGTCCAATATTTTGATCGGCCCAAAGATCGGTTCTAATTCGGGAATGATTGCAGTCAGATAGGTGAAACGTGCCAAACAGTCTGTCAGCTGAAAACTGAATATGCCAAATATTCACCGTGAGATGAATCCTGTGTCTGTCAGATGAAAAACGTGAGTATCCGTGGGATTCGAAGATGAAACTTTTATTGACTTTTGTGATAATTCATAGAAAATATTAGGATGTCTGGTATCATGGAACCATCTAATTAAAGCAGAAATGATCTAATATTCTTCTTATAAGTGCCGCTTATGTATTAGTTTAATTAAGTCTCCAAAAATCAACCTCAAAATATTACCCAATCCTGTTCACGGATAAACTTTTGTTGAAAAGTATACCGAGTGTTAATTTTTCTAGTTCTTTTATTCTGGTTAAATAATAATGCTTTCTGTGAACAAAAAAGGATGGTATAATACGAAATTAGCTAAACGTTAATCCAACAAAATTATTATTTAAACGCTGTAAAAAATACAATTGTCGCACTTATTTTTATAATTATTATCACAACAAAATGAAGGAAAACAACAAATATAGATAGATCAGTAAGTGATTTTAAAGTTACACGGTTTTATACAGAAATATAAATAACGATAGCAGATCGCTGATTTTATAAACGGCAGAAGACCCTGCGAATAAGTAAATTATTCCTTCATCAAGATAGATGCGTATTGACTGCGATGTGTTTTATCATTATCAGTAGCCATTGGTTTCCATGTCGAACAGTGATTACAGTAATCGAGTGTGGCCGTTAATTGTTATTATCAAAACCCGGGGTTAAAATGGTCGGCGCGTTAACATTGTTAGTAGTTAATACGTTAGCAAGCCTGAAACATAGAGATATGCGTGAATCCAAAACATTTCCAATTGGGTGAGGATTAATGATCGTCGAATCACAGCGTCTATTTTTCGTTTTACAGTTCGTACCACTTTAATATTTCCTGCTATTATAGCCGAGACTTAAATTATTCATAATTATGCACTTGTATTATGGAATCGTGGAAAAGTTCGAAACAGTTAAGAACCTGTTCGAAGAAACAGAGCTATAAAAGATTTCGAAGTTTCGTCATGAAATGAACAAGTATGGATCCCGTGGTAGTAAATATTTGACGATTTCCTGATCATACTTTTATTCGTGCAGCTCTTGTTCATGAAACGGAAGAACTCTATGGTTATAATCCCTTGTTGAGAGTTATTAATGTGTTTTTTTGCATCGTCCACGGAATATTCGCGGAGAATTCTCATGCTTCGAATTCCGTACGAAATACTTGTTTTATTATGCCAATGAAAATAAATGTATAGCTAATGCCGTTACTTTGAAAAGATCTGTACACAAATTCTCTACTTATTATTATTGTTTTACAAATTCGCGAATCTTATTTGTTTTTTTTTAGAATTTTAGTTTTGTGGTATCCATTGCGCAGTGTGCAAATGCGTTCATCAAGTACTTTAAATATATATAAATTCGTCATTAGAATTAATTGAATGTTTTTTGTTCGTTTATTTATAATTATTATTCTGAACTTATTGTTAAGAAAATGTCAAACCTCTCGGAAGTGGCAATTCGAAAAAGTAGTCACTTGAAATCAGTTGTCAGTTAATGTCCAATAACAAAAAATAACTGGAGTATATCTTAATGTCGCTTCTCAGTAACCGCAATAAACTCAGTGGCGACTGAGAGTCGCCTCTAGAGTGCAAAGGGTTAATATGGGGATAGATTCGTTCGAATTACGTCAGAAAGGTGTTTTTTTTCAACTTTACCGATTCTCCCTCCATGAGCGGGTTCTTGGACAATTTCTCGGGCTTCCACGCGAGCAAAGTGGGTTTCGCTTCGAACGAGCCACCCCGAAGAGTAACGACGATAACGATGTGACAGTAATAATGTTCCCAACTTCGTCCTTGTTTTAAACCTTTTCAATCTTATCTCAACGAGCATCCATATTCTCACTTCATCTTTCAACCTCGACTTTATTTCTCGAATATGTTATTTAATTCTCCCGAGTTATCCAAAGCTACTTTGACGCTCAAAAAATCGACCTCCTCGGCAACTTCATAAATTTCGATTAAAGTTACTCTAATTTTAATTAATGCATTGTGTTTATTCCCGTGAATTTCCATTAACTATATTTCTGTTAGAGCTATGTTTTAACACTCACAAATATTACCTTCGTATTTTGATTTATATATTTATTGTAATACAAATGATAATATAAAACAAGATTGAATAATTAACATATAATTATTTATGTATAGAATATTTGTTTCAGTGTAAAAATATGGGTGACCCGGGAAAGTCTATAAAAGACGACAGTAAAGGAGTCCTCTTTCAATCCTCTTCAATATTTTCTGTATTATCGGGATTGCAGGAGATAATTGGGTGGCTTATTTCATATGGGATACATTGATATGTTTATGTTTAAATTATTTTTGTGTTTCAATTTGAAGTCTTACATTTCCGAAACACCATTGTTTTCTGGACTCAAGTGGAGACAGTCGCAATTAACAATAAGTGAAATTTAACGTGGCCCGGGGACGTACGAACGACGTGAATAATAAATGGTTTCGGAGATGCCTGAAGGTTAGTCGCTCGAAAAAAAACGAGGCAGTAAGGACATAAAGTTACGAGTACCTTCATAATGGTTGTTAGAAACGTACTGTCTGCTTCAATTATATTCGTTCGAATGCAGTAATAAGTTTGCTTAGCAATATTTTTATATTTTTCAACTCCGTTCAATCCTTCGGCACTCATTTTAATTAAGGAATGATTCACGGTATCTTAGAGCTTCGTATAACTTTACTTTAAACTTTATAATCATTGAAACATGTAAGGAGAAAATTAACTTGACTAATATATTTCATAATCAATTAGACTTCGTACAGATGCTCATTAAATTTAACAAAATATCTCAGGACACTTGAAATTAATTGACCAACAATTAGTCACCCGACGATCACTTATCGCAGGAAACAATTCGGTGAAAAAAATTGGGTCTCCGGTTCTTCACTTTTTAATTTCGATAGCTTGAAAATTCTTGGAATTAATTACAAAAGTAATTATGCACCTTATCAGCAATTACCGGGAAGAGTGTTACCCAGGACGGGGTTTAATCCCTCATTAATTTTTAGCAGCTAAAGTGGTTACGTTGGGAACAATAAATTCGTGACGTCGTCGAGAGGGAGAAGGAGAAATCGAATGAAAGTTGAGTGGGAAGGAAGCTCCTTCCTTTCGGATGGTTATTAACCGTGATTGGTGGCTATCTTTCTATATATCGAGTATGGATTTCCGGCCGATTAAACGGATCCTATATTCAGTGACCCCTCGTTCTCGGATTTATTCCAGTGTTAGCAATTTCCTTTCTTATCTATCTTATTTCATGACATACAAATTCATATATAAATATTAGTTTAAGAGTTAATATACATATAATATATAAAATACAATATTTAATTTTCTTAGTTTCTTTTTTTCACGAATTTTTATTATTTCCAACAGTTTTAAGAAAGCTGAAAACCAGAGATAAAAATTCTGTTTCAAAATTGATAGAAAAGGTTAACTTATAAAACTATTAACTTAAGAAATTAGTTGTCAATTAAAATCGAAATTAGTCGGTTTTATAAAAAGATCTAGTTCTGGATTCAAGTGATGGTTTTCATAAGAATCTGATATTCATAATATTCATAATATAAGTCGTAGATATAATAATTAAAGCACTTATTAAGATAAGAATCCAGAATATAATGTATCATAATTTTAATCCGCGAACCAATCCGAATAATTTCCAATTATTCGAAGATACCCTGTGCCGAGAGAAAAATTAATTACTCTCAACTTCTTGAATAATATATTCACCAATCCGAGGATTTCGATTGTATTGTAGAAAATACGACAGCGCAATAGTCATTTCTTGTACCATCGCAGCCTTGTTACGATTTAAAGAGGAAAGGCATAATGAAATTAATTAAACAGAGTCCATTTTAAACGAATCGCACTTAATGCTACAAGGGACGCCAATTCATTTCGTTAACGAATTGGACATTTGATGGAAGTAGTGATTACCGTGTTGCTCCTGTTTTTTATTGCTTTACTTTGGTTTACGATCCAAGCTAAGATCGTTATTTTCGCATGATTTTATGTGATCGTAAACTAAATACGCGGACATCTCAGCTTGAATTTTATATCCAATAAATTGAGCCACGTCAGCCACGTCTAATCATATATTGAAAGTAATTTGTTTCCATTGACCATTATCCGGTTATAAAAATACAGTTTTTTAAATAAAATCTCGTTTGAACAAAAAATAAAATCTCTCAAATAAAATCTCTTCTGAAGTCCATATATTGTTGGGCTCCGGGAAGAAGACATTCGTGACGTAGGTAGCACGTGGAATTGTTGTCTCCTATTGGTTGTATAGGTTACATATTAATTAAGTTATGCTATTAAGTTATAAGAATTTATGCGTTGTGTAAATTGAAGGGGTATCTCTCACAAAGTCATTTTATTGGCGAAGACAATTATTAAAGAAAGTGTGCTTGATAAATATTTCACTTGGCTGAATATAGGACTTCTTCAAATAATGGAAAATTATTAAAGTTGCCAGACTTCTACGATATTTCTGAGGACATTCCATGAAGTACTTGTTTATTAAATTTCAATGTGAATACAAACTCGGCGATTTCTAATATATTCATATTTCCACGAGAAATAATTCAGAAGTAAATTTAATAAAAACCTCGGAGAACTCTGTTTCCGCATGAAACAAAGTGTGAATATTCCCATAAACAATGTTGATAAATAATATTCGTTTTGTGAAATTTATTGCGAAGGTCTCTAAGAATATGTACTTACCACTTGTTTGGTAAAATGTTTTAAATAAACAAACTTCTACGGTGTTTTTGTTAGGATCCGTTGCTGTAGGAATACTTTTTACACTCACTGTATATTGTACTTAATACGACTGGAAAAAAAGGAAAATATTTCCTTCCTCAACGAACGATCGCTTTCTCTTTGAGGCTACAGATTGAGCGTAAAAAATTGTTTTCGCAATTCCCTGGAGAGCGGAAGAAAAATCGCCGGAAAGTAGCAGTGGTTCGATGAGCAGTGGATATAAACCGTCCATGGTCAGGCGCAGTAGTTGGTTCCCAGTCAGAAACTTATGAAACGCCGCCGGAATCCATTAATAATTACCATCTCATTTAACTGTGTTATTAATGAAAGAATACTTTATCAACTAAATAACAAACAACTTTACTTTATCAAAGTGACGTGCTTCCAGGAAACTTGGAGAAATATTCCGATATCAGAAACGTAGTAAGAGTTATAATTAAAATCCTCTACAACTGATTGTGAGATTGCACGATTCTCTTTACTTTGATTAATCTCAAGGCTTCGAGTTAATATTTTTAATTAAATTTGAAGATTTCAGATTAGTAAACTTAATGAATTTTTGATAGAATAGAGTACTATTAGTTTTAAAACACATAATTTATTAGAATTGTTATGTACATGCTATTAATATAATACATAATAATTCTATATATTCTACATTGTATATACTATGTTAATAGAAGTATATATATGTAAACGGTCAACAACGAAAGGGCGATAGGAGAAAAGGTTAAAAAATTTTAAAAAGTCATATTTTTGTGAGTATGGGACACACCTACGTAATGAAGCAAAGCGCTTAAGGCCGGTGGTGGAGAAATGGCAAACAAACACGGCTGGAGGCAAAGTTACCCCTCGCTAAATTGGGTTAGTACAAATCCGTTTACGTTAACTCTAATAGCGGAAGCGTGAGCCGCATGTGGCAACGACACTGAATTCACTGTCTAGTTGAGAACCTCTCTCTACTTCGATCCTCCGATTGACAAATTCTGATATTCGGTATGAGACAATTACAAATTTGAGGCACAACATAATTCATCTCCCAATTTTGAATACGAAGTCTAGAAAATAGTTCTATTATACAATACTTAACACATAAATTCTTCGAATGTTAATAATATCCCAATTTTTAATTCTAAATGTAAGAATTAATTCTATTCAACAATTAAAAATCCCAAAATTTTTAATATCTTATCTAACCAATAATACCAGTGTATATTTTAATAACAATAATTCAGATTATAATTTAAGTGGTATAGGAAAGTTAATTAATTAGCCGTTCTAAAAAATGCATTGAAATAACACCCTTGAGCTTTTGGAGCTAATTATGTATAGCGTCGTATGCTATATTCGATTAATATATTATTATTATGAAATATACTGTATTGATAGAAACACCTTATCAGAGTATCTTTTCAAAGGAAATGCAAATTGTACACGTGTCGTAGAATCCACGTCCTTTCATCGCAGATACGAAAGGGTGGAAAGTTTTTTTTTATCGATCTCGTAGAGTTCTCCTGTGGCGGTGAAACTGCTCCCGTGGCGCAGGAAGCTCAGGATTTGACCGATATAGTCGGCCAGGACGATAACGGCCGAAAGCGGCGTTGGTCCTTCGAAAATAAAGAGACGACAATCCTCGTATCTCCGAGGGCACGAAACGCGAAGTAGGCGGAGGTTAAATGTCAGACTTCCTATTTTTTTTCGGTTTCTCTCCACTCTCTCTTTCAACCCTGGCAAACGCACCTTTGGGAGACGAGTGCTTCGCTTCACGTGATTCCATTCTCGAGATCAGAGTGCTCCCTCTTCCCTTTGAGACCTCACGACAATAAGATAAAAATGAACTTTCGTATCTGCGCCTCGAACCCTGGATCTTAGACCTAGCTACCTTCATATCGTTAATGGAACACTTTGACATGGGATACTTCCAGGAAATTATAATACGCTGACAAGAAAATGCGTGGAAGTTTGATGGAAAACACGAAGTCAGTAATTGTATACACAGCTTAGTAAACTTGGTAAAATGAATAAATCCTTTTTATAGATTATTTAGTTGTGTCACAATATTTTACTATGGCTATGTTATTATGGTTATTGATGGGAATTATGTTGAACGATTCTTTACTATGTTAACTTATTAGGAATGGATAATTTTATTAGAAATAATATAATTATATTCCAGAAAATAGAATTTAGATATTCTTTTATAATATATCTAGTATATTTAATGCTCAATAATATGATATGATATTCTAGAAATGTCAAGAATATTTAATGACCATGTTTATAATATTTTATTTCCTACAATATATATTATATTTTAATATTGGTCATTAAATACTTTTGAATGTTCTAGAATATAATATCATAATGTAATAAATATTCTGAATATTCTCTCGTTTTCGTTAGTTGAAGATATTCCCTCTTAAGTACGTAAAGTTCCTAAATTCGCTCTTCTAATATGCACATAGAAATATAATAATTATCTAAAATCTATATTGGATGGACTAAAAAATCAAGTTAACCAAATTATTAAAAAAAAACAATCTGTAAAACCAAAGTCAATTTTTTCTTTTAATATTTCCATTGATATTCTTCCTCTTCTCTCCGAACTTTTTAACAGCCATATATGTTTAATGGTCCAGAAACGATTTCGAATTCTTTTTTTTCTGAATTTCTGCCATTTACAAACTGTGCCGTCAATGGCATGGTAAAACATGGCCGTTGTAATTGCGTTATCTTTTATTTTATCATAGTTTTATTACGTTGGGCATTTAAAAAAATTTACTTGTTAAACACAGCAGCTCGTCGCTTAAATCCAACCATTGGCCTTATTTTATTCAGCAGGCGCCTTTAAAAAGTATATATTTCGAAGATGGAATGTTTTTTCTTTCCTTGACGGGCGTCAATTAGTGTTTAAACAGAGAGAAGAAAATTCAACGGCAACTAAATAAATATATATTTCCTTTATCTACCTTTACGACAAATACAACTTTCGCCTTTACACTACGTCTTCAAAGCACTTTCAACTTTTTGTTGAACTACATCAAACGCACAACTTCATAGTTTTTAAATGTTCACAAGTTGAGTTGCACGAAATTTTCCGCACAAAAAATTAGAATTTTAGAATTATAAATCAGCATACTGCTTTGATTTATTCGAAACAGATTACATAAAAAATAAAAGAACCTTCGGAATAATAATCACTTGGGTTTCCATTTTACGGAATAAAGCCAGCCAATAAATTATTATGTAATGTTTTAATATTGACGTTGCAATTACGTGTTTTTGATTTAACTCATCCAGTTATTTTAATCAGCAAAATGTTATGTTTTTGCATATGAATCATCGCGAAATAATATCCTTTGTGATGTCAGCTAATGTCAACAATTCGTGATATCAATAATATGCGCGATTTCAACTGAACAAATTTTCCCAGTGCCGTTATAATTGTTTTAAAGAATTATGAAACGCCATCGAAGTTTCGCGACATCAAGCGAGTCGATCTCCCTGATTTCGTTATAATTGTTAAAAAAATGTTGAAACGTCATCCAAGTTTCACGATATCCATGTAACCAATATCTCTGGTATCGGTAAAATTTTTATAAAAAGTTATGAAACGCCATCGAAGTTTCACGATATCCACGGTATTGATTTCCCTGTTGTCACTATAATTGTTGTAAAAAATTATGAAACGCCATCAAAGTTTCACGATATTCATGGAACCGATCTCCCTAGTGTCGCTGTAACTGCACAAAATTCTGTAACGCCATGGAAGTTCCTGGCGCTTTTCATATTTCGAGATCGGTATAGATTACACGGCGACGATACCCCCGACGATTTATGTACACGAGCATATATACCCAGCGGCTTTCCATTAAACTGATGGCATCCATTAGGTATCACCAACTGCTTGCATATACGCGAAAGATGGACGTAAAGTTCGCTGCTGATGTCCGTGAAATTATAGCCGATAGCTGGTGATATCCATTTCGGCTGCAATCTCCACCCACGCGTTTTGACTCCGTTTCAACCAGGTAGTAGATTGAAATGTATGTTTCTGACCCCTGGAAAGATGATCCTCTAAAATACTACATTTTCATGATCCTGGATTAATAATTTTGTATCGCACTCGAGTTTATGCTTGGAAAGTGGAAAGGTGGATGCGAATTCGTGCAACATAATACTTTAATGGGTGCCTAAGGTGCGTGTTAATAAGGGAATCCTTGTTTCGTTTTTGATATGGTGTTTTTCAGTGTGATTTCATATCGGGTATTACTGGTTGAAGGAGGAATTCGGGAAAATATAATTTCTAGATTTAAATATAATAATTGGACTTTTTATTATATAATATAATAGTGCGATTATAAACTTTATGACATATAGATTTTTGATATTTAGTGAAACTTATACTGAATATAATATATACTGAAATATTATAAGCTATTATACGATTTTATCCCAACTTATTGTATTTACCTCGATATAATTAATTCCAACAATTATTAGGATTGAATCAATTCCGCCATTTACTTCGAGATCTAAATTATTTTGCAAGACACATTTTATTTCTTAGCTGACAATATTGTTCTGTATTTCTTTATTTGATATATCGTGATATATTATGTAGATTCAGTGTGACTCCTCGTGGTTTTGCTAACCATTTATTTTTCTGATTTTCCAGGACAGAAGCGCAGTGCCGGAAATGACGTTTCACTGAGGACTTTCATCGTGTCGCTGGAGATGTGTAGTTCTGTGCTAAAGTGTCGGTGAACGGGATTGTTTCGTGTCTTGATTTTTTTTCCCTTCTGTTTCGAGCGTATTATCTTTTTTTACGAGGAAGTCCGGTGGAACGATGTCATAGTCGCACAGTTGCGAAGTGAGGTCACGAAGGACACAATGGCACTGTTGTTCGCCATCATTGTGATCTTGGTCACCACTGCCATGTCGTTGCCACCAGTCATCAGAATCGGTAAGTTTGAATCAACTCTTCTTTCTAAAAACTTATTTAATGTCCCAAAGTTTATTATTATTTGATATACTTTTATTTTATATACATAACGCGAATAATTGAATCCAGTAATTAATTTAAATCCTACAACCGTAATTTACATATAAATAAATGTTGAAGCATAACTGAGTGTGTCTGGTAGTTTTAGTATTAATAACTATCACAACCTCTCAAATCATACGTTATACTTCCCCATCGACATATGTTAATACAAAATGGAGATATCTCGACATAAAAGCTAAAAGACTAACTGGAACGTCGAAGAGCTTTAGGGAAAGCACAAAAAATCCACAGTGGATCGAATCTTCAGCGTGTACCATGCGACTTGATCAGGGCACTTAGTTATTATTCCAAGCACACTTTGGTGGATGTGGAGGGATGCGTTCGTGCATCCGAAACCGCCGTTTCACACTTGTATACAGAAATATCCGGTACACATACTCCGATGGAAATACACACACTCGGAACAAAAGGTGCCTACAGGCGCCTTAAGGTTAAGCCAGGCGGCGGAAACTTTCAGTCGATCTAATTGGTAGAATTTCAATGGAGCAAAACCACCAGGAGAAACTTGGACGCAATTCCTATCCAGACATTAAGAGCCGAGGAGAAATAGAAACTTGTGACTAGGCGAGGGTTGAATAAAACAATTCCTGAGTGCACCTCTCGAATCAGGGGTTGTTTACGGATACGAGATATTGGGGCACTCTAAATGAATGATGATGCCATCGGTTATTGATCTGTGATCATTTTGGAATCCAATTTTGGGGCAGTTAGAATCGTGCTGCTTTAGTCTAGAATAGTTCTAATTGCTTTTTAGTTATTAATCGTGAATTACTCAAATGGCATCGGTTATGGATCTAGGATAATTGTGGAATCCCAATTTGTGCAGTTTGTTTCGTGGTACTTTATCAATCATTGCAGATGCTTTTTCGAGGATAATTATAGAATACTATTTTAAAATTATGCGATTTTTATAGAATTTTAAAGATGAATTAAATATGCATTTGATTACAGAATAATTTTGATCTATCACGCCGTACTAACTCGAAAATATTAAAGTTTGTATAAGTATTTTTCATCAAAAGTTTAAGTTATTCATTTTTCATCTTTTATTAATTCATCCAAGTTCAAGCAGGAAATTCATATTCAATTTTCGGTTTTTATATCATTATTGATTTGACAGAAACTAATGAATTTATTCTTGTGCTGCGAATTATTGCAAGAATTTAATAATGCCTGAAATTCGAATAACCTTGGCATCCATTTTCAACAATACCATTAACATAATCGCAGAAGCAGAATTTAATTCGCCGAATATCAGCAATTTTTATGTGCAAGTATAAATAAGGTGCCTTAAAGCTTCGATAGATCCCATTCTTCTCTGAATTCGTTTATGAACGAATCATTCTCGCTGCATAAAAGAAATCTCGAATAACGATAGATCGAGTATGATTCCCAATTTGATCGTAAAGTATCTCGATCTATCGTAGCATCGGGGGTTCATCTTTTCGGGGCATTGGCGTGAAAATCTCATCATGATTCGGCTCGCGAAATTCAGCAAGTAGGGGGTTCGGCTTGATTTCCGTGAGATCCTGGCGTATCCTTTCTGAAGGATCCTCCATCGGGTAAGATATACTCACTCCGAGGAGAAACCTATGGAAACACTTCGATTTGTTGATTTTGCGGCATAATATCAGTCCGTTCATTAATCTGAGAGCAAACTGAAGCAAGAAATATATAACACATAATATTAAATAATATTTCTTTTCACTTTTAGCTTCAGTTATTTCCCTGCAAACTGAAATAATCATTACTGCATTTTATACCGTATATTACTGTTCTATGAAATTAATATTAAATGACATTAAATTTGATTTACTTCTGTGATTCTGGAGTTACACACTGAAATCCACGGTTAACTAAATTCCATCGTGCGATATTGAATAAGTGGTGTAAGTAATGATAGTTTGGCCTGCTCATATAAATAAGCTTAATAAACTTTCTAAGAACCGTTCGCTGTGAACGGAAGTAAACCGCCATCGTGCTAACAGTATTAAAGATTTATAACTCGCCGGCGAGGTATGAAGAATTATAATATGATTAGAAGCTGTACGAACGTGTGGTTACCTGGTGTCAACCATGTATCTGCAATTCGACAGGTATTCGATGACTTTATTCGTCCATTTTATCCAGAATTTTATGGATTTAATAAAGAATTGAATTAGAGAAAATATACAAACTGACGGTGTTTATTAACACAAATTAATTGTGTATATTAAAATACTAGTACTAAATCTGTAATAAACGATAGCAAAAAATGATCAAATATTAGAAAATTAAAATAAAATAATAGAATTAATATACAGCAATGGCTTATAACGAGTCACTGATTACGAAGTAGAAAAAGAGCTTCGTCTGCGAACAGCCGATAGAACAACCTTATCTACTGCAGACCTAAGTGAGATTCTAGCATTAAAGTCTCGCGAAAATTATTCGAAGTCTACTAGATTCTACTAGATTCTATCGTTCGGATAAGTAGTTTCACATAGATTCGAAACTTTCCCTCTTCCTCACACCACCCGCCTCTATTGTCCCTTTAGTTTTGTGCTTCCAATTTCCCTCCCCCATCATTCGGCGCTCCTCAATAATCGGATAATAGCGAATGAAGTATCTATTTCAAGAAATTGATTCCCTTATCTTCTTACCTATGCTTGGCTTGCAAGCGTCGTTAAATTTCCGTGAATTATATATTGTAATACTATGAAGACAATTGAGAATAATAAAGTATTTAATGATATTTTACGACTATAATTCTTGTCAGATTATGAACCTTGATATAATTAATGATACTTTAATATTTTATGCTTATGATAATAAAGAATCTATTTCATGAAAAAGTCCACTGTAATTTATATCAGAAGATTAATTTTAATGTTTTAAAATATAATAGTGTTTTACCCTTATAATAAGGATCATCGTGACAGATCTGATCATAATTTTCCTCTGAATATTATTCTAAGTATAATTTAAAATGTTCTCATATTTTATATTTCGTATGATTATAAAGGATTTGTTTCCTGAAGAATTTCATAATAATTTCGATAAAAATTTTATTTTTGATATAATTAAAAATATTCTGACATTTTATGCTTTTTATAATATTAGAGGATCCACTTTCTTCGTGATTTCAGTTAAGACCTTTCCGTGTGTTTATTCAAATAAAGGAGTAGTTGCTTGCGAACTATTTGTCACTCGGGAGATAAATTCTGAGTTCATTACGCTGTGAGACTTTTCTGGTGTCCTCAGGCTAAATAAAATTAATTTATTCCCTGCCTCTGAAACGCGTTACGTGTTCTTTTCCGAGTGGTGGAAATTGCTCGTAATAATACCTTTCACCGATACAAGCAGCTTTGGTTTTAACATTCTGAGTACCGCGTTTCCTAACGATAACTTATTTTCTTAGCAGACACGAGAGAAGGTAATCGATCTTGCGACAAATGGTAATGATAAATGTCACCGAGAAAAAACTTCTCGACATGGAAAATGCCGAAAAACTATTCTTATCAATTATTATATTAACCCAAACATTCCCTTCTCCATGGTAAATACCAGTCCCGTTGCTTTTTTCATTCCCGATAACCGATCAATTAATTGGTTATTAATTTGCCCAGTAATTATTTCCTGGAAACGATTTTATTTTCTTTCCGCGCGATACGGAATATTGGTTTTCATATAAAATATGATTTTTAACTACCAAACTAATGAACGAACGAAATGGTAAATGCATCGAATTCTCTATTTATTAAGTTTCTTAGAAAAAATAATGAATATCGAATACCGATTCCGGGTGCAATAAATTATATTATATCAGTAGCTTATGAAGGCTTTAAACTCTGAAGTGATTCAAGTCTCCATGATTTATCTGGAGAATGACATAATTGAGTGGAGGGTGCATCCAACGTTTCTGAAAGAAACAAAACGATCGCATAAAGCGAATTAATCGATCCAAGCAGCCAAGCATTGACTCGATTAATCATTCCAAACAACGAGGCAAAATGCTGGAGACAATAAGACGTCACTCGGCTGGCACTCGGGAATCTTAAGAGGGAATTACAAAGCCAACGAGATAATTCATCTCTTCAGAAGATTGTCTTCCAGACTTTGCGAGCGCACGCAGTTAGTCGAGACTCCAAGTAACCATAACTGCAACTCGCGACTGAAATTGCAATCTCTAGGCTCGGTGAAGCGTTCTTCGTATTTGAGCCACTGCGAGACCTGGGATTTATAGCGGCTGTTACGATGCTTGTGTAAACCCTCGGGGAGAGTCTTTTATTCGGGTATTTATCGTCTCACGATGAGCTACAATACCCGGCCTCCCAGTGACGTAGGAGGGTTGCCAAGACAATACCGGAGTCCTGGCTTTCTTACGGGCTTTCTACCAGCAAGTTTATGCCATATAAGAACATGAACGTTGCTAAACCATCCTGGTTTCCAGGCTATCTTTGATGCTCTTTCTATACACGGAAGTCTCCCTTTCTCTGGACTTGAATAAATCATATAGATTGTGGAACAAGCTGAAGTAGTTTTACGGACGACTTTATTAGTGATTACTCTTCTTGTGTCTGATATAATCTAGTGATTGGTTTAATTGAGTGGTCAATGCTTTCGTTACTGGATATGGCAAAGAAAATAAGTTCCTTGATATATCAATTTCCTAACTCGAGCTAGGAAAGGAATTAGATTGCTTGGTATATTAATTATGGAATGCTAATATTAAAGTATGACTAAGTATACATTGCAAGAAACTCAGCGAAATCCAAACATTTAAGACCTGTTTATTCAAACCCCACAATAGTCGTGCAACGATTTTCCGAAAAATCTTCGTACATCACCTTAAGGTATCTTAAGCCGCCTTAATCTCCAGAGGTACAAAGTAGCCAGATACTAGTGCATAGTTCCCGGCATGAATAATTCAACTTGTAACCTAGAATCTGGTAATCGAACGCGATACTTTTCATGCAAATGTCATGCCTTCTTGTGGTACCACGCCTCTCCAATATCTCTCGAATGGTTTGTCAAACTTTATACCTTCACACTCGTTTTCATCTCTTATACATATATTACAACATGTCCACTTACGTGCACGTGCTTTTACGTCCGTATATACTTCCACCACTTATACCAAGATCAGAAAGCAAGAGAGAGGAAGAAATTAAGAGAAAGAGAACGATAGATGAAGACAGAGATGACCAGAAAGTAAGAGAGTGAAAGAGAGAGAGAGAGAAAGATGAAAGGAGAGGGTACGAAGGCGCAAAACGCTGAGTTGCAATATTGGAATTCCTAGTAGGTAAGTATCGGCATGGGCCTTGATCCAGATTGCACACACTGGCGCAGTTGCATTGGTACTGCACCGCCTGCACTGTAACGACCGAGATCATGTTGAGCCTTGCTTTTAAAGCCGTCCCGTATTTTTCGAGAGCTTTCTAATTCGCGATACGAAGAAAGCACCTTCGGCAAGAAACCTGTCGTGTTTCTCGTGAACACGGTGATACCTCCCGTATTTTTAATGCAGCTTTATATTCGACTCATGCCGCAGTATTCTATCTAATCATACTATTTTCGCGCGCCGTTCTAAATAAAGCGCGATATCTTCCACTACGTGAAACCAGAACTTTGGATATCGTTTTAAGGATTCTCTGGTGACGGAGCAATTAGTCCTGGAAACTCGAAGACGTCGAGGTTTATCGCAGGAATGTTCACTCTTCGCTGCTCCCAGAATGACTCCCTTCCGCTGAATTGTTTCCCCTTCGAAAGTATATCAGGGGACCCGAGTGAATTTAACTCGGAGTAGATTGAAAGGAAATTCGTAAGGTTATGAAGGATTTAATTAATTCGTTTAGATGTAGGAGGATTAATTAAGGATCTTGACATTTTTGGTGACTGTGACTTTCCTGGAATTTTATTAAGTGGATACACTACTCGTGTAGCTCGCTAGAAATATATACATATATTTGTATGCATGGGTGTATGTATGTATTTGTATCTATGTATAATATCGCGTGTGTATGAGTTCGCGTATCAGCGGAAGATCAAAGCCCGAGGATTCATTTGTTGTGAAAGTAATCTATTAACACACCCTGTTCCACTTTATCGTGTAAATAATTTACTTTGCACAATGTTCAGGTTATGTAATATACCATTCCATCGTGCGATGCTCTTATTTACATATAAATCTGTTTGGGTGAGCATGTTCAAATTCGATAACAGTATTGGCGATAAATATCGAAAGATTCGCCTTGATACATCGATATTTTCCGCTGTCATAATTCCAAATATACAGTTACGCTTGTTTGTTCGGTTTTAAAACGCCGTTTAACATAATTTGCAGCGAGAATTGGAATACGGGATGTACGAATTATACAAATTTAATAAACGTCGACATATCACGCTTTAATGAACACCAAAGTTTATTAGCATTATACAATGAATTCATACTCACTATTCACGTATTCACGAAAGTTATTTCAAGGATATAAAGAATGTATAACGTTAAATATTAGTGATGGAAGTTAATGAAGATTAATATTGGGATTGAAATATGTGTTGTCCGCAAACTTTACAATTGAGAATAGAGTAGGAAGTGGTATCAAAAATCAAGTATGAATAATTTACAATCTCAAATATTAATGGGAGAGATAATTCAACATTCTTATTCGGATTGAAATACGTGTAACCTGCTAGATATGACTCGCGACCAATTATTAAATTAAAATCAAATATTACATTTCTACAATTCGGAATACGGTAGAATGGAATCTTTGAACATGAAATACAAGAATTTACAATGTCAGATACTAGTGACGGAAGTAAATAAAAATTGTTATCGAGGAATGAAATACGTATAACTCGCAAATGTCTGAATAGCAGACGAATCTTCACGAAAGCAGTATGCAAAGGATCGACATCGAGTTGTACTCGGAACTCGAGGAAGAATTCTCATATCGTGGATAGGAAGGCAGAAAACATTTTTCAAATTGATCGCATTGGTATTTCTTTTGTATCTAAAATACCAGACCCTCAACATTATTCACTTCCTCGGATAATTTGGCTAAAATATGAACAATGAAATTAGAGTTTCAATCCCTGAGTACTTAATCCGGAAGATAAGAATAGCGAACAATTACTAAATTAAGATTACGTGGTAGAGTTTCAAATTATACCATATTTAAATATTTTAAACTGCAACATTTTTATAATATATATAATATTTAGATTGTACCATATTCAAATATTTTCAATTGCAATATTTTATAATAAATACGGAATTTAGTTATACCATATATAAATATTTTGAACTGTAATATTTTTAAATGGAAATCACAGTAGAACGGGAAATTCGACAAGCACTAGAATAATGGAAATGCAACAAAAATATATAATATTTGATTTAGATCAAACAAACCGCAGGTTATTTAAATAAACTGTAGACAGACAAGTCTTTACGGAAACACTTCCATATCATTTATGCACAGCGAAAAACAAACACTGGCCGTTTAGATTGAAAAACTCAACGAACGAGTGCAACCATATTACACCGAAAATATAGTGAATTCAACAAATAAAGGACCAACAGATTAAATTAAAATCAAACAATTAAAACCTTTTAATAAATACGATCATTCATAACACAAGAGAACAGGTATTAATTATGAGTTTCAAACATACACTGAAATCAGATTAAATATGTATTCGTTTGTTGTTGGATACGAAACGGCTGGTTGATTACATGAACGATGACAACGACGAGGTAAATAAAATAATTATTTATACGAGAAACAGGTATTTAAAGAAAGAGCTTTCAAAAATGTACGACATATCTTTTTCGTGGAAATGCGAGGAATTTATGTTCCGTGGTGAATCTCGTCTGGTAGGTGTAAAGCTCGACCCCCGCCATGTTTTGTCACCGAAGGGTGCCGTATTTTCATATAGCACCCTA
Source organism: Nysson spinosus (assembly GCA_910591585.2). Taxonomy (NCBI): domain Eukaryota; kingdom Metazoa; phylum Arthropoda; class Insecta; order Hymenoptera; family Crabronidae; genus Nysson; species Nysson spinosus. Next base: position 10,278,498 of record OU342832.1, read on the forward strand.
AGCAAGCAGAAGTAGTTTAGTTGGCCTCGTGAATCTCAGCCGGTAGGCGCCTGGAAATTTTTTGGTGACTTTTATTTCACGAGTGATCCGATAAAGGGGGAGTTTTATGTACCGAGGGACCCAGGAATAGCGGTATACGAATATACAGGGTACATATCACGAATCAGAGTACTGCTATTTGATCCTCTTACGATTTTACGTGAAAAACTAGCGCGATAAAAGTTACACGAGTCTTGATTCTCAGGATTACAGCATATACGAATTTAACAAAATATACGGGTACCTCCGATAAATATTTATGAGTCCTGGATGGTGATTTATTGGACAATTTAATCAGTGTTTATTCCAGTGGATTATTTTATATGATTTTCCTTGTCATTCACAATTATTATAACATCTAGTTAAAAATTTAATTGCAATGCTCATAGTCCAACATGTAAAACTTGCAGAGTTCGTTTAGGTAGAACATAGCTATTCAATATTACCGATTCAATAATCATTTATTTGGTAACTAACATAATAATATGATAGAGTATATTAATTTTATACTAGCTTCTCTCACCTATAAATTGTAGGTCATCTCATTTACAATGGAGATGTAATTTATAATCGAACCTTCATTTATGATTCTTTTCATGGCATACGTGTACGTGTTCTAGACTGTGGTTTTATTCTTCTATCAATCCGAAATCTATAGAAAGAAAGGTTGATCGAAGGACGTAGGTCCATTAGAAGCTGAGAAACGTTGAAATCGATGGCGGGATAAAATATTAGTCAGAAAAGGAAAAAGATAGTGGGAATTCGAGGTAACACGATTATCTAGATGCGGGTGAACGTAATCCTTCTCCGAGACTGACGGGATCTTGTAAAGGGAGGCTTTCGAAAAGCTTCAAATCGGTTCGAGTCGTTGTTATCATGTAAATCGACCAATTTTTACATTACTTATAACGCTATGATAAAACTGGCAAATTCGAGATCTATTTAAACCATTTATCACCAATTCCATGCCGGGAAATATTCTCTCCTTGTAACACAAATTATGAATTCATCAGAACAAAGTTTTAATCCACTTCCTTCGACACAAAGCAGTCCTAGGACATCATTAGGCATCATATACCATCGATTTGGGCCATGCAGGAGCGATTTTGGTGACTTTCATTTTTTGACAATTTTTGAAGGTATACCCCTTCACATTTTTGCGATTTCGGATCGACCCATTTTTCGCCCGAAAATTTTTTTTAACCGCTTCTTTCGACCCAAAACAGTCCTAGGACATCATTAGGCATCATATACCATCGATTTGGGCCATGTAGGAGCGATTTTGGTGACTTTCATTTTTTGCCAATTTTTGAAGGTATACCCCTTCACATTTTTGCGATTTCGGATCGACCCATTTTTCGCCCGAAAAATTTTTTTAACCACTTCTTTCGACCCAAAACGGTCCTAGGATATCATTAGGCATCATATACCATCGATTTGGGCCATGTAGGAGCGATTTTGGCGACTTTCAATTTTTGACAATTTTTGAAGGTATACCCCTTCACATTTTTGCGATTTCGGATCGACCCATTTTTCGCCCGAAAAATTTTTTTAACCGCTTCTTTCGACCCAAAACGGTCCTAGGACATCATTAGGCATCATATACCATCGATTTGGGCCATGTAGGAGCGATTTTGGCGACTTTCAATTTTTGAAAATTTTTGAAGGTATACCCCTTCACATTTTTGCGATTTCGGATCGACCCATTTTTCGCCCGAAAAATTTTTTTAACCGCTTCTTTCGACCCAAAACGGTCCTAGGACATCATTAGGCATCATATACCATCGATTTGGGCCATGTAGGAGCGATTTTGGCGACTTTCAATTTTTGAAAATTTTTGAAGGTATACCCCTTCACATTTTTGCGATTTCGGATCGACCCATTTTTCGCCCGAAAAATTTTTTTAACCGCTTCTTTCGACCCAAAACGGTCCTAGGACATCATTAGGCATCATATACCATCGATTTGGGCCATGTAGGAGCGATTTTGGCGACTTTCATTTTTTGCCAATTTTTGAAGGTATACCCCTTCAGATTTTTGCGATTTTGGTTCAAAATTTCTGGCGGATAGAAAACTACTTTACTCCACTTGTATCAACCCGAAATGTTTCTAAAATATGTTTAGACATCATCTACCATCGATTTGATGCAAAATTTATGCTGCCGAAATTTACTTTTCTGATCCTCGTATTGAGTGGACAAAATGTGATGTTTGCCGATGTTTATTTCACTTATCGCGGTAATAAGAAACCATAAATCCAGTAGAGCATTCTAATAAGAGGAACATTATGATCTAAAGATGGTAATACTATGAATTAAGCACGGCAATTCAATTCAATCGAATACTCTTCGTGACCGGTCTTTAATTGGGTTATTTTTCTGTATTAATTTGACGAATCTCGACCATTGTCCCTCTCCTGTTACTTTCCCGAGTGTTTTCCAGGCTTCTCATTTCAGAAGGCAAGTTTGTGTATAGTCCGTGAAATTGACGTACTTTGCGCGCAATTAGAGGCGACTGTAGTTTGCATTAAGCTATGAAACACTCGGCTGACGGAGAAGTTTTGGTAATGACCAAATCTCCTCCCTGATAACTGCAAGACTAACCTTGATAGAATCCTGTTAAAGAAGGGTTTACCCTGTACTTCTGTTTCGTACAATTAGGATGACCCTTCGCATTAAATAGATAAAGATAATACATAATCTGCAGCATATTTTCCAAAAATAATTATCTCCTTCTGGAATTCTCCCGTAGAACATTTCAAACCTTGTTAAATTTAAGTTCTTGTTATCTTTCAAATTTATAATGATTACAAAATTGTTATTTACCCAAAACAGAGACATTATAGAATTTAGCATGATATCTGATTTAATCCAATGCGATATAACATGTACGATCGATTATAAATTTGGAGAATGGAAACTGCTCGAGCACTATAAATCGTCGATTGGCGGTAAGTCAAAGTTGTCGAAAAATGGTGGGAACTATTGTTGGCAAGCTACACGGAAACTATCTCGAAGTCTAACAAACTGTATACCGCACCTATGAATATCAAATTTGACTACTTGTCCAATATATCCGTAGAATTATTTAAAGCGTTCTCTTTATATATAATACGTACGCCATTCAAACTGTTCCATTACGATCCACTTTTGTTCTACATGAATATGTATCTACATTAATAATTCCTGATTAGCGTAACAAATGCAAATAATTGATGCAATAATCCATATATCTTAAACAGTGTCAAGAACGAGAAGCTTATATTGATAATTCAATAAGTACTAATAATTCCGGTTATATTGGGAATTTCACATGTATTAATAATTACATGTGTCTTCATAATTTCATATAAATCAATAATTCGTGATTAACACAACAAACGCAATTAATTACTGGAATGATTAATGGACTTTAAACAGTGTCAATAATATAAAGCTGATATCCAGATAAACTAAAGTTGGAATATCCGACTGTGTTAAGGGAAACCGAACTGGGATTGCATTATTCTTTCCATGACAGCAATTGTTCTTCGGGTGGCAAAAGGGGGGAGTCGATAATAAAAGATTGCGAAAACAATTGGCTGAACATAGGTTGAAAACGAAGAATGTCGAGAATGTGCTTGAAAAGTGCAGAAGCTGGGATTTCATCGAAAGGGCAGGGTTAGCAGGCTGATATTGTCGGGCGGGATGTGGAACAAGTAGTCATTTCGGCGATGAGATCAGCGTGTCGAACCCTGCACCGTGTTTTATTTGTTCGACCCCCCCCCCGGCCTCCGCCCCCTGGTATTCTGCGAGGAAATTCTTTTTCCGTGTTTTTTGCGCAGCTACATACGAATTCTGCAAATACGAAGATTATGTATTAATCGGAGATATTCACTTCCGATAACTTGAACCACCGTAAAAAATCCTTTCGTAATTTGTCCGTCGCGTATTAGTCGCGCATTGTCTTCATATTAAATTGTCGGATGTAACATTCTTGTAGTTTCAGATATTCTTTTGTATAAGTAATTTTACGAGAATTTTTTATAAGTGAGCTTACGAGAAGTGTGAACGTCAATAATGTTTTACTATAATATTATAATTTTGTGTAGTATTACAATTTCAGGAAATATTATCATTTCGTCTAACACAATATGAATTGGTTGGTAATTATTATTAATTTTTCTTGGTCTTCTTAGGAAGTTGCCAGGAAGTTTTCAGTGTTTAGAGTTTATTTATATATATATATATATATATATATATAACATCAATGATATCCCAGTATATAATAATATATTTTCAGCAGTTAAATATTGTAAGTGTTTGTTTTTACCACGATATAACACTTGTATAATAGATATAACATATTCGTTACTAGTCTGAAGCAGATGTAGCCCCTAATTAAAATTATATTAACAATTTAAATACAAATATCTAATTAATTGATAATAATTTGCAAAGTGCATATTAATTTGCATAACTTCCAGTAGCCTATTTAACGAAGCATTTATGTAAATCCGAAGATATTTCAAACCAATGGGAATACCGCAATTAAAACAAGTTTCGATTTAAGCATTTGGATATTTCAACGACAAGTGGCTCTTCTAAAAAACCTGGAGAATAATTGCGTCCTGAGAAGAACCGAAGTGTATCTTCGTTAACCAGTGATTGGCCGAATTATGGAAATATCAGTTTACTTAAAGATATTCCATCATCGAGTGGTAGAAGACGAACGATCGACACGTCGATTCGTCTCTTGGATTATTTCTCCGCTATTGTTTCCGTTTCCCCGAATATTCCATAATTAGACTCCAGCCTCGAGAAGTTAAATTACTTTTCGTCATTACTGTCGATTGCTTCCGGTACAGCTCCACTTGTATTTATCAGTGGACTAAATTAATAACTTTGGTACCTCTGCTTTTATAACGATTGTTATTACAAGAATTGAAGATGTTTCGATAACATTTAATTAATATAATAATAATTCGAAGAATGTAACAATAATTGGAAATCTCCGACAAGAATTCTATTTAGCTTATAACAGTACATTACGAATATTATTATAATATCTCAAACTAAACAAATTTAATAACACATAAATCTTCTTATCGGTTTTACCTAGTCGCTGGTCTGAAGGAGAACACGATACGATAAAGATTTTAAAAACAAACTCAGGGGGATTGCTTCTAGTTGTCAGATCTCAGAAATGTTTCTACATTCCGAGCGATTAACCTTCCTTCCTGTTGGTCGCTTCCGCTTCTGAGTTAGCATCTCGTGTTTCACGGTGATTTTCTTCCGCGATTGCAAAACTGGCTAAACAGTGTCGGCACAATTGCGGAACTGCACCTTGGTCCCGTGTTATCTTTGTGATATGCTACTTCGACTTGACTCGCTCTTATTACTCGCAAGAACTTTGTTTGTTCAACACCGGTGGATGCATCTCCGACATCATTGTGCGAGATTAGAAGTCAATTTCCAAGTTACACGTTGACTAGCCACCAAACACAAACGTGCTGAATATTTGCATGCAAATGTCGGCCTTTCCTATTGAATTTAATACTTGATTCAATTGGGATGCCCATCCTAGATTTCCAAGTTTTAATCGTGTATTATTATACATTGAATGATATCCATTCATTATCAATTTCAGGGATGGAAATCGTGCGGGATATTTCGTCCAATGAAATACATATTGAAATCGACATATAATTATATTATTATTCGTATATATTTCGCATTGCAGAAATTGATGAAGTTTCTTTATTCATAAGAAATGGAGGATTATTAAATGGAATACAGAAGAAATAAGGATAGAAGGTTAACTGAAATATCAAGAAGATAATTTATAAAAGTTATACATTCCCATCTAGGAATTTTGTCAATGTACTAAAATATTTTCTTATCGTGCTCAATCTGGAACAAAAAAATTTTGAATTGGTCCTTCTATACCGCTTATACCGTCCAATAAACTTGAAAAAATATTTCCATCCAAAATATTTAATGAACGTTCCTTCATTATCATCGAATTTTCATGTAATTCTCATATCATTTTCAATATCATTACCAGAATTAAAGATATTTTTAGCAGATCCATTAAATATTTTGTGGAAACAAAGAAATTAAGGAAGTTTTAGGTAATATTTTACTTATTGGAAGATACAAGAATGGAGAAAGTAAAAAAGGTAACCGTGGTAATATATAATTATTCATACGTTATGTAATTTATTTACATATTGAAAACTATTGATATATCAGTATACAATCAAAGACAACTTAGAAATTTCCATTTGAATGTGCTCCATTACCAAGGTGAAAACCAAGTACAGAAGACAACTCGTGTCTTCCTGCCGAGTTAGCAAATCGTGCTTCGCGATTAATTCTTCCGACAGCGCAAAACAGAACGGCAGAGGAAGGACAAGGAGACGCGTTATCTCGGCAGAGTCGTATTATTATACTGTTTCAGTTGTCATCGAGGCGAAACTCCTCTTTATCGTTACGCCGAATTAGTCTGATCAGCCTGGGATAGAACTTCGGTAACAAACCATTAATTCCTGCCAGAATACCTGACATTTCAGACCATCCTCGATCCGCGTTCCCCGACCGCAGGAATTGATCAAAGATTAACCTGTGAACTCGAATTAACATTTCACTCTGACTGAAAATTATACGATCAACTAGTTATCACTGTTTTCTCTCAAAGCACGTTGGATTTCTGACTTGGAAAGTCAATTGCTAATTGCCAGAATTAACAACAGTTTCAATATACCGAAATCAGATACGGGCGTATGATTATTATCAAAGTATATCAAACATATTGTATGTTCTGTGGAGTTTATCAGTGTATACTGCCTCGAGCTTACTGTGCGTTAAATACAATTTGGATTGTCCAATCGCATTGTAATATAATGTATTAAATATTCCTGTGATATTCGTATGTTAAATATAATACATTAGTTCTGGATGTTCCACGGTGCACAGTTTCAGCCGAATTATATTACAAGCTAATGGTGTATTAATTATCGCGAACATAGCTTCACAATTTACATATTCCATATTTCGATATTTCCAATCAAAGAAATTTACTATAATTTAAAAGAGAAATTTCAGTTATAATAATTGTAGGTATATTAATACGTTCCATATAACACTTCCCCAGTTTCTTGGTTCCTATAAAATATATAGTCATGCTAAAGAACACGCTTAACATACTAACTTCATACTTAATAAGTAAATTCTTATCAAACATCTTCCAAGGAAGATTGATATCGATTGATATCGAAACAAGTTAGTAGTTCTTAATATTAGTATTTATTGTCATTTTGTCATCGTAAATAGCATATGTGAATGCAAATCCTTTATCATAATATAAACCTGTGAATTTCTTAAACTCTGTTGTCGTCCGAATACTTTCGAGCGGAAGTTTATATCTGTCTCCGACTCGAGGAAGCCAATATATTATATTCAAAGGTGCAATATAAAATATTAAGCGGGTGAGTCGTATTTCTGGAATGGTTGTAAAGTGAAATAACTCGACAGCTGGTTTTCCGGTTGGTTCCACTTGAGTAGGTGGCCCCAGCTCGATTTGTTCCTCGAGCCGCGAATTACCATCCTATCGTAATCAATACTTCATCGAAGTTGGCCCCGATACTTTTTAATTAGCAATACAGTCACGAGTTAAGCCCCTTTCGGTGGCTAATGTAAAAGTACCTACGATGAGGGTAGAGCACCCTACGAAAGCAATAATGAAAGTGGAGAAACGGCGACAATCGATTTATCGTCAATGTGTTTGAACCACTAAAATTAATTGATACCTTGGTGACTGGTTGTTTCATTGGCGCTCTTCAGACTCGTATCATGCAACTTGTAAACTTGTATACCAGCACTCGTAATAGTGCCGGTTTAACATGGATATTTTTATTTCATTGAACATTCGACGCGTATACGTTACCGGATACAATGGAACGTGGTGAAATGTAATTAAAGCGGACTTGTTTTCAAGCAATAATTACTAACGACTTTATGTGTTTTTGTGTTTAAGTTATTCGATGCTGAATCAATATTTATTTGTTCTCCCGGAATTTACTGGCGTCGTATTCATTCGAAAATAATAAATTACAGAAATATAGAAGTGAATATGTTTCTATAGATGGCCAAATATATTCGTAAAAATTACCTTTGGATTTTAAAATCTGATAATCGAAAATGCTAATAATTTACTTTTAACCGTAAATCACAAATTCACTCATTTTTTCATAAAAGATGAATCGAAAATCAAATCATGGAATTCCTTGTCGTAGCTCTTATTCTAAAATAATAGGTTCATAATATATTACAAATAATGCAAGTCTATTTTTATAGGTTACTGAATAACTACATTTATGAAAATTAATATTTATAAATTTTAAACTCTAATCATTCAAACCCTTAATAATTTACATTTAACTGTAAATTAGAAATTAAAAAATTTCTTTCTTAATGGACATATTCTTTTCTTCCGTAGGAAGACATAATTCTCAAATACTCAAAGCACGGCAGGTTTTTCATTGTAAAGTTGCACGTATTATAAAAATTGAGCCATCGAAAGACAAGGGTCGATGCACGTCAACAAGTTTGCACTTTTATCGTCGATTGGAGGAAAAAAGAACGTTCTCACGTTAATCATTATCCGGGTGGTTCTTGTTAGCGGGAAACGAGACAAGGGTAGTACATGTATTCATCCCCGAGTAATTCTCTATTCTTCCGGGATTTCGATGTTTGCCATCGATTCCTCATCAGTTGTCTAGACACTGACATTGCTCCCTTTCTCACTTCGGCATTGTGGCTTCGATGTCAAAGCACTTTTCAAAATCCGCCATCATGAAACCCCCCTTTTTTAACCTGAACATTCTTCAGCTAACAATAAGTGAAAGTCCCAATTCTTTCGAAACGGCCGAATCAGTTTCGTCGAATGAACCACGCGGAAGAAAGAATACCGAAGGGAGGAGGCTCCCAGTGCTTCCGGCGAACAAAGATGACACTTCCGCCGTGAAAAGGGGAATCCTAGTAACGTTCTTCCTTCCATAGAATCAGGGATGTACGGTTTTATTAAATTCACCACTCTCAAATCTCATCCCTCATCTCGACGTTTCTCTTCTTTTATTTAATTTCTAATTTCGCCATTTATTCGCGAGATAATAAAGAATACCGCCGGAAGATATGGAATGTAATAACCAACGAGGAAACTAAGATTCTAGATGTTAATAGTGGAATATATTTCATTTAGCTATGCGCTTTGCTTAACAATTTAGAAAGGCGGATCTTAAGAGTACATTTCAAGGGTGAACGTGTGCTTTCGAAGTTAAGAAAGGGAAGTATAACGAGCTGCTTTTCAAGAATTCTCATCGAGCGTGCAAATGATGCTTTCCGGAGTTTTAAGGTAAACGTCCGTCTCCACTAACGAAGACGTTAGAGAAGCTGAAGAGACCGAACGTACTTTCAAAGCACCCTTTCTCGCTTACTCGTCTATCGGGGAATCTTGTAATTAGTCGTACCTTTGTAATCGACCGTGTGCAACGAAGTGTTGTACTTACTTTTCGACGACTATTTAGAGAAAAAACACACTGCGTTAGGAGAAACGTGTTGACATACGTAAAAAGAGCGATCTTAGTATAAATACTAAGTAATATATTAATACACTGTATTGTGTAATATGGTGTATTAATACATAAAAAGTTGAACATTTTGATTCTGAAATATAATTATATTCCTGAATTTTCTGAAATACATGTTTAATGAACTTCAGGAGAGTAATTAAACTTCTGCATCAAATGTTCAATTTTGAGTGTGTTAATATACTATAATATGCCTATGTCAATATAGAGAACTTTCTGAAATTTATATCTAGTAAAATTCGGGGATGTCATACAATTTTTTATAATTTAGAATAGTTCAACTTTTGTATTTATTTTAATTCATATTTTTGACGAAGAAGTACCTTTTTTAGTAAACTAGTTTTCTGAATAGAACCGTGGTAAAAATTTGTGATACCAGTCCGTATGCAAAGGTTTCCGACGAGTTTTTGGAATTCTGATTTCTCACTGTATTTCTACCGATGTTAAGAGTATGTCGGCACCCTTTTTCGCATGTATACCATCACGGGAGTTAACTGAACGAGAATTTCCGTGCCGGGAAGTAAGATCTGGAACACGCGATCGGCCTTTTGTAGGAAGCGATGGGAGTGCATTCTTCTTTCGGCGGATTAGGGTCGGAAGAATTCACCTCACCCTCGAAATCGACGATGAAGATAGCCGAGAATGGTCTAAGGTCTCGCTTAAGCCCTTCAACATGCGATTCTACTTACACTTTTTCAAGACGTCACGGAATCCTAACCATTTAGATAAAAAGAGTCCTTCATTAAATTTATTCCACCAAGATCTTACAATTAGATTGTATTTGCGTCTCAATATTTTTTAAAGAATATTTTAATAGTTCCTTCAAAGTGCGTCACTGAAAATTGATATCCTTATACAGGTGACATGACAGGTACATAATTTACGTTTTGCCATCGATGTTCGTCTCATACTCGTTTTACTGTGGTAATTTTCGGTATCAAATGTCGGCTCATAATTCGATTAATATCGATAAATTCGATTTGACTAATATTGTAAATTGATATCGTTTCAATTAATAGCGACAAATTCGATTAATATTGTAAATTGATATTGTTTGCGATTAACATTGTAAATTGATATCGTTTTCGAATAATATTGTAAATTGATATAGTTTTCGATTAATATTGTAAATTGATATCGTTTTCGATTATTATCGATAAGTTGATATCGTTTTCGATTAACATCGATAAATTTGTTTAACCTTATAAATTGATATTGTGTCTATATAAAATCTTATGAAACTTGTAAATTATGGTTCATATGGAATCATTAAAAATTTTATTCAGCACCAAACATTACAAAATTGCACGAAATTCTCTTGCAACGATTACAAATATTTGACTGAAACAATGGGGAGTTATATTTGTGGGATGAAAGTGGGGAAATATAATATTTACGATCAAAATCACGAAAGCTGTAAATTTCCGGCTAATACGAGATTATTTTTAAATCTCAGTTAAAATCATTGATATTATGAAATCCCAAACATTAAAATGGGTTTACGTTGTGCACCTAAAGTATTTACGATATCCGACGAAAGCAGCCTATTTATTGCAGTACTTGATACAACATATTTTTTAAATAATTTTACATGATTAATGAAATCGTAAAATCAGATATTCGAGCAAAAATTATTATTCTAAGGAGATTAATAACATATCCGAGACAATAAGGAATATTATAGATAATATCTTCTGGTTATCAAAATGTGCTTTTAAACTCAGTATATTGAACACTATTTCGATATTTTATTTTATAACGTAAACATGGAAGCACATTTGTAATTCTCCATTATCCGAGTATCATATCCGAATAACCTGAACTTACTTAAGCTATAATTAAACAATACTATTTAAACCACTCATTCTTTATTTTTTCAGTCTTTATATATTTATCATTAAAGTAATTATAACATAATTCTATAATTTGAAAAATATTATTACTTCATCCTCCCAAGAGCAACTTGTCTAAAATTTTTGTCAATCTTGGTAAAAACTTCTCCTTTTTCTCTTCTTCAGGATAATCCGAGGAGATAAGTCTTACGAGGAATTTCCGGTATCCGGGTTAAAAGTGAGGTATAAAAGTGCTCCATCGTGTGATACCGTTGTACAGGTGGCTCCATAATTTACGCTTTATCGTCGATATTCGACTCATATTCTTTTTACCGTGGCGATTTCCGGTATCCCTTGTCGGCTCATAAAATTGTTTTAAAGCTCCCACGGGTGAACCGGACGTAACAGCTGATTCGGTGAAAACGATCTTTAAGTATTTATATATGTATACGTATATATATGTATACGGATATATATGTATACATATTGTGCACATATGTTTCCTGAATCCTGCGGAAAAAGCTAAAGATTTTTCTCTAGCTTCGACGCATCCAGAAACGTCTGCACGACGTAAACACGCGACGCTTTATTCGAAAGGTTATCGTGAATTCGAGATTCCAGCTTTTTCCACTATAAGAGTTTTTTCCCGGTCCCGAAATAGAGCCACACGTAATCCGTTTTTGGAGCCAAGCGAATTCCGTTGATAGAATCGAGGGAATTCGGAAAATGGAAATTATTCGTTACGATCTGTTTAAAAGCGTCTACTACGTTGGATTATTTGTTACGACCTTTTTAAAATTATGTACAACGTTGGATGGATTGAAACTTGAAGGGGTATTATATTAAAAGGGTTTTCGTATTTGAATTACAAGATTTTATAGCTTCCTGTTTTGGAGTTTTAATACCCCATAAAAGAGGATTTTATATGGTGATTTATAAACGAAGGAATGGACTGCATAGCTTGAAAGCATTGATGATAATTATTTAACTGCGGATTCATCATTTTCTACTTTGATATGAATTCATGCGAAATCTCGATCCCAATAAATGAGCATTTCATGGCCGCAATAAAAAGCCTTCTATCTGTGATCACAAAATTGGAATGCACAAACGCATTTCAAATTGAAATATAAATACATTTTAATCCGAGTATACCATTTTAAATATTATTTAAGCGTGATCAAGTAAAACCGCCGGACATAAATAATTATTTACTCAGCAAAATATTGCTCATATATTAGTTTGAGAGCTTTGATTATAATCAAACATAAAATTCTATTAATATTTTCAGCTCTTTATATAGCTATCAATAAATATAACCATATTTCAATTCAATATTCTGTTTTAATTTACTACTCTAGCAAGGGGATAGAAATTACAGTATTTGTTAAAATAATACTATATTTATATTAACATTATATCTATATTCACAATATATCTGTTTAACTGTACTGTCTGTGGATACAACTTTTTAATAATTTCTCAATGATGGAGATTTAGGGCCTTGAATTTACAGACACGATTAGTATAGAAAAATAAAAGTTTATTATAATAACGAAAATACACTCGCGGAAATATACAGAAAAGGAACAGAGAACAGAACTAGGATCAGCGTAAGAAAAGTCGCGAGAACATAACACAATTAGGTGAGCGAAATGTAATTGATACGTTGATTTCTCTATCTACTACATATAATACATCAGATAAAACATATTTATTAATTCCTGGCTGTTTCGAGGAGGACATAATAATTGTTTACAAAATTCATCGAAAAACTCCGCATTGAATATTCCGAGAAAATATCCACGAAGCGCAGCGCTGCTGCAAGAACACGACATCCACGAGGAACGGAAGCTTCGATTCTTAGATTTGGCAGAGGTCCATCTGAAGATGCGAGACGGAAATGAAGGCACTGCAAAGAGTGCGGAGGAAGAAAAGTTTGTAGGAAAAACGTTAACTCCGAACGGCCGTTCGTTTGAGAAAGAGAAATTTTCTTCTCCTTGAAACTGTCAAAGCTAAGGCTCTCCAGGATCCACGAACCACCCCCGCTGTACCGAGATTGCAGACGAGGCTCCAATTAATTATCAGCGAAAGTTTAATCGTTTCTACCCTCGGTGGTTAGTCGTTTCGTTTTTCAGTGCGGCTTTACGTCGAATACAAACGCCTGAGATTCCGGATTATCAGTAGATAAACTGTGGCGGCTATCTGCCGCAAATTGTAACTAACCGATTTTCTGGACGCAATTCAAATCTTATTATCTCTGGGAAGAAAAATATTTTTTTGTGATATTAATTGTATTTGATGATTGCGTGTGATGACTGTATGGGTGATACAAAAGTGAGAATTATTCTGACATTTTATTATTAAATTTTTATTTTATTAAAAATTGCACATAAAAAATGATACGAAATTTTATATATATGTCTCAGATGTTTCTGTTCAAGGCAAATTTACTTACCATTTATTACCCAGGAAATAATTCAATTACAACTTTACATAATTGAATAACTCCAAGTACAAACAGAATATTTACTTGCAATATTGAAATTAATATTGAAAACATTACTAATTATTTTAATTGACACGTTGATTAAAATGCCAAAACGGAGGTGCCACAATTTAATTACTAATTCCATGGCACGGTGATTAAACCGTTGAAAAAGCATGATCAGGGTGAGAATGAATTTTCGTAGTCCCCGAATTCCATGGGTTTTCATATCTCGCGAGATTTACAATCGGTTTGATTAAATTTCGTATTAATCCCCTTGGCCTCTATATCGTGAAAGGAATTATTTGCCAACAATTCCCGACGAGATCCTCGAGCTTTCGATTTAATCTCACCGAGGGTACCCGCTATGGCGTAGGATCTCCGCAAACTGGCCGAATTAAATTATGTGCCGTACAATGGAGATCGATCGTAACGATGTTTACGCCGTAATATTGCCGAGCATGGAGACAAGCGTACCGTAGAAAATGCCTCTACCATCTCCAACCACCGCCATTGAAACGTGCTTCATACTTCCCCTTCTTTTTCTATGGTTTTCCATAGCCATTTTCACTATTTTCATCCCCGTCTACCAAGAAATCGCAGGCATTCGATTAACTCTTCGGGGGATAAAAAGTATCCTGCCTTTTTAATACTTATATTAAATATGCACATTGCGATGTTTCTCATCCCACCTTGCTGTTTATATCAGAATTCATCGTTTTTAAATGAGACAAACCTGCCATGACTGGCGCACATCATTTTCACAAAATAAATGATGTAACTGTTGTCTTCAGATCGTAATTAACCGTTTCTCGTTGACTCTTGTGTTATTAATATTAGTAATCACTAATTATTAGAAATTAGATATGAAAACATTTAATGACTACACACGGTTGTTTAATTCTTTAAATTATACCCTGCATCTTAATTATATTTAAGTATATTAAATTATATTATACATCTTTTTTTTATTAGTAATTATTACCGCGTGCAATCGTATACTTGATGTTACGCAGATCGATATAATGTTGATATTATATGAGTCAATATTTAAGTTAGTTAACTGCGACAAGCAAAATTAGCTTTGATGAGGTATAATCTAATAGCGGTGAAGAGGAGAAGTTTCGGGGAATACATAACATAAATCGGATCGTTGTAATCGTCGCCTTATGGATATTAATTTCGAATTAATGACAGAGCATGAGTAATTATTAGCTATCGATATTCAGTGTAATCTCTCGGACATAACTTCCAGGTTATAATGCCACGATCTCACTGTACGCGAAAGACGAGGTGCGGATTTCCGTAATGGATCCAATATCTAAAATTCAAGTTGTACGGCTAGATACATTATTTGCATAAGATTCTCATAAAGCTTAACACAAGTTTGTCCTACTTAAACTATTCAATAAATTGAACGTAACTAACTTTGACCTAGAGAGAATATTAAATAGGAACCACAATGACTCATTTCGAAATATTCGAAATCCAATTCATACGGGTTTGATAAATTATTTTAATGAAATACTATAATAAAGGCATAAATTGTTCCTTGAATCGGGCAGCCAGGCGAACAAGATCTGAAATCTAATATGAGTAAGCCCTTAGGCTACGACTTACATGGATTAACATACCCGTTCCTTCCCTGAAATGTTCGCATCGGACCTTTGCTACCTATATCTCCCAAAGTACTTATCTCTCTGCCTAAATCAATCTCGATTAATCCGCCGGGTGATTCTACCGGGTCATTGGAGTCCTCTGAAAGATGGCGAGGATGTTAAGGGGGTATCCATTAAACGCCTTCGTATCTTTACTGCCCTTCCACCAAGAGATATTAACAGAATTATTACATGGAATCCCTGATATTTCGTTTACATACTGATGTACCACTCGTACATCCGGTGATATTAATACTCTATGAAACTAGTGCACTCGAGTCTGTAGGTGTGTTTTGACGTGGCTTCGGGTTCTGAGATCGTGCGACTTGGGAACTGTAATTTCATACGGGTTTAAAGTTACCAGAAATTATGCTGTGAGTGTCCCGAAGAAAGTTTGGAATTAGTGATCCAAATTTGATCTTAATGCGGCGAAAGTATTCTAAGTATTATCATAATTCAACCAGCCCTGGCTCTGAATTTTGTTATGTATTTTAAATAATTATTTAAACATCACTTACATCTTGGCTAGATGACTGATAAGTTTATAAGTTGTATTTGCATTGAGTGGATA
Source organism: Nysson spinosus (assembly GCA_910591585.2). NCBI lineage: Eukaryota > Metazoa > Arthropoda > Insecta > Hymenoptera > Crabronidae > Nysson > Nysson spinosus. The sequence goes on from OU342832.1 coordinate 10,294,714, forward strand.
ATTAATTAGTTGTTAAATAATATATATATATCATTAGCTTCAAAGACGTCCTACTACAAGATAACTCGCATAAAATAATCACATAATTCCCTAGGTGAGAAGAATATATTTTTCTGTAAAAAATATGGCTGTCTGAAAAATTTCCATTTCAGCTTGTTGACCCTTCGAAGTTATTCATATAGTGCATCAAATATTATAATATTTTTCTCATTATTGTAACTAGGAAATAATTGGATGGTCAGTTTTATGCGAGATGCCGTGCAGCGCGGAAGAATAAGAATTTTAAATACTAGGATGAAATAAGAATTATTTTCATGCAAGAAATGTTTTGGATGCCTTATGGAAATTTTATTCGGAGTTCGTAAATATTACATAAATTTCCCTGTTTATTCGTATATGGAAACCTATGAATCTACTTGCAACTACAATTCATTGCGAAATGAAAACGCATAACCTTATCTAACTCGGTATAACGTTGGTAGCGTATGTCGGAATTACGTGGGTTGGTGACACGTGAAAATTAAACAGCGTAGGGTGGAAACATAGTCGTGTCACATGTCAAAATAACTTTACTCTTCTTGCCCCCTGGATTCCTTAACTAAACATGTCTGTTTCGAAATACAAATTTACAGAAACGGAATAAATCCATATATTAGGGTTACCAGAAAGTAATCAATTCGGGAGTGGAGATTTGTTTTCGCATCGAAAGTTGGGAATTTGATTTTTTAAAAAAAAAGGAATTATAGCATTGGAGAATCGTCGATCAAGAATCATCGATAACGACGGGGCTCGTCTAACAGAATAATGTTTAATATAAACACATAAATGGAGTTTCATTAAGTATTTGAAAAATAATTAATTACTTTCTTGTACTCCTAATATTATAGCATCTAGGAAGCCCATCCACATTTTATTATTTATATTCTATTTAATTTCAACTGACGTCGATTTTTATATTCCAATAATTCATATAGTCGACATCGATCATTTGCTGATCATTTGGTCGATTATTATCATAAGTTGTTTACTATTAGTTTCGCAAGCGTGAACAGAGTTTTACGAAAACTTTAGAAAATTGATAATTAATACAATAATTAATATATAAATTACGGGATAAAATAATTCATATACTCAATGTCAATCGTTCGTTCGTCATTATTTGAATTCCAAGAACTAAATTTCAATTCATTATTAATTAATATTAATGAATTTAATCTACATCTTTTATTAGGAAAACATTCAAAAATTAACGTCGCAAGTTGTTTATCATTAACTCCGCAATCGTAAGCTAAATTTTACGCACACGTTACGAAGTTGAACTTGCATTTCGGCAGAGAATTACTCATTAATTGCATAACCCGTGGTAGTCTCGGTATGCGTTGCAAATACAGTTATCACTCAGGTTTGCGTTCTGCGCGAGCGAATAGCGAAGATAATGTGCCGCGATATGCGAAATGAACGTGCGAACCGAGGAAGAGACGAAAAGTACGCCAAACCCGTAAATCACGATTCTCGTTAGCTTAGTTTCGAGCTGCGCTGACGCCGAGAGATATAGTCTACGTGTTGAAACGATGAATCCATCAGAAGATAAGGTCTTACGCCTTTGCGCACAATGCATTATCCTATCTGATTTGAAACTCCATGTTTTACGATTAATTAATATGCACCTTCGTAATGCGACCAATCTATTTACGACGTGTACTCGTTACTTATAGCGTTTCGTAATTAGTGGCTGATACGGAGAACCTAATTATGCGCTTGACTCTAATGTTAATTTGTTAGGACGCTTAAATATGGCGGATTAGTGATAAAATCGTTATATAGAATATGAGGAATTAAATACTTTTAATAACACTGGATGTAGTACCAGTAATATAATCTATTATAATTATCAGATAAACATTTTCATCATTCGATATACAGCGTATCCCACGTAAAACGGGTCACTTAATTATGCAAGAATATTACTGGTAATTATTATTGTCATTAATGATATTTCTTTCTGTTTGAAATATTAGTGAACTCAATAATATTATTCGAACGAATAATTCTCTTTCAGGATATTGACTGTTTGAAACCATTTATAAAATGCATAAAATATTTTCCGTATTATCGTAATTAAAGGAGATCATTATGTTGCTTATTTCATATGGGACCTCCTGTATATTATTTAGACAGTTGCTTAATGATCAGCCATTACACACTCAATTGCCTGTCAATTTCGTTAAATATTTTATATCTACACCTTTCAAATATTGATATACAACTCAATTATTTTATAGTCGCACGTTTCAAATATTTATATACCATTTATTCTTCTCCATCCATCATTCCATGGTCATTATTATCTTGGACTTACATGGTCAGATATGACTGGTCCAAACCAACCCCCTGTGGACCGGGGGTAGAATACGTCCACGGTAACCCCTGCCTGTCGTAAGAGTCGACTAATAGGGGTCGGATGTAGAACTAATAGCACAGTCTTTCAAAGAATTTATCCGTCTTAAGCGAAGTTAGAAAATCTTGTGACTTTACGCTCAGAAATCTGTTGATCCTTCGTAGTTTCGTGAACTCCGAAATCACAACTCGACCAGTGGATTCTCCAACTACAGGTGTGGATTCAAGTAGAACAAAAGGATAAATGGTTGTTTCGGGTGTTTGGAACACCGTACGCTTTCTCACCGGGAGCTTTTGTCGTATTTATTATTTAAAGGAGACAAAACGCATTGTCGGTTTATTCTCGAAGGTAGAGTGGAAGCCGGAAGGGTAAATAGTTGTGCGTTCCTCTTCAGACACAACATCCATTTTAGGAAGTTTCGGTCGTTTGTATACACGGGGTGAATTCGTTCCTCCGCGACTCGATTAAATCCTGGGAAAATTGAACATCGTAGAGCCACGTTTGACGAAAGGTACGCGAGTCTTTATGATATGAGAATATAATATAATCGTGGAGGTTATAATCAAATAATACGATATTTACATACACATATTAGTTTTCTCGCATGAAACGGTGTATTTCTAGCATATTTAAAGTGTTATATTTTCCATAGTATAATAGTTATTTAATCAAAATACATTCCATTTATTCCATAGTCTTCCCCCAATGTGTAACTAACAAAAATATCTCCTTTTTATAAAAATTATATCCGATATTTGAACAGGTTTATTAATCGTTTTTACGGGCTTAACGATCGTACGAATCGGGCAAACGAACTTCATTATTGTCCTAATAATCTATTGAAATCAGTATCATCGGATTTATCAGCGATATTTTTTGCAGAAGCAGTCACGTGAAATTGTAATACAAGCCAGCAGAATGCCGTCATATTAATACAATGCAAAAGATTATAAAAATTGTGAAACATAATTAAATCGGAAATACAATACCTCTGAGCAAATATTGAAATTCAGATTTCATAACTGTTATAATAATAGACGGCGCACGGAGAATTTAATTACGGTGCCGCAAAAAATTAATTAAACGTAGTCGGTAGCAAGAGAAATTCCATGCTCGATGTCAAATAAGAAGAGGCTAAGAGAAGAGTAATGAACGGTCAAGATTCGAGTGAATTCTCGGAAACGAGAATGGGGTTAATCTTTGTCTTGTGGCTGCGAAAAAGAACCGAGAGAGGGATGATTTTTCTGGCCTAACGAGGGATCGTGAAAAAAAAGAAAGGCGAACACCTATGGAAACACACGTTTCCAGGTGCGACAAGAAACATCGAAGCTTTAGTAGAAAACGGCGGGTGCTCGCCACCGCTATACATCAGTGCCTCCGACAGCAATAATTACAGGACGGCAAGAACGGGTTACCGAACATCCACGTTCACCTACGACAACCTCAACCCTTCAAAGTTTCCTATATCGCAGGTACACTACCGCTCAGAATTATTCGAACTACTTGGATTTTGAACTTTACTCCTAAATTCTTCCTGTTTTAATTACCAGGGATATGCTAATTAGGAAGAAAATAATAATAAAATAAACAATTTAATAATCATTCATATTAGCATTTGTTTTCATTTTATCGTCCTAAATGGCAGATGAAAATGCGAATCCTTTTTAATAACCAAAACCTGCAAACGTCTTAAACTCTGTCGTTGTTCGAATACTTTTGAGCGGTAGTGTACATCTACGTACATACATATATATCTACCGACCAGTCTATTTCAACGGGATTGTCGAGAAAGTTACTTCAATTATCCTCCCACTACTTCCGCCAACAATATATCCGATAATGAAAATAGCCTCTGAGTATACGATTTATCAAACCTCAATGCACTGAATTTCGATGGACTGCGTCTACCGAGTGAAATGTCTACGGTAAATGGTTCTGGAAATTGAAATGAAATCTTGTTTTCTGCGAATGCGATTCGGGAATTGCTTCGTTTAATTATTACGTGAGCATCGGAAAGTATTATTTGTACGTACGTAAGTGAATCTGGAAATTGATTTTAATTAATAATGGATTCTGATCATTCTAATTGGAAGTATTTTCACTATTTATTACTGCATCTTGAAGTTAATTCCAATTAATAATGATTGAATCTTGAAGTTAACTCTAATTATTAATTATCGAAGTTTGAAGTTGACTCTAATAATATAATTAATGGATTCGAACTATTTGGACTATTGATTATTTGATCTTGAAATTAATGCCGACTATTAATACAATAATTTAATAATTTTCATTACAACTTAAATTTTCCAAAATTATGGATTTTATCATTCACTGAAAAATGAATGAAAATAAGAACTGAGGCAAATATCTACTAGGCTTATAAAATATATTTTTTATTATTATTCTTTACATTTTCCGTCGTTCTGAAAATAATCGTTTTTAATGTAAACATTTCCAATGGCATTTTAATTTCTTACGATACTGATCATAACTTCCTGCAGAATGAATTATTTCTATTAATGAGTACTGTAATTAAAAAGTGCTCTTGCGAGTTTTGAACTCCTTATAAAGTATGATAAATTTAATGCTGCCCCTGTAATGATATTACGAGCAATAAGAACACAGTTTAAACGACGGGAGAGAAATAACAGGAAAGCAAATACATGGAGAAATACATCTCGTTATTATGTGAACCCGAGAACTAAGCATTGTAGAACACTCTGGTCATTAGAAGTTCTGGCATATCTACGATTCAAATAATATGTAGTAATTACACAACTGGAAGGACAGTGGCAAGCAGGTCTACATTCATCCGCGAATCATAGTAACCTGAGATTTTGCGGTTTGTTGAAACAATGGGTTATTCTACGTTTTGCATTCGTGCTCGCATAAACGAAATGCACGTATCTGTAATTCGTAAACCGATAAATCTACGGGACTTATCAAACAAATGGAACTCGAATTAGTAAATTGCACACCAAACTTCACATTGAATTTTAAGGAGGTAATGATTCCGTTAATAATATTATTTGGACATTCGTAATATTTCCATTAATAATTAGAATATTCGGAATTAGCATACTTGTAATTATTATTATATATTTATTAACAGAAGAATCTATACTATTATTAAAGTCATTCCTTGGCATGACAAGAAATGTCTCGAAAATAATATTCAAAAAGAAGCTCGGAATATATTTATTAAATTTCTACGAAATCAATTTTTATGATATTTTACATGATGTACGCAACTATTAAAATTGAGATACTAACTCGATTTGCGGATTGGAATCAAGGAGTACTAAACAATCGGCGTGAATCAAGATGTTATCCGACTGACTGAGACATTCGGAGATCTTATCTTCTGAGTAGTCACGGAAGGACTATATCGAGGCGTGAATTGTTACTTGAGATGTAATACAGCTTAATTAGATATCTCGATCCTATATAGAGACCCTTAGTTTCTGCAATTAGTTTAACGCAGCATGAATACTGGCGATCCGTTTGGTGAATAGATAGGTATACGCTTCATTTGATCCTTGACTAACAGGACATTCTAGAATACTGGACTGCCCAAAGGATATCTGGTCTGTCTAAGGGATGACTATTAATATAATTCAGTTACACACATCCCCGTGAGTTACAATATATTGTAGTATCAAAGAGTACATTGTATTATATTAGGTCATCACATATGTAATGTCGTTTCTTATTTGCTCTTATTTATTCATTTTCCGTGTAATAAAGAGTATTCTTTCGGCAGTATGAAACGTGCTTTCGATCTAGCCAGATCAATATTTTTCATTTCCAAAAAAGTTTATACTGAGAGCTAGGATTAGAGTCAACAAACGACATTACTTGGGGGACGACCTAATATTATATTATACTATATTATATTAAAATCTTCCAACATATTCAACAACGAAGTAGAAACATTTTCCCGGCAACTTTTACCAAGAAACACATTATTTGCGTTGATTATGATGTTGAAACGAAGTACTTTATTAGGAGTCGATGTACCATGCCGCCTTTATTGATCTGACACGAAAGTCGGCTGGACGTTAAGGTGAGAACGAAATCCTCGTTCACGAGTTTCCGAGCAAATTCAATAGACCGGAAGCGACGACGTAGAAGGTACTTTCTGCTCAGTCACAAATTTCATTAGATTCGGTAAAACCAATAAGGAGAATCCCTGAGGATACGGGGGGGGGGCATATTGCTGGGAGGTATGCAGGGATCGCCTATGAAGTCTCAAGGACTTTATGCCTTCTCGATTGAATATCAAACGGTGCTTTATTTTTTCTGAATATCATATAAGATCGGTACGATCATTTGCATAACATCTTCGATTTTTTGCAAAGTAAACATTACGCTAAGGTCACTTGTAAAATCGAAGGGTTTAGTGGGACTGATTAAAATAATATTTCATTGGATATGGATTCTATGACAGTATAATTATTAATAGATTCTAATTGTTCTAATTAGTCGTGACACTGATAAAAATAAGGTTCCACTTAATGTGGATTAATAAGTGAAGATATGATTGTTAGTAATTACAATGAATCTATAATTATTTATATATTCTAATTATTCTGATTTTAGTATCCTGATTATGAATTATTGGAGCTTGAAGTCGATTTCAATTAACATCTAAAGTTATTCAATCATATACTCGGTTCAATTTTTCTTAGTCCTGTATGCAGTTTCATCACAGAGAATAAATCATAAGAATTCGATTCTGATATAAAATTTAGTAATAATAAAAGAGATCACTTCCTATAATTATTTAATATAATAACATATAATGATACGTAATTAAAATCTCAATGTACAATTTTTGTACCATCTTTCTATGGTTGCATCCAGGACGTGGATACATCTGAAATGTTTATACTGTCATTTTTTATCTTGCGTTGTCCGTAGTTTTGAAATTCAATACTGCGGCTTAACAAATGATCCGACACTTCTGGGAATACGAAAAGCACAAAGTCGGAGATTAAACACAGTGTCGGGGTAGATTTAAATCCAACACGTCCCCTGACTTTCTTCCTGTGGCGCGCGTACGTGAAAGTGTTCCAACTGAGCTGGCACGAATTCCTTTCATCATGATGATGCACATTTTTTGTCTCCCGCATTATCCTTTGTGCTTGGCGTAACGGCATGCACAAAAAAAAGCGGGCGCACCGAGCGCATTGCAATTCTCGCTTTTGTGGATAAACAAATAGGTGAAGCATATCAAATTATAAAGTGCAAACAACAGAAGGATTTAAATAGTTTAAATGCGTTATAATGTATCGACATATGAAATTCCTTCCATATACGAGGTGCAACATGTTTATCTTCTTTGATTAAAATTAGTCGAATATTAAATTCAAATAAATTTTTTATAAAGAATTTGATTTAAATTTTCCATTTTCTATTATCCGAGATTATGCAACATTTACGTTTCAATGATGAGAGTGCATAAAGGGGACAAATAAATGGTGGTTCAAGAGATTCAATTACCTCGGCGCGCTATGGCGGGGGATAAGAAGTAGAATTATTCCTTTCTTGTCGGACGAATTTTAAGGAGGCATCTCCGCCGGGATTTTCCTGCGTCCGGGGCCTTATTCAACGCTTTCACGTTCTGTTCTTACCAAGTAGTGTAAACTAATTTCTAGATCCTTATATATCTTGGTGGTGGATGGCCTGGAGACGCGTCACTCCGGGAATTCACCGATCTGATTAAATCCCGGAGACACCGGGGACGGCGGGGAGAAAGCGGTCGAAAGGAGTTCTAGAAATTCCAGTGCGGCCATAGAAATAAGAGATCGTCGAGTGGATCCCGAAGTAGGATTCTTTGGAACTCGTTAGTCATTCAGAACCACCGTGAATTTGATTAGCAAATTTCCAGTGACGAAATCGTACGAACCAGCAGAGTCTTCTACATCTTTCGAAAATAAATCACATCTCACGTTTGATTCAAATCAATCTGATGCCATTCGATCTATTACGATTTTATAGCGTATCGTTCGATCTTTAATTTTCGATTGTATTTCGTGTCATTTCCGATCACCCAAATCCGTTTCATTCAATTAAAGGTATCGTTATTATTCCATCATTATTTTTACCGATTGCTCCAATCTTCTATTTATATTATTACTCTATAATATATATTTAAACTTACCACAGTTATTAAGCTTGAAATTAATGATTTATTCCTCTTCATAAAAGAAACAATAATTCATGACATTTATTGAACAAAATCAAATATGAAGGACTTTGAATCGAAAACATTTATTTCATTCAGCGATACAAGGATCGCGGAAATTTGATAACCCGTTTGCTTATTCTTTTTGAATGCAACTTTAAAATAGCTCCGGAAATATCTATTAATGTCACAGGCAGAAATCCATGGGGAACGGTTCGCTGAACCGGGAGCCGTTTCCGGTGACAAGGGCGTACTGGAAGGGCCATTAAAAACTTCTAAATACTCGTTTCCTTGTAGGACCCATTAAGAACCTTAAGGTACAAGGAGGTGGCAATAAGTCGTGTATGTCCCGCGACCGCGAAGGAATTGAAGGGAAAACTCGTAGACCGTGAAAGATCGAGAAGTAAGCTATCGATGGGGGTAATGGACCGAGTTTTTTGTAGCACATTGAAAGCGATCATCGGGCCCTCACCACTCCCACGCTCGCGCCGACAATTTCGTTTTATCGGGCTTGTTCGACGAGTACCCCTTGTCGCGGTTCACGACTTCAATTCGATCGATGTCGCGTAAAAGCGCAATGTTATTAAATCGCCGAAAGAGTTCGGCGAAAATTTTTCATGATGAACCTAGTAAATTTCACCCCGCATTTACTGACTTGATCCATTTTGTAATTTTCTAGTTAGGTATCTAATACCTAATTTTATATTAAAGCTATTTGAAATATGTACATTTTAATTTGTGATTGGAAATAATTTTATTTGTAACTTCGGAACTGTTTTCCTTTATTTCCTTTTTTTAATTGGTGCCATAATTTTAGTAAGTGTCATTTGTGCTTTCAATTGGAAGACGTAGGACAAAGATTATTTGTACTTTAATCTATTTCTTAAGATTTTTTTCAGAAAACTGTTGAAGGATGAATATTTTTGATTGTATCATTAATTTTGATGTATTCCGTGAACTCGCATCTGTGGTTTTAATCTATCTTCTGCACTGGAACGTTGTAGTTAAAGAACCGAGGAATTTTTAAGAATTGGATTTACTTTCATTCAAACCGAATCGCAGTCGTAAGTTATTCTCGGGGCGATAACCGGTGTGTTTCTAAGGTTGGTTACACGGAACGTACGTGGTACCAGTTGGTACCGAGCCAGTTCGCTTAAAACGGAAAAATGGACTCTGGTCCAAGAAATGTGAAAAAGGACCCTCATATGAAGAACAAGAAAAAGACCGTGCGAAATGAGCAACCGGATTTATTATCCAAATAAATGACCGAAATTGTTTCTGCCCGATGAAAGGACACATTACATCCATTTCCTTGGATGCTCGACTTACGATGAATTTAATGATACCATCAATGTCTGCAGTTATATTTCCAACTTCCTCAAAGAACATCATAAATTATCCTACATTAACATATTTAAATAATTCCGGTATAAATAATATTATATAAAACATGAGTGAATCCATCGATTCCACTGTTCTTCCTGATACTATTATTAAAGCAACTTAATCCAAGGCAAAATATCGAAGATATCAACGGATTGATTACCAAAGGGGGGGGGGGCTCGTAAAAAAAAGAATAACGAGTTTTCTCGAAGGTACAACAATATTCTTAACCATCCATTTCCAGAATAAGAGCTTCCTTATTGTGATTCGGTCTGCGTATATTTTATTATCGTGATGTTAATCCGGGCACGGTTTACTACTGAGATATAACCGATATTTCATTTTCCCTATTTCGTCCCAGTAGACTTTAGCTCCGCGCGCTCGTTCATTTACATTTTGTTCCGGAGAGTGGTATGCTCCTGTATATAATAGTCCGCGGTACTTAAAAGGGTTGGTTTTGCTTGGCCGTGTGTCTATATGTTCCTCCGTGCAGCAAACATTTTTTTTTCCCGCGTAACGTTTGCATTTCTCCCGGACTACGGAATTTGTGAAACCGTCGTAATATGAGTGATGATACTCTTTGTAAAACGATCGTACGATTTCGAGCGCCGGTATAAGCGAAATTCTGCGGATACAATGGAAAATACCTCTCCTCTGAAAATATCTTTCCCCGGGTTTTGTAAAGACATACATTGTCAGCGAATATGGAAAATCCACTTTCTATGCAATAACTATCGGAATAGGAATTACAAGCACTTTCATAGTGCAGTTATGAAAATAATACACCGATAGTTAATAACTACCCAATAAACTAGATCCACGTGAAGTTAATTGGGATATGGCAAATACAAGATTGTTGAACGGTTAATTAGGTTTGATTTGAATCGATCGATGAGAATACAATAGCAATATTTGTTGGTAATACAAAGAGGACCTACATTATCCGGCAGTTGTAGACCAACCGGACGTTTTGGATGGCAATGTTAGCTCCGATCAAGTGGCAGGAACGTGGCTACCACAATCGTGACTACATTAATCACCATCACCAATGAACGTACTCGGTATGTAATTATAGGTAGGTACGAAACCTGAGGTATTGACGCATGGAAGCGTATCGTTGCGTATACCGAAACTTGGTTATATTAGTCGTTGTTTAGTGGCCATAGTTAGTTCATTATTGTACCCTTGGGATCGCCATCTCTATGGGTATCGAGAGGAGACGCACGATGTTGGTGCATCATTTCCACCCCCCTGCTGGAAGAGAGAATGCAGATCACGTAGCTAATTGCTCGGATAGCCGAAGTGGCGAACTACCGGTGACACGGTGGTTTCGCGTACTTGGACGCTCCCTGAATTAACCCTTCGTCCCAAAATTGCATCGTTCCGTTAATTAAATTGCGTGGCTGGCCAAGCGTGAACCCTCGCAAAATATCGTGGCTTACTGCCACGGTATTCACGATCAACGGAGGTCGTCCCGTTTGAACTTTTGAAAGAACTTTAGCTCTGTCTACGAGTGCATTGATTTTAAACGGGCTTTCCATTGCTGTTTCGTAATGAGATACTCGCATCACCGATTAATTAAGCTGTACTTTTTGAACTCCGCGGTTGTCGCTTTATTTTCATTGAATTGGTCATTGAAGTAGTAGAATATAATAATGTAAAATTAATAACCTGTCGAAGCACTATTTAGGGAGTTGCGAATATAATTTAGTCCTTGAATTGTACATGGAAAAGTATTGCAGGAATTATAACAAAATCTACTCCATCTGAAGTGTGTTAGTGGATAACGAAATCCTTCAAAGGAGATCAAAGCAAGTGCGCAATAGAATCAAACAAAATCCCATAAATAAATATCCCGTCATTGATACTTGGACGTGGAAATTTCCGGACGGAAATGGCAAAGGGTCACGAAAGCATCCGGAAACTATAAAAAGGGAGACCTTCTCCGAATCGGAAAAGGTCAGCAAAAGGAAAGTTCCACGGCGAATGTCGACGAGCACTTTGAGTACATTGAACAGGAAGTTCTAACGAGTGGTACACCATCGAATCATTCCTTGTTCAAGTTTTGGATCCTAGCCACGACCCGGTTTCAAGCTTTTCGAGAAATTGAAAGGTGTCTTCCGTGGGACCACCGAGTTACACCGTCACTTCCATTACAAGTCTCAAGCACGAAAGCTTTTACGCCGTATTAACGTGAGACTCCAGTCTGGCTGTGCACCAAACCATCATGCAAATTCATGTCTCCCAGATGGACAAGTATTACTCGATTTCACGGTAAATCGCAAATCGAAATCAACAGGGAAAATTCATGACTGAGATTACCATTCCGCCATGATAAATCAAAATCCTTGCAATTCGTAGTCTGTGAAGTAAACATAAGATAGTTAACACCAAAACTACCAACTTAATCAAAACGACGGGTCTCCTGTGTTTAATAAAAATATAAAAATTGATAACGTTACACTTTCTTTGATTTTGGATTGTGATGCATATCCTGCCATTTCTGAATAGTATCATTAATAATACCGAATATTTAATAATGCATTCAGGAATTATACTCTTCATATGATAAACCAAAATTGAAACATAATGACACCTACTCAATTAACATACTTTACATTATTCGTGGAACAATAATTCATGACTTGTCATCGATTAATAGTACCATTATCCCGTTAACAGGTGACGACGATTTGATTCATCACCCGAATCTACACTTATCTCAAATACATCGCAAGAATTTATTTTATTACTGAATCAAAAGTTCCCGCGGAATGTCGTTTTTTGGCAGGATTCCCCGATTAACGGGTTAGTAATGCTAATATAATAATAATTTTTAATTCTACCAAACATTTAATGGTACAGTTCAGGAATAATACTAATCATATCTTTAAGCGGGTTCATTTTGAAATTTCATAAGTACTCCAACACTACATGAATGCAGTTTATATTTAATACTTGCTCGTTCTCTATTTCCGAGTATTATTCTGCGATATTCTGATTAATGGAAATGAGTATTGATTTTCATGTTATTCCTCGGAACTATGCAGGTGAAATTGCAACAAACAGTTTAATATAGTGTACCAAAGTCCACTTTCATGTTTTCACTCTGCGAGTTCATGAATAATAAACTCGAAAGTAGAATGCCATTAATGTACTTTTCGGCTAATTGCAATTAGAGAAGATGTACCTGCTTAAAGGCTCTTCAGAGTAAGAGTACGCGAGATTTTTGTCTTGTTTCCTGGCATTTTTAAGACTTTTAAGAATACATTCTGAATAATAATTTTACGAGTTAAAATTATTCGTATCAAGAAACATGAATAATTTTAATTTTAACTCATTTGGTATAATCAGTAATCAATTGCCAGACGATTCCAATTATTAAGTCTTTATCTGTTTATATTACCTCGTTAATGAAATATAATATCTTATTAAACACTGTAAACTAATTATGAGTTTAAAGTATTCTAACTATTCAACTATTCGATGGATACTATATTACACTATCTAATAATTTATCTTTAGCTGTTATCTATTATCTAAATTTTATCTATTGCCGAATCTTGCTTTACTTTTGTAAAGCATTTGCCAAAGTTCACAGCGACTCGATGAAAGTTTCGTCGGAAATCGAAGCTCTTGGAACGTTTCCTTCGCGCGAATCCTTCCCACGAAAATCTAAAGTAAAATCTCACCTTGGAGAATCGCCGAAAATTCTCGATCAACACTTAGGAACTCGTTCAAAGCGAGTTCACCAGGTGGATGAAGTACGAAGGTTGAAGGGAGAAGTGGCAGAAAGATATGTGGTTTACCTCCACGTGGAAAATCTCAAGCGAAATTCCTGCGGTGTCCCAGAAGATTCCTCGGAGGCATTCAAAGTTAGACCAAGATGGCAAACGGTTCTTAAATAAGTGATGCTACTCGAAGGAGGACGTAAGACGCGTCAGATGTCACGATCTCGCGCGTTTTATGCATCAACCTTACACCCCCGGTAGAAAGCAACCTCTTCGTGTGTCAAGAAGGATCTTCGGGAACTTTGAACGTCGAACTCAGTATAACGTCTTCCTCCTCTTTCGTGTACCCCTTAAACCCCTCCTGCCTATGGTTGCATGCATTATTCATTGTGGATCATGACTGATACCGAGTACGTGGCATTTTTATCGCGACTTTGCTTGCGGCTCACGGCTCCAGACGATCCCTGTGCTCACTTTCAGGCTGGTCAGCTTCGCGCCAACTAGAGAACCATGGATGTCGAGTAGTCGATCGTGTGTGTTGCCATTATGCCCCTTGGGTTTTGAGTTTGAAACACTTGTCGACGAATAACAGCATATACATAGTGTTTATCCAGATTTTGTACTCCAAATTAACCCCATTGCAGATCATATTCACCTTTTTGCACTCCAAATTAACCATTTTGCAGATAATATTCACCATTATGCAAATCAAATTCACCTTATTGCAAATCAAAATCACCATTTCACTTTACATTGGACTTTATTGTTATTACGATAGCTTAACAGAACAATTTTGTAAAAAAGCTTGATTTGCAAACGGGTGAAATTGCGGTGTAAAGCTTGTATAATATATTTTTTCCAGCTAGAAAACTAGGAATAGTCGATGATGTGTGTTGACATTATTCTCCCTTTTTTTCGAGTGTGAAACACGTGTCGAAGAATTATAATAGTATCTTATATATTGTATATTTTGAAGGTATTATATTCCTTCACGTTAGGATTGTGGTTGATGAATAATGCAAAGCGATCTTTGGTAGTAATCACTTGGTTTATTAAAGATAAATGATATGAGAGTTTTTTTTGGTATTATATATTGCTCTGTTGTGACTTTTTCTTGATTATTTATGTTGAAAGGAACTACGTAGAATAGATGAATTATTTATTTGGAGATAGAGTGACTCATTTCATTATTCATTCACCCGATGAAAGATGGATTTCTCATTTCACGCGAAATAATATTCTGTCGTCTTTGCATTATATTTCTAAATATGAGCAGTATCTGTTCTTATAAAAGTTGAAGGAGCAACATAATATTATATAATATGATATTAAACATCGATAAATAATATTCGCGCCACAAAAGGTCCGAAAATAGAAAGAAAATATTTCATAATTAAATAAATTTTTATTCAAAAAATGTTCATCCCGCAGAAAAAACATTTTCCATTTTAATACGATTATTTCTGGTATCGTTGAACAGGGAAAGTGCTAACGAAGAAGAATATTCTGGAATTGAGTAATAAATTTCACTTTTAGTTATCCATTTAATTCAGGTGGGAATCTGTAGAATACCACGATATGGAATTAGATGCACAAAAATATGAGTATTGTGGAAATAACTGAAAATCACATCCCGAAAATATGTTTTGTAGCGCGGGCAGGAAAATGATAAAATAACGGGATTTCATTTTTTGGTGTGATTCTCGGATATAAAATATTTCAGACGCAACACTAAATCGCCTCGTTAGGAAATTACAAGATACTCTTCGCGATCTTTTCTTTGACACTTATTCTCTTTCACCACAAAGAGGGGTGAGTTTTCACATCCATTTCCCAAGCTTTTTTCAACTGTTCTTCCCTCACATTCATTCCATTTATTCGCTCGCTCTCAAGGATACACGCGGTCCTCTTTTCATTCCTTCTCATGTTCCTTTTAAATACTTTTCCACCTTTCCACTCTCTTTTCATTGGCTTTCCCAGAAAATGTAGTCCACTTTACTCTTTGACCTTACTTTCTTTCCCCATTACACACTTTTCCTTCCCCTACTTTTTCCACGTTCATTCACTCCCTCAAAAAAATACTTCGCGGTTCTTGTTCGTTACTCAGTTTCCTCCTCGTTTACTTTCTACTTTAAGTATCCACTCCACGTTCCGCGACCATGTCTTTCCGTTTTCTTTCGTCCCGATTAATTATCCTCCATTTCCCTCTGGTTTATTCACTCTTGCAAAAATGTACCATATTTTTCTCTTTCCTTTTTTCTTGATTCCGCGCAACCATTTTTCCCGGTTCGACCATTCGCCTAAAAATGTAGTCCATTTCACTTTACGCGGTACACAGTTAGTCGTTCCGTTCGTTATATTCCTGGCTCCTACTCTATTTATTTGCTCTTATTTTGTTGGCCGAATGAAATTCACGGGGTTGAATATGTACACGAACAAATGCCCGGAGAGGATAATTCGAAGAGTGGAGAGGATAATTCGTCCACGAGATACAGGATGAGTGCGTGAGTAAAGTGTTGGCAACAGAAAGGAAAATTGTGCATTGGAATATGTTTCCGATTTTGAATGATCCTTAGATGCGGTATGCAAGAATTGCTTTCAAAGTATAGATAGCCTTCTAACGCAATAAACATTTGCACAGTATATAATTGCTTAATAGCAGTTGAATCGGAAAGAATAATATGAAACCTCGCATCCAGTTGACAAAAAAATTCGCTGTAAAAATATTTCTTTACGAAATAATTCACGATATCATTTGGATCCAAAGAGTTAATGAACCTTTTGATATAATATCATTTTGCATATTGTGTATGAAAAAATTATCATAAAATTGAAAATATAAATAACCGTGGATTACCTACTAATATAAGGAAGTAAACAAAAATATTCTTTGATGCTAATCCAATAAGAAACCTGTTATAATAATCGTCCTTTTACCCAGAAAGAAATATTATGTAACTATTTATTATATTATACGTATTATGCGTATCGTATAAAAAACAATACAAGAAGAAATGCAACGAAAGTACATCCTCGAGGAAGATACAGATAGGCGTAACATAATCGAAGGTTCCAAGACGAAGTACGTGATTCACCCGAATGTGTTCGAGTCCTAACGTATTCGCATTGTGTCCTGAGAGTATTTCGATTGATGTTGTGCCCATCGTGGTACTCCTGAAGCCGCAAATTTCCAAGGACTCGAGATCCCCTTGGTCCTCTCGAGAAGCCCTTACGGTAAATCTGTGTTTGCATCCATCTGAATACCACGAATTGCAACTGACAGGTACTCAGATTACAAGTGGCTTTGCCATTTCCACGCAGATAGACTTGTCACGTGTGCACCTACTGGATTCCTCCATCCTTTGAACTCAAATCAACCAGAGTCGTGAGTCCTTTCCTTCATCATGAAACTGTGAGTATGAGACACACTTCGGCTTTATGTGTTCCTGCGGATGTACCAAGAGATATCGATGAGCAAATGCAATATATTGAATACCTCCATGTATCTGGTGTGTTCTGCTAGGTTGTTAGTCATCAGGAAGGATTTGCTTGGTATATTAGCTCAGCACAGGATCGGTAATATTGATCTTCATTACTCAGAGAAATGGTTCCACCGAAACTCGTGGCTCTGTTTGGCGAGAATTATTTTAGTAATAAACAGAGACATTGGTTGGTGATGTGGATGCGACACATTAGTTAATTACGCTTTTGATGATGCAAAAGTATTTTGATTTATTATTGAAGTTAAAGTATTCTAGAAATTGCTCGGTTTTGATGCATCCCTCGTATACCGTGTTTTATTATATTAATATTTAATTGTGTAGAAATATATAACGATTTTTTAATAGACCCGAAGAAATCAATTAATATCCATTTATATTATTAACAATACCAATTGTTTAATAATACCGAATATTCAATAGGGTCATTCAAGATTTATACTCTTTTCACGGAAACTTATTCTATTTTATTTATCCAGTTGCTACAATCCAAAATAGAGATGTTGTGAATTAATTAATTACCGTTGTGACGATTCGAAATGATTTAGATTGGTTATTGAAGTAAAAAAAGTCTCTTAGAAAATACTTTATTTTAATTCGTATTTCGTTTTTTATTATATTTACTTCAGTATAAAAGTATAACGATTTTTTATAATATATAATAAAATAGGGTGATACTACGAACATTATTTAAGTCATGGATGTACAGTAAGAAAATAATGCTTCACGATCAGGATGATATAGAACTGCTCAAGAGATATGGATAATATCAGTATACGTAGTAAGTCATACCACATCATGTAACACGTTGAACCATGCATTTTCCAGTACTAGAATTCCATCGGAAGGCTCGTGCTGCCGATAAACGGCGGCTTGCTGTTTCCATCTCATGAATTATTCCACGAATACGTATGATTCGGTTCATAAAGCGTTAGCCATCCCGAAGTTAGATACATTCGAAACTGCTCCTTTGTTTCGCATTACCTTTCCGACTTCCATAAAAGTAAGCATCGCACGATCAAAGAGTATCTCCGTAAACTAGTTCACCCGAAGTGCTCCACAAAGTACACCGCGGAAAAATTCATTTCAATATTCACGCGAAAGAGATATTCCCGAATAATATAATCCCATGAAGATTCATAATTAAATATTATCGATTGGAAGTACAAAGATTCTGTTCGAAGTAGTCGTGGCGTGGGTCCAACTCGTGGACGATAAATCGTTCTTAAAATACGAACTTTTTTATCACGCGAAATCGATGGAACTGTTTACGGCACTAGCTGCCTTTTTGCAGGCTCGCGCGAACTTCCCGGGAAACTTGGGATCTCGGTGCTCGAAAATTGTGAAGTTACCGGAGACTTTGAGTAGTAAAAATCGTAAAGTATCAGCCGTGGTATTATATTCCTGTGGTAAGCTGAAACTCCATTTCTGATGGCCACTGTTTCGTCTCTTTGTATGACAGGATACAAAAAACGTTCCGTATTCATCGAACTTTTCGCGTAGGCTCCATCGTCTGTTCTGAATGCGAGGGAAATATGAACCCCAGGAAAATACGAAAGCACTGTTCATCGCAGCATCGATCGTATCATGAATTTTACACTAACCGGAGATTCCAACTGTACCTTCGAAGGCTACGTTACCAGTATATGTGTGTAGATGTGTATGCGTGTGTGGGGAGCTTCATATAGGTGGACATCGACTTAACTAATCGTGCCAACGTAGGGTTTCACCGGCTTCGGTAGTCTCTGACCCTCTCTCTAGCCAACGTACCAGAAGATGCACGCCGTTCCATGCGACTGTGACATATTTATTAACACTCTCCAACCAGGTTTATGTCCTGGCACCAGAAAATGGCCCGACTCTACGGCATTTAATGGCACAGAGAGGCATAATTGTAATCTCCTCCACGGAATAACCCGCGCAATAATCATGAGAAAAGTACGACGCTAAATTTCGCTAACACCTTTGGTGCTCTCCTTTGAATTCGTGTAAAGTTTGCTTTTAGCTGGAATTCATTTTGGTTGGTACACTTGATACTCGGTAATAGTAACCATAGTAATAATAATACAGGATGTCCCACTGAAAATGGATCACGCAATTATCTACTTTGGTAGCGATAATAGAAAAGAATAATTAATGCAAACTTTCAACAGTCGAAAATGGAATATTTTCTTTACTGAATTGTTACTCATATTTTTTACTCACAAATAAATATTGTGTAATTAGGTGGTAGGTTTTACGTATGATATCTTGCATGTCGTATAAAAAGGGATAAAAATGTATTGTTTGAAATGAAGACGTTTCTAGCTCGACAAATATCAGAGATCTCGTGGAATTGTGAACGCGGTTCCTGAAACTACGCGGATCACGTAGTCCGCGTTACCGAAAGCATTAGATGGTCCTTCCAGCAAGAAAATTCCCTCTCTTTACCGCCGGACCAACTGGTCTTTCCTGGACATGTGTGTCCGGCGCACAGGATGTAATTTCAAGAGGTAGAAAATATTAGAGAAGCAGGAGAAGGAGGAGAAGGAGGGTTAGAAGCCAAGGGAAAAGGTAGCGAAAGAAAAAAATATCGCAGGACAAGAGCCACCATTTCCACGATTATGCTAAGCCGGGAATCCTCGTTGGCTCGTATTTCTTGTCCTTTAAAGCCTCCGCGAAGACGGGAACGTGCGGAACGCGAAGAGCATTTACGTTCTCGTTCCGTCTGCTGACGTGCTCTCTCGCGACACTCTTCCTTTCCTGAAATGCGATGTCCTAACTTACTTTAGTTAAATCCTCGTTCCTCTTCTCGCGCTTCCTCTTGTACCGTTAAAAACTGACTCAAAGGATTCCTCGTTCTTCCTACCTAACCAACTCACGTATGGACGTGGCACTCCGTAATAGAGTATATAAAATGTAACACCCTCTTTAGAATACGAAATCGTTTAACTTGGTTTCAAATTTGTATTCGTAAAATGGGTTTTGGGAAAGTTGTACTTTTAATTATGTTCTTAATGAACAGTGCCGGAAGAAGTTTTTCCCGCAGTCCACGTAGTTTGTTACGTATATGGATGTAAACATTATATGCTAATTTTTCTTTCGTACGAAATTAAATTTTTGAATAAAAAATTCGCGATGGAATAATTTTGGAGAATTTTTCGGAAGCCATTAACGTGAGCCTCAAAATAATACTGCATCAAATGAATCTTTTAAGATTTAAAATCTCGTATTAGTATAATTCTTACAATTCTGTGTGACTTTTTATATCAAGAGTTTCAATCCTTTTATATCCAATGTTTCCAACAACTATCGATATAAATTCGATTTGAAATAACCAATATAATATTAAACTTTCCATAACCACATTATAACAATTTCATGATTGCATTAAAAAATATTGCATATAGATTTTATGTTCAAATACCAATCTTATGATAGCTATTCGTCCTTCGTCTGACTAAGTTCGCAGTGTTCTACTTTAGATATCCGAAATATCCTCTTCTACTTCAAATCTTTCACGCGTTATAATCCAGCTCATGAATTCTTTAGCAGAAATAACATTTCTGAGAAAATCACTTTACACCTCGACTTACCTTTACAATGTAACTATCATCGAGCCGAGCGTCTCGACGCGGAGAACCAACGATAACCGACGGCGTACTGTTAAGTCTGAAAGACACTTGGCAATGCTCTTTGCCAAGAAATGGTGCAGAAAGTAGTACGCGTTAAAGCCCGTATATCGGATGAAAAACGTTCTTAAAATGCTCTATATGCTCGCGATCTTTTATGATCTGTTCGCGATGAGAATTTCTTTATGTCGCTATCTCGACGCAGAGTCGGCTCTGCACTCTCAAGTATGCATCGTAATGGCACCCAGATTTGGATACTGTATCGCAATAAAATCGACGTAACACTCATTTCTCACATCCAAAGACAATTCTGACAAATTTACGATTTCATTAGCACAGATTGAAGTACGTGTATATGCCACGGAATTAAATATTTTCCAATCTATCTATTTTACACTATTCGTTTATCAGATGCGTATAGTAGCATCAGAATTTGAGATACGTGACCATGCCAAAGGATAAGATATTTTGCAATATTCCTTTACATTTTCGAGATTATGGAGTAACCTCTTTTTGGGTCAATACATTTTTTAATCGCTTCTTTTGACCAGAAATCCTCCTAGAATATGTTTATACATGATTTACCATCGATTTGGGTCATTTAGAAGCGATTTTGACGACTTTTAATTTTTGGCGATTTTTGAAGGTATACCCCTTCACATTTTTGCGTTTTCGGGTCGACCCATTTTTGACCAATAAAAATTTTTTAACCGCTTCTTTCGACCAGAAATCCTCCTAGAATATGTTTATATATCATTTACCATCGATTTGGGTCATTTAGAAGCGATTTTGACGACATTTAATTTTTGACCATTTTTGAAGGTATACCCCTTTACATTTTTGTGATTTTGAATCGACCCATTATTGACCAATAAAAATTTTTTAGCCGCTTCTTTCGACCAGAAATCGTCCTAGAATATGTTTATACATCATTTACCATCGATTTGGGTCATTTAGAAGCGATTCTGGCGACTTTGAATTTTTGACCATTTTTGAAGGTATACCCCTTTACATTTCTGTGATTTTGAATCGACCCATTATTGACCAATAAAAATTTTTTAGCCGCTTCTTTCGACAAGAAATCGTCCTAGAATATGTTTATACATCATTTACCATCGATTTGGGTCATTTAGAAGCGATTCTGGCGACTTTGAATTTTTGACCATTTTTGAAGGTATACCCCTTTACATTTTTGTGATTTTGAATCGACCCATTATTGACCAATAAAAATTTTTTAACCGCTTCTTTCGACCAGAAATCCTCCTAGAATATGTTTATACATCATTTACCATCGATTTAGGTCATTTAGAAGCGATTTTGACGACTTTTAATTTTTGGCGATTTTTGAAGGTATACCCCTTCACATTTTTGCGTTTTCGGGTCGACCCATTTTTGACCAATAAAAATTTTTTAGCCGCTTCTTTCGACCAGAAATCGTCCTAGAATATGTTTATACATCATTTACCATCGATTTGGGTCATTTAGAAGCGATTCTGGCGACTTTGAATTTTTGACCATTTTTGAAGGTATACCCCTTTACATTTTTGTGATTTTGAATCGACCCATTATTGAACAATAAAAATTTTTTAACCGCTTCTTTCGACCAGAAATCCTCCTAGAATATGTTTATACATCATTTACCATCGATTTGGGTCATTTAGAAGCGATTTTGACGACTTTTAATTTTTGGCGATTTTTGAAGGTATACCCCTTCACATTTTTGCGTTTTCGGGTCGACCCATTTTTGACCAATAAAAAATTTTTAGCCGCTTCTTTCGACCAGAAATCGTCCTAGAATATGTTTATACATCATTTACCATCGATTTGGGTCATTTAGAAGCGATTCTGGCGACTTTGAATTTTTTACCATTTTTGAAGGTATACCCCTTTACATTTCTGTGATTTTGAATCGACCCATTATTGACCAATAAAAATTTTTTAGCCGCTTCTTTCGACAAGAAATCGTCCTAGAATATGTTTATACATCATTTACCATCGATTTGGGTCATTTAGAAGCGATTCTGGCGACTTTGAATTTTTGACCATTTTTGAAGGTATACCCCTTTACATTTTTGTGATTTTGAATCGACCCATTATTGACCAATAAAAATTTTTTAACCGCTTCTTTCGACCAGAAATCCTCCTAGAATATGTTTATACATCATTTACCATCGATTTAGGTCATTTAGAAGCGATTTTGACGACTTTGAATTTTTGACCATTTTTGAAGGTATACCCCTTTACATTTTTGTGATTTTGAATCGACCCATTATTGACCAATAAAAATTTTTTAGCCGCTTCTTTCGACCAGAAATCGTCCTAGAATATGTTTATACATCATTTACCATCGATTTGGGTCATTTAGAAGCGATTCTGGCGACTTTGAATTTTTGACCATTTTTGAAGGTATACCCCTTTACATTTTTGTGATTTTGAATCGACCCATTATTGACCAATAAAAATTTTTTAACCGCTTCTTTCGACCAGAATTCCTCCTAGAATATGTTTATACATCATTTACCATCGATTTGGGTCATTTAGAAGCGATTTTGACGACTTTTAATTTTTGGCGATTTTTGAAGGTATACCCCTTCACATTTTTGCGTTTTCGGGTCGACCCATTTTTGACCAATAAAAAATTTTTAGCCGCTTCTTTCGACCAGAAATCGTCCTAGAATATGTTTATACATCATTTACCATCGATTTGGGTCATTTAGAAGCGATTCTGGCGACTTTGAATTTTTTACCATTTTTGAAGGTATACCCCTTTACATTTCTGTGATTTTGAATCGACCCATTATTGACCAATAAAAATTTTTTAGCCGCTTCTTTCGACAAGAAATCGTCCTAGAATATGTTTATACATCATTTACCATCGATTTGGGTCATTTAGAAGCGATTCTGGCGACTTTGAATTTTTGACCATTTTTGAAGGTATACCCCTTTACATTTTTGTGATTTTGAATCGACCCATTATTGACCAATAAAAATTTTTTAACCGCTTCTTTCGACCAGAAATCCTCCTAGAATATGTTTATACATCATTTACCATCGATTTAGGTCATTTAGAAGCGATTTTGACGACTTTGAATTTTTGACCATTTTTGAAGGTATACCCCTTTACATTTTTGTGATTTTGAATCGACCCATTATTGACCAATAAAAATTTTTTAGCCGCTTCTTTCGACCAGAAATCGTCCTAGAATATGTTTATACATCATTTACCATCGATTTGGGTCATTTAGAAGCGATTCTGGCGACTTTGAATTTTTGACCATTTTTGAAGGTATACCCCTTTACATTTTTGTGATTTTGAATCGACCCATTATTGACCAATAAAAATTTTTTAACCGCTTCTTTCGACCAGAATTCCTCCTAGAATATGTTTATACATCATTTACCATCGATTTGGGTCATTTAGAAGCGATTTTGACGACTTTTAATTTTTGGCGATTTTTGAAGGTATACCCCTTCACATTTTTGCGTTTTCGGGTCGACCCATTTTTGACCAATAAACATTTTTTAGCCGCTTCTTTCGACCAGAAATCGTCCTTGAATATGTTTATACACCATTTACCATCGATTTGGGTCATTTAGAAGTGATTCTGGCGACTTTGAATTTTTGACCATTTTTGAAGGTATACCCCTTTACATTTTTTCGACTTGGGTTCGACCCACTTTTGACCAATAAAAATTTTTTAACCGCTTCTTTCGACCAGAAATCGTCCTAGAATATGTTTATATATCATATACCATCGATTTAGGGCATTCAGGAGCGAAATTGGCGACATTCATTTTTTGACCATTTTTGAAGGTATACCCCTTCACATTTTTGCGTTTTCGGGTCGACCCATTTTTGA
The DNA here is from genome assembly GCA_910591585.2 of Nysson spinosus. NCBI lineage: Eukaryota > Metazoa > Arthropoda > Insecta > Hymenoptera > Crabronidae > Nysson > Nysson spinosus. Next base: position 10,319,390 of record OU342832.1, read on the forward strand.
CCAATAAAAATTTTTTAGCCGCTTCTTTCGACCAGAAATCGTCCTTGAATATGTTTATACACCATTTACCATCGATTTGGGTCATTTAGAAGTGATTCTGGCGACTTTGAATTTTTGACCATTTTTGAAGGTATACCCCTTTACATTTTCTCGACTTGGGTTCGACCCACTTTTGACCAATAAAAATTTTTTAACCGCTTCTTTCGACCAGAAATCGTCCTAGAATATGTTTATATATCATATACCATCGATTTAGGGCATTCAGGAGCGAAATTGGCGACATTCATTTTTTGACCATTTTTGAAGGTATACCCCTTCACATTTTTGCGTTTTCGGGTCGACCCATTTTTGACCAATACAAATTTTTTAGCCGCTTCTTTCGACCAGAAATCGTCCTTGAATATGTTTATACATCATCTACCATTGATGTAGGGCATTTAGGAGCAACATTGGAGACTTTGAATTTTTGACGATTTTTGAAACCCCTTCGCATTTTTCCGATTTTAGGTGGACCCATTTTTCGACCGAAAATAATTTTTAATCCGCTTCTTTCCACCCAAAACGGTCCTAAAACATCATTAGGCATCGCCTAGCATCGATTTGGACCAATTAGGAACAAAATTGGGACTTTCAGTTTCCGACAATTTTTGAAGATAGTTTTTATTGTATAATTTCAAAATAATCCAAAGATTCCGTGATAATTAATCAACATATCGATCGATGTTCCACATGATTTGTTTGTTTTCTCAGCTGGAAACGCACTCATCTCAAAATCGTTATACGCCAGAGCGTTCATGGTAGACGATTATCGAATCGAGCAGGATTGCACGAACGAAAGCTTCGAATCGAGTAATGATGATGATGATGATGATGATGTACGCTTTATGGTGGAAGTTGGAAATTGACGCACTCATACCGAAATCGTACTTATTCCAAAGTAGACTTGCACCTACAGTGAGTGTAAAAAGTATTCGTACAGAAACGAATTTGACCAAAAACCTCGTAGAACTTTCTTTCCGCATGAAACAAATTGTGAATATTTCCATAAAAAATATGGATTAAATAATATTTGTTTCATGAAATTCATTGCAAATATCTCTAATCGTAAGAATATGTGCATCCCACTTCTTTGCTAAAATGTTTTAAGTAAACCAAGTTTTACGAGGTTTTTGCTGAAATTCGCTGCTGCACGAAAACTTTTCACATTGATTGTATGTCAGTGAAAATCAGAATTGAACAACTGTTTTTCGAATTCTCGCAAATCCAACAGCAGTAGCCATGGAAATTAATGTATCTATTAATCACTCGTAATTAACGAAGTAGATTAATAGTTTCGATTGCACGTCAGCTTCAGCTTGATTGATGATTGAATCAGCAAATTTCATTTGTCAAATTTCTTAATTCTTACGAAATAAACGGCTCTAATATCTAAAATATACAATATTAATAACTTGACTCGGACTGGACTCATGCAGTAAACAAATACTAATATGAAAGTATTATTTTACATATTTTCCTCGTAAATTTCATTTGAATTGAAAGATGCATAAATTGATGGAAACAAATATTTGGCTGATAAAAGTTTTATTTGCAAATAAGGAATGTTCAGGGGACGTTGATAATCGAGTCGCAGAGGCGGGAAAAAATTCAGAGTCGTTCGAAGGACACTACAAAGAAAACGATAAGCATTTCAGTAAACAAGACGGAAAGAAAGTAACAAGGAAAATCTTGAAAAGCAATCGAGGAGGTGGTGTTTACGTAATTTCGCTGGAAAAGGGAAACGCGCTAGCACTTGAAATAGAAGAGATCGATGAGGCGAGAAAGAAAATAAATAATTGCATCGCTCGATGCAGCGAGCGTTTGTTTTTTGCGGATACTGCCGGTGCATTCTAGTATGTTTCGCGTACCATAAACGTTGACAGGATAATACCTGCTGAAAAATAAGTGATCAATATTTTTCAAAGGAAATACACGGATTTTATAACCGATTTTGATAGAAAATATTAAAGATTGAACGTGACTTGTGTTTCAATAAGGATATGATTTTTTCTCTTGTAATCTTATTTTCGTGTTTAACAAGAATCTTTGTCAAACAGACACTTTTTCAAAATATATCAAAATATATTGACAAATATTTTAAGTGCAGAAACACTATTAAAACATGTAATCATTTTTATTACAAATATTGGAGTTTTATATATATTTTATAATCCTCGTACAACAAACATCCAACGAGCATTGTCTATTTTCATTTATTATCGGAATTTTATACATTCAGAAATTCATAGATTTTTGTAACATAAAAGTTCATCTAGAGTACAATACTTTTAATACAAACACACATTTCATATATTTTTCGTGCTTTCGTTTTCGTATAAAATAATATCAATTGTGGTGATACGTTCATTGTTTTTCCACAGCAAAGCCGATTGAACTGCATGCAAGATTTATACAATTCAAATTTCAGAGCAAATAAATACACATTTTAATTACTTTGATATTTGATTACAATTTCTATATAAAATATTTACATTTAATTAAAATGCATTGCGTTAAATACACAATCGCATACGTTTAATAGTAATTTTTTTTATTATGCTCTGCTAGAATGCTGTCTACTAACGAAACAAATGAAAAAATAATTTAGTTTAATTAATTTATTCGTATTTCTGTTTCTATTATTAAAGAATGCGTCCCGTAAAATTAAAATAATATATTAATAAATTAACCTCATAATATTCTATAATACATAACCCGCAATGCAATAAAACCGCTATTTAATAATCAAACATAATATTGCTAGAAATATGATATATTATATAAAAAGGATATTCTACAGTATGGCAACATGTGTTCTTATTAAATCGTTTTTAGACATTTTTCTTGGTGTAAAAGAAAAAAAATCGTGTTCTTTCCACCGGAAACGGAAGTATCGTATCGTAGACTAGTTCCTATTCTCTTGGTTTCTCATTGAGTTCGGTGTAGGATCTCTTCAACCTGTGGAGCTGAGTCAGCTTCCTACACTGAAAACGAAGCGAAATAGGCGTCGGCCTCTTCCACTGGCTGGGCAATCAGCGAATTAGAACCTGCTTGTTCACAGGCGATTTTTCCTTTTTTACGGAAACTTCTTTTCGTACAAAACAAACGAAGGAAGTCGTGACAGTACCGTGTCGAAAGGTAGCAGTTAATAGAAGCGTATTTCAAGTACTTCCATTAGTATTCGGCTGTCGTTGTGCTTTGACACTAGAGCTACCAAAGCAGTCTAAATGACGGGTTACATTTTTTAATATATGCGGATATGTATATATATATTAATATTACAATATTTATTATGTACGGCTATAATTTATATTTAAAGTACTCGAATACATATTCACATTTTCTGAGATTTTCCATACTTCATGTTGCATAATCTTATAATTAAATCCATTCATTTAATGATCAAGTTACATACTCTACGTCGTAATTAAACAAAGTATAATAAAGTACAGTCAAGTATACAGGGGATCCCACGGAAAACAGACCACCTAATTAACTCCTTTAAATAAGATAATGCGGTAATAATCCAAAAAATATTTAATTCTTTTTAAATTTCCGAATTAAATAAAACTATATTTTTATCTCGAATCATTTATAGAACGTAAATCCACCTTTCGTACCTAATCCGAGTATCGCGCGACGAATTTAATAACGTAAATTGTTCTGCTCTCTAATTCCCGCGTTATACGAGGGTTTCCTGTACCAGAAAGTTTCTCATTCTTCCTTCAACGATGCTCATATATTTTTCAAAACGCTTCGAGTGACTGTTGACTTCCCCTCCAAGTGTTCCAATCTACTACAAGTAGACAAAATCTGGGGTGCATTTAGCAGTGATAAAGGAAGAATGTAACCTCGTAAAGCACCTTAAAAAATTTACACGTGTTAGCGACATCCCTTGTTCAACGTCAAAGGACGTAGCCTTAGGAACATCAAATGTTATATCTCGAAAAAAACTATCGTAAATATCCCGATTGGTTGGCAGATACTTGTCATAAATTTCTCATCGAGGGTCGAACAGTGAGATTCGTTCGTTTTCTCCAGGCGTGTGGGTAGAAAATGGCGGAGATAGTCACAGAGAAAATGAAACCCTCTCGAATTCCGAGGAGCGAAGAACTTTCGGCAGATTCGGAAGTTTTACGAGATATCGCTTATATTGTTTACAATAAAGCTGTATAAGGTTTGGTAGTTCGCGTGAGCTATCTTGCCTCCAGATTTAATCCGCTTGGCTAGCTGCCTTCAAGATATTCCTGGAGCTTCGTTCGCAAACGATTTTGTCCTTTCTTTCTTGTATTTTACGATGCGACTTCCAGAATGTCTTGTTTCCATGATAAATGTTCATTGTTCTTTTGAAATATCTCTGGATTACTGGATTGTAAATAATATTTTTAATATAGGAACTACAATTAGCCTGAATATGTTACGGATATTCTAATTTCTTCGAAAGATGTATTTTATTATGTTGAATAATATTGTTCATATTACTTTCAATAATAATGAATTTAATTTTAAAGTTGCGTAGAAAATAATGTTTAATATTTCTTATTTTAATATTGCACACAAACTTCGATGAGTCTTGATATCTTTTGGATATTTTAATTTCTGTGGAAGGTGAATATTACTATTTTCGATAATAATTAATTTCAAAAATATAATACGAAAGGTTCATAATTTAAAAATATTTATTCGTATGCTAGTATTATACATAATTCTAATATCACATATCATCTAGAATTCCTTGTAGAAAACTTTGAAAGTGCCAAAATTAAATAACTTTTTTACGAGCTGTAAATATTTTACATATCAGTAGTAGTACTGTGGTATATAATTTGAGTGCAATTCTTTTTTGTAAATAGTTAATAATAATTCTAAAAAAATTGTACCGCTTTCAACGTGGCTTCTCGGGAAGTTTTTTCTTTCTCCTGAAAGATTTGACTTTTGGCATTCACAGTGTTTGCTACAAAGCATCTTCAATTATGAAGTATATGAAGTGAATAAATAGCTCGCTACGGTTCCAGATCGTATCTGCATGTGAGGTATTAGTATTTAAAAAGACGGGTTGAAATATATTCGTACAGCTGATTCGATTGAAGAAGCTTTATACGTATAACCTAGGTACAAATAAGTCTTCATGAATGTAGTTGGTAACCCAGAAACGATTACGAATATTCAGTCTCTTCGATATATGTACGCAGTTCTTTCATTTTGCATCGATAAACTAGGAATATGATGTTGACGTGAACATAAACATTCGAATCTGTTTAAAATTCCTAAAGGACTTAAAAAAAGTCAGTGAATGATCACAAATGCGAGATAGATAGACACATCTTCATGGAATCATCGACAGGGAAGATCGAAGAAGGAAATAGAATTGGCTTCCTGAAATGAGTGTGGAGTCAGTAACGCGTGCTTGGAACGCAAGAAAAGATTCAAGGCGAGGGAAGTATAGAAAGTTAAGTAGGGAACGAACGACGAAACGGAAATTTGAGTTTGGCAACGTCACGAACGCGGAAGGAACTATAAAAAGGCTTCGGGGTACCTCGGGGTATGAATTCCAAAGGAGTGGTGAGACGATGGGCCTCGATAAAATGTATTTTCACGTCTAAACGCCTTCCACGGCTTTTGCACACGGTTTATCTCATTTTCCCGGTATATCGAGCTTACCTTAAGGGTTAAAGGAGCGTCCCCGGGGATTCCTTTGTTCTATTCTACTCGTAGAAAGAATGAATACGAATAGAGTTCCCGATGTACTGAGTAACCACGAAATATAATACAATCTACTTAAGATGAATACTTTTTTCGAGTGGAAGAATTGCCTTTCAATTCTACTCCATATTTGCTATACCGCTCATTCTTTCGGTCATTATTCCAACCGACCAATGAATCGTCGTGAAAATAGTTGACGAACTTTCGAATCGTCTGCTTTTAATTAAAAATCCTGGAATTAGTCCAGTTTTCAACTACGTTTTTGAATGGTACTCCAAGTTCCTTTATTTCACTTTATATTATTTGATACTCATTTATCAATAGTGACTATATTAGCGACTCGATTATCAATAACCAATAATAACCCTTATTTCACTTAAGCAAAGATAAAGTTTCCGCGAAAAAAGCTGAAAATATATGTCACTGCATTATACCGATAGAAGATTTGTTTGTTTAGCGTAATAACAAAATGGATGAAAAGTTACAAACTTTTTGTAGAATCCCTATGTAAAGTCTCCTGATGGCTAGTGTGGTTTAGAGGGACATGTTTTATACAGGAATTCTTTTGTGAAACACTACAGGCATCTATTTCCCGCTCTACAAAGAATACTAGTGAAACAAGCTGGCTAGTTTAATTACATTGCTTTCATGGAAACAAAAGCGAGAATAACTGGTCGTGGTAGTTTATAAGGTGGTACCAGTTCACCTGTTAACTCGAGAGTCCTTTAGCGTACCTGGAGACAAAGCAACGAGGAGACGCCCAGACGAAACAAGCAATGTTTCCGTAATGCAGCGTTTAGGGAGAAATGAGTAAAGAAACGCTGGCGGATGAAAACTGAAATTGAGTCAGAAGGAGGTGAATAAAAATATACCCAATAGTCGAAGAGTATTGTTATGGAAAATTTAAGAGGTGAAGAAAAATACTAATTATATATTAAATATCACTTCATTCCTGTGTTCTAATATGTCCGGTTCAAGAGGGATTGATAACTTTATTAATTTTTTTGTAATGGAGATAGAGACTGGGCTGATGGAACACTTCTCCAACACATTTCACAGTCGTTAAAGAAATACTCAATTTAATGAGACCGAAGTACCATCAAACATTAAATTCCCAGTTTTAAGTTCATCATGCGCGCATTTCAATTTGAAAAAAATTTAGTTAAAGGTCGGAACTCGCGTGGATTAATTATTCCTCGCACAGAGGAATATTCATTTCATAATGCCTTCCGGGATACAAAAGAGTACCGAATGCGGGAATAATGAAAAACGGCGAGCCAAGTAGAAGAAACGAAACTAAACCACATTTTCTGTCAGGAAGACGAACACGTGTCGCTGAGAAAGCTTGGCGGGATCACGAATGAAAAATGCAACGCCGGCTTCCGGTGCATTCGGCCTGAACCCAATTCGCAATTTCACGAATAAATCTCGATCCCGCTGACCGGCTTCTCGCGTAACTGCTGCACCAATATTGCGCGAGTTGGCACTTTCGAAGTTACCATACGCACACAGTTCTTCTTGAAGTCGATACCTATCACTTTTTATCGGTTGCATTTGTCATCCTCTACGAAACACAGTAACAATATATGACTCGAAATATGTACAGGGGTTGCACGAAATAATGGAAACATTGCTTATAAATCGTATATTGGGTTGTCCAGAAAGTTCCTGCCGATTTTCAGTAGTTTTTCGGCTGAAAACCTGAGAAGTTTTGGAAGGATGAAACCTTCGTTTGCTTAAAAAATGAAGAAAGGTTGTGGAACAAAACGGCGTACACATAATTAAAGAAATATATGAGCCGTTTATTTTGAAAGTGGCGTAAATCTATTTTCAAAAAATTCACGAGTACGTAAAAAAATCGGAAGATCTATTAGGATGCTTCTAATATGAATTAAATTTATTTTATACAATATCATAATTTTTAATACTGTGCAACAGGGATCGATACTTGGCTCTACAAAGCTCGAATTTCAGGAAAGGGTCTAGAATTTCAACGATTTATTTCAGTGAATTATTTCTTCATACGTTAATCCCCGGCCACAGAACTTCCCAGTAAAACGTAAAATGTCAGCCGGTTCTTTTTTCTCAACAAAGTACGTGGTTCGAAAGTTTCGCCACAAATACGTTAACCGCGTCGTTCCCGGTTGAAGAGAACATCGTGAAAAATGGTTACTTCTGAAAAATGGTTACTTCTGAAAAATGTAGTAGCAGTTCGATTTAATTGAATTATCGTGTTCGATGCCCTCTCTTTTTGATGAAAAATAATAATAATTCTGAGTATTATTGTGGGTACCGGAAGGTAATCAATCATTTTTCACATACTTTACGAATCTTTATTTATTTGCTCATATGAAACATTGTTCTATTAGATAGTCCCCATTGTTATTTATGGTCCTCCAATGTCATAATTTCCTGTTTGAAAGAATCGAAATGCGCAACTTTTAATGTGAGAAAATTCTCTGACGATTATATTAAAGTTTTATATTTCGCGATTTATATGAAAGTATTATATTCGAAATATTATAACCTAGATATTATATTCCAAACATTATATTCTAGATATTATTTTCTATATATTATATTCCAGATACTATATTCTAAATGTTATAATCCAAATATTATATACTAAGTATTATACTCTAAAAGAATACTAATTAAAACAGAAGTAGTACTTCGAAATAATTAAAATCTTGCATTGTAGAAAGTGCTTGCCTAACCCGATAAAGTGGTAAGGAAAGGGGCATCGTTTGGGGATAGAATCTTATCAGAGAATCATTTACGAAATCGTAATTAGCGAAGATACTTCTGCGAAGAACGAAGTAGAGAGTCTCAGAAGCAAGGGGACAAGTATCGCTTCAACATTGTGATCTTCTACTTTGTTTCCGAGTAGAGTAAGTTGAAAGAAACGGAAGAAACTACGGTAATTTATTAGCACCGCTATTGTGGACATAGGAGACAAGGGAAACGAACGTAACTTACGAGTTGCAAAAGAATAATCAGAAGGAAACAGACTCCTTGAGTTCTGGTTAATTCTGAACGAAAGGTGAGTTCACATTCCAAAAATAATTCTTTTATATGAATTACAAACTTTATTTATTGAGTCGAGACAAAAACCTAGTTTTATTCAATTCGAAAGATTTCATTTAACGAATCGAAAACAAACTTATTAAAATTAATAATTAAACGTAACGTATGCTGCTGGTAATCTTATTTCATACGAAAGCGTTATATCGAAATCGTGCTGTACAAGTACAGCATTACATTAAAACTGCGTTGTTCGAGTACCGCGTTTTACATAGATTACCCGAATTTAATATTCCAACGGATATTGACATATCCATATTCTCTAATGAAGTTTCCCTAAAAAACTTAATCCCATTTTTCCATCGTTAACATCGAGCCATTTTATTCCTGTAATTCAGCTAACGTGATCGCAGTGTTTGCCAATGTTTTAATTAAAATGGGTGTTAATCAAAGGTTGGTAAACGGAGATTTTGAAACTGTAAAATTCACATTCACGAACGTGCTTTACTAAAAGTCCATTGAATAATATTTGCCGAAGACAAAGCTTGGGAATATTAAAATTGATAAGCCACATAATGTCGCAATGTGACGCAATTCATCATGTCACTCGAGTTACGAGATTTAATTCGTCAAAAGCAAGAGCTTGCGTATTTCAAATTTGCGAACATTATAACGCGAGTACAGACAGATTTGGCACGACTAATGCACACCAAGTACATACATTTTCCACCGAGAAATATCGATTGTCGCAGAAATTCGTGTGCATAAATTATATCTATAATTTGTTCAACGTGTCCCAAATTATTCACGCTGCAAATCGTGCGTGATAAAATGAAACCGTTGAAAAATTAGCTGCGATGTCGCGAGTAAATCTTTTATTGAAATGTGCCAATCTATACTTTCCCTCGGAGTATAAAAAGCAACTAAGCAAAGTTCCACCTGAGTTAGAGAAAATAGTAGGAGTTATAGGGAAATCATAAACACACAGATTTTGAATTTGATATTATTAATATTTCGTACGTTAATTACAGAACGCGTTAACGATGGAAAACAATTTTGCTGTAAGCGTCAAAATCCCTTTAATTTATAATAACTAACGATATTGATTTCTCTAATAATAATCCTTTCATTATTTGGCACCAGCATTTTTAAAACAATCTTTTGGTAGAACAAATATTTAAAGGTCAGTAATTTTTTGTTCCAAAATTTATATATTTTCTGTTTCTATCGTAAAGTTGTAGTTTTGGTGTTTACAACAAAATTGCATTTCAACGTGGACATTCTTCACTGTTATTTTTACTTTTATATCTCACGGGAAATAATCAGCGGTGAAATCGACTTGATATTTGCATGAAAGAAGTTGACTTGGCATTTCAATGATTCTTAACGAACCCGGCGGACGCAGTTCAAAGAAATGGCCGCACAATGCGAAGTAGTAGGTAACGATATGGATAATTTTCCAGCGGAAGAACTTCCCGGTATTTCTTTAAGAGTGCTAAGAACGACGTATAATCAAAAGCAAGAAAGTTCCGCGGACGGAATCTTAGCTGCACCGTGGCTACCCAAAGAAATGCTGGAAGAGTAGAGAGTTGGATTAAGGACAATGATAAGTCGAACTCGTAATTAGCGGAGTTGCTTCTGGTGTAGCAAAGCTCTGCGAGGGGGGAACGACGAGAGATACTCCGCCACTTGTTCTTCTTCCTTGGCTGCCATAACGAAACCCGCTATGCCATTCGTGTTTCTTACGTTCTTCTTGCAAATTAAACTCGGAGATAATCAAGAGAATGCCGTAATTTCTTAATGGATACGATCCAGCAGGTATATCTGAATATTTTGACTAATTATTAAATATTCCCTTATTGACACTTTAAGCTTTTCGGAATAATTATTGCCTTCACTCGTCCTCTTCAAGCTAAAATATTATAATGTTTATTATATCTTATATTATTATATATACGTATATATATTTATTTTCTTATTCCATGATTAGTAATATATATATAATTATATTTGCATGAACAGTAGAATAAATAAAGAATAGAATATATCCATATAGGAATAACAATTATCAACATATCTTAATACAATTTGTAGATATTTAAAAGTATAATACGAAATATATGTATATTAGATGGAGAATTTTCTAGAGATAGCAAGAGAAGTGGATGAAGTCTCATTAGTTCACTAAGTGCCACATAATTATATAGAACATCATGTTTCCGGAAAAGGTGTCAGATTTCGAGTGAGTAATAAGTTACTAAGTAGCTGAAAGCAGTGATTCTAGGTTCCACCTTGCAACTAGGAACAGGATGTTATGATAAGAAGTTCGTTTACGAGTACGAAACTTGTTATGCTGATATCGCGGTGAACCGTGTAATTACGATTCTCGTGCGTTACGATTATCGTGCGGCGCAAAGTCCGCATACTTCTCCGCACGGGACTAATTATTCCGGTTTGCAATCATTTATAAACGCCTTCGTCTCGATTTTATACCGATAACGTGTAGATTTGCTTTTACTTCATTTCCACGTTTTCTGCGAAATCTCGCTCGATCGGCGGATCCTTTTTCGTTTTGCTTCCTGTCGGCAACCTGATAAGAGGTATGTTTTCCTTTGATATCGTTGACGCTGATGGATTTAATGCATCGAATATTCGGATGTCGAAAGCGTTATTTAAAATGAGAGTCTAGAAATTGTTGACATTTTTAGTTGAACTTTCGAACCTGATCGAATATGATCTTCAACATTATTACATACATACATTTGAGTTTGAGTGAAACCTATAATTAAATATTTTACGAGTGTTGTGTATTAAATGAACCGTCAAATTCCAGAGTAATTAACTCCACTTTTTTCGATTTTTCCAATTTTTCCAATTTTCCCATTTTCAGTGTCAGATCACTCGATTCGTAATTATTCATTTTGTCTACTTCTTGTTCAAATATAAAATATAATACAATAGCATCTGATTACTTTTACATTATTTTTGTTTGAAAATTCGCGATTACAAGTTGTTAAACTATAATAATCCGGAATATTTCAATAATAATACGGATATTATTTTCATCCATATTTCGAATTTTTGCTATAACATTTTTTATAAAATATTGTAGAATACTATTGGTCTAGTGGAGAAAATGGAGGCTCGAATAATACTCACGAAACATACTTAATACCTATCATATCACAAACCATACCCTTTTTCGAAGAAACCCCTTTTTCCCGGCTCAATAAACATCGCCGATAGACATAAATCATCCTTGAATCCAATATTTCTCCATTGGTTGCTCAATTTGGGAACAATGCAGAAATATGAGGCAGTCGTTACTATCACGTTAGTCCTACTCCCTCGACGAATATCGTTCGAACTTCTACCAACACTAGCATCACACAACGCGTCATCCTAACGCAATAAGTTGTTAATCCATTGGACAATAACCCAGTGGCTGATAAATCCGTCGAATGGCTAAGCCTCCACGGAGACTGGGTATCTGTTAGCGTTTATACGGGGGTGTATTAGCGGGGGTGTATTATCGGTTCCGGTTGCGTCCACCATCCGTATTTCCCCTGGGTGGTACGTCGTGACCGCGATAATTCAAGTACCCATTCCCATTCCCGTCAGGAGTCCTTGTCAAACTTGTCAGAGAATTATTTCTACCTGTGAGTTCAACTCAGTTTTCGGCGATTAACTCTTTGGGGAACAGGATTTTAAGACATAATTCGGTTTTGAGTTTCCCCGCAATAAATTACTTTACTACAAGAAGGGTTAGCGAACTATGCAGCAAGAAACATTACACAAACTTGTTGGGGTATGTCAAAAATATGTAAAATAGCAATAATGAAAAAAGGGGGATACTTCGACAAATCGCGTATTAAGTGAAATATATAATTAATATAGAATAAAATATACGAAATTTATACAACTCTTCTATCTTATAATATCAGCATAGATACTCAATATAGATAGCATAGATACTCAGCATAGATACTACAGATATACTCAAAGGAAAGTATCCCATTCCATTTTATAGACAAGATATTTAATAATTTGCTTAACGATAGTAAGTGATCCCAAACTTATGACCGGTAATGTATATATAAGTAAATACGTTTTTGTTTCGAACGAGTCTATTCTTTGATATGACTAAGGTGTAGGTATTCTTCGATCCGCGATATCTTTTCGGTGCCTTAAGCGTCGTATTCAATCGAGAACATGAATGAACGCTTGGTGGAAACAGAACGTTCTACTAAAACACGTGGGAATCGTCGCAGTAGGAAGTAAGCATGATAACTCGAGGGTGCAGGGGTCCGGACGGAAGTACAACCATTAAGAGAACGTTTTACTGTCTCGAAACGATCCGTGCGAGATTCTCCGCACCGTGGAAGTTTCGCCGTACAGAAAAGTCGGATAAAAAGTTTCATAGAGAATTAACGAATCAGCACTAAGAGGTCTATGAATTTTCTAAGGATTATTGTTCCTCATTATTGGTGAGAGTCGGGTTTTAAAACGTTCTTTTGTGAGGGAGTATTAAGTCCGATTATATTGTATTTCAGAACTTAGCTTTCTATCTCCTAACTTATGCGGAAAGAATACCTGGATTGAAGGGAAGACATTTTTAAATATTTATGGAAGCAGAGGAAAATCGGGTAGTAATATTTTCTGTTATCAAGAGGACATTAATTCGATTTAATCTCCATTGAAATATTGTAAAGGAATTAAAATCGATACATAAAAATATAATAATCGCTAAACTCAATTGTACTTATACATTTATTTATATATAAATGATCGCTGGAGGATGTGACTTAATTAACGAATTTAATTATGTGCGTTATGTAGATGCAATATAAAAAAATCTGAAACAATGCGCCGTTATGTTTGAATAATTATATTAAAAATTACAAACCACTTAATTTTACTGCTCTGGTAGTTCCAGTGTTAATTAAAATCTACCGTCAAAAAAATCTATCTCCATAAAACTCTTCGTTTTTACCCGAAAAATAGCTTGGTCAAGGGATGAAGTTCTTGTAAAAGCCTCCAAGAAATAATTACCATAATATTGTCGAAAGCAATCAACATAAAAGTTACCGCATAATCGATACTCCGTTGAAACGCGTTAGGAGGATCCTTTATTTAGTACTTTACGGCAGTTGCACCCTTATTGGATAGACGGAGGGTGCTGCGGAGGAACGAGTAAAGAGGGTAGAAGATAGAATAAGCGAGAGAGATGTTGAGCAAACAAATTTAATCAAGTTAGTTGACTGCGTTAGCGGGAGAAGCATACCGATGCCTTTGGCATCTCCGGCTCTTTAACCGCGTTCGCTTTCCTCGAGAAATGGGTGATGCTGGATAGGTCACCCTTGAGTACCAGAACCCCACCAATCCATCCCACCATCCATCCAGTGATCGACGAGGATGCAGACAACTTCCTGGCGTTCCCAAAGTTTGCCCTGCCAGATCACTGAGTAACGCCACTGAAAGATAATGGCTCGACGTCGATCGAATAGCTGACGAATTCAACGGATTTGTCTGTCGGGAACCGCCTGTTTCCCCTTCGCTTTGACTTTAACCGCGAGTCGTTACTTCGCTGATGCCAATTCGGATTTAAATGGATGTGGAATATTCTTATTGTTTTATGAGACGAAATGATTCGGGGTTCAACATTTTGAGTGTGGTATTCATTCGAATAGGAGTTCTATATTTTGATTATGGTATTAATTCAAATGGAATATGTTGGTTAGGTTCAGTGAACCCGTATGCCGAGCGACTCCTCTTCATTTTGATTATAAGTTTATAATCAGCCTATTAAATTATACGATTCTATTGTTTAATCTTCCGGACGAATATATTGTATAGAATATTTTCATTAAACAAAGAAATTTAATTTTATTTTTATGACTCTAATTTTCTTTCGTATTGATTACCACATATTAATTTAAATGAATCGATTGAAGTTCTATGGTTTAGTTAAATTGGTACAATCAGAAAACACTTGTTAATCATTGTGATAGAAAATTAGAAACATAGGAATAAATTAAAATTTCTTTATTCGGGAATATAAAATTGTTAGGAGTTTATCATTATTGTTTAGATGAATCTGATAACACCTATCTACTACGTCCAGGCATCACATATAACTAAATATTCAGTTTCCACGAATTAATTAGATTGTTTATTACAATTCAACCTATGATAGGCTATCTGCGCGTGATTAAACTTCCTTTGATAAACCCCAGGATGAAACAATGATTATTCATAGCAAACGCCCGCGAGTGCGGTTTGTAAAATCGCAATTTCACACATCTGAGTAGAATAATTAATTTAGTAGCAATATTCAACATCGAACGCGTACGATTTGAACTATGAAGCAATAATGAAATATCAGCTGCGTGACGTAAATAAAGGATTGACGGACTCATCGGGGAATTAAAAATGTTCGCACGCAGAATTTCACGATAAACGGAAAAGGACGAATCCTATGTTACTTTATAATGCGATATTGGCTCGCGATAAAATATCGTTTAAAAGTCTGTTTTGACGATGCAATCCTTTCTCATAATTGCCGATTGTACTCACGGTTTATAAAATTGGTATTATCGCGCGAAAAATAAGCATTTTACTGGGAATATCTGATGAGAGGTATACACTCTCTGTATTATGGAAAAATTATCGGCATTTCCGGCTGCATTTTGTTGCTTCGTTTCTATTTCTTTTTTCGGTAATTTATTCGATGTCCCGCGTTTCGCAGTGAAATATTACGAACAAAATTATTCGGCGATATATGTAGACCCTATTCAAAAGCATCCCGGATAAACAAACGAATGCGGAAATCCGACATATCAGACCATTGTATCACACACAACCGGAAATTATGCCTCGTGTCCAATACAGTTCCCGGAGAATAT
The DNA here is from genome assembly GCA_910591585.2 of Nysson spinosus. Taxonomy (NCBI): domain Eukaryota; kingdom Metazoa; phylum Arthropoda; class Insecta; order Hymenoptera; family Crabronidae; genus Nysson; species Nysson spinosus. Next base: position 10,335,061 of record OU342832.1, read on the forward strand.
ACAACGCGCGAAATACTCAAAAACACTAGTTGTTTATGCCACGTTTGTATAATTTATACGCGTGTAATTGCTGGCGACTTTTCACGAAATATTCAGCGACAAAAAATCTATGAAAGTAAGGCATGAAAAGAATAAATATATTTCTGCGCGAGTTCAAAGCCTTTCCATTTCACCATGCACGATGATAAGTTGAAAATTGTACCATGTTAAATGCTGGAAGTTATAATTACGTCTGAAACGAATGGCAGAGAAAAAATTCCCTCTTCCGCCTTTAAACCTACTTTCATGGGTGAATTTTTTACATTATTCTAATCGCTAGTTTCATTCATACGGTTTAACGTTTAAAGTAGAAGATACTCGAGTGCAGATGCAGGCAGATAACGGTTATCCTTGATACAAGGGATTACAGTATTTTGCGAGAATCTTGACGCAAAATCCTTGCTGGGATAAAAAGAAAGGCAAGAGTCACCAGACTCTTAGGAACTTGAAACCCTATCAACGCGTTTGTAAGTCTGTAAAGCTATACTTAGGCGTCCATTTTATAGTAATACAATGCCGCAAGAAAACTTTAGAAAATAAATCGTTTCGAAGGATTCTATGTTCTTCCCCTTCGAAGACCCTCGAGCACGTACAATTGATTATGAAATTTGTCACGCTGACACCACCAGTTTCAGAGCTTATTTACATTTTTCCTTGGAACGTTCTGTCACTCGAAACGACGTCAAACGACTATGAGGTGGATTCCTTTTTTTTTAGCCCAAAGCGGTACACTCAATTTCAATAAACGTTCGCGCTTATGTGCCTCCGAGGAAACGTATCACCACGAACCCGTTGGAAACGATTTCGAAAGCACGCAAGTGGGAGTCCTTAAGGAACACGCGCCTCTGACGATGACTCCCTCGGGTATCGCCTTCAGGCACCACTCACATCGTGCAAGTAGAATAAGGATCCCCCTGTCTGAATATCTAACTCGAATCTTTACGCAACAATGAATCGGATTACTGAAGTCTTTTATATAAAAATATTTTTTACACGGCGCAGAATATTTAATTGTCACCATATTTAATTCACGTCGTGCATTGAAGAATATAAAACTGGCACGAATTCAAGCAAATTGTACAAAGAATACTCAGAATTCTTTTGTAAAATTTTTATATAAAAAAGTGTTAATTCTTTCATTAATTTCATTATCCAAGAGTATTACAGATTTTTGGATATTATATTATTATATTAATTCTTCTATGTAAAAACATGAATATCAAATTCTGAAAGTTATATGAATCTATTTTTGTATTTTCTCATATATAACTTTAATTAAATATCCTGCTGCAAAGAATAGTAATCTAAAATCAAACTGAATTTGGTAAAGAAATTAAAAGTCTAATACTCTATGCAAAATATACGTAATATAGAATAAAATATAATCCAATTAGTTACAATTATTTCTGACAATTTAAACTGAATTCTGAGTACTTAACACATATCACATTTTTTAAAGAACATTTCCACGTTTAATATGCGGGGAATTTAACTAGACGCCATTCTTCTTCATTTATTCTAAAGGCTAAAAAGTACGTAAGAATTTTTTAACCGTCTGATTATAATGGAGACGAGCAAAAAGCGGAAAAAGGTAATTTTCGAAAAGAGGTTAGAATACCGATAATGTTTTTGTGCAACTCGATGTGAAGGAGGCTTAAAAGTCGAAGGATCGAGTATATATAGAGTGAGTCTTTCGGCACGTGCAAGGAGGAAGGCACACGAGACCTCCATCCGTGGGATCTTTATCGAGTCGTCGGAATCTCAATATACCCCGATTCTGGCTCCTTTCGTGTCTCCAGGACTCCTCCTTCCCTCCTCGTCCCCCCTAATGCGAGTTTGAACGACAACTGCCAAGGCATATAAAAGAAAAATGTAGACTACCATTCTCCGAAAGACAAAAGAACCTCTGCGCCGGATATTCTGACTGATCGTTACTAACAGTTATGATATTATTCCCGAGATAACCGTTTTTATCCTGACACTTGATAAATCTCGATTCTACATGATTAAAATTATTTAAATAAATAACATCTAAATATATTATTCTTAATATAGTATATTACGATGTCATTCTACCCCTCTATTTACATATTACTATAATATTAATCTTCGACGATTGAAATGTACCGAAATACTTGGTAGACGATTCAAATTATAATATTTTAATGCATAGTGTATACTGATATTTGTATATTGAATAATTATGATTAAATAGGAAATTGTAATTCTTCTTAACATTGTGTCGAGATCGTACAATATATTTATTGTCGGGTCTGGAAAAATTGGTGCGACGCAGATTGGAGCACCTTTAAAAACATTTAATCCAGTATAGCTAATTATCACGGACGTCGTTCGGTATGAGTAATGGAGATTGATTGGTCGTTGAAAGAACTTCATTCCTGAGGGAAATTCTGCCATGACGAAGATAAATTCCCGTTTCTACATGAAGTATTCTTGGCGAACTGTTGCCCGGTATAGTATTTTTGTAACTTAATATTCTCCGGGATAGTACGAGTTTCAGTTACAAAGTAAAAAAGAGTACCATTTATACTTTATATCGTTCGCCGAGAAATAAAGGAGTAAAGTAGTTTCTACGGAAGAAAGCACGGTAGAAACGATGGAAGGAACTTTTTAGAAGGAACCTGTCCACGTGTAATAAGGATCAGCCGGAAAATGAAAGCCACTGACCGTAGAACAGCTTTGAGATTAACCTTTGAACTACTACGAAATGGATTAGTCGTAATAAACTTCATGGCATATCAGATGAAGTAAAACGAAAGGTACAAATCATTTTTGAAAGAAATAAATTGTTTTGAAGGAAACTCGATTCCTCCCTAATGTGATCAGCGCGATAATAAATCTCCGGGAATGAAATGAATTATGAAAACCAAGAAAGTTCAAGTGTTTTCGAAAACATGGAGTTGCAAACAGGAAAATGAAGTTTGGAACAGTTAACTTTGTTGCAAGTCAATCCTGGAGTAAAAATAAATTGAAATACGAAATATGGTGTATCAGATCAGTTGTAGTATTTTCGTTATGCTTATTCTGTAAAATATAGATAAAGTCATTTTCAATATTTTTCCGAATTCAAATATAATGGATGTGATAAAATTGCCAATAATAAATATTTTATATCATAAATTTATAGAAATCTTTGCGTATTCTATACTAGAACAAAATATTGGAAAATGATTGCTTCTCATTGCAGTTTAATTCTCAAACTAATTATGTTTCTGCGGAAATTCGTTTCGATAATTTAATTATTGCAAAGAGAAGTATTGTAGATTTTATTTTATAGTATATTTTGGCACAATTTCTCGAAGAATACTCCCAGGTTCGAGTAATTATTTAATTAAATCCTGATTTACGCAACGTATAACAAAGTGCAATAATTAATTAAAAACGAAGGAAGATGGTGGTGAGAGTAGGGATACTATATATAAGTAAGAACACCAGTCATATCAGACGTAGATTTGTACGTTCCTTTTATTAACAAAGTTCCGAGTTCAAAATCCAGTTTATGAGTATCGATAAATTCTGTTTTCTTCAGCGAAAGCTGTCTGCCCCTTTCTTGAGTGCTTTTTGTTATGAATTTCTCACGACTTGGGAGGCGTTCGTAATTGTTGGTAGCTTAAGAAATTTACATTCCATTCCGCAAATTGAATCTGTCTAATATGCTCCTCCTCGTCTTCGTACGAGTTTATTTTATAAAGAATGCGCGCCATGAAACATTAAAAATAAAGATTAATATGAAGCTACAATTTATAAGCTGACTTAAGAAATAAATAAAATTATTCTTTATATAATTAATATAGGTAGAATTATTATTCATATCCAGAATTTAAAAATATCGTAAAGAATTTTCTTACAACGATTCAAACAATAAACAAAATTATTACTAATATAATTCATATAAATTAAAGGGAACGCAATCGTCGGGCATCTGAATTGTTTATGTACTTCAGTTATTCAGTTATCGGAATATACTTCATTTTAAGATTATATTGACAATTTAATAATTAATACAATCTGCCTTGAAATTAAAGAATTATATTTATTCGCACCCTTTTCGACAGTTATACGAATATTTTTCTAATAGTATTGATTTTCGCTAACGTGATGTGTTTCATTTCTGTTTCAGGAGCGATCTTCACCGAAGATCAAAAGGACAGTCCATCGGAACTCGCGTTTAAATATGCCATCTACAAGATCAACAAGGACAAGACACTGCTTGCCAACACGACGTTAGTTTATGACATCCAGTATGTGCCTAAAGACGATTCATTCCGGACGTCGAAGAAAGGTGCGCAGCTATTTCTCATATAATTTCTCTTATAACTTCGATTCGCCCTTATCACGCATTATATTATAGTACAATTCCGTATATCGCGGTTAATACGTTACGCGTTGTAAGCAATTGGAGATAACAACGTATGCTATGCTCGAGTAAAAAAAAGATTGGAATTCTCGCATTGTATTGTATAGAGCGTTGCACGAAAATTGCGATATTAATATAAAAAACGTCGTCCTAATATCTTTAGCGTGTTCTAGGAATTTGCGTTATACGCGAGTTTCATCAATTACAATGAATATTTAAATTGTTCGAATTGAATCACGTAGTTTGCATTAATAATAAATATTCCTAAATCGATATCTTCATAAAAATATCCCATCACGTTGCGACGAGTGTTGTAAAGAAAACGGAAGTCATCTTGTTACAGCTAATATTAATATTCCAGAAAATATGTTAATATTCGTTTCATATTTACATCAGATTTCCGGGTGAACTTATAATAATTATAATTGAATGGGATGTAATATATTCGTCACTGATGTCATAAAATAATGTTTAATTTCCAGAATGATTTATTATGATTAATTAAAACGTAATTACGCAGAATTCGGTTGCAAATATGTGCGCGTGTTATCTTTTCGCTTTTCATTAGCTATACGAACAATTATAAACAAAACGAGGGTGTTATTTATCCATGACATTTTCAGTAGGAAGATTCACTTTGAAAGTTATTTAGAATTTTAAATAAAATTATGATGTTATTGTTCGCTGACGTTTTCACGAGGAAACTCTGTTTGAAGTTTATTAATATACTGACTTTGAAGAGAATATTTCCACTCACTGCGATACGCACGCAATGTTTTGGTTTTTTTCTCTCCGCATCGTGAAACGTATTTAATACCTCGAAACATCAGGGAAGTAAATTTTGGCACGAAAACATCGCGATGCTGATAAGGCACGAATTCCGAATCTGATAACGTGAAGGTTCTTCGAGTATCTTGCATCTTTTCCTACTTCCAAGCTTAATAAACGATAACAGAAGTGCTGAAAAAATTAGTCAAAGGAAGATCTTATCGCGATACTCGAAGACTCATCTTCGTCCACTTTTATCGACACCTCGGAAATAAAATCTTCCAGGAGCTCTATTCAGCAAAAGTTAATAACAATTTATAATATAAACCTTCCATATAATATAAATCTCTAATATAAGGTCAATTCTAGGTATTTTTGAGATTACAGGTAATTATACATATTTTGGAAAATGTAGAAAATTTCTACGTGTTTTATGAATTATCGACTTTTTCTAAATATTCTTTGCTTTAGTATTAAACATGGCTTTAATTAATATTAATTTAGAGAAATCGTTACTTGAATTAAATTAACATTAGTTTTTGTAAATAGATTCTACGAAGGATACTTTTGTAATTTTAACCCGTGTCGAACTCAAAGGAAACGAAGAAAACTGTTCGAAGAAAAAATCATAATGTAACTTTAAAATTTCACTCCGCATTTAGTAATTACATGGAAGGTAAAAGTTTTATCACCCTCCTGGTAGTCCAAGAAAATCAGTAGGGATTAAATTCATTATGACTTAAAGTCACTTTCCTGCCGAATTAAGTGTCCTTTCATTCAAAATCATTAGCATTAAACTTAGGATTTTGGGAATTCACCCAATCAGCTTTTAATTTAAAAATAAAATGATTGAAAATTTCCAAAGTATGTAAACATTAATTTTTGCAAGTTTAAGAATGTACCTCATTCATTAAATTATTGAACTATTATTTCTACCATGCATCCGGAATGTTCATTAATTTCAGTGAATTCGAATTCTTGTTTTAATAAGCTACCCATAAAAATTTCAATTTGGATTCAGCCTTTCGTAATTTTTTAATATTTCTCAAAAATCTGGAGCATCAATTCTATTTAAAAAGTTAATTAAGAAGTTTAAACTGATATTCGCCGTCTATTAAGATCAGAATTAGTGATAAACCTTTTCATAAATAAATCCTGTTCGGAATTCACGCTATTGTTTGCATAAAAATCTCAATGTTTGTTTTAATAATTATAATATATTTTAATCATTTTAGTGTGAAGAATGTAATTAATACTTCCTACTTTGTTTAAATTTTCTCCGTTCGTCAATTTGTAGATAAACATGTGAATGGAATATTCTGAATAATTCGAATAACAATACCGGTTTTCGTTAAATATGTAGAAATAAAGAACGAATTTCAATTCGATCGTGGAAAATCAGAAACCATCCACTTTAATTCGTTCTCATTTCGGCGCGATTGCTTTACTCATCCCTTCCACGGAATAACTCATTGGAAGGAAAATCGTGGGTCTTCGGAGAAGGAGAATCCACGTCTTACCAGTAGAATTAAACTCTGGCATTAACGAGAAAGGCTAAATTTAAATGGGAAACTAGAACGCCAATGAAAATACGGAGGAAATGTCATCCCTTATTTTTAACCTATTCTATACGGAAATTTAAATTTTCCGATCAGCTTGGATTTCATTTATATTACAAAACACACGATGCAAGCAAATATCATTTAAATTCAAATACAATTAGAATGTTATTAACAAATGCTAGCCTGTTTCATTATTTTTTTTTAATCGGGAAGTTCTTTCGAAAAACAACATCATGCGAATGTGTTCGATTCAGTAATAAAATAAATTCGAGCAATACATTTATAGTTGCGACATATTTATGAATTCGACTGTTCATTACTGAAATTTATACGTATAAAAGTTGAGAATTATGAGAGCGATAATTGTATTTAAATCGAAACCCTCGAAATACATGTGGATTCGGATAACAAGTTAACTCGACATCTTCGGTTGAAAGGTTAATAAATTCTTAAATACTTGAAGCAACATATTAGATCTTAATTTTATCTACATATTTAAAAAATATAAGGAATAATGAAATTTAATTATTATTTTAGATTTGGCTTTTTTATATAGTTATTTAATAATAATTCAAAGGGCTTACTTCGTGCTGCAAAAGATTCCTGATATTTTCTGTATTACTTAGATTAAATTTATGTAAGGTAATTCGATAGAAAACCGAACCGATCGTTCCGAAACCATAACGATAATTCTTGATATTGGATGGTGGTTGGTAGAAGTCTGCGAACATAAATTGCAAACAGTAAATTCGACCGTGTATTACTAAATCCACGGCAAGGTCCTATTCCTTTCGAAATATTTATTTCCCAGTCCAGCCAACAGTACTTCTTGAAGGCTATATCTATTTCACTCGTTTGCTTACCCCATTTTTCAAACTGAATAAATCGTGGAAGTAAATAAAGCCTTTTAAAATTTATATATTGAAATATATCAGAGTAAAGTAATTATTAATATATTTCTTATGCATATTTTCAACTGTAAAATTTATTTTACTTAAATGAATGTGCAACGACACTTTTCCCATTTTTTAAATATTATAAAATATCGCTTACCCCGTTTTTCAAAACAACTAAATTTTATGCGTGAAAAGAAACTGGTAAAAATTCACATATTATAATATCTTAATGATATAATTATTAATGTTTCGTGTAAACGTATTTCAAAGTGTAACATTTATTTTACCTAAACGAGGTTCAGCGACAGTTTTTTTTTCAATTTTTATGATTAATATATAAATATTAGCTTACTGTACAATAATATTATTTGTGATATACATATGTATGTGCATAACGAATTATTAAATGATAATCGCACAAATAACAAAAACGACTTCGATCGTCCATCAAGATACACCAGAAAGGCACTACGGAAACAAATCTGAAATTCAGAAAACATCCCTGGAGCCAGAAAGAAACGATTACGGGCTGAAAGAAGTGAAGTTCTGAAAGCAAGCTTTTAAGCTGGCCAATAAAGCACAGTTACTCAACCGCGAGTCACTAACACCCCGCGAAATCTCCATTTTAAGAGAGCGATTCCTCTTCTGTGTAAACTTCATAAATATCCTTATGGCACCCTCTTATATCTGACACGATTCATCCGCGCATAGCCTTCGAGTTTCGCGAATATTTTGGGCTTCTGAAAGGATTTTCCATTTCCAGTATGTACAAACCCTCGTTTCCTTTCAGTAAAAACGATGAGCCAACCGTTGAAGAGTTACATCTTCTTTTTTTTCTCTCCCCTCTCTCTTTCGCTTTCCACCTCTCTCGCAGAGTCACGGGCTTCCTTTGTGATAAATCTTCGGTGTCGAGCCGCTCTGTGACTCTGTAAATATTTTCCTTCGTTCTTTTCGCTTTTAACGCAAACTTCCCTTTTTTCCACCGCGCCAAGCTTAATGTCGCGTACTGGCTAACTGAACTGTTGCAGAGTAGTTAATGTACTGCACCTGATAAAGAGGGAACCCTTTTTTTAATGTTTGAACGACGCAAAATATCTAGCGTTGATCCTTTCATTTTAACACACCGACACACTTCGACATGCATTTTTCAGGGCTCCATATTCAGCACGCTGGAACCTCATTTTACAAACGAAACTTTAAATGGTTTTCATTTAGACTTCGCGTATATTTTTCCAGCTTAAATTGGAAATCCTGGGGAACTAAATTTCGAGCACATTTCCTGCTTCATTAAATTTTGCTTGATTTTATGTAACTATGAAATTGCAAGATAAAGTATGCTTCCCTAATGGTCGAAGCATGTACTTAACAACATATTATCGTACTACTATAATTCAATTATTATTTCATAGTAATGACACGTTTAGGCATCACCTACTATCGATTTGGACTAGTTGGGAGTAAAATTGGTAAAGTTCAAATTTTGAAAATTTTTGCATTCTTACCAATTTGATTGAACATTTTTTTCGGCCAGAAAACTGCTTTAATACAATAGTATCGACTCAAAATGGTCCTAAAATACATTTAGGCATTACTAAGTGTAGAATTTGATTACATAACGTAATAAAAATTGCTTCGACTTTGCACTTTTATTTAAGTGGTATGAAGTATCAGTACGACGATCGATTATGTTAGGTAATGATAAATACCGTGAAAAATGGACGATTAGGTTAAAGCCCAGAACCATCGTTTTTCCAGCAGGTGCGTTTCATCTAGATTTTCCCAGGCGCTCTCTACAAAGCACTTTAGAAGCGAGTGTCTAGGTAACGTATAGGAAATATACTATTCTGTCGAGGTTCTTAGGAGAATAGTATAAGCTTCTGTATAGCCTCTGCACCGGAAAAATTGTTATTTATATGCGAGACTTCTTTATTTTTCGCGTACTTCGAAACTCCCAGCAAAGGAAGAAAGACAAAGTCTCTCCGCGAAAATTGAATTCGTGAAGGAAAAGCCAAGTCAAGATGTTACTCGATGAATTCTTGAGGACTACTTGTTAGATTTAAGAAACGGCTTCTTCTATTAAGGTGGCCTTTCTAAAAGAGTGCTATAATTTGAGTGCCGATGGAAAATATGTGTAAACAAAGATATATTATGCCTTTGAGTAGAAAATGATATTCCGATGGGATACTAAAGTATTGAACAAATTGATATTAAAATATTAGCAGATTAATTAAAAAATATCCAGTAAATTCATATTAGGATATTAATTAGATGCAAAATCTTGTAATATTGACTAGTAAAATTTGACAGTTGGAGTTCCTTGTTAGAAGAAAATTAACTGTTATTATACTATATTAAACTATAGTTATGTTTGAATAGCACTGCATAATAATAAAATAATAATAAATAAATACTTGGGAAGTCGTAGATTAATTAAGTTACATTTTCCTGGTACGAGTAAAATGATTCATTTATTCCTAATTTCCATCTTAATTTCCATCTTAATTTATTTGATTGTTTCGTAAATTATAATACTCCGAGTTCTAATTGACCGAATAGATTTCGCTTTTTGTAAACTCGATTAATTGAATGAACATAATTAACAGTGTTTCATTCTACTATTGTTGAAATTCGAGGAATTATTATTCGTAATTGCATGAATTTGTGTGCAATAAATAATATAACTTTCTATATTCCTTTCCTGGTTGAAATTTATTCTCGAATAACAACGAAATACCTCGGCATATTTAACAAAATGCTTGAATTGCACGCAAGCGGATTCAACGGAGACGTGGAGGAACCTAAAGGCAAATAAACCCTGAAAATTCAGGGAATAACTTTGAAGGGTGCTTTGATCTACCGAAGTAGAACATTTTAATGAAAGATGTCGATTATTTCTCCATACTTCTACTTCTCAGTCACTGAGAAGTACTCAGTTAAGAATGCAATTATATCTTTGAACTTCAGTCTACCACTTAGACAATTTCATCTAACTCGTCGTACTCCGGCATAGATAATGATGGTATTTTATGTATTTAAAGATTATCAGTACTTTAACATTACAACCACCAAACCAGTTAAAATGACGGATCTACAATATTTAATAAAAATGTTCAAATTTGAATTATTCCATTTTCTGAGAATTAATATCAAATAATGGATATAGAGTTAAATATTCAGGAATTATTATTATTACTTCATATTTGTCGGGAACTATAGAACGAGGAACTTCTCCCGTATGGACTTGTAATTAATGTTTATTTAAAATGAAATGATATCGGCGGGGTCTGGAATATTAAATACGAGATAGATATTAATTAGACTCCATGTGAAATTAATGCCGATAAAAAAAGGTCTTTATGAAAATCCTTTTAACATGCGCTTGCAACTTATTTCCTAATGATGAAACTATGTCCAGAAATAGCTTACTAACGAGTTACTCATTCATACTGAAATTATTTAAAAATGGAGGAATATCATGGTTAGTTTTGTGTCGGTAATAATTCCACCCATCAGCAAGAAAAAAAGTACTGTGGATTGTAGAACCGATGCAATTTAGTTAAGTATGTTGAAGGTATACCCCTTCGCATTTTTGCAACTTTGGGTCGACCCATTTTTCGCCCGAAAAAATTTTTAAACCGCTTCTTTTGACACAAAACGGTCTTAGAACATCATTAGGCATCATATACCATCGATTTAGACCATCTAGAAGTGAAATTGGCGACTTTCATTTTTTGCCAATTTTTGAAGGTATACCCCTTCACATTTTTGCGATTCTGGGTCGACCCATTTTTCGCCCGAAAATTTTTTTAAACCGCTTCTTTTGACACAAAACGGTCTTAGAACATCATTAGGCATCATATACCATCAATTTAGACCATCTAGAAGTGAAATTGGCGACTTTCATTTTTTGCCAATTTTTGAAGGTATACCCCTTCATATTTTTGCGATTTTGGGTCGACCCATTTTTCGCCCGAAAAAATTTTTAAACCGCTTCTTTTGACCCAAAACGGTCTTAGAACATCATTAGGCATCATATACCATCGATTTAGACCATCTAGAAGTGAAATTGGCGGCTTTCATTTTTTTACAATTTTTGAAGGTATACCCCTTCACATTTTTGCGATTCTGGGTCGACCCATTTTTCGCCCGACAATTTTTTTAAATCGCTTCTTTCGACCCAAAACGGTCCTAGAATATCATTAGGCATCATATACCATCGATTTGGCCCATTTAGGAGCAGAATTAGCTACTTTGATTTTTTGCCGATATTTGAAGGTTACCCCTTTCCATTTTTACCAATTTCCGTCAGAATTTCGTTGGTCCGGAAAACTACTTCAGTCCACTCGTATCTACCCAAAATAGTCGTAAAACATGTTTAAGTTAGTCTAAGACTGTAGTTTAAACGTAGGGAAACGATTCCCTATTCAACGATCGAACTATAAAGCTTTCGAGCCGTTAGGGGTCTAGAAGTCGTCGATGGAAGCAGTGACACCGAGAAATGGCTTCGTCTACGTCACTAATTTCCGCAGTAGGCCGTATAACGTAATTTCCAGCACCATTTGTACTCGTAATGGAGAACTAAGGATTGCGTAACAATGCAGAGTTACTGTTAACAGGCACGACTTGCAAATGCACCTTAAAAGGCTGTGCTTGCCTTTCGTCATTACGCTCGAATTATTCAAGAACAATTTGCAAATACTTCGGAGGGAAGACTTTCCCCCGTTGGTACCTCGTTAACTGTACCCCTTTATTCTCTTACTTGCCGAACTTAGCCGGCTAAGGGATTCTACAACAATTACACTGTTACATTTTTTAATGCAAACGGGTATAGCATTTTGTTACTCAACAATATCATAGGACTGTACTTTAGAAAAATACCTTTTGACACATCTTTTACCGTGTTTGTAAGTCAACTTTGTAGGAATAATTCGCTTTATTTAATCGCCCTGTGAGAAGGTGAAGTAGTGAAATTTTTATTTCAAAAGTCTTAATGAATACAGATATGAAATTATTATTAAGGACGTTCGGAATACAGTAATGAATTTAATAGGGAATGAGTCCAATTCAACTTTAAGTCCCGATAAGACCTAAGAATTAATCAACGTTTGATAATGATAAAAAATAATTTTCTTATAATTCAGACAAAAAAACATACCGTTTAACTTCAACTTTGTAATATTTCAGAGCCTCGTCAGAAGTGGCTAAACTATAATTTCATAATTTCTTTGAATAATCAATGGCGACAGAGTTACTTATTATTCCAGTATTTATAGGTATAGAAATAAATATATAAAATATAAAAAGTAAGGTAATATATATATTTAAATGCAAGTACACTTAGATGCAAGTACACCGATCAGTTTCAACGATCCTGCGCGAGGGTCTGAAGGTAATGGAAACTAAATAAGAATAGAATTTTGGATGGAACGTAGACGTGACGTGGGATTAGAAATGCCGAACACGATTTATAAGGTTTCCGTGGCACCGTGGTAATCCTGTTGCAATTCTTTCCACACGGGACGTCGCATTCGCGATATCGTAAAGCGCGGAGCAGCTCGGTTCGTTAACCGAAACTGCGATATCGTAACGAAGTAACGACCCTTATTTACTCACGACGAGCAGAACGTTCGACGTAATCAAGAGGCCACCCACGAGAAATGTCGCTTCAATGTTGCTTTCGAGCCTCGAGTACAGCGATTCGGTCTTCCAGAAGTACAGCAAGTTTAAGTATGCTTCGCGATGTTCATTTTTATGAACTCACTTCGAATACTAACTGATTCGCGTCGAACTCGAACGAGACTCGAGATGAATCCTTTGAAGATAATTGGTTCTATTCAATTTCAAATATAAACTTGTTTTCTTCGAGGAAACAATTTCAAGTCTATAATTATTTCATCGTTTGAGATCTTAAATAAGGTAGAATTAAGATCATAATTTTATTACTTGATAAGATTAATTAATTCTAGCTTTTGGTTTGGTGCAACAAAATGGTATTTCTATGAGGACGATTAATTAATTCTAAGACAAGATTCGTGTAGATGGGTGATTAGTTCTAAGTTAAGATTAACGAGGACACTTAATTAAGTAGTAATTGACGTTAAAATGTAAGTATTCACAAAGCATCTAAGAATATCTACATTGTATTTATTATGATACTTTTTCTTCGAATTGAAAAATTCCATCTGTTAATAGCTATATATACACCAATCTCTTAAGCACATCTTTATTTCCAATAACATTTGTTAAAGGGACATAAAAATGCATAATGCGTGGTCGAGTCATCGTCACGTCCCCCGAAAGGCCGATAGAAAACAAAGAAACCCTTCTGAATAATTCAGAACGTGCCTATAAAGTCGAGCATATTTAGACGACACAATCCTACTCCCAAAATCGAATTCATCCATTCTCATTGAACGTGCTCTTTACACACGTGCCAAGAATAATTTTCCAAGAAACCAAAAAATTGCACCATGATACGTAGATGTCCTAGCTAGGATAATGGATCATAAAGGATATTTCTCTCCTTATCAAGTTTCTTGGACATTTATGACATCCTGAAAGTAACTTCTAATCGACGTCCATGAAAATCTATTTAAATAATTTATTTCATAAACATAGGTTTCGAATTAAGTCCTTAGTCAGTAGGTTAAGTGAACTTCTTTTATTCTGTATTTTTTAATATTATATCTGGATATTTGTACCGCGTAATAATTGTATATGAATATTGGTGGTTTAAGACAGTTGGACGGATTCTGTTTAATGATAATTTATCATGAAATTTATAGAAATTTAAACAAGGGGAACATAATAAATATTCAATGCTTCTAACGTGAGTGATATACATACATACAATAAGACTGTGGATGTATAATGTCAAGTAAGACGGAGTACAAATTTTTATAGAAACAGCGAGGATTGCGATGTCTTTTACATTTGCGATATACGTCGAAATTATATGAAAGTTTTACTAGGAAATAGTGAGACTGTTATCCGTAGGAATACAGAATCTCTCGTAAAAATGTCTATTCCTGATTCACCTCGGCTTTCGCTGATACAGGTCTCCCAAGGGTGCTTCATCTAGAAATATGAAATCGGTGTGTCAGAGACAGTCCTCCCATCTCCGTTTCAATATGGTTCGACAACTTTTCCGATGGCTTTTTACTCGTCACTTGTCTGGAATCGTTTTCTGATATAATACGGCTTATCGAAGCGCTTTAATCATCCACCGAATGCGATTTTGTGCGCCTCAGTATGTAGATAAATGATCTTCAAAATTGAGTATTATCGAAGAGTTCCATTATAATATTAAAATAATATAATGACGCGTGAAATACGCTAAATTCTTTGGACACGATAGACACGCATCGGAAGAATGGATTTAAAAAAATCATGTAAAAAGATATACCATATCTACGGAAATTTGAGAAGTTCCATTTTATTATTTGTAAAATGAACAAAGTTTTACTTCAACTATTTTCAAAGTTTGAAAGAAATACAGTAAACTCCCATATAACGCAAGTTCCTACAACGTACACAAGATATTGCAACGTCATCTTTATACAACGCGGTTCTCGTACAATGGGGTATATAAAAAATAAATTCTCCGGTTGCTTTAGTCGAGTATAACATAGTTTGTTTTCTCCAATTTCCTATAACGCGATTTTATACAACGCGTAATGCATTAACCGCGTTATACGGAAGTCTACTATAATTCATAAATTATTTTTTCAGCTTGTAAGCAGTTATCGAGATCGGTTCAAGGAATCTTTGGTCCATCAGACCCTCTGTTGGGTGCTCATATACAAAGCATATGCGAGGCTCTAGACGTTCCACACCTAGAAGCAAGGGTTGACTTCGAACCAAGCTTCAAGGAGTTCAGTATAAATCTCTACCCCTCTCAGGATCACCTAAACAAAGCGTTCAAGGACCTTATGTCTTTCTTGAACTGGACCAGAGTGGCCATCATTTACGAAGAGGACTACGGTGAGCATTGAACACAATTGTTTTTATGTTAACACACTCCCACCGAACGACTCATTCAGCACGTTTTGACTCAGTTATATGTTAGTTTTTCTAACATTTTTTAACATAACGTTATTTCGCAAAATTCCACGAAGTTGCCTCGTTCTGCGCATAATATTCGTCCGTAAATGACCTGACGCGAATGTGTTAATATTTTATATCATACAAATATAAATATTATTATCACAATGCAACTAAAAGGATCACAATCACCATTACCCCCCATATTTACGATTTTCTCCCACAACCAGCAACCCTTTAATTATCGATCAAATGCGAGAATCCTAATTAGCACTAATTTAACTTGCCATCTGCATCGCGTA
This sequence comes from Nysson spinosus, assembly GCA_910591585.2. NCBI lineage: Eukaryota > Metazoa > Arthropoda > Insecta > Hymenoptera > Crabronidae > Nysson > Nysson spinosus. The sequence continues at coordinate 10,351,049 of OU342832.1, forward strand.
TTCATTAAACTCGAAAAACACCCCGGTATTCATTCCAAAACAAAAGAAGGCCTCGAAAGTATCAAGTGTGGTAAATGTAAAGAAGGCATCCAAATGAGAAAACGCGAGATATGGCTTCCGGGTTGCATTTAAATGTGCAAATAGGGGAAGAGACAAAGTACATCAGTAGTAAGTGAACTTGAAGGAATCACGGAGAAAGGGAGGTAGGGTGAAAGAGGGTGGAGAATAGTGCGGATGTATTTTCGCGAAATGTAGCAGGCTATACGGGATAGTCATTAGGCGTTTTTTGCGGGTTATGCGGCGTGCCAGTGGTGATGCGTCCCTATGCAAATAGAATGTCGGAATCAGCCGACGGAAGTGGATGCCGGGAGCTTGCTGGCACCCGAAATGTCCTCCTGTCACCTGCACGCAAACCTAACTACGTTTACATACGACGATGTAAACTCATAACGCCCCACCGTGTTTTCTCTCCTCTCTCCTGTCACCCTTTTTTACCCTTTCCTTCTGCCACCCCTTGGAATATATATGTACCACTCCGTATCCTCTCTCAGCTACTTCCATTTGTAACGCCAGCCTCATCGAAATTCCGCGCTATCTACCCTCTGCATTCCCTTCGTCATTCTAATCGTCATCCAACCCCCCTCCCACCCCCGAACTTCTATTGCCATCCCGATTTTCGATCGAGATTTCGACAAAATATCCAATCGGAAGAAAATTGAAATTTTTTCAAATTTTCCATTACATATCACGTACAAAGGAACCCGCATTACCTAGGTTTCCCTTTAATCATCTTTCACGTGGTATTCCTGGATTTAATCCGAGTGATTGGTACGAATACATTGTTCTAAATATCCGTTTAATTGTTCGCGTAACAGAATCATTCCTAACTCGATGATAACGCAGGGAATTATAATTAGGATGAAATATGTCGGCAATAAAATAAAGCAGAAGCTTGTGACAAATTGAAACAAGAGGCTTGAATGGATCCTACATTTTCGAAATTCCTGTACCGTTTTGCCTTAGTGGAGACAATGCTGACATGTGACGGTGAAACGCAAAGCTAATTCCTTCGGTGTGAATATATCCCCGCCTCCTCCCACCCTTCTAACCACCCCTGTATTAATGTTTCACTTAACCGACTTGACATTTCACTGGCTGTTACATGAACGATGTAACGCGAACCTCGCGTTTGTAGACGTGTAAATCTAGTTTTGTATACTGCATGGTTACCTGCTTTGTGCGAACTATCTCTCCAATTATTATGCGATGGATTAATTTTGCGGTTTAAATTGCACGTAATTGTAGATGACTACCATGCGATTTGTAGTAATAATTAATTATCACCGTTCAACCTTGGGTTCTAAACATTCAATTAGTAGAAAATCTGATGTGACAAATGTTATCTATTCATAGTTGACCAAATGTTTGTGTTCAATCTTGGATTGGAAACATTAAAATACTGTGGAACTTCGTGTGACAAATATTATCTGTATTTCACAGAACTTGTTTGTTCGATCTTGGGTTGTAAACAATATAAAATTGTAGAAGCTGCGGTGATTAATATTATCCATGTCTGATAGAATTTGTTTGTTCAATACTGAGTTGTAAACAATCAAATACAAATATGATCCATATTTCCTTGTATTCCTTCCTTCATGTCAGATAATTTAATTAAATCTGATTCGATTAAACTCGCAAATTAATTTTCTCAAATATTCCGATCTGGTATTTATTAAACCTTGATTATTTCACAAAAATTCTATCAATCATATCATATGAAATACCTTGTCTGTTTTTATGGAAAACCATGTTTTATTTGTAGAGTGGTCGTGGAATTACAATGAATATAAAATCAATTTCAAAAGCCCAAATCGTATAATGCGCAAATACGATTTTGAATATTTGAAAATTCCGCCTCGTCAATTCACTGTCATTCCTCGGCAGGTTTATTAACTCGTATGTATATTTATTTTCATATACACGCGAATTTTCAAAAGCCATAAAATAACTTATAGAAAATCACGTTTCAATTCATACTGATTTGTGCGTCATTGCAAAATTCATTGCTTGCTTTTGTAACGTGTAGCCTGAATAAATGTATGCAGGTATGTGATTGCGTACACGTAAATAACAAAAGCGTGAGAACTTTACAAAATATTCTTACATCATCCAATAACATGAAATATTTGAAACAAATTTACGAGAACCTATAAAAATGCAGTGAAATGTACCGAATGAGAAATCCAAATTTCCTGGTTGCATGCGGTTGTATTCATAATCATATTTCGTGAGAATTCTTTATACAATAATAAATAAAATCACGCACACACACACATATATATCTTCAATATAATAGCATATAAGTAATTCCAAATATTAAAATTACAATTCTAAGAAATCATAGAATGTCCGCAAAAATTATTTAATGAAACGATCAAGAAAATGAAACCAAAGACTATCTTAATATCTGACAATTTATTTTTCATGTACAATACATATAAAAAAGTAGTAAAAATAGCTGAAAATAACAAAAGTTTTTTAGTATCGTGTGAGAAAAATTGAATAGATGCTTGAACTGGGATCAAAGAATTATGTTTCTAAAAAGTGGAAGGACATAAGAATGGCAGTGTATCTTCCTTGAATTCTTTTCCATCCGAGGTGGCTTCAGTGCCGTGTGAAACCGTCATAAATTTCGAGATACAAGAACCAGCTAGCTGATGTTCTCTCGTAGATGGTTCTACTGTAAACCAGACTTTTCTTCGACCCTTCAGAATCTTCCACTTTTAGTCGACTATCCTCCAATGTAACTTACACAGAGACACTCTCGATACACAGACTTAAAATTGGACACAACGATAATTGCACGATACGTCCAAGTAGACGAAGTTTGTTATTTTTCAATTTCCCATTTTTAACGAAAGTGCACCACCATCCGGTTCCTGGGAAACGAACCAGTATCTCTTACAGGAACTTTTCTTCCTTCGTTCTCCACTTCCCTTATTTCATAATGCACTACTGCCGTTTTTCCCAGGACGGAGAAGAATTATATGATTGCTTGCTCATAAACGTAAATTCTTCGAAACTTTCCTTTGGAAATTATTTCTTGGACCTCCACCATTGACATTATATATTATGTTCATTAAAGGACAATTACTTCCCATCAATTCTGTACAATAAAAGATAATTAGAATTCTGTGAAAAATGCTTACAGCTTTTATATCACACGGAATTAAAGAGCTCAAGATTTAAGTATAAGAAACGGCTATTTATAATTGATAAACAAGATTATTTTATGTTATAATTTAGAAACTCCCGCGCTTGGAATTAAAGAGAATATAAGTACTGTATTTCAAAAAATACACCACGGCTCAAAAGTATTCGAATGATGAGAGAGTTTAAGAAGTTTGCAGGTTTTGATTACGAAAAATGATTTGCATTCGCATCTGCTGTGTAGGATGATAAAATGACAACAAATATTAATGTCAATCACAACTGATTTGCTTATCTTGTTATTATATTCTTTCTTATTAGCATCTTCTTAGTTATTAACTAAGCAAGAATTTAGTAGTAAAGTTCAGAAGATACGTCGTCCGAATAATTCTGGGCGGTAGTATATGTTTGAAGGATATTGCTGGAAAAGAATGATATAAAGGCACGTTGACAATCGGTTAAAGTTCTAAACTGAATCTTCCACTTTAATTCGAACGACAGATGCTAGTGAATTTCAAGGTAGGAGTCGAGTAAACCTGTCACGTTTAAGTTTCGATGGTGTTGCTTTGGATGCGTCATTGTTGATCGAATCTCTAAGCTCAGCAACCCGTTTAGCAGACACTCCGAAAACGTTCCCCGGTCACGAGCTATAAAGTCCCTTTTCCAAGCTTCGTCGCCGCAAACTTCGACCTCACCCACCAATCGTCACGCCCACCGAACCGTGCAGTTAAAATGAAAAGTCTGGCGAAGCGATAAGGGCTTGTAGAACACGTATTTACGATCTTTCTATCGTGGCGAAAGAAAACGTTCGACATCTACATTTTCTAATTTAATTCACCCAAACTTGATTTATCATCTGTGTTTCATTATCACAATTATCAATTTATTATTATTAATTTTATTAACTGTTGCTGGGAATAAGTTATGTTCTATGTTAACATAAAGTTGCATCTAGCAAGATACATCTGAAATTCCTATCATACGTATAATTATCAATCGAAATTAAAAATTACTATTTCTGACAAATATCAAATTACCCTTATATTTCACAATTTTACCAATCCCAATTATCAGTCCTTGAAAACTAACACAGAAGTTAATGCTTTTTAACCGAACGTCATCCAAAGCAAACGAACTCGATTATCGGAAAATCGTTTTATACATGTAGTACTATGTTCACCGTATCAAAAGATCATGCAGCTCAATAAAAGCAAATAAATAATAGCGCAATTTGATATAAACGGTGAACGATAAATAAAGAATAATATTAGAGGATCGCTTCTGCGATCACAAGAGAAAGGGGTTTCAGTGATGCATGATAAATTGTGGGAGTAAAATCGAGCGAATAGTCGGGGCAGTAATCAAGCGTATAACGTGTTCGTTAAAAACTCGCACGCTTGATATAAAAATCAAACGAACTTAAAGGTTTTCTGGCTGGTGGATCAAAGTGTCACGCTCGACCGATACGTTCGAACTCGCCTGCTTCTAATTCAGTTTACATTGCCGGTGCACGATGTCCTGAATTTTTCCTGTTATCCTGTTCAGCAGGACTCTTCAAGCTGCAGGACCTCGTCAAATCACCGCCCTCGGCGAGAACGGAGATGTACATACGTCAGGCTGGTCCTGGATCGTACAGACAGGTTCTAAGGGAAGTCAGACACAAGGAGATCTACAAATTAATCGTCGACACCGATCCGGCACACATGCAACAATTTTTTCGTGCGGTGAGTTATCAACTTTTATTTATAAACCTTCAGTAAGAGGACAGAAACCAACTACTGTCATTGAGCATTTATTATTATTAATTTCTAGTATAATTAATATATTATATTAGCAATTTTTTAATACAGTGAGTTGACAATTTTTTTTGTAAGCCTTCTGCAAAAGTAAAAAATTCTTTGTCGCCAACTAATCATCAACTAATAAACAAACATTAATTTCGTCACAATAATAGTCATTTCGTAACCCAGCAAAACATTTTAGATAAAGACTTTATTGGATAATGATAGTACAATTATAATATATAAAGTGTATAAAGCTACTACTTTATCGTATCTGGAGGCTGTTTCCGATACCATTAAATATTAATCTTCCCGAAATAATTATTTTTTGATCCAACCAAAAATATAGTATAGTTATTATTCTCGGGAAATCCATGTCTGAAACGACTTTGAGGACGGGGCTTTACATCTTCCAGGTCTAAGCACTAGCGTCTACTTTATTGTATCTCTAGGGTTAAGTCGATATCGTTATCTTTAATATACGTAGATACAAGCGAAAATATAATATCGTTATGTCTCGTATGAACGAGCTTGCCGTGGATCCTTGTACGTTCTCTTGGAAACTATGAGAGCTTACATCCTTATTCGGGGAACCGGAAAAAGAGAATATATAGGGTACGTAGGTCGTTTGTCGATCGATGCCGCAAGTACAATATGTATAGCTTCGGGATAGACAGTGAACGAAGACCCTTAATGCCCCCTCCTGTGGTATTTAATCTGCAAAGTCTCCGTAATACTATCGAGAACGATCCAATCCAGAAAGACGATTTATAAATGTTTCTTTCATCGCCGAATAAAACTTCAGACAAATAAAACGAGACCTCCGTAGACTTCGATATTAACCCTTCGCACACGAAGAATATTTCCGTTATAAACGAGAACTTACTGTAAGACGTTTTGTGATACCGATTATCGAATTATAAACAATCTTTTTCTGTGGCAATTGACGAATGAATTTTATAATATAAATCGTTTTTTTTGTGTTTTGTTAATTAAGTTTGTGTGACAGATAGAGTGCACTTCTATGGAGTGCAAGGAGTTAAACCTTAAAAGGTATCATCAAAAGATATCACGTTATTATAAGTAAACGTACGTTTATAGCAAACGTGAGAGAACTGATTTGATGTTTAATGATAACGTCGTCGCTACTGATAGTCTGAAGGAATACCTAAAATTATTAAAACAAAATTAAAATTTGAATTTCATCTGTGATAGCCATTTAAGGGTTAATTTTTTAACAGATAATACATAATTACAAGGCACTTTTAAATTGCTATTTTGGAAGTATAGATTTTTATTCGATTTGGTACATTTAGAACATTTCTTTATTCAATAACGTATTGTTCGTTTTGACTTACAACCTTTTACTATCTTCTGAAAAACTTCGTAATTCCACTTTCTTAAACCCGCACGAACTTTCTGTCCAACCCAATATTATGAACTGAGAAATTAATACAAATTTATTCGAATACTCTTATTATTAACGTAGTATCAATCCAGCACAAAATTGTCGTAGTAGGAACTATTCAGGATACCAGGATTATCTGTTACCTTCATTTACACGAGATTATATTCCGTCATGCAGTACTTGTGTTGCTGAAATCAATTATATATGTATATGTATGTAGAAGAGCAGCATGGCAGAGAATTAATTAATGCATTTAGCGAGTAGAGAACTTTGGAAAGTCGTGAGGTTGGTCAGACAATATACTGCACGCCATATTAGTGACGCATAACTTATTAAAAAGCTTAGGAATTACTTGGTTACAGTGGTAACATGAAAAGTAAACTCTGTCACTACAAATAATAATTCTACATGCATTATTCAGCGGGAGGTAAAAGGAGCTTCTTGAACAAACAAATTAATTCCTCTCATAAACCCACTCTTACAAAGTTAGAATGAAAACATTTCACAGGTTTCTTCTTCGAGAACAGAGGAAGAATGTTTTTATTAATTCATGTTGTATTGTTATCTAAATCTTCAAAAATACAAGCTCCTTAATATACAAATTATTATTAGATATTTTATAAACAAAGAAAAATGGTTCCTAATAATTCAGATTATATTTTTACACAAATCTAAAAATTACAAGCTTCGTAATATTTAAATTATTACAGTTATTAGATATTAATAATACGGAAAATATTGTATGCATTGTACGAATGTCTTCGAGCAGTCAATCTCCAGAAACAGAATTTTTCCCGTTACCGTCTTTTTACAGAATTTTCCGGATCACACATAAATGTCAGACGAAAACAAATATTGTATAATATCCCATTGTTCGACGTGGGATACGCTGTATAATATTTTATATTCTCTTGAATCTTTCTTAATACTATCCTAATAATCATTTGTCCGGCGCTACTCAAAAAGCTACTCAAAATGTACTCAAAAGCTACTGCTTTAAAGCTTGTTCATATTTTCAATAAACATCCGCGATTCGAGTCGAAAGTTTTATTGTCCCTAGTATGATTCAGTGGTTAACATTCGGTTGTTGAACTATATGCGGACCAGGCTTTATTTTCATTTCTGGAAACATACTGTTATATTAAAAACTGCTGAAAGCACGGTATGAAATTTTATCCACGCAAAATACTCTATCTATTATCACGATTTTCATTATTGTATTTAATTATCCGCATTGTACGCTTTTAACATCGTATCACATTGTTTAAACTGTTTTATACGCCACAATACATGTTGTAACGTTTCGTCGCTATAATAAAATGAAATAAAAACATTCTGATAGAATGTTCTTTTAATAGAATTTGATTATGTTCAGATGTAACTCAGAATTTCATTATCGATAGTTTTACAATTCTATAATTCTATTCCTTCATCACGTATGGTATTCCAATACTTCAGTGAAGTTTGCCTATGAATCTTTGAAGTATTGAAAAACGGACTACAATGAAGTGCAATCTGATGCAGTAATTTCGAGATAAAATATTCTTTTAACTTTTAACAAATGGAGACTTTGCTTACACTTTGTTTATATACATAGATTTTCGTTCCTTATACTTGAAATCGAAACGCATTACAATATATAATTATATAAACTAGTTAGATAATTAATCAGAGAAATATATATCTGAATAATTTAGATCGAAATAAACAGTCGATCGACATAATTATGGACAGGTACTGCTGACAAAAATTATTAGTATTTTCTTTGTTCCCAAAATTCAACGACATAATTACTCCAAAATTACTCCGAAATAAGATACTACTATTTATTATTAACAAATGTATTAATATCTGAAAGAGAAATAAGTAACTGTAAAATGTCAAGTGAAATTCATTATTATCTAAACCGAGAATGATTAAGTGCAAAATGGAAAATGAGAATCAGTAATACATAAAATAAGAAAAAATATCAATCTGTTTCTTATCACGTGCTTCATTGAGGGTAAAATGAAAATCACGGATCTCCATGGAATAAGCGAATTTTTCGCGTGACACGCGCGAGGAACAACTCATCTTTTTCTGTAAGTGGAAGTGGTGGAAGTACGTTATGAGGATAACCGAAAATTTCCGCGAAGAAATCGTTGCTCGGCGGTTATCACCGGCAATTTATCATTCGGAAAACGGAATGGGACGAGCATGCTCCGATTCCAACAAAACGAAGATAGTAGGTCACCGCACGTGCCACGGTATTTAACTTCGGATACATATTCCACTTTTTACTCGACTTTCAACATAAAACATTATCTTTTGTCATACCCTCCCTTCGAATAAATCATTCCGTAGATAAATCACGGGATTCTGATTTAATTTCAATTAAAGTTGTTATTTTCAAAATGTCGATTCTATGAAGGGTTAAAGGAGATAATTATGTGGCTTATTTTTTACCAGATACCCTGCTGTATAACTAAAACAAGTACATAAATATATACACGATACGAATGACTGCTGTAAACAGAATTTTAGATTGAATGTGAAGGGAAGTACAGTGAAGAAAGTGACAATAACGTTACTCGTATTGCTGTGTAAATGCATGCTACAATATCCTTGGGTTACAACATACATTTGTATCTTCTAACGTAAGCTGCTCCGATTGCAAACAACCGAAAATATTCCGAGCTTACTCGCCGGAACCGTTTCATTTTCTAGTTAGTACAACTCTGCTCAGACACGATACAGTAAGCTTGAAAAACCGTGGACTATTTAAAAAGTGACTGGTAACTGTCCAATTAACTCGACTCATATGTCGAGTTACGACATGTTCGACTTTTTGCAACAATTATGAAATGGAAGAAACGCGGTTGAAAAATAATTCCGTCGTAATCGTGCTTTAAAAAGTAATGTAATGCATATGTGGAATTAATAGATCATTCTAACTTGAAACTATAGTATTATGACATATAAGTAATTGGGGAAACGTATCGAAGTAATTCTGATTTAATTAGAAATTCAACCGACACAATTATGAAGTATGGTATTTAATCGTTATATTTTATATTAATTGCCATATATTTTATATTAACTGCGATTAGATTAAATTATAAGATTGTACTTATCGTTAGTGGTAGAAATAATTCTACAAATAAGTTTAAATGGGAAGTATATTTTTAAGATACATAATTAATCAGAGGAAAGTATTATATTCTATTATAATGTAATACTACATTCTATTAGATTCTGTTATAGTATTTACTTGCTATTTTATAATATTTTGCAGCATCACGTAAGGAGAATTCAATTATGAATATACTGAATGCTCGTATTTTACGGCGCTCTTCGCATATCGAATTTTCTATCAAAATCATATATTACGGTGTTATACCTCGCGTGTTCGCGATGATGGAGGAAACTTCAATTTCTCTATCCATTTTCTGGAGTACCGTGGAAGTTATCAGAACGTAAAATTAAATCGCACAAATTGTCAGCGGTGACGCGACCAATGTCAAAAGCAGCTCATGCGGATCGTCCAGTTCATAGGTTTTTGAATTCGAGCTACATATGTATATTCCGGTAGAAGAATCAGGGAGAGGATCAACCGGTTCGGGCAGGGCACGTTATTTTTTACAACTTTCAATGCGTGCGCATAGATTTCTGCGTATGTTCAGGGAGTAGAAAAATTTACATAATCCAACGAACCATCCGCGTGCCTGTAATACACGCTTTACCGGTTACGTCTCCATCGAAACAGGTGTCGGTCCAGCGCTTTTGAGTTTGGATCGTGCGAAATCATACGTACTTCATAAATCCGACCCGTGCGATATGACAGGAGTTAAATATTCCTTTAACGAATTCCATTTTATATTCGGCCGTGATTTCGCTTTCCGATGAAAGGAAATGAAGATGATTGAAGCGACTAAATAACTATATTTAGGTTTAGAGTACCCTATTGTTGTAGGATGGCCGAAGGGAGATAAGGAACTCCACGGCTCCCTTATCCCACGATTCGTTCTTCCAGAATTAATTGAAATACGGGGCTTCCCCGAGCGGTGGGTGATACTCGCGAACGAAGTTGAATGAAAGTCGCCGAAAAAGTGTCCGTAACTAAGGAGCCCGTGAAGATATTTTGATGCAATAAAGTGCATTTGAAAGAGCGGACTTTTCTCTATAAAATAACTGGCGGGCAAAAAAATCCCACGATTCGGTCTTCCAGAATTAATAAAAATACGGGGCCTCCCCGAGCGGTGGGTGATACTCGCGAACGAAGTTGAATGAAAGTCGCCGAAAAAGTGCCCGTAACAGATCGTCGCTTGGTTGCCGGATATATACGGCACCCGCGACGAAAGGGTTAAACTGAGTCTACACTTAATGCTAAATACGCGGGTAGTACGTGAATATTGTATCATATTAGAAGTAGTATAGCAACTTCCGATTTTCTTATATCTTCGATAGGGCAATCTTTGTCTGGACAGAGCTTCGTGGAATCCCGCTATTTGCATGCAACGTCTCTTGAGAATTCTCTTGGATATCCCTCGACTGGTTGGGTAATCAAAAAACGTCCGAGCTTTCATGCCACGAACCCTCTCCCCGTGCGTTCTTGCTTTGCCGGGACTTCTTTTATCTGATTACATTCCATCCCACGGATGTGCGGTGATAGATCGATGCTTCGAGAAACATTTCCAGCTACAATATTGAAAATAACAATTCGTAACATGTCGTTGTGAGTAATGACACTTGTATTCATCCATCCCGTAATGATAGTCGTATGTTAATAATCAGCGATTAAATGAGGCTTTTGAAAGCTTTTCCATTCGACATCGATCATTAACCTCGTCGCGCGGATTTTGAGGCGTATCATATGAATGTGAAATGGTGGGTTTGTTCAAATATAAAGCCGCCCAGTTATTATCATATTTATGATGTGTAATAATAATAATGTTACATACAATAAATTTGTATTAGCATCAATCATTAACTTTACTCTGCAGATTTTAATGCATATTATATGAATTCGAAATTTGTAGTCCAATAAAGTATAAAACGCATTCATGTAATATAATTGATTTGCAAGTTAATTTTGTTTCATAAAGTGGTATCTTTATCGTAGAAGAATAATTATTCGGATTAATGAAGGTATAGTAATTAATCTTTGATCTTCTTTATGTTACAGATCCTTCAACTGCAGATGAACGATTACAGATATCATTACATGTTCACGACCTTTGTAAGTACAATACAAGATTTACATAAATTCCTATTAATTCAGAATCAATAAAATATTTGTGTAGTAAAAAGATTTGGTACCGATCGTGTTAATTGCGATATTATAAAGTATGCTTTATACGTTATATGATTGATTTCAATATCCTGAAAGAGAATTTATCCCTCCATTGTTTCTTTACAAAACATCGAAAATCATCGATATTTATTACTCAGAAATAAATATTATTGTATAATTAGATGTTCCATTATACGTCGGACATCCTATATATCAAATATGTACTACATGTATTTTTGCAATCACACTTTGTGCCGTCCAAAATGTGAGATATTTATATATGAATATCCTGAGCTAAAGCAGATGTAAACGTTTCGAGTTATCCATAAGTTCCATGGAAGCAGTAAATATCTACTTCATTGAAGTGAACTGGGCAAAAGTAACGCAGATTAGAAATTCAAAACAGATACGTGACCTAATGAAGAGCGGGCTAATATTCCTAGTGAAATTTCGTTTGAGGGATGCGTGGAACCCTTAGGAAATAGCCCTTTGATACGTTCCATGCCCTAAACATTTCAGTTCCTGCTTTCGATGCTTCAAATTTCTCCGCTAAATGGAACGAATAGCCTGCACAGTACTTGCAGTAGTGCCAGTACTAATATTAGGTTCACGTACCTCAAGGTATGATGCACAAACAGCTACGAATAAACACTGTTTATATACAAAGTCGATATGCATACTTGCTATCATATTCACCGTGTGAATTCACCTGCAGGTACACATGTACATAAATACAAGACATTTGTAAACTCAAAGGTTCGAAGGAAAACCGAAACTGAAACCAAGATCTTCAATTTATTATCAAATTCTCATAATTTATTATTCTCATTCATTTTTATTATTTAAGGGGATATACATATATTCGAAAATAAACTTCTTAATTTAATCATTTTGTCAATCGAGATTAAAACTAATATATATGGTTATATAAATATAACACGGAAAAATATAAATATGAATTTTTCTCATTCGTATCAGTTTAGGAAATAATTATTCTAAACTGAATTCCTTAATTTAATTAACTTAATTATTTCTATGAATCATAGTTAAAGCGATAATTTATAGAAATATAAATATAGTTCATGTTATTACATTAATTCTTAGAGGATGCAGTAATCATAGAATCATTTATTAAATAGTTCGAAAATTAAGAAGGTAAATTATGGTATTTAATATTGTGTCCACATAATACGAGATACAATTAAGACCAGATGCAAAAATCTTACTTACAAATTCTCACATCTGACGACAATTATTAATAATTTCTTATTAATAACACGTACGACAATAATTGCGGAATTATTCGGAAATTAAATTATGGTATTTATTAATATGTACACGTAATGCGAGATGCGATTCAGGTTTGATCGGTTAATGAACTAGATAAATACATCTCTATTAAATCGGACCAAGCAGCTAGCACTATCGGACGAATTTCATCAGCATAATACACCGTATCTATTTGTTCGCGATATCGGTCAATGTTTCCTGGGTGATAAATGCGGCACATGCAAATTTGGCTATCATAATTATCTAACTTTCGGAACGCCTTTGATGTCATATCTCGCGAGTTCCATTGAAATATGTTAATCCCTCCATCGTCATTGAAATGAAAATTATTCAGGCGCAAGTATATTTCATTATTATTCTATTCCGCTTTCATTATTGTTTGAAAGATTCGGGTGGATTATTAAATGCTTAATTAATTAACACGCGTCGAACTCTTGCAATTGTAAATATTACAGGATATAATTACCGATGTATAATTAATTTGATAGTAAGCTTAATTGAATATCACTCAATCTTCCAATTATCCCTGATAGAATCAAACTTTTTGGTATTAACACGTTGAGTGCTGGATTGAAATCCCCGTTAAAATATACCTTACGATACGTTTATTTAATGTGTAAATATAAAATTGTTCAAGCGCTCTATGATACATTAATTACTTTACATTCATATCGTAACGTTAAAAATATTGAAAATTTTACGAATATCACTGATACATTTAATTCGAGTTTTAGTAATATTGACATCGGCGTTCACCGGTGACACCTACGGCATTCAACGTTTTAACCACTTGCTTTGGGATAACTTGTCTCACATGCGACAGCTACTGCTGGCGATTTATTATATTCATACATATATAATAAGAATGGGACATATTGCACCTGCCCCACTCGTAGTCTTTTCATTTTGATAATAATTCTTACGTATTTCCCGCAGTCGTTACCAAATATGCAAGAAATTAAGGAATATTTAACTCGTAACTACATACATTTGATTTTATTAATTCATCCAAGATCTTCCTCAGTTAATTACTGCAAATTTAAGTGGCCACTTACGGTTCACGTAATTATGGATTAAATTCCAACGCAAGTGGTTGATGCATTTATAAAGTACCTCGAAAAAGTATATTTGTATACACGATTAATATTCAGGTGATGTATCGATTAGATAAATGCTTTTCGAGTTCAAATAGCCAATGCAACCGGAAGCACGCGTCGAGGAGAATATTGGCTAATGTCTTCCGATTAATCCGTAGTAAATTTGCAGCTGCGCATATTGGTGAAATCACGAAGCACTTCATGCGATGATGGGTTTTATCATTGTATCGTTGCATCTCGTATTTACGGCATGCATCCAGAGTTTCGGTCTGAGTAAATCCTAGAATTTGAAGGGTTCCATTGATGCGAGGGAACTCAAGATTTCTGTAGCATTACCATAATAAGTACCTTCGTCTAAGTACTCAAAGCAGTCTAAAAATCATTCGCAAATGGAGATGTAGAAATTCGGTAGTATTTTACGATACTCGGTGAAATTTGTTAAATCATCTTATTGCAGTATCGTCGTGTTTGAATAACAGAAATATGGAAAAGAACTTTGATACGAGTCTAGTTTAAATGACGGAGTATGATATGCAAGGAGAAGAAACTTCTTAAGGGAGTTTTGTATAATTTTCTTTGAAGATACCTTAACCACATACGCTTGTACTTTATTACTTCAGATTCCATTTTCCGGCAGAAAAATTCTTGGAAGCTTTATGAGAAGTTTAATAAATAGTTCACTTCTTGTGTGGTTGGTAGATTTCTGTTGACATGTATTTCATGTACAGAGAAAATATACGTCTTAAGTGTATTAGTATGATATTAATACAAATTGGATCTTGCAGATTAGTCAGTAATGTCAGTAATATGTCAGTAATGTCATATATTGTACATTAAAAACATATGATATCTATTAAAAGTAGATAAATATTTACTGCTTACATTAACCAGAAAGAATTCATTAAAAGAAAAAATGCTGTGTTTTGAATATCTTCGGATAAATGTGAGTGAACTGATAAGAATTCAAAAGGAAAGTCTAAAGAGTCTTTCGAAATAAATTTACTGAATTATTAATCACATATCGTAATTATATTTATTAATGACATATTCCTTCCATTAAAATTTAAAAAATTCTATATTTCGAATGTCTTCAAAAAATACGAGAAATATCACCAATCGTGAATTCGAGGAATTCATATTGCTATGATCGAAATATGTTCAAATACGTTCGATAATTCAAAAGCCACGATACCCTTTCAGAAGGGAAGTTCAGAGAGTTTCTGTAGATAAAAAGTAAACATTAGAATCAGAAACACCTTGTAAGACGATTGAAAAAGATTTTCATATGCGCTACATAAACATCAGCGAGTATCTCCAAATAAATCACGTCGGTGAAAGATCGTGTGGTTTCCTAACCCGAACGATATCGCAATTCGAGAGGGAAATAACGGGACGGAAGGAAAGAGGGTCGGGGAAAAAACGGGGGATGAAAAGGAAGAGATGCAGGAAGTCAGAGAAGTTCCTTCGAAACGGAAGTGAGCTTTATCTGCGGTTCCGACTGGCCCTGTACAAATTTTCGTTATACTTGCCCCTCGTGAAAATTCATATCGTCCTCCATATTCACAGTTTTTATTAACTGCCGGTGAAGTTTTTCATCCTGTTAAACTAAACTTTACATTGCTTAAGTACTTCGGTAATAATGAAATTGTTAAATGTAATTCACGATCATAATTTAATAGTCTGCTATTAATGAATTCAGGCATCCATAAACTATTAAAAATATTTATAATAATATTTATACTATAACAGTATCTAGTGACTGAATACACAGTGGCATAGAATAGAATCAATTAAAAAAACCGCAGGAATATATGATTTCATTTAATCTTCCTCGATTCTGAATTTCTATCGCAAAAACGAGATTACTCGCGAAAGAAGCATCGATAAGGTCAATTTGTATTTTAAACAGGTTCCCACTTACAATTAGTCCACTTTCAGAATTACTTTACTCCGCTAAAGTGAATGAATTATTCCGTTTTTTTTTCAGGATATCGAGACCTTTGATCTGGAAGACTTTAAGTATAACAGCGTGAATATGACTGCTTTTCGTTTGGTGGACCTGGAAGAACCGAAGGTGGCCGAAGTCCTCCGGCAGATGGAACGATTCCAACCGATTGGTCACGCGATCCTGAACAAAACCGGAGTTATCCAGGTTGGTAGAAATTTCAAGTAACCCTTCCGTTTTCCACGGAAAAGCCAAAGGTTTTATCAAACGACCCAGAGAGCAGAAAGATTCGACTTGGAATCGGGAAAAAGTAGAACATCTTGGAATACAGCATCCTCGATATACGAAGGTTCCAAAGCTTCAGAACAGGTTTTAGAAGAACTCGTCTTTTTAATATTAACATAATAATGAAATATAGAAAAATCCTTTTTAATTCTATATTTTTTTATATGAACACGTTCTATGAAAATCTGCTCTTAAGTTTCGAACTTTCTAAATAATTAATAATTGATAGTATAAAGAATACTTAATTAATTTCGTAACAGAAATCTCTAAAATTCTTGATAGTATCAATTAATTAACAAAGAAAAGTGCTTTTACAAATGTATTGAATCAATTATACAATGCCAATACTGAGAGCAAGAAATATTGCGAGTACATTTCACTTCATAATTAACATATTTCATATGTTGCTTCAGTAATTATCATTCGTTACTTGTAAATAAGAACAGTTAAATGCACTCGTATCATACATTATAATATTCTGATTTACATTCGGAGATATAAATATTCATAATGCGTCTGAAAGGTAATGAATCTGAAATTCATATATTATTATCGGATTAGTATCATTCAAGGAAAATAAAAACATTAGAATGTAGAGTTTAATAAAATCCTGATGGTGACAGTAGATTGCTGACTAAAATCTCAAAGTTTTTTTATTAATTAATCGAGTTTAGTTTGCGGCGAACTTTTGGGTGGCGATTAAGTCAGGTCGATGGAGTCCGCTTAAAACTCAGTCGGATTTTTTTTCAAAAAAGTTGCGATGCTTCGTTTTCCAGTGACAACAAGCGACCGGATATTTTTCAATTTTTCCCTCCTTTCAAACGCAGCGAAGCAAACTAAAAGTTTCTTCTTTCTGGACCCCAGCGATGTTCTTTTTCCGCGCAGATTTTTATTAGAAGAGATTTAACAATACTTCGAAGATTCTGAGATTTGGAAGCTCGTAAGAAGTAAGAGAGTTTGAACGACCATTTATGTTTTTTATAAGAGAATGGTGTATAAGTCTATTGTTCATAGTCCGAGGTACTTGAAACTTTGTCTTCCGTCGATATTTAAAGACTCGCCACTTTTTGATACTTTTCGTTTTATTCCTCTGTCAACATAGAAATGTCTGAAATATTCTTGTATTTCGTGTTTACTTAGAATAACCACTGGTTATTCATTATGATTATTACTAATTACATCTGCATATATTACATTTGTAAACATCTAATTCTTCGTATTTAGCTTTCTAAATACATACAATCTAATGCCGCTCTTCTTCCATAATTAATTATTATTTACATATAGCAAGGAATTAAAATCTAGTAACTTAAATTCGAAGATAGTTGTAAGAGACAAAGGGGAGTCCAATTATTTTCTATCAGATTATTTCTGGAGATATAAGGAGAGAAAGTATCAAATAAGTTGCTTAATAAATCTCTAGGAAAAGCTCAGGCGTTTTCAGGAAAGTTTTTGTTCGTTCTTGAATCAGACAGAGTTGGTGACAAGAGGGAGCAGTAATCACGTTGTTACTAAACTATGAGTTTAAAATGACTCCCCTCGGTATTTACTTCTAAGTTTCCATTTAAATTTAAACTTTTATTTTTTAGATTTTCCTTGTTCTCTTTGTTCGCTATGATATTGAAAACTGTAGTATCGCAACAATATTTATTCACAATGTCCAAAGTATAATATACATATAAAATATATAATCCTGGCAAGAAAAAATTTATTGATTTTTGAAGGTATACCTACGGTATACCCAACCAATTTTTTCACCGGAAAAATTATTAATCCACTTCTTTCAACCCAAATCGGTCCTAGAACATCATTTGGCATCATGTACAATCGATTTGGGTCATTTAGAATCGATTTTGGCGACTTTTAATTTTTGGCAATTTTTGAAGGTATACCCCTCCACATTTTTGCGATTTTGGGTCGACCTATTTTTTGACCGAAACAAATTTTTAAACCGCTTCTTGCGACCCAAAATCATCATAGAACATGTTTATACATCATATACCATCGATTTGGGCCATTTAGGAGCGAAATTGGCGACTTTTCATTTTTGAAAATTTTTGAAGGTATACCCCTTCCCATTTTTGCGACTTTGGATCGACCATTTTTAGCTCAAAAAAATTTTTAAACCGCTTCTTCCGACCCAAAATCGTCCTAGAATATGTTTATACATCATATACCATCGATTTAGGGCATTTAGGAGCAAAATTGGCGACTTTTAATTTTTGACAATTTTTGAAGGTATACCCCTTCACATTTTTTCGACTTGGGTTCGACCCATTTTTGACCAATAAAAATTTTTTAACCGCTTCTTTCGACCAGAAATCGTCCTAGAATATGTTTATACATCATATACCATCGATTTAGGGCATTTAGGAGCAAAATTGGCGACTTTTAATTTTTGACAATTTTTGAATGTATACCCCTTCACATTTTTGCGATTTTGGGTCGACCCATTTTTGGGCCAAAAAATTTTTTAAACCGCTTCTTTCAACCCAAATCGGTCCTAGAACATCATTTGGCATCATATACCATCGATTTGGACCATCTAGGAAAGAAATTGGCGACTTTTATTTTTTGACAATTTTTGAAAGTTTACGGGTCTCAGTTAATCTAAGAAGTCGTTCAAGAATGAAACTGTCTTTTTGTGTATCATTATACTAATATTCTAACTGATTGCTCTTTATATCAAAAATATGTAACAATATGATGCAGAATCATAATACAATTGAGAACATCTTTCTCATACCAAAGGAAACATATGTTTCAGGCAGAACCAGCTTTGGTGTACGACAGTGTACAGGTTTTCGCCCATGGATTGGCAGCTTTGGACCGCAGCCACGATTTAAGACCCGCTAATTTATCTTGCGAAAGGGAAGAACCATGGGATGATGGACTTTCTCTTTACAATTACATTAATACCGTACGTACGTTCTATAATACTCTATTAATATTTATATACAACCAGATATATTTTTTACAATAATTTCTTCGAATTTTGTCCGTGTATTTATTCGTCTCCTATAAGATTCTAGATTTGAAAATTATGTTTGCATTTTTTCCATTATTATGTTCATAGGCAATCATAAGTTATGATTCTCTGAAATGATATCTATTTCTTTGGTAACTTTGTCTCAGGAATACCATAGAAATCAGTGAAAAAATTATTGATTGATTATAATTTTTCTTTACTTAATTTTTGCGACAGGGTTAAATTGTCGGACCTCGTTTTAATTATTTGATTATAAGCACACATTTCGGGCACTTTATTCGAAGGGTACATCTTTTGAGTCTGAATTATGTTTGCACTCCAAACAAGTGCTGTTAATTCTATGATTAACATTGAAGTATTCTTACTGAGAATTCCCATTACTTCCACTATCGTTTCAATTAACAGAATTTAATTAGTAGTTGTGTGAAATGCACTTGATTAAACTGGACGAGCTGACCAATCGATAATAAAATTGCAATTTTATTATCATTCCATTAGTTCTTTAATCACATATTCCGTCAAATCATTATAGATGTGTAACTATTATATCATAATTATTCGTTTTCTTTTTCCATTTTATATACATGTTACAAATACATATCGCGAAGTATCGTATAACACGGATTTCGGCAGAGCAGTCAAAATGTTAAAACCATTTCGAAGGAATAGAATCTCGGAATTAAGGACGTCGAGTGTAAAGAAGTAATAGCGAAATTAAGTATTTCACCTAAATTACATTCAAGTGCCATACATCATGCAGCCCTTTAAAATAAAAACGCTTTTAACGAGCAGCTGAGAATGGCGGGAAAAGTACTTGCATAACGAGTCTGGATAACGTCTACTTTTCGATACTTTACGACTCAATTTTCACAGGATCGTTAAATTCCACCGCTTTTAAATTCTTTAAATTCCAACCCCACGTATTAAAACAATCAAAATCAAGTTTTTCTATATCTCAACTCGAATTTTATCGTCGTCTGATTGATCATCCTGATAACAGACACAATTAATTCCCATCAATTATGATTAATTATGATCGAATAAAATCACCATAAAAATGATCACCATGCATCTTTAAAATCCATATCTTATGTACATATGTTCTTCCACCAAACAAATATAAATGCTACAAATATTTAAATATTACTTCACTATCTTTTACAAAACGAGTGGAACATTGAACGCGGTCGCATAATTCACACGATAAGCTAACAAACCCGAGGTGGATATTGCACCTGTGAGACTCTAGATTGGTACTCGTCCAACGATACGCCACGAACATACTGAGTGTGAGAAGGCAAGCAGAGATCATACATGAATAATTGAAGAGCATATTTAGCAAATATCTGCAGAATATGGACCACCTCGTGCTACATCCTCCTGGAAATTCTCTGTCCTTATTCACTTTTGATTGAGCCATCTTCCTTTCTCCCTCCCTTTCTCTCACCCACACATCTCTTTCTCTCATACACTACATTCACTCGTGTGCGAGAAGAAGGATAAGGGACACGTACGCAAACCTATAGTTACGTCTACTCACGTGCCACACGTGAACATCCACTGGATTCGAGGTGCAAGTTTATTAGCCAAGGATTACAACCGGAATTGAACTTTGCGATGAATTCTGTCGAGTTGCATGTGGCTTGGCAGCAGATACGATAGCTGGGATACGTGACGGTGAGAATTTATTTGGACCAATCGAATCGATCCTGAATCCCTGTCGAAGACAGAATTTTCTTTTCCTACGGAATGGAAGGTATATCAGGATTACAATACTCGAATGGTGGGCTCGATTTTAAAGGTTCGCTTGGATCGTAAAGGAACGTGTTGGATCATAGAAAACCGCGGGAAATCAATTACTTCTTCGGGATTTCTCTTAGGAGGTAGATGGAAATAGTGGAGTTAAGGGAAAAGAACTTTAGTGTAGAACAAACTTATTAAATCTAGACGATAGCCATCGAGACTTATTCCGAGTGCTCGGGTATTTCTTACGGAAATTGAAACTGGGTTTTCCTTCCCTTGTAGCGTGATTTCAATTAAAATAAACTATTAGAACTTCGATTGGATCACATTTGTTATTATCAAGGAGTACCGGAAAAATGTCCTCCAAATTTACATTCAGAGGCGTCCTCCTAAATGATTAGAATTTAATAAGTAATTATTTTTCAATTAACCCTCTATTACGCGAAATTAGCTATATGCTAATCTAACGTAGGTATATTACACGAAAATAGCAGTAACATTATTACTTAAATGATATAAAGAGTACAATTGTTGTACGTATTTTTATAATTATTATTACAACGAAGATATGAAGCGAAACAGTTACTATAGACAGCTGAGTTAGTGAAAATTACATGGCGTTATAAAAAGTTAAGTGATCGATGTGTTACTTTATGTTTCAATATTTTATCAAAATTGTTGGGTTGGATTAAACTGACCAATTATTCGTAATACGAAATCAGAGAGTTATTTATGGCAGATGGATGAAATATGTCAGAGTAAAATATAATATGGCGAGACTGAAGTATTCGAGGAACTCGAAACCGGATGGATGGAGTCTTACGAAACGTTTTGGGCATTTCGGTAATAAAAGAAGGCCGGTCGGAAGGAAACACGTCGCGAAAACTTATAAACCGTCACAATGCCAACTTCCTGGGAATTATTCCGGCTTCCTTTCTCCTTTTTTCGCGTGCCATTATAAAGTTTCTCTTTTTCCGTGGATGAGAAAGAAAATTGGACGCGGACGCGTTCTGAGAAAAGTTTAGTCGGTGCGACGGAATAATCGAAGACGCCGGGTGGACGTCGACGACGTAGGGTCGTGACAATTTTTCAAAATTCATTCCGCGTACCAAACGAAATTTCAGTATTTTCTCTGTAATCTTCCTTCTTTACTACGTGTCCTACCGACTACCTTTTTCCAAGAATAATTTTTGGAATATAAAATTTATATTTTCTAATGATTATATTCCTGAACTTTTGTGGAAGAACAAATCTTGTCAGAATCTCATATTACAACAACTTATTAAACTAAGCTTTATAGTCTTCTATTATATAATAACTCTGGATCTCCGTTGACTTCATCTACAAAAGTCAGATTTGTAAGTCCAGTTTATAATAAAAAGTTTCTCTTCAATTCAGTATGATAGTAAAATATTTCAAAATCGTGTTTGGTAGTTTTAAAAAATGTTTTTGTTGGAATTATTCAGGAAAACTTAGTTGTATAATGAACGAATTAAATAATAAGAAGTGGAACAAGTAGAATAGCTCCTTACGAGTCAGACACGCCACTTTTTTGCGTCACATGGCGGTTCAAATATTCCTTTCCGAACCGAAATCCTATTTTATGCCATTATCCTGATTATAGTCTCATAAATATATGATAGGTATTAAAATATATTTCTAAAACAATCCGTTTTAACCAATACCATCTTTGCCATTGCAAGATTTTGGTTTTAGATTTAGACTCTATGTATTTAGAAATTTAAATATATCGAATTAAATATTTAGAAACACAAATATATAGAATCAAATAAATAGAAATGCAAATATACAGGTTTTGCTTTCAATTCAAATTTGTAGTTATAAAAAGGCGGCGGTCTGTTGGCGAAAGGTCCAATGAATGTGGAGCATGAATTAAAGTCAACTAACTAATGTATGCAAAACCTAAATCTATTGCACAGATTTATTTCTATCCGTATAACCATGCATTATAAAAGCCATTAAAAAAACACTGTTCAATCCTACAGCAACAAACAAATTTCAAATTTAACGGTAGAATTAATAACACAGGTACGAAACACTAACAAGTAAGGATCCTGAAATAATATCGCGGCGCGTATCAGGCTAAGCCTTGTTTGTTAGGATAACACTGTAAACTGGTGTTATCCTGGTACCCAGGTATTTACATATTCCTTGGGTACTCCATTCTCACGGTGGCAAACAAATGCGAAGGCGGCAGATCAAATGGGCATAGAAATCCTGGGAAAAAGTTTCTGGGAAATATAAATCTAGAGTGCACTTACTGCATTTGTGGTTCATAGCTGGAGGCAGATAACGCCAGGGTACGGACGACTGAAACGACTGATGTTCTGTTACTGAACGTTTGCAAATGGATTTATGTCTGCCATGCCGGGGACATAATTCACTTCAGCATAGGCTCGCGTAACACATTCGTGTCCGTGGAAATAGAGATGCAACTAACACGAATGCATTTGTGTACTGGGTACTCTGAAAGTCATAATTCAACTAGAAAGAATAATATTGTTTATGTTATTACAGTTTTTTATATTCTTCATAGTTGAAGTCTGAGTTAGGTCTGGATTACGTATTTATTATATACCTGATTATAGAATACTAACTATAAAGAATATCATATTAAATTAAGAGTCTAATATGAAATTTTTGAAACTTAAGTAACTTCCTTCATCTAAATCCCAAATAATCTGAATTCCCCTATTTCTTACAACAAAAATTTGTCTTAATATAATATAATATTCTAATATACTTATATGTATTTAGGTCTAGCATATATTATAAAGTAAGCATATTTGATAGTTTCGAAAATTAATCAAATGAGTTGAACATAATAATTGATGAAGAATTCTTCTTTAATATGGGTTAAGCAATGTAATCAAAATATTTGAACAGAAGAAAAATTATTTTTCGTTTAATTACTTGGTGAATCGAAATTTTACGAACACGGTATGTACGAAAATATATTTATACGCGTGTACGACTTTCTATATGGGTTTGGAAGTGGTTTATGTATATGAGAGTGGGTAGATACCCCAGCAATTAACGTACAAATCTCCCGTACGAGTAGTCCATGGATTCCACGGGAGTACCGAAAATACTGTGAAATCCCGTGTACCGGTCACTTCCGTTTGCGAATACCATCCGTTCTCGACGACTTGTCGTACTTTTGACACGTACAATGACAAAATATCCCACAAAATTTACGACGCCCGAACCTGCCACCATCTAGATCACGAATTACACGTCTACGACAAAAATCAAGATACCATGTTCCGCGAACATTTTTCAATGTCAAGAATATTAATGGGATATCAAGAATACCAATCATCATACAAAATAATATTTAATAAATAATATATAATAAATTGGTTGTAATAGATATACGAGGTGACCTGTATGTTACAAGCCACCTAATTATGTTCTTTAATCGTGATAATACAGACAATATTTTATGGATTATACGAATAAAATGTTATTTGAACACCGAATATCCAGAAAGAGAATTTTGTTCGGTGTCGTATTTTTTTCCAGAATTTTTTAGATCACTCATATTATTCACACGGAAATGATATAATACGAATAATAGCTTATGTATACTATATTATATAAATCATTATCGCACACAGTTTAAATTCCACATAATGTTATCGATTAACATCTTTCAGGAAAATAAACGAAGGACCCAAGAGTGAGGTACCTTAGGTAGATTCATTTTATCTACCACTATGTATTATACTATCGTCCCATTCGATTCGATTTCGATAAGAAAGGAGGTCGAAAAGTTCATTTTCGACTTCCACCCGGAATTATGTTATCGCGTAGGTAGAATCGGTGGTGGAGAGAGAAAAAAAAGTAATGGGGTAGAATTTGGCTAGGAATTATGGTTGTTATACGTGAAAAAATCTCATAAATTAGATAGACCGTGTAGAGTCGTTTGTAAACCGCAGGTGGCAATTAACGGGAAAAATTTCCCTGGACAGTATCTGGGAAATGTGACCCGTGAACGATAGATCGTATGTAAACTGGGCGGACACGGAGGAAGGATAAATTTGGTCGGTTCGGTAGCGTGATTTAGCAGAACAATGGACCTGTGTAGTATCATTATCGAGTAATTATGCCTACGGAATCTCTAATACCCTATCTAATCAAGTAGTGCTAATGATTTATGTTGCTTTAGCTACCTTTCATCAGTTTGCATCAATTGAATCTAGTATCTTATTAATATCAACTTGGGGATATTAATAAGATTTTCAGTTTTGGGTCTTTAAGTCCTCTAGTTTTCTGAATGTATATTATGCCTTGTCACAGAAAAAAAAGAAGATTTAATTAGATCCGTGATTTAATTAGTTAAATAATGAAAATCGTATTCACCAATATTTTAGTAGGTGATTCTGGAATAATTAATCAGAAGTTGACCGTATTATTACAAAAATGGTATTCATCTTAACAGGTGATCGTGTAAGAATAAAGTCGACCCAGAATTTAGGGTTACGAACATTTCTGTTGCAGGCAGGTTTACATGGATTAACCGGGCATATCGAATTCAATGAAGGGAAGAGGAATAATTTCAAGCTGGACCTGCTGAAGTTGAAGAAGGAAGAGCTCGTCAAAGTTGGGGAATGGAAACCTGAAACTGGCGTTAATGTCACCGACGTGGGTGCCTTTTATGAGACCACAGCGACCAATATCACGCTCGTAGTTATGACGAGAGAGGTAATTACTTATTCTACAGGAACTAAACTATCCTCCCGACAGAACTTGTAGTATAATCAAACGTTAGTAACATTATTCACCTGAGAGCACCATTTACAAATTTACAAGGGGAATAATTAAAGAAAAATAAGCCTTCGCTTATTCTACGGATTTTGTGTATAATTCTATTCCTTCTATTTTATTATTCTATTTATAATTCTGTTCATCCAACGTTAGTAATATTACTCAGCTGAGACCGCCGCTTAGAAATTAGCGCCGGGAATAATTAAATGATAATTAAATACAGCTTCAATTACTCCGTGGATTTTATGTTTAATTATATATTTTTTAATATCGCGTATGAATATACGAATTGTAATGGCATTATATTTAGTAATCCAAATTCTGACGCTATTTGAAAATACGTGTAAATATTTTGCACGATGAGCAGTCCCACAAATTTTTGAAATTTCCTCGCTGATTCAAACAATTTGTCTCCCAAAGGATCCCAATTGTTCCTCCTTGTAGAATTCCCATTGTCCAAAACAAACAGTGGGGAGTGGATACAAAACGGAAACTGGAGCCGTGGTATCTTTTGTTCAAATATCGAACGAATTCACGCTTATGAAAATATCTGTTGATAAAGGAAAGTCGAGGACGTCAATTTGACACTGAATCAAAGAAAAATCTTGTTGAATATGAGATTCGACTTGACATGCCACTCAAAGTGATAGCTTCACGAAGAAAAGAAATACAATCTTTAAAATAGAATCGATTGGAATCATAGTACACTACTGTTGAACGATAGACATAAGCTTCATCTTTGATATCATCTTATCGGTTTTTACCAAGAAATAAGGATTCACAAAATCTTCCTTCCCTCCAACCCCTTTATCCTTTGCTCACGTTCTACCGATTCTCGTCTGACTTTCTATCGCATTACGCGCCACGATGATCCATCAAAGGAATCTTATCTACTTCAGGAAAAACCTTACGTCATGGTAAAAGAGGACAAGAATCTCACAGGAAATGCCAGGTTTGAAGGGTTCTGCATCGATCTACTTAAATGGATCGCCGGCCAAGTTGGCTTCCAGTATGCCATAAGGTTGGTACCAGATCACATGTACGGCGTCTACGATCCGGAGACCAAAGAATGGAACGGAATCGTGCGGGAATTAATGGAGAAGGTAAGAATTTTAATTGACTGCGCGTTTATATTAATCAAATATATAGTACGTTTGGAGATTTTGACAAACAAGGGACGCAAGGGATGTAATGTGTCGGTTCATAATTTCGCAGCGTTTTTTTCTAACAGCAGCTTGTCCAAGAAAAAAGAATTTTTATGATGTTCTGTACATCATTTTAAACACCAAATCCTTTAGATCGTTTTGGATTTTTTGGCTCAAATAATCTTTTAGTTATGATTTACAAATTATGGAGTGCCAAATGGAAGAAAGAACATTTCCGGCATGCGAGACGCTATGAAATTATGCACCAACCCGATAAAAATTAAGAAATAAAATTTAAGACGGATTTTTATAAATATGATTTACAAATCTCGACAAAAATATAATTACTCAAAGCACACTTAAACATCGAAACCTCGAATAAACACAAATACCGGGAATCTTTTTAATCATCATCGAATGTCCGAGTCGGGTGACAATATAATCGGATAGACTACAAAGTAAACAAGTGTAAAGGGGGAAAAACAATAAAATGAAAACCGTGGGCGTGATAGCATTGTGTACGACAGCGGGAAATAAAAAGTAAATAACAGTGGAAAAATTTATGGTGTCACGCAGGTGGAAATATTTGTAGGCGGAGAAGAACATGTTTTATGTTGCTTTTGAGCAAATAGATTTCTGTAACTGGAATACAACGAATTTCATTGAAACAATCCTAGCGCGCGGAAGTAATCGCGGCCCAGGGATTTGTAATTTTATATGTAAAGCAATCTGGCTGACCGTTGCAATAAATAATAAATCCATCTGAAAGCGAGTTTTCATTTAGCTTACTGTCGCTGGACGATCATCTAATTTCGACTTTTCTGCGGGCGTAACGAAGTATCTGATATTCTGGGTCATAGACTGACACACAGATGTTACCGTATGCCATTTGAATTGTAAAAATACGCTGTTATTAAGCCAAGGAGCAACGCATGCACTGCCTGAATACGTTTCAATTTTAATTTCACGAGCATTTTCTAGCTTGCAATATCCGCCGTACTGGATGTCATATATTACTTTCGGATTTATTATACGCCGTGTACTGAAGTTATGTATTTACATACATATCTTCTTCGATTCATTAACCGCGATGAATATTATTTTGACACGAAAAGGAAGAGTCGTATTTATTAGCAAAGGTTCTGAATTTCAAATTTATTTCTACTAATTTTTCAATTTTTGTATCCTAATTAGATATGTTGGGAAAGAATTAATAAGTACTGCAAGCTTTAATTCGAAATATTGAGATATTATATTTTTGATTATTGTTAAAATTTATTTCCGGTTTTTAACATCTTAAAGGATGACATGGATTTAAGTAACGTATAAAAATAATAAACATTTTAATAATTTGAAGTAATAAGAGTAATAAAGTTTTAATTAAAGTCTTAATAAAAATTAAAAGTAGAATATTGTCAATATTTCTAATTAAAGCTTACAATATTTACTAATATTCCCTTGACACATTTAATTATAAAAATTGAAAGGTGTAGTACAAATAAATCTTAAGTTCAGAACCTTCCATAATAAATATATATCTCTCGCAATTATAATAATAATTGCAATAATAACTATTAAGTATGTTACTTTAATCCTCGAGATTTATTAAGACGCTGTAAACAGGATTAGAGATCAAATAAAAGACTTTGTCGAATTTAACTTCTTTCCTTCAGAAGGAAACCGCACGACTCGATCTTGAAAGCTTTCGAATTTTCTTTCTAATACTGCTAGTTTTAGTGCACGCATGCTCACGTAGGAGGAAAAGTAAATGTTGTCTTTCCGTTACCGGTAGAATAATTTTCAATTTGCACTCTGTTTCCTTCCTGATGCGACTGAATTCGTAATATGTATTCCCAAGGAGCCGTTAGACATTACAGTCGATCGAGGAATAAAAAGAAACGTTCTAAGCTCCTATTACGTTATTCCAATGCCAGTAAAAAAGATATCAAATAGTTATAACAATGAAACAAGTTTTATAAACTTTTGTAACGAATGACACTGAAAAAGGTATCAAATAATAATGATACTGAATTAATAGTTGTACAATTAATTTTGTGAATTAAGTTTCTTAAAATTTAGGCACCAATTGCAGTGAAAAACGTATAATAAAATGAGGATAGTGAATTAATTTTTATGCAAACGATAGGGAAAGAGGTATCAAATAATGATAATAATGAATTACTTTCTGCAAAATCATGTTGATTTAGATCTTGTAGCACTTAAATTGTAGCAGATAAAATATTGTTCGTAAACAAGTTTTTTGCAAGAAATATCATCCCTTATTTAATAGACGTTAATTAAAGCACTTCATTTATATTGTTCTCTATTGTATCACGGATGTCTTTATTGTAAACAATACTTTATGCCTCCGGGAGTTTATTACCAAAAGGACGACATTTAAAGTCCCTTGTTAAAGATGTCACCCGGGATTAAAAAGAGATGAGTCAAAAGATGTTCAGTGGATTGCGAAACGCAAAAACAACCGAGAGAAATAAATGAACACGCTGCTTTGTTGTGGTTCGACCAAAGCATTCTTTCGAAGAACGGAGTTGAAACGCGAGTTTTAATGCCTTTCAATTAAAGGGATTTTTTAACGGGCGGATGAAACAGCATGAAAAATATAACTAAAGTGAAAACGAAGTGCTAATTGCAGGGCGAATGCTAGTGAAAATTATAGGACGTCAGTCATACAATTAAAATAAAAATAATAAAATACAAATAACGCTGGGAAAACTGGAAACAAAGGCAGTAATACCATATATCAACGGGTATTTTGCGCGTGTCGAAAGTTTTTGCATCCCATTAAATCACTTCGTCATCTTTGTCCTTTAAATTTATCCTGGTCGTCCTGTCACGGAAGTTTTACTATATCGGTTCGAAGCCCGCCTCGAGGCAAATAGAAGAAAATCCTTTCTCCGCCATTAATGTTCGTCGAATCGCAGAAATGTTCCCTGAATTTATGAAGCACCTGACCAGATATCGTTGTTATCGAGTCTTGGAATATTTTTATTGTAAAAGGTATTTCGTTAATAGAAGTTATTCTATAATATTCTTTATTCTATATTCTATATGCTATATTCCATATTCTATATTCCATATTTTAGGTTCTATATTTCATATTTTAATAAAAATATCATTTTGAAATTTAATGCATATTCTGAGTTTTGTTCATCATCAATAAATATCGGACTTCTATTGATATCATGTTCTTCAAAGAAGGTCCCGAGAATCCGCGTAATATTTCATATCCAATAGATATTTAATACCGCTACATTTAAAGACAATTTGTAAAGGACGTCGGTTTACTGTTAACGTCGTGCATCTCGTTCAAATTTCCATTTCGCTCATTAATTCCCGGCTCAGGATTGGTGGATGGGAATCATGGCGAAAGATAGAAAGGGGATCTTTCACTATTTTGCTTTCATTTTGGTGGACTGTATTTCCCTTTCCAAGGATACTGAAAAGTATATAAAACAAAGCACCTACTTTCTGCGTATTGAAAGGATGAAAGCTTCAAAATAATGCCGAATAAATAATCGCTTCCTTTATTCTCTACAATTCCATTTCGACAGAAAAATAATATAAATTATGTTGAATAAGAATATAAAATTGAAATAGATAATTATTCGTTTAAACATTCCAAGATTTATCTAAGTCTTTCATAATTTGCAGCATTATCCGATATAAAAGGAGTATAAAATTGCAGTGCATAAATGACGTCCTTGAAAAATCGTCAGTTCAAAATACATCGTTTCACTCGATATTTCAAAGATTCCAGGTATAATCTATAGACAGTGAAAGACCACCTTGGTGGTTTCTAAAAATTATTTGTAAGAGATCTGCACTGGTTAGTACATGCGCTGGATCAGGGTACAAGTTTCAGGGAAATATTTGCCTTGCAAAATAGCGAATCCATTTTTTATGAGATTACGTATAAAGAGGAACATCTATGACGTCTTTCCAACCGAGACGATCCGCCTACAGTTTCGTTGGTTTCTGGGTTAAGGTATCGTACCCTTTTACAACGGACAGATTGCTTTGCATCTTTTATAAACCGCTGATCTTCGGAATTCAAGAAGTATATATAACCAGGCATTGCGGTTTAGTTCGCCTGAGACTCGGATTCGCCCCAGGACGTCCTCATTTGCATCGTTCACGCCTCGAGGATACTGAAATATTTCCTTATCCTTTTTCATACCCCTTTCTTCAGATTTATTACTGTATATCTAATCCTCTCTAAATTATTCAGTGGAAAACTTAAGACATAAATATTTATACACTGTTACTTTTACCTCCTTTTACAACGGATAATGTTCCAAATTATAACGGACTTAGATCAATCTTGTAATATTTAGGCTAACAACTATAAAATCTACTAGAATCTTGCATTCTTGTCAAACATTATTTACATAAATTCTTATGATTCCACTAAAATATTCCTTTCACTGTCTATAAATTTTAGTGTGAATTTTTTTAATATTGAACCACAGATGTATTTTATACTGATGATTAATTAATAACTGTATTTTATATTTATTCCTTTATATAGGTGTAACTTAACTTTAAGTACCTCTATTTTAAGAATAGATATTCATTAAGATATAATAGAAGTTATCGTATTAATGGTATGTTAGTGTTTACTAAAAGCTGGACACTTTTTTGTACCATAACATTCTATATTAATCGAAGTTACGATATTACGTATATAAAACAGGATCGTGTTGCACGATTCATAGCTTCGTAACAGAACCTCAATTTCGGCAGAAATGATACCGCGGAGTACATCGTGAAATATAAACTTGAAAATTCAATACTTGCGTCCTTTATATGTTTTTTGATATCTGGGTTGTACGGTGTTTATTTTCAGTATTTGGAAAACGGTCTGAACCACGGCATTGTCTTCCTTTTTTCCAGAGAGCGGATCTGGCGGTTGCGTCTATGACAATAAATTACGCTCGGGAGAGCGTAATAGACTTCACGAAACCATTCATGAATCTCGGTATTGGAATTCTGTTTAAGGTGAGTCGGTATTGTCGTCCACGGATTTTCCTTTCAGGTATATTTGCATGCGACACAATAAAACATCGACTTTGCTTTTCTTTCACGCATATACGTCCACAGATTCAACCAAGTTAGATTACTTTCGGTACTCTCGTCGTCTAGCGACTCTAATTCTGATTTCTCATCCTTATTATAACGCGCCAACTGTTCCCAGATCTTTTGATCTTAACTTCGCCCGCTCGCAATTAGCGAATCTCGTCTCGTTGCACCTTTTATACGATCATCCTGAAAGATCATCCACTGCAAAATTTAGTTACGAACACCGAGTTCTGTTGTTACACGAACGTTTTTTTACCTGAATTTTGTAGAAGAATTTAATAAAAGTTAAAGCATTAACCTTTTTATTTTCAAATAATAAAATTTAAATGCTAAAGTTTCTATAGATATAGATTTCTGTAGAGTATATTTTTTTACAGGAATTCTTTTACGCGTATTTTTCGAGAATGTATCAATCGCATAAAACCAGAATTGGGTATATATATATATATATTGTTAAAAAAAATATATATATAGTTGGAAAAAATATTCATTGACCGATACCATTAACCCAAAGTTTAAAAAGCCCGAAATGTGGCCGATAAAACTGTATCGACATACTCGAAAACATTCAGCCGTGGAAACCAAATACGATGAATATTTACACCACGATCCAATAACAGTTTCGTAGAACACGCATACCAAGTAATCTTAATATGAACCGATGCAGGTTTCACAGTAGCGTGGTACAGATAAATACGATGCGAATAAGTTACAAAGGGTCGCCGATGTAATAAATAATATAGCATCGTATACCGAATCGAGTGTAAGGCAAAGGTAGCATAGAGACGGGACGAGATTCTCATACGGTTTAAAGACGATTGTATCGTGAGAACGTTTCCGTGTTCAGTCCGTGTCCCGTTTACATGACGGGAAACTAGCATTGGGATCCGTTTTAATTAAAATCGTAGCGTAACATAATTTAGGTGCCCTCCAGTCAGCCAACGCGATTATTCTCCTTCATGAATCCACTGGCCGTCGAGATCTGGTTGTACGTACTGGCCGCGTACATGCTCGTAAGCTTCACCCTCTTCGTTATGGCACGGTTCAGCCCTTACGAGTGGAACAATCCGCATCCGTGTCTGGCAGAGAGTGACGTCGTTGAGAACCAGTTTAGTGTCAGTAACAGCTTTTGGTTCATCACCGGCACATTCCTTAGACAAGGAAGCGGTCTCAACCCCAAGGTATACTCAACGAGGTGCTCCACCAATTGGACTACTTCTCTCGATTTAACAAAATGCTCGTTCCCGTGATTATGCTAATGTAATATAAGAAAAATTCCATCTACTTCTGCCTTGAGCCTCGCATCCAGGTAGTCTACTGTTGGAAGGATTTGTTTAGTTTGTTTGTTGTACGATTGTCAGATTGACCAATCAGAAGCTGAAGTGTTTATTGTAGTAACAAGTATAGGTAATGAGTTCCGGTCGCCAAACTTACACTGTAGATTTCCGTTCTCGAATTGCAACCTACATTGGATGTTGTGTTCCATCTTTCGTATACTGGTTACAAAAAAATAGGATGGATAAAGGAACTCGTATAACGGTTGAATTCGCGGCGTTTTGCCTCCCTATTGTGCTCAGGCTGACGGGCCAAAGAATAATGCGAGCTGTGATTCCAGCGAGATAATGGATCGTCTTGCGCTACTATTCAGGACTGTCTATGGCAGGAAAGCAGCTCGGGTTGCACAAAGCTACCATCTCTTGAATTATTTCTCGCGAAGGAATAGAAAAAGAGCAAGTGAAATAAGTATCGCTTAACGATGTGGAAATCGTATCAGCGGGACGAAACGCTCGCTCATGAATCCATAGTGTTTCAAATGATCCCTCTTCGACGCAAAGAAGAGCTGATATCATTCAAGCGGAGAGACAAGTAATACGAAAAATACGTGTAAATTGCTTCAGGTTTCCGGACGAATGCCGTCGAGGCTCTTCTCATTCATGAATCCACTCGCCGTGGAAATCTGGTTATCTATGTTAGGAGCATACATGATGGTCTCCTTGACGATTTGGATAGTGGCAAGGTTCTCCCCTTACGAGTGGGTGGAACCTACACCCTGTCCAAGTTGCAAATGTCCTCTACAGGTAGGCTCCCGTCGTGTGGTGCAAATATTCCATTTTTATGTAAAAAGCAAACTTACATTCTAAGGAAAACTTCAACCTACAAACTGTCCAAAGTGGAACCCCCTAGTAACAGTAGTGAAAATAATAAACAGTAGCCACATAATTAATGAGAAACTTTAATATTTCCATCCTTAATGCTCTTGAAGAACACAATGATGATCGGCTACAATTGTTGCTACTAATATTTATCTGTAATATATTTTACTTAGGGAATATATGATAATTGATAGTAGTAGATAAGAATATAAATAGAATGAAGGAATAGGCGGTGTAATTGTCCTTGAAATTTTGCACCACTTGGCGGGGGTCACGTTGTCATCAGGGTGGTCATGTCAGCGCTTTGGATCCGGACAGCGACGATATACCTTTGCTGAGAACAGTGAACGAGTTCTCCCTCGCCAACAGCTTCTGGTTTACGGTCGGAACCCTTATGCAACAGGGCAGTGACCTCAACCCCAAGGTAAATGTGTTACCACAGAGTCGGCGCCCGTTGAAAAAAGATCATATTAATGAAGGAAAAACTCGAGAAAAATTGAGAGGGTTCGTTGGATCTCACACCTCCCGCGAAATTCCTCGGAAGAATATCAATTACGATGTTTTTTTGCCGCCGGCTGTTAGAATATTTTTATGATGAAACTCCTTTTTCCGTGAAATATAAATAATATTATAGAACTATATATGTAATAAAATATTTGTATGAAGAATATTTGATGTAAATAGTACAAAATTATGAGAAGCAATTCTGACGAAAATTGGATTATTACAATATTTTAGTGCGATAAGATGGAAATTTGACATAATTGAATTATTGGATAAAGATAAGGAAATGATTGATGGAAATGTTCACAGTATCGCTTACCGCTTAAAGCGCACTTCGTTGTTTAATTATAATTCTCGTCCACTTATCTCTTTCTTCAATGGGAATTTAATTATTATTTATTCCCTTGTTGACATTAAAACTGTCTAGAAATATATATTATTATCCTTGCTAATTGCACAATGTTTGAGAACATAAATAGAATGAATAAGTAGGCCACGTAATTATCCTTGAAATTTTAAGAAATATCAATGAACATCTGAAAAAAAAAAATTTTAAGCGACTAATATTAGATCAGATAAACTAGAAAATTAATAAATGTCACGATGAACAACTTCGATTAAAAAATCTCACCGTTTAAGGTGAGATAAAGTTGGTTGCCGTAAAGTCAAGGATAGTGGAAACGAGGAGGGCAATAACAACATTACTAAGTAGTAAAGTAAGTTGTACGTCGTAACCATATTATCTACCATAAAAGCAGCCATTTAAAACGGGCTTGCGAAATTTCAGTGCGATTATAAAGCTCGAGGACGCGAGAACACATACGAATATAGTTAAGTACGTGCTTAGACTGTGTTCGGTTACATTCCGGTACGAAAAACTCGGTTGGTTTTATTCGCGAAACAATTACTGGAACAGCTGAATTCTCTTCGAGTTTTTGCTGCCTCCTCATTCTCATCTTCACCTTTTACTCGACCTTTAGTGCTGCAAACCGAACTAGTATCCGTCGTTTTTAATCGTTATCATTTCTTGGGTATATTGACTTCTTTACATAAACATTTCCACTCCCTTGTTTTGCGCTAAGAAGTTTTAATCTGAATTAATATCGTTGAGATTTATGATTATATTTAAAGGCGATTGAGATCCAACGAAGTGTGAGTTTAGTCGAATCAGAGTGACTATATTTTCTCCAGCACCATATGAGTACATCCTGATACTACGATAACATCGATTAATTTATGAAATAGTTGTGCTTATAAAAATACCTTCATAATAATATATCATATATATTGTGTTATAATATAAATAACACGATAAGTGTTGTGTTGGTTAGAGTTAATAAGTTAGAGTTGAAATTAAACTTTATTAAAAGAGATTTATGTTTCGAATTATATTCTTGATTGTTTTATTGTCAGTTAATTGCTGGGATAAATAGGATCTTGTAATAATTAAGATTCAAATGTACTAAATATTTGTGTGAGATATTAATTAGGTATAATTCCGAAATTATATCTAATAATAGGAGATTAAACTCAGAATTAATTACTTTACATTAATGCAAAGATTTTGCACGATCTTATTTTATAGAGTTATTCGATATTATTTACATCAATGTGCATGACAAAAGCTCGAATAGCGAAAATAATACTCAATTAATAATAAAACGCATGTCACCCCTGCATGCACATAGAAGCCAAGCACCTTATATTTTTTTATTCATCGTGTCTGCATTATCTCTATTTACACGTGTCTTATCAATGGTTTCCGATGTCATATTGATTCTCGTCACATTTTCTTTTCTGTCGCACATGGTTCACAGATTTTTGTCAACACTCATTTTCTTCTTTATAATACTGATTTTAGTAATTGTATTAGATACTAATCATGGGATACTTCCCATGTGGTGGAAATTTCTGAATCCGCAGATTACTAAATCTGCAGACTTTCCATTAAATGGAAATTCTTTAAGTTCTCAATTTGTGAATTTGATAATTTCAATTCCATATTTCCGAATCTCCGTGGTTCGAAATATCCAAATGTCCAAATCTCAAAGGTGCAACATTTTCAGATTTGGAGATTTCCAGATTCTTTAATTTCCAAGTTTCGAAATATCCAAGCTTCCAAGTTTTTAAATACCCATATAAACAAATTTCCTAATTTTCATGTTCCAAAATATTCAAACTTCGAAATTTCTAAGGTACCATTAGTCATAAAAATAATTATAATAATTATAGTTATTATATTAATTAGGGTTAAATAGTAAGCCTATTAATATCATTAGCTATACAAATAATTATAAGAATTATAATATCACGAGAATCACTCTTCAAGCATGTAAATATGTTCGTCACACTCGTTATTCTAGTTCAACAAAAATACTAGCATTATTCTGTAAAGCAGCAGCAATTTTTGCAGAAATCTTCAGTGTGCTTTTATGCATGAGATATATTTCCGCGATTATAAAATTGACGTTTCTTAGGGTGTTCTGTAATCTGCATGATGATATAATTCTTTATAGAGAACTAAAACCTGGAAAGATATGCTTGGAATATGCAGCATAAAATTCCGAGCCTTTTTCCGCACCGAAGATATGCCGACATGTCGGTTCTCTTTTAGCATTTGGAATTTTCATTTATAATTAGACACTGCATATCGTCAAAAAATATCAATTTTCTTCAATAAGAAATACAAAAAAAATAATAATCTATGTACCATAATTATGCATGCATATTCATAAAGATAAGGGAGTTCTTTCAATGAAACAATATTAACTTAAATACAAATTCTTATCTTTAATTTAATTCTAAATTGTGCAGCTGGAAGAAATTGCTTTCACAAAATTAATTGATAAAATGTGAAGCTTCTCGAAATATCTAAAATTGCGACAAATATTTAATTAGCACATTCAGAATGATTTCATTAATTCGTGCTAGAATGTTTATCCTATAATTTATTATTTTGAAAGTTGAAGTTAGGATTTCCACAAAGAATTCATAAATTGTTTGTACAACATATGGTGTTAGCCGGCTCTGTGTGTACATGTGGGGTTGTCGTTGCGAAATTTTTGGAAACTCATGTGACTTCCTGAAATTTTAGAATATTGAACGAGATTATTGAAGCTTTTCAATAAATAAATATATGTACAAAATTATAATCCTTCCGGCATAAAGACACGAAAGCATTAGAAAATATATCTTCGCATAAATTATTGATTAATTAATTTTCCACGCCTTCCGTAATTGCGAGCAATTTCTAACCGTATGAGAACCATGTGCAACATTATTTTGCATAATTAATTCATTATCTACCCATTCTTTTATCTAAAGG
Source organism: Nysson spinosus (assembly GCA_910591585.2). Classification (NCBI taxonomy): domain Eukaryota; kingdom Metazoa; phylum Arthropoda; class Insecta; order Hymenoptera; family Crabronidae; genus Nysson; species Nysson spinosus. Next base: position 10,389,087 of record OU342832.1, read on the forward strand.
GTATCCGTATTTAATTCGAAAGTTAAATTCTTGGAATTTTTGAACCTAATAATTTTTGACCATTTAATTTCGTATTCAATATTTCGAAGTGACATTGAAAGAAGGTTGTAATACCATCGAACAAGAATAATATAATATTTAACAAATTCATAACATAAGCATTGTAATTCTATATTTTTCTATTATCAAACGATTCGTTAAAGTATTATTTATCAAAATTCCACAAAATTGTAAAAGTTTTAATAATATAAAACAACGTAGCAATAATAACACTAATTTTTGGATATTCATTTATACTCTCAGTATTGACAACATTATCATAAAACATCAGATCAGTTCTCTCACGTTCGCTTGCATTAACGTGCTTCCTTTTGATGATAGCTTTCAAGTGTTAAAAACGACATATATTACGAGTATTTCGATGATAAAGTTTCAAGAAGGATTCGCCATTAAAAGGAAGTGGCAAGATTGCAATGGCGTTTTTTATGGAATTCAATAAATTGTCTGTCTGTCAGTATAAAGGAATTGTCCCGAGGTGGCCTGGATTCGGTAATCGTCCACGTAATAGTGGAATTATCCTTCGTGGAACGAAATATTCTATCCCGGCACTCGCGGTGCATAAATGAGCTCTCATATTGCATTCTCCAGATGCCAGTTGAATCCAATCGAGTCTGTCGATGTTTTAAATCGGTCGGAGCTCACTGCTACTCTGATTTATTTCCAATGGATCCCCGATGCTTCTTAAAGCCTTCCGAAGTGGAAGGTGAGAGGAGTGACTTGCAACTAAAAGATATTTACTCCTCGCTAAAAAGAAACGAAAGAATCTTCTTACGATTCTTCTGTAGAAAGTTGCTCTAACATTCGCATCAATTTTCCTTCGAAATACTTATTTTGTCTGATTCAAATTATTATAATAAATTATTAATATAAAGTGTATCTGCCTTGAAAAGAATCGGAGAATAATAATAATATATATTATACATCTCCGTGGATTAATATAGAGAGATCAATTATGTACCTAACCAGATTATTACATATTAAATCAGATAAAATATGTATCACCAAATGATCAAACACCAAACGCTATACTTATTACAAATTTATTCTTCCTATTACTGAAATGATGTCAAACAAATAATATACAATAAAAGTATTCAACCCTTCTAAATGTCACTAGTAGCAAATAATGGTCAGAAGGAATATCAATTAATTAATTAAAATGAATGGTATTATTAAAAATATGGATATGCAAATTAAAAGTATAATTAAAAGTATGGATAGTTCGAATGAGTAAGACAAAGGAATTGCTGGCAATTACAATAATCTTTCTTCGAATAAAGAGATGTCGATCGTCATTATCAGGCAACTAGCACGAGAATAGTGGGCGGGATCTGGTGGTTTTTTACTCTGATCATCATCTCCTCTTATACCGCGAATCTGGCTGCCTTTCTGACGGTGGAAAGAATGATAACGCCGATAGAGAATGCCGCGGACCTTGCGGAACAAACGGAGATCTCGTATGGAACTTTGGAGGGAGGAAGTACCATGACATTTTTCAGGGTAAGTGAAAAAGCGGAAAAGAATTTCCGCGAACGTGGCATGGAGAAGCATGTCATACATTCGGTTGAATACATTATTCGCTGATTTTTTATTTAAAGTTTAGTCGCTCTTTTTATCCGTTTCACTCTTCCTACACAAAACATCCGCTACCAGGAATCTATCCCGTAGATTCACTTTGAATATTTTAAGCCAACGAAAGTGCAAGATTCATTTTTAATGCCGAAAGCGTGTTATTCCCTCTCTGTGTGCTGGTTTGATTATTTTTACGGTTTCCAGCTGATTTAAAAAACAACATATAGTTTGAATTATTATCGCGTGTTGGGTACTTTGGTTTTAATTGACCTTCTCTAATTAGATGCTCGGTTTAAATAATATGAAATTAACGACGGAAAAATAATATTCTTTATTAATATTAATTTGGCATTATTAATTAAATATTATTTTATTTTCGTTAATATTTCAATAATATAATTAGCGCGTTATGTGCGCTCAGAACTTTAATTTTATTGAATTTTCTGTAATTAAATCCTTAATTTAAATGATAAATAATTTTGTCAGTAATATTATGTATTATTCCATGAGTAATGAAATTTTGGATTCCATAATTTCATATTATTAAAATCGAGTATCTAGTTACAGAAGGTTCATTATAATTGAAATACTGAGTGCACACTACGCAATAATAATTGAGCAGCAATCAATTTATTCATTTTAATGAGTACATTGTAACTTTAAAGTAAATCTTCAAATTATACGAGAATACATGATATTTTGTCCTAATTGCAATTCTGGCTAATTACTTCAAGCTTGATTTCAATGGAATACCTCGATAAACAGTTCGTAAATGTTTTCACAGAAGTCTTTAACGACCATTTATTATTTAATTGGATGTGTTTATTGTACCAAAAGGTGACGCTTGTGAAATAATATCGTTACATTGGTTTATAAGTTTAATGTGTCATTTCTACGCATTTTGCAAAGAATACAATGATTTCATTGTGGAGAAACTTTTGCTTAATAAAATGTATGAATTCATTTAAGTTACCATTAATTAACAATGCGAAATTGATTGAACATAATCACGGTAGAAACCAACATGTTTTAAATATTTATTGCCTATAATTACATGTACATGCGAGCTGCAAGCTTAATTGATATTCGTATTAATTACGTAACAAAGTTACTAACCGCTGTACGTAATACGTTATATTTTTTCTGAAATAATGAGATTAAACTACGAAATGAGTTTTGATAATACTGTTAAAATCATTGTATATATTCGCATGCTTAATATAAAATTATTCAATAAATTTATTATAGTTCGATAATAATAAAATTTTGTCATATCTTCTTTATTAATATTGACACAAGTATGGAAATGAAATAAAATTAATCAAAAGCATAATTATCATATATATGTATGTCGTGAATTTCATGTCAAATATCTCAACACTGAAAACTATTAATTATCGTTAAGTAATACTCGATCAAAGGTAGTAATTTAATTCGTATCGTTTAACAAATTTTTCGCATAAACGAGATGTGTATCGCTAAATGTAATTGTGTGCAATTTACGTCTCGAAACATTTTGCTCGAAAATCATTCCTTCGAAGTTTAAGCGACAAGTTTGCTGTGAAGAAGTTTTGCGGAAAGTTGAGATATTTCCGAGTATTTTCTACGAGCAGAGCATTTACTTGCCGCGAATCAGTTTGAAGTAGTTCCAACTCGAATTTTCTAGGAGATCCTCGTGGAAAGTTGGGATGTTTTACGAAGCTTCCCCAATTTTATAATAACTGAACGTTCTTGATGCGATATAAGAGCAACGACATAACAACCTCCTTAAAGTTATAAAACGGAAGTGTACCTGAAATTAATTAGAACAGTTAAATTTCCTTTCTGCGATATAGAATTCTTACATTCCTTTGATTACTATAGAAATTCTTAGCTGCCTTTTGCTATTATAAAATGGAGTCGTCAATCAAAAGAAATTAATTTATGTCTAAATTATGAAATTGGACCTTCAACGTAACCATCTTTTCGCCTTAATAAAGAGTCTCCGTTAATTATAAGTTTATATTAATTTTTATTTTTATTTTTATTTTGGCTTATAACAATTCTCACTTAGATATAACACAATTTAAAGATATTAAATCCCAGGTTATTAATACTTATATAATTATATGAATAATGTGAAGAATCTTTTTGAGCATTCAATTATGTGAAAATACCAATTGCGAAAATTATAGGATTCGAAGATCGGGATTTACCAGAAAATGTGGAGGTTTATGGAATCCAAGTCGCCGTCAGTTTTCGTGAAGAGCTACGAAGATGGAGTGAAGAGGGTGTTGGAGGGTGACTACGCGTTCCTAATGGAATCCACAATGTTGGATTATGCAGTGCAGCGAGATTGTAATCTCACTCAAATCGGTGGCCTACTGGATAGCAAGGGATATGGAATCGCGACTCCGAAAGGTATGGATTATTAATAGTTCGATTACTACCGATTAATGATACTCGAAAGTGCTCGAAAAGATACAGTCGGGGTCACAATTGAGTGGACACCCGCCTATATGAAATGTAGATCCATATTAATCCATATCAAATATACATAGAACTGCATTAACAGATATGTTGAACGCAGGTTAAGTATAAATTTAATATATCGATTAATTCAGAACCGTATTTAATTCTGATTAATTCAGACCATAGTTTAATACGTCTATTAATACAGATCTATATTCAATAAACTATTAATATAAATCGAGGATCCTAGCTGAATAGTTAAGAACATATTGGTAAATAATCACAAACAAATAAATCGTCATCCTCATACAATCGTCATATAGGTTCCCTCAAAGGGAACAGAATAAAACCGAAACACATAGACATAATTTAAATTTGACAGAGTTAATGGGTGAAAATTCGCCGAGGACACGCAGTATGGAGTTTTAAATCCACGTAACTTGGTTTCGCCAGGAAAACTGCTAAAAGTTATGTAGGTCCGGCACGTAGCTCATTTCACGAACACCACTCCCTCTCTTCTCGCGTGAGCTCACGAAAACTCAGCAATTTTCTTAATTGGTGCAACGTGTCGGAATTTTAACTTACTTTCAACCTCATGTTCTACTTAATAACGAAACCCGGCAAGTACCGCGATTATTTCTTTTAACTTCATCGAGACGTGCAAGAAAGCTCCACGAGTCACTTTGATTCACGCCGCGAGGGATGAAACGCGGTCAGACATTTTTGGGTTGCAATCTTTGACACAAAGCTGGACAAAATTTAATAACGCATTCCATTTCATGTGATTCTTATACAAAATGATTTCAATACAAAGAGTAGGAATAAGTACGTCACAAAGATGTAGTACAGTGTCTTTCAAACAGTTAAGTTTTGATGAATAAAAGGATTAGCAGTAAGTTTATCATTTAGATATAAATAGCAAAAGCGCAGGTTTTGTACTCCAAGTTAACACTTTTGCAGATCATTTTCAACGGTTTACAAATCATATTCACCCTTTCACAGACCAAATTCACCGTATTGCAAATTAAATTTACCCTTTCACAGACCAAATTCACCTTGTTGCAAATTAAATTCACCCTTCACAGACCAAATTCACTTTATTGGAAATCAAATTCATCCTCTCATAGATCAAATTCACCCTGTTATAAAATAAATGCCATAAAACCTATATTCAATATACATATGTAATAATACTTACACATAAAACAATATGAAAATAACATAAAATTCTTATTTTATGTTATTTTATGATTAGGTATTAATACAATTTTTATTTCGGAATAATAACTTTACATAACTTACAATAACATCTACAATCCTCACATGAATATGGTAATAATTGATAATAAAGAAATGGAATAGTATGTTTCTTCCAAGGAAGTAATAATTCATTATCCATTATGTCAATTGTCAATAAATTAATTTTAATTAATATCACTGTTTGTCTCAATATTCAACGACGTTATTCATCACTTAACTTCGATATTCATAAAGATATGAGATTGAAAAATATATATGTATGTTCATCACAGTCTCCTTGAAATTTCTACCTTTTTCATAATGCTTGAAAAGACAGTATCAAATATTGGAGCGTTCCAAGTGAAACGATGGGAACCTTGACCAGCCTAACGAAGGCATTTTATATGCAGGTTCGCCCTGGAGGGATAAAATTTCTCTGGCAATTCTGGAGCTCCAAGAGAAGGGTGTAATACAGATCCTCTACGATAAGTGGTGGAAGAACACAGGAGATGTGTGCAACAGGGATGAAAAGAGCAAGGAGAGCAAAGCAAACGCCCTTGGAGTCGAAAATATCGGTGAGTCAATGTCGACCTATTTTTCTGGTAATTTACAGCGGAAGCCAACCTTAGAACTCATTGAAAATGTTTCAATTTCAATGATCAAGTCCGGCATTCTAGTATAATATTTGTATATTCCACGAGAAACATTAAATTTGATATATAAGAAATATGACAAAAACTATTGAATACCGCTTATTTTATTAGCGGATAAATGTCGGATTTTCCAAATTTTCTAGGAATGATAAACTATTAAAAATATGATCTAATGGAAAACCAGCCAGTTTGAATAAATTCGTTTTGGTTTTAAAACATTTCAAAATTTTATAACTTTTGAAAGAATAACAAATGATTAAAAGAGTAACGAATTATTAAATATCCGATGTAATCGAATAGTAGCTTCTTTAAATAAACGAAGTTTTTTAGAGGGGCAAATGGTGTAACGTTAAATAAATTATTAGAAAGGTGGGTTAAAAATGGATCAGGTACATTCGTCAATTAAAATCTAACGAAGATCTAATTTCGTGACTAATTATCCGTTAATTACAAGATTATAGATAGAAGGTAAGGTATTAAAATCATTTAGTTCGTTGAACGCTTTTGTACTGAGTATGGCGAGTTCAAACGATCTAGTTTGTTGGCTTCTATTGGCTATGCGAGATTTTAATCCGGTTTAGTATAATTAATACGTTTAATGGAGTTTCTTTTAAATAACAGACAATTCGTACACAAAATCCATCTGATATTCAAGGTATCAAAGTATATTATTTTATTCCGCATACAATTTCAGTAAAACAATTTGCGTAATTGTCTCTAAAATCCGCAGTCTTTTAATAAACAACCAAGAAATGTTCCTAGTATTTTAAAAATTACATATAAAAAATGACATAATATTCCACAAAATTACACAAAATTAATCATCGAATACAGTATAATTCTTGCAGTATAATGCGTTCAAATATTGGTTTGTAAATCATGAGAATATGTAGTGTAACTTTGTAATGTTATTTACGCATAATAATTGCGATACATGCGAAATTCTTTTGAGACGTAAAAAAATGTGAAAGTGATATGGGAAGCAGCGATATCGTGGCATAAATATAGTAAAGTTCATTGGACGCTTCCGCAGTCGATACATTGAGTTCCGTTAACCTAATTTCTTGGCTTCCATCGAACATGCCATGTTACATAATGAAGTATGGATGGATTTCAGTGCACTATAGAATTACGTAACAAAGTATTTTCAGAGAGTGATCACGTTGCTGAATTAATTCGTATGCGCCTCGGCGGTTTCACATTGTTACATGTACGCGTTACATATTCATTAATATTCAAGGAAATTATTCCGAATTGTTAATTACGACATAATTAGTTAGGAAAAATTCCCCAAAAATGCTCAAGAACACTCTAAAAATTATGCATGATGTATATTCTTAATTTTTTCGTAATTGTTGAATAAGTATTATCTTTTACTAAATCTAAATTAAAGAAATTATTTGGCAGAAATTATATTCCAAATAAAATTTCTTACATAGGAATCTTATTTGAAATATTATAATAGTAAAATTCGTAAAGTTCCAAAATCCTTCTAATTTCGAGCCTCATAGAAAATTACAGGACACAAAATTACATTTCCAGATTATAACTCGATGAGACCTAATCACATTTGTGGATTCCATAACAATAATGTTATCCACAATCTTATTTTTTCTCTTGAAAGTCACGCAGAGCCAGTCGTTTGTTTTGACACGAACTGATAAAAGTCCAAGAAAAATAGCGGCCATATACACGTTACGCGAGTCATTGATCTCTGAGATGAAACCGTGGCAGAGGGATGAAATTTGAATTCCAAGAGCGTCCTAAACCACCCCCAAAAGTTCGTTACTTTAGTAAGCAGGAGCGGCATTCTAAAGAGTAGCGTATCAGAAATAAAAGAAATAGAAAGATCAAGGGGTTCGGCGGGAATAAAGGCAGAAGGGAAAAAACAAGGGAGTTTCGAAGCGTAAAGAAAACTCACGGAAAGTTCGGAGCGAATTTTTCTCTCGAAGTCTTCGCGAACCCTCTTCCGGATTCTCGTGGAAGTCACAACAAGTCCCTCCTTTCATTCCCATCCTCCTTTTTTCCCAATATTTCCGCTTCCTTTTTTTTACGAAGGGGATGACTTTACATTTTCACGCTTTCGAACGCCCCCCTCCTCCCTCCTTCTTTCGTTTCTTCGCTGGAAAGCTTGTAACTTAGATAAGCACCCACTTTGCCAGAGACGTGAATCTTCTTGACGAGCCAATCAGAAGGACGTGCAACAATTTCGCCAGATAGAACCATGCCTTGCTAATCGCTTTTCCTTTCGATTCCACCGATTATTGGAAAAAGAAAATAAATGAGCGCCACTCTACTCGCTTGCTTTACCGATAAATGTCGAAAATGGACGACCGTTCGAGAATTCTACTTAAAAAGGAATTATTGATACGCGAGAAAAAGTAGATGAATCAAGAAGAATAAAATATTCGTAAAATATGACGTATTCTCTCCAAGTTCTTTAGTTATTCTCAATTATCTGTTTGTCATATAATATTTTATGTTACATATTTGATTTTAGATTTGTTAGATTAATTTTCAATTTGAATCGGAAGGAATTAAACGTAATTTTAAAAAGGTGGCAGTGGCTTGATGCATTATAATTCTGGAGATATCAAATTTCAATTTCAATTTGAAATTATACGGTGCAAAAAAAGTGTTCCGATTTTTGTTCATCGGGAAAACGTGCTTGATTTAGCGGTATTAAACGTAACATGAAAACGTCGGTAGTGACATAATTTCAATGTAATTTTCAGGATATCAAATTTGAATTCTACCACCGTCAGTAATTATTACAATAATAACTTATCGATATTATACTGTGTGAAAATATTGTCCTGTTTTTAACCATCGAGAAAACCAGATTAATGTAAAGGCATTAAAGTTAATATGAAAACGATGACAGGAGTATAATTTCGAGTTGCTGCCAGAATCCAAGTGATTCCCGGAAACTTGTTGTCCAAGCCGAAACTTAGGTATATCCTGACTTTAGTACCAACGTCAGAACTTCCTTCGTGGAAACTGGAATCACACTGTACGTAGACAGTGGAATAGACTCACCAGGCCTCTCGTCCTTTCTTGGCTTACCATAAAATACTCACATCACTCCGGAAATATACTTGCGACCATGCAAGAAACTTTCCTTCTTCCGGCTGGAAGTCCTTGACGTTACTTAAATCACGCCGCTACTTCAGCTATGCAAATTTATCCTGGAATGATGAATCGCTAACCTGCCGTGTATTTTACGCGAGGAAGAAGTAATTGCCATTTTTTACACTTGTAATAATAGTTTTATAATCTTTGGGGATTTTATATGGATTTCATTAATAATATATTCTGATTATGAACAATGATTTGATAATTTGTGGAATATACTAACCACTAACAAATAACGGATAACATATGTATTTGATTCGAATTGGTCCAGCAACATTATATTTTATTTATGCTGGAATCATAAGCAAATCTTACTAATTAATAGTAAATAGAAATAATACAGTATGGTAGATTTCAGGAAATCGAATTTCATTATTGTTTAATATATTCTAATATCTTATTACTACTGCATACCAAAATTAATCCAAACATTCATCGTCAGAATATTCCAATATCTTAGAAATTCTGGTACCCAAAATAATTCGAAACTCACATCGGTCGGAAAACTACAGCATATTGTAGTTACATTAAATGGGAATAGTTGAAGAGTAACTAATCAGAAATCCTGGTATCCGGTGGTTGAAGTAACACAGAAATAAAAAGTTAGCGTGGTAACCGATTCAAAGGTAAGCAGATACGGCTGGAAGTTTGCAGAATACTTTAGTGGAGCTGTAGTTTTCGCGCATATGCAGAAATTTGAAAAGTTTACGGAGCACGTGAACCCATGGCCTTTACGATAGAAAACAAACTTCGCGGATCTCGTTCCACGATATGGAAATACGAGAAGCCGCCTTACTTCACATAAATCCCCCGCGCACTGCGCTATGAAATCTTGAGATCTATCCGACTCTTACAAAAATCCGGAACTTTTGATAAAGCTGACTCACGCGATAAAGTATCTATGGACGATTTAACGGATCTATGCGGCGAGAAACAGTCGTTTGCGAATTGAGTCGACTACGAGGGGACATTATTGCCGTTCCGCTTTTCGCCATGGATTTTTCTGACGTCGTAAATGGAAAGTACGAACGATTGCTATCCCCTTCGACGATCTACTGGTTTCACGTATTAGGCTGACTTTATATTTCGTTTATGACCGAAACTTTTGCCGGAAGTACATGCTGCGAGGATTATATTACATATTAGGTTGACGTACGCCCTTGCTTAATCGTCCAAAAAGGTTGTTCACCCTGATGTACTCTGGTATCCTGTGAACTATTATAGGTTTTCATTACCAGAGTTTATTACGAGCAATCATTGTTTTTATTATGAATCAAAAACTAAAACAGACCTAACCCGGATAAGAGTTTATTGCGAGCAGTAATTATTTTTTTCGAATGAGAACATAAAATATTATAGATCTATCCCAGTCAAAAAATTATTATGTGCAGTAAGTGTTTTGATTTTGAACAGACCTAATCCAGTTCAGAATTTATTATGACTGCAATTCTTGATCTCAATTCGGAACTTAAAACCACTTAAACAAGTTGACAATTTATTGTGCCCAATGATTATTTTTATTTTCAATCGTAACATAAGTAGTGTATGAATACAAAATCTCTACATTATTCCTTTCTTCAGCTTTATATTATTTGACTTTATGTATTTTATGTATAAAGGCTAACGTCCCGTTAAATTACACTAACAAACTAACAAACCAAACAATTCTTTTACGGATGGAATATATCTTCAATTTTTAGTGGAATTAAAAATCTACATGTTCTAACCTAATTATTTTTCATTGATTCCATCACTTCAGATTTTCGTGTGTCAAGTAATACGGTACTTTTTCACAGTTCATTATTTCTCGTCGGAGAACAATATCGAGAGACTTCGTCAATTATACGTGACAATGGTAAACCAATAACAATTAGAAACCTTATAGCACTCTTTATATCGGTCGATGTATAGAGTCGCTCACCTCGAATTCTTCATGAGAAAGAGTTTCAGCCTGCGGTCACCGTATACAGTTCACGGTCGTTAGATATCGCGCTCACGATTTCCCCACCCACCGATGGAACTTTTTCTTTTCGACATCCGCCGACTTCTTTTTCCGACTGGAGGAAAACTTTCGATTCAAAGGTGGGGATTCGAGGGAGTCAGAAAGAAAGGCAGGTGGATGAAACGAACGGTTCGGACAAAGACACGAAGGTTCAGTGATAAAGATACAAGTGGATGAAGGGAGAAGGATGAATGGAGAGAACAGGAGGATAAACAAAGAGGGAATGAATGATTCTTGGTAACTGGGTATAGTAGGAACGGTTTAGCGCGAACGGATTCAGAAAAGAAACGGAGACAGCCGCCGGCATTAAAATAATGAGCTTCCGGTTTTCTCGTTCCAGGTGGTGTCTTTGTTGTACTGCTTTGCGGCTTGGCATTAGCGATTCTCGTGGCGATCCTCGAGTTCTGCTGGAACTCCAAGAAGCACGCTCAATCGGACAGGGTGAGTCCACCGAACGGGGAGTTTCTCCTCCTGCTTCGCGTAACATTGCTGCATGATGTGTACTTTCTCTCCGTAGCACGTGAGACCGTCGTAGAACTTGTTCGAAATATTATATATAACTCTCATTGTTGTACTTCATCTGATATTAACTAATTTTTAGTAACAATTCGTAACATTAAACTTATACAATTTCTATCGTAACTGAGATGTAATCGTACCATAAGTCCCTAGTTGCATGTTGGTTCTTATAACGTGAAGTTTATGATTAAAAATCTCGATTAACGAAGCATGATATTATGGCTTTTTAAATCTGCCTTTTATGTCGGCCATTAGAAATTAAATATGACGAGTATATTGCAGTACTTTTATTTTAATCTATCAATATTCGAGTTCGCCAATTATGAAAGTATAATATATCTATGATCAGTTTCGGGCTATAATTGTTTTATTATAAAGTCTCTTATGAATGACATTATTACCATAATCATATCACCAGGCACAATGACATCCATACAATTAATTAATTAAGGAAAAACATATGAATGTTTTGAATATGTGGCGTACATTATTATTTTCAATTCCGTATTGGTTATTAATAATAATTCTATAAAAAGCGAGAATATCTTTGAAGAAAGACAGTCTTGCGTGCGAGAGGAACTGCATGCGTCCGTGGTGCGATCGTTTTGTGTATCGTCTCTTGGTATTGTTGTGTCCGTTGTTCCGGTACCCGTCTCCACTCCGACGACGCTTCTCCTTGGCTTACGCAACGATGATGATTCACGTGACAATGATGTACGTGGCAACTACGCTTCAATCGACCAATTTGACACACTGGTGCAGTCCCTGTGCGCCGAGATGGCCTCGGAATTGCGGTTCGCCGTGCATTGCGGATCGCGGCAAAGGCCCGCCGCGAAGGCACGCAATTCCGGAGCTGCGGTGCCCTGCGGCCGTTGCAGTCCACGTGCTAGCAGAAGGAGAACCAGATATTGCTCGACTGGCCACGAAGAAACCACCTACATACCGAGCATCGAGTTACCGAGAATAAATGGTGTAAGTCCTGTCCCTCACGACGGGCCCGCGACCATCTCCTTTGAACTCTTCCTAGATTGCAATTTTGTCAAAGAATACTTTTATTTATTTAGAGCAACGGTCCTACATTCATACTCATAGATCCATTACACATTTAATAATCAGTCGCAATCTATTTTAAACGATTCTCCTTATTAACTTTCACGTAGATTCCTCGAGACGCTGAATCCAATTCTGAAACAGCATTTATTATAAACATTACATTGTTGGGAAATACCATGAAATTCGCATTTTGATGTACTAGTAAGACTGGATAACAAGTATAGATAATAATCATTATTGATAATTTAACAATAAGTCGAGTACTATTGGTAAACGTAAAGCTTCTGACATAAAAATACGCCAATATTCAATGGTTTATAATATATATAGAAAATTGTTAGATAATTTTGTTTTCCATTGCATCGTTTTAATTGGTTCTTCCTCTACAAATTTCATATAAAGTTGTTTTCTCTATCTTGCATAACACCGGAGATATCTTAGTTTGAAGTGCACCCTCATATTGAATTTTCGCAATTCCTATTAAGCTCCTGTACCTCCATACATATGCTGCTGGCCAGACGCCTCACCGCAGGGTCTTTGACCTTCTTACCGACTGACCTTGATTCTGACAGTCACCTGAGTTGAGGTAGGTCAGGTACGTTCCCACGCCCGGCAACATTTTCCCACGCGACTCGGTATCACGTGCCAAACTTTGAGCTGCTATATCTCCGGAACGGGTTGTCCGATTTTTATCAAACAAAGTGCAAATTAAAGAGCGTGATCTCTGCCATTATTATATATTACTTTCCTGTATTGAGTATATTTTCTTACGGAAAGCTTACCACGTTTATCACAATATATAATTATAATTCAAGACTATACAATTATTATTATATAGTTGTATAATTATTAATAGAACCATGCATCATAATTACTCAATACTTTTTAATTTAATGTTATTATCGATTGATATTTATTAATATTATAGACTCCGGATTATTGTTAAATTATTTATGATGAATATTGTTCATACTTTTGATTTCTTGTTACAATCATCACTTTAAGTAATCCATTTCGGTTTCGTGTTATTAAAACAATAATTTTTATATGTAGCAGAAATCTCGATTTTTCATTTATTTTCTGTCGGTTGAAGTAAATCAGTGTTATATCGGTTTCAATCTCTTTAAATTACCCGCATCATCTCTATACTTTACGACGCGCATACACCATCCTTGTAATAACACTTTACAATTGTCATGCTCGCATCGTTTGAAGGACTGTAAAAAGCTCTGTATTCGAGGCAACGGACATAAAACGAATCGTGGAGGATCTTCGAAGGGAAAGCCATAGATGGTCGCGGAGCTATACCCGTTTCACGATGATTCAATCTCTTGGCGAGCAATATCAGATCCAATTCCACGAACCAGACTTTCCTCTCGCATTATGACTTCTCAAAAAGTATAATGAAACGAGTTTGAAAAATATCGATCTTGTTAATCGAAAGCTTTATCATCGTGAACAAAGTATAGTCTCCATGGAGCCCAAAAAATTCAATTCACTGCAGCTGCAACGTAAGAATGGATGTCGCTAGAGGATAAACATCAGACGCCCAAAAAAGGGAGTAATCCAAGTACGAATGCTTTTCTAAAATCATTTCTCTTAATTATTCCTATTTTACTAATTCCATGAAACTTCGTATTTAATTAATAGATAAATCTCGTGTATCCTATTGAATATCAGATATCCGTGTAAACTGTAATGTTTGTTCGTACCTGTGTGAAAAGTACATTAATGTTTCGCATTTTTTCGCACGCCGATAACTTGCTGTTAAACATTAAAACCACCGAACAAAAGTGGCGTTTAACATAAAATTCAATTTGACACGCTTTATATACGCAACTTACTTATCAAGTAATATCTACATGTCTTATTAATTGCATGCTCTGATTTTATTGGACAATGATACAATTATGCAAAGACGTAACTTAAAATCGTCGTTGTCGTAGACAATGCTTTGAACGACGTTCATGTTCACTTTATTCTTTATATAATTAATCCATTATTTACTAGTGTAAGCGCTTAGTTTGTTCATAATATTATACTGAGAATGACAGAGACACTAATAATGATGACAATCAATTTTCTTATTGCAACTGGCATCAAATATACAACAATATACTACAATAATTATGAGAATAAATTTTCTTGCCGCGACTGGCATTAAATATGAAATAATAAATATATTATTTTATAACGAATATCGTAATATCTGGATTCGATTGAAAGAATACCAGACACGGAAAAGGCAGCAATTGTTCGATGATGATCTTTTATGTGAGGTTTCGTTATCAGTGGGATTGTGAGGACAAGTAAGCTTATAAAGTTTTATTCAAGCAAACCTGAAAATCGCACTTGTTTTTACACCTGGGTAAATATCGATACCGGGCACATCGTGAGAAAATAGAGTGTTCATTAAACAGATCTGGAAAAAGGACGCTCTCGACCTGAAATGATTCGCCATCGAGTCGAAACTCGGCTGAATGGTCCTCTTGATCGTGGAGGAAGTGATTTTTCCAGACTGCGTCACATTTTCGAATCTTGTTCCCATAGACTGAGGCACAAAGACTTTGCTATATCCTACGGTATTCCTCTATACTATCCGGAAATAGGAGAGGAATCCTATTCTCTTCTTATATGTACTCCTCGGAGAGAATTCTTATCAGCATCTGTGTTCCTTATAAAATTTCCTTGCGGCCGAAATATCAAAATTAAATTACAGAAGTAGCACTAAATATATTAGTATTATCACGATTCGGATATAATTTCATATCCCACGTAATATTTATTTATATTTATTACGATTTAGTTATAATTTTATTTTATTTTTATTTACGGCACAAATTTGTCCAAAGTGTTATTTTGAATTTATTTGATCTATTCTTAATTTCTCTAGATTTTCTACCCACTCCGTTCCATTCATTATAAAAATGTTTTCAGAGCCTAAATTCTCAGGGCACAAAAAATAGTCCTCGGGATATTCCTTTCAAGAGAGGGTCTCGGTAGAGTTAAAGTTTAATTACAATTCCCCCAAATTAGAATTAGCAACCCAATCGAGTTTCATCGACGAATTCGCTCCAAAACTGTACTCGAATCGGATTTCCGGCATTCACTTCGGCTTAATTAAGAACAAAAAGGGAATGAAACGGGAAAGGTACATCTACCTTCGTGTCAACCTTCCCTTTCTATCGCGCTCTTCCACTCCCTAATCAGTATTCCGAAACCCTCCGTTGCCAGCAGACAATAGTAGAATATTTAATAGCACGTTTCGTGCACTTTTTTTTAATACACCGACAGCCATGGATTCGCGAATTTCTCGTTTCGCATCATCATTTTTCACGAGTTCATATTCATACGTCTCTTGGCGAATTATTAAAATTGTAGATTTCCATCGTACGTCAAACATTTGTCGTTCGGGTCATATATTGCGTTTGTTCGATGATTTCATTAATTCAATAATTTTTATTTAGTTTTTTATGAACGGCGCAGAGTCGGAGAAATTTATGGAATCGTTGGAACGCGGAGTGTGAAAATCCATTATTAGCCTACTGGCTTTACCCATCGCGGTTTCCATGGATTCGCATTTTTGTGCTTGACAAATGGAAACGCCGCTACCAAACGGTGGATGAAAATTCTATCGCGCGTAGTTTTTCCCCGAAACCTCGGTTCCATCAAATATTGCTCACCGAATGTTTCGGATGGTTGATCCCCTTGTTACCTTTGAACGCGATTTATCTTTTTTTAAGCGGAATCCATCGCAGTTTTGGCCACAGCTTTTGGGGATACCTATTTCCTCTACATCTACTCGATATGATCACAATCGCGATCTTGATTTCTAGCAATTACTTAACACGTCAATTGATAAATGCACTTCAAATTGTTAATTGATCTTTTACGTTTCTACAATCAGAGTCCAAATATTGTATGCGTTACACGAATAGCTTCGAATAGCCAATATCTCGAAAAAGAATTTTTCCATTGCCATTTACTGAATATTTCGAATCACCCACCTTTTTAATACAAAATCAAATATTATTGTATAAACAAGTGTCCTATTTTACACAGGATACCCTGCATAATATCAGAATAGAGTATACTAAAATCTTAATGTTCCCTCGAAGCTAATAAACCGGAGACATTTCGAAGATTCCTAAAATAAAAAAAATCGAGTTTCCCAAGAAACAGTCGTAAAGAGTCATAGTGAATTCAGAGGACATAATAACGAAGGAGTCACGTGACTCGGCGATAACTCCTTTACGAGGTTTTAAAAAGTTGGCCCGTAAGTTTTAACGACGCCAAGGAACTTTTAATAAGTTGTCTGGCCTGGTGAGATCGTTGGGCAGAGTTACCGATATCGAACCCTATACAGCTAACACGTGCGTTTACTTCTCTCAGCAGGAGGGTGGTGCGTTGTCGATGACGGAGATGAAGAAATCATTGAGCTTCGATCAAGTAGCACAGGCCCGTGGAGGGAACACCTAGCACAGGCTTCATCCTCATCATCATCATCCGCAGCAGCAGCAACAGCAGCAACAACAGCAACAACAACAACAACAACAACAACTACCGCCACCGTGCAAAGCCACAGCCACGCACACACGCCACACACACTGCCACTCACATTTACACAGTCACAGTCACAGTCATACGCACAAGCACCAAGCACTCCCACCGAGGCAGAGACGGGGCTCCTCAAGCATCGTCTTGGGTCAAGGTCAGTCAAGATTCATCTTGCCTCCTCTACTCTTGCATCTTCAGTTTTGTTCTCTTCTTTGGTTTTACAGCCTCGTAGGAATAACCGAAGGAAAACTACGCCAGAGTATAGCCGGTGTGTTATACCGAATCTCGGTGATTTCTCTTTACCCCCCCTCTCTGCACGCTACGTGGTCCGTCTTACTGTCCTAGGGATTGATGATCCGTGCGAAAAATTTATGTACATTTCTATTATCATCTTCGCTCAATCCTAAAGTAACTGAACCATAATGTCTGTATTTCATTCTTTTTTCTTTTGAACCATTTATATCGTCGAGTTTAGTGGATCGACAGAGTGATCGAACAATATGAAACTAAATTACGTTGACTCTCTAGTATGCTGTTCCAACATGTTCAGACGTCAGTTCTTGTTTGGACTGGTTTAGCAGTCTACAATAAACTTCGCGACATAATTTACCCCGTTAATCGATTCTGTAATGCGCTCAACCTAGCGCGAATGATTAAAAATTGATAGATGCAGATGTATGCTCCTTGCATCATTACGATGACGGCAAGTAAATAAACACGCGTGATAAAAAATAGGTTTGCTTACATAGCTATTTGGTAATGCTGAAAAAAATTGAATTAATCGGGAAGAAAAATAGTCGAATCATTTAATGAAGTAATACGATATAAATTGGTTTACATTGCCGTAGATTTTTACTCTAGTATTTTTCTTTAGTTCTTGAACACTATATACATGATAGTGAAGATCATTCTAACGTAACTAATATTTCTTGTCCCCGAAGAAGATGTAACTACAAGGAAGTTTTGTTGCATCGATTGATTCCAGGAGGTGACCACCCTGAGAGTATTCTGTGGAGATTCGACTGCGACCTGACGGGTGAACCCGACGTGGTGATCTCACCACCGCCTCCTCCGCCACCACCACCCTCGGCGGCGGTTTCGAGGACCACGACGCTTTGACCAATATTGGAAGAGGTGCCGACAGGTGTGCCCGTCCAAAAGGAACTGCCCACGCAAGCCTCCGTGGTCGTAAACGTGCTCGACCAGAAGGAGACGTGCTTATAGCACATATAGTCACCGGGACAGGTTGGTAAACCGCAACTAGGTCCATCCTGCACCGCCGATGACAGCGGATCATCGATCGAGGAGCTGTTAACGTGACAACATCATCGAGAACTGTTCATTTGAGATATTACTCTACTGGAACTAACTCGCAGTGCAGTCTCTACTGGGATATGTGCCAGGCAGGAATGAATTCATAATAAAATCTGAGGGACAATTATTATAAGTGACATCAGGATTCTGAGTCGGGGACAGTGAGTATGTACACTTTTATAAATGATTCAGGAAGAATGATATAAAGAGATCACTTGGATCCTGGTGGAAAGTATGAAATAAGGATCAGGGGTTTTGGTCAAGGATGTATTGATCCAGGACAGAGTGTCATAAAATAAACTGTAACTGGTGAAAGTATGATAGAACGGTCGCGTATTGTTCCATGTGGTGGTTGATGGATAAATTTGGTATATATTGGTAGTGGAATGAAATGCTATCGATTGCAATACTGATGAAAAGGTGCTAGTGTGAACATTGCCCATATCCATTCGGGAAGTAAAGCCGAATGAAGAATGAAATGCCACGTGCAATACCAATCGACCGAGGATTGATCGTGTTTGAACATTTCCCGGAGCGAGAACTTTTTCAAGTGAATAAAATCGAATGGAAACTAAACGTCCAATTCAATTGTCCAGACTGTACGAAGTTATGAAGTGTGCCCGCGATATACCGGTATGTTGGTAGATCCGCGAGCACGAGTGCCGAATTTAAAGCTAAACATATCGAAGTGGATTTAGGAAGTTCGGTGGAAAATACGATCGATCTGCCGATGTGAAATCATCGATTCGTGCCACGGCTAGAATCTTAGAAGTCGAAGTCCGTTGGGAAACAGTCACCGGTGACAATAATTCCAAATCACATCTAAGAATAGAATAGTTCTCCTTGTAATATTTTTCCAACCAACCATACACTGGTAGTACCGTTTCCTAGAACTTCAACAGTAAATTACATTGGTGGTATCCGAAGGGTAACAAGGAATAAGAAGAATCGAAGAAATCAATGGATATCTAAGGAGTTTCAATTGCAAGGATAATAAATTAGAATGTGATCTTCCAGCGTGCAAAAGATTCAAATATTTCCAAGATACAAATACGAAAGGGTGGTGCTAGTTTGACAAACGTCCATTCCAAAGTTAGACTCGGACCAAAATAATGATCACTGCCAGGAGTTAGCCTATCATAGTCAAAGAGTCTAACACGATTTCGACCAACTGGAATAAAGTATGATTCATCCAACACAGAAATGTCTTTCGGGACATTAATTCAACGACGCTATTTGGCAATTAAATTACGGCCTAAAAACACTCTCGCATTCGTTCTGCAATTATCATCGTTGAATAAAGTGCGGAGGAAAAATGGCAACCAGGAAGAACACTTGCTAGAATAAAATCTGGAACGAAATTTGTACAGAATATGCACAACGACAAAGAACAGTATGTTCAAGTTAAAGAGAGAAAAAAGAAAGTTTACATGGACAAGAGGTACTTTCGTACTTGTTTGGTACTCGTTTGTCTACTTGAAGAGACGAGGATCCTTCGCCACATCCACTGACGATTAAATTGCTCCAATTGGTGCACTTCTGTCGGCGGAGAACAACTGTAAAAATAGAGTCAAGATTCTTGAAAGACGGTTTTTTAAAAGACAAAGGACGATGTACTTTTTCGAGGAGTAGCTTAAGACCTAAATGTGAGAGTATGTTTAGATTATGTATAAATGTGTGTAACACAATATCATGAGACGTGATTCGTGAAGTTTTCGAGAAGACTAGATAGATGAGAATTTTATTAATCGATTTATTGAACGACGGACGGAAACCCGATTCAGGGTTCCCGATTCCCGTCATTTCGACCAAATCGTTGTGGAACGATTACGTTTCTGAGAGATGTAAGGTTAATATTAAACGTTGACACTTGATAATTTTAGTAAGCATTGTTATAATTTCGAGGAACGTATAATCGAGTTAAAACATTATTAGCGGAGACAAGGATTGGGTAAATCATTTATGATATCAACATTTCACGTGTAATTGGAATCGATTAAAGGAAACAATAATTCCAATAAAAGCCATAATTTCCGTCGTAACTTTATCTCTTCCAGATAACCAGGTTCGCTATTTCTCACGATCTGTTGCAATGTGTTATAAAAAACGATTGTATTACCCTCAGTGTATCACAAACCATCGATTTGCATATGAAATTAAATTCCCAGCTTGAAGAAATCATTTCTAATTTTCTTACATATCTTCGAAATTCGTAAACAAAAATAGTGATTAATGGAAATAGAGGAAGGTTTTGTTTAAACACTTTAGGTGCAATTATTACGAGAGAAGTGTAATTTGATTTCGTCTCTCCCTTTGTATCATACACTAGGGTTGTACACGGTAATCAACTGTTGACAGTTTACATATAAATACATTTGTAACGCAAACACGGATGTAAAGACACGGTGTGTATGTATACGACGGTATATACACAGGAATATATGTTAATTAACAAATTAATGACGTAGATAAACAAAGGCGAATAGGAGTGTAAAAGAAGTTCAGTCATATTTTGACACGATCGACGGTTTCTTAATACGACCTATCAAACGATACATGTACAGCGAATGTTTTTTCACGAAGTTAAACTACCCTGAGCGATTAATTGAACGCTAATTACACGTACGACCCGTTTTTAGTGTTACATACCGCGACATTTGGTAATATGCATATATTATATATATTATTATATAAAGCGCTATTTGTTAAAGAGATCGAGTCGTTCAGCCAATTTATTAACGAGTTATTAGCGAATTGTATGGCAGGAACGATCGAAGGTGTGTCAATGAGTATGTGAGGCAGAATGAAAGGTCTTTTTTTGCAGATCACGAAAACGGGTGGAAGATGAAGAGTATGAATCGTGCCAAAAATGAGTAATTCATGCTGCCACTATAAGCAGTCACGACACTTTTGAGGTTCAACGTGTTTGTTCACGAAAGTGTATCTTGCTTCGTATTCTAATTACGAATAGTAGAATATCGATTTCTAAATTCTTCCTTAATAAGAGATGAAATAATAGGCAAAATTTGTTCATGATTGAATGTTTATACTCGATCACGTTAAACTTGACGTTCAGGTATCATGCAATGGAAAAGTCACCGTTTGCGAGTATCGAATGAAATCCTTCATACGCGGTAATTAATTGATATAATTTGTGACGCAACGTCGATGCACCGTAATTATTTCTGAAAGTCAAAACTCGTGTGCACATAAATGGAACGAATCAAAATTAATGAAACCGGCTGATAAGTAAATGATTTGATGCACGGGTCAGGTTTGATAATGAATCGAGATCGTTTCTGTATTGGAGCCAGGTAACCGGTTAGCTTTATCAAGTCGTGTTACATTAGTCTCCTGTCTTCCGTGATTTTCCTCGTTCAATTTATCCCGAATGGTATTCGTTTTTTTTCACTGGCGTGATCAGAATCCTCGCTTAATTCCAATAGAACAATACCAATCCTACGAAACGAAACTCGATCGGGCGAATGCACGACTCGCTTCGTCTTGCCCCGACTCGCCACGAATCGAATCAATAGCTCAAATCGTATAAGTGCACGTTTCTCTATCAAGAACCAGAGGTAAAATAAATTTATAAAGAGATCCGACAGAAACACGTTCGCGGAAAGATAAGCGGCGAGAATGGTTTGGATATTTCTCACGCAACTTCAAATCAACCGAACACCGATAAAAAGAACATTTAACACCGTTCAAAAGTTCATGACTACTTTACGCCAAGACTGGTGTGTGTGCAACTACTCAATAAATACATTTTATTTACGTAATCGATTTAAATATTCCTATGTTTCTTGTTATCGTTTTTCAGTGTGCGTAACAGCGCGAAGTGCATACTTCGTGAAACATAATCAATGAAATATTAGCAATTTGGATAAATTTAATTCATCGCCTGAACTTCATCCTAAACATAATCACAGTAATTTGAAAAATTGAGAAAACAATTCTTTACCTATATTTATTTCGCACAATTCCGTAAATGAAATTCATAGACTAATTACCTATAACAATGAATTTCATTATATTATTATAATACATGTATTATAATGAATAGAGACAGATTACAATTCACAATTAATTATTATAGGCAATTAATTAGTGGATGAATTTCTTTTATGGAATTATATAAAATAAATACTGATAAGACATTTTTCCCTCGATATATATAAATTACAATCCTAATAAATTCCATATCATTTCAATCAATATTCACTCTCAAACACTATTTCAATCTAAAACATATATTATTCACGACAACACAAGAAAAGTACTGTATTATATACATACATATTTCACGCATCTTTCTATCGAAAGTCAAAGGTCCTCGCATTACAAAGCATTCTAAAGTAATGTCCCGTTTTTAGTGGCACTTGATGGAAAAGATAAATCTACGAAATGGTGCAAAAATATTCAGTTTTTCCACGAATGCATTTGCAGGGTTGCAAGTAAACGTTCGATCGAAAGGGTGATGCGAAACGGAGGCCGGGGAGAATACGGCGCCTTCGTGGACAGGATGACAAGCCAATACGACGCTTCATCAATCACGACGCTAATTCCTCGATACATATTCAGTATAGCCGTCACCGTTCCTTCGACGTTGCCGGCATTATTTCGTTCATGGGTTACGGCTGCCATTACATCATTTATGCAAATCTCATTTTCTCCTCAGACCTCCCAGGGCTTCCTTCGTCTTCCCCCCGTCTTTTCATATATTTTCTGGATCCTCTCCCGTTTAATTTGCGGGGTCATTCCTCTCGTATTAATCGAAATATTATCCGCGAGGATTCCCTGGAAAGACACCGTCACTCGCGCAATTAATTTTGTTATTAAATCAGTCCCTTCTTATGAAAGCTGCTCTACCTTGGAAAATGCTGAGTTCAGTTTTTAGGTTGAAATTTAATGTACACGTTGATCTGGTAAAATTGTGGATCAAAATTGGCGATTTCGAGCATCCTTTATTATAATTTAATTCAAAGTATGCGAACTGATTTAGTCGAGTATTTCGGAAATATTTTTCGGATATTTAATTTCAAAACTGTAATTTTTAAGCGTGGTTGAATGAGTAGCTGAATTTTATTATTATATTATTGAATAATATTTTAGATGGAGTAAAATGTATGGCATTTATTCCTAAAAGTGACGGTGTCATTAAGCGCTTGGTTTAATTGATAATTTAATGTCACACCAAACTTGTTATGGGGAAATTAATTTCATTTTTAGAATGTAATTATATCGTGCGGAGAAAATGTTTAATAATGAATATAATATTTCCAAGGTCCACCATAAAGGATATTTAATCTTTCTCGGGATATATTTGATAAAATGCCCTCTCCATTTTGCCGGAAGAATTTCGGTCATACCCAGCTCATAAGTTACTCTTATCAAAATGTTACATCACGGAGCGAGTTATAGTGTCGCGGGTGACGTAAATGGCAATTAAGTTAGTCGATCCGAAATATATCGCTTAACCGTGCCACATTCTGCGCCCATATTTTAGGCCGAAAGGGGGATCAGAGGTGAGTGGAAGTGGAGTAGAATAATTTTTAGGATGTAATACACTACGCAGAATTGGTTCGACCTCGATACTACGTGATAAGAGCAAGCTACTAAGAATATGTGGTACCCTCTACATAGTTTATATCATTAAGCTTCATTTCCCATTTATTACTGATTATATTTATTCTGAAAGCATGGAAGGACGAGCAAAATTGTCGAGTATTTATAACTAACAATATTATTGCCAATAGGAGTCAACCAATTTTTGGACCAGAACAATTTTGAATGCATTTATTTTGATCTAGAACTGTCTTAAAACATGTTGAGGCATAAACTACCATCGATTTGAGCCATTGAGGAGCAAAATTGGCGACTTTGATTTTTTGAGAATTTTTGAAGGTATACCCCTTCACATTTTTGCGATTTGGAGTCGACCCATTTTTGACCAATAAAAATTTTTTAACCGCTTCTTTTGACCCAAAATCCTCCTAGAATATGTTTGTACATCATTTACCATCGATTTGGGTCACTTAGAAGCGATTTTGGCGACTTTTATTTTTTGGCGATTTTTGAAGGTATACCCCTTCACATTTTTGCGATTTTGGATTGACCCCTTTTTGACCAATAAAAATTTTTTAACCGCTTCTTTTGACCCAAAATCCTCCTAGAATATGTTTATACATCATTTACCATCGATTTGGGTCATTTAGAAGCGATTTTGGCGACTTTGATTTTTTGGCAATTTTTGAAGGTATACCCCTTCACATTTTTGCGATTTTGTGTCGACCCATTTTTGACCAATAAAAATTTTTTAACCGCTTCTTTTGACCCAAAATCCACCTAGAATATGTTTATACATCATTTACCATCGATTTGGGTCATTTAGAAGCGATTTTGGCGACTTTCATTTTTTGACAATTTTTGAAGGTATACCCCTTCACATTTTTGCGATTTTGGATTGACCCCTTTTTGACCAATAAAAATTTTTTAACCGCTTCTTTTGACCCAAAATCCTCCTAGAATATGTTTATACATCATTTACCATCGATTTGGGTCATTTAGAAGCGATTTTGGCGACTTTCATTTTTTGACAATTTTTGAAGGTATACCCCTTCACATTTTTGCGATTTTGTGTCGACCCATTTTTGACCAATAAAAATTTTTTAACCGCTTCTTTTGACCCAAAATCCTCCTAGAATATGTTTGTACATCATTTACCATCGATTTGGGCCATTGAGGAGCAAAATTGGCGACTTTGATTTTTTGGCAATTTTTGAAGGTATACCCCTTCACATTTTTGCGATTTTGTGTCGACCCATTTTTGACCAATAAAAATTTTTAAACCACTTCTTTCGACAAGAAATCGTCCTAGAATATGTTTATACATCATATAGCATCGATTTGGGCCATTTAGAATTGATTTTGGCGACTTTTAATTTTTGACAATTTTTGAAGGTATACCCCTTCACATTTTTGCGATTTTGTGTCGACCAATTTTTGACCAATAAAAATTTTTTAACCGCTTCTTTTGACCCAAAATCCTCCTAGAATATGTTTATACATCATTTACCATCGATTTGGGTCATTTAGAAGCGATGTTGGCGACTTTTATTTTTTGGCGATTTTTGAAGGTATACCCCTTCACATTTTTGCGATTTTGGATCGACCCGTTTTTCGTCTGAATAAAGTTTTGAATTCACTTCTTTCGACCAAAAATGGTCCTATAACGTGCTAAAGACAATATGATGTTGCTGCATCATTTTTACTGCCTCGCTGCAACTCTCTTGTTCTGTCATCACATCAGGAATAGTTATTCAATCATTTCTGTTAAGTAGAGGATGTTCAAATTCTCTGTATGCGATACAGCAAATTTGGAATATGTTCCGAATTATATAATCATTGTGCAGTATAATATCTTAATATATAATTTCTTCGTAGTTGCAATTTATTTGGCACGTATTTATATGTATAATGAGTTCAGTGTACTTCTCTTCACGTTGCTTCATCACATTTTCCAAGATTTTAATACCTTTTAAAGACACCGGATGCTTACTGTGTAGATGGAAGTGAAGGGGAATTTAAGCTTTTACTTAACGAGACTATATCCTGTAAAGTCTTTTTCCTTTACGAATTACTTTTTTTCGTCTGAGACGAATTGAAAGCTTCGTTAATGCCCCAATACCTACTTCAAAGCTCTCTTTTGCGTTCAAGCTGCCATGTCAGTTCTGACCGTCATTTGGTTCGTTAGTAAATTACAAGGAGATGCAACCGACATCCCCTCGATTTACCAAGGAAATTAATCGCTTCCGCTTTCCAGCATATAATAATCGTAAACGTCCTAAAAATATATTAAAGTCAAGTTATCATCGAAGAAACCACTCATAAATATTGTAGGAATTTAATCATACGCATTTTAATTATTAATTTACGACTTATAATGTAATAAGTGCTGAACTGATTAGCACCGAAACTTTTCGTTATAATTAATGAAAGTAGCTCCATATCAGAATAACTGTTTTCGTACCATTATCATCTTTCACTTTTTATTTTTTCCATAATTTAGTATGTTTTAATATCGACAGTGTTTAATATCGATCTATCCTTATACTCTAATCGATCGTTCTTTGCACTATTTAATTATTTAAGTGTTCACAGTATAGTGCGATAATACTAGATGCTAATACTAGTGCGAATATACTAGATTTACGTTGTACGATTTCTTTTTGGACACAACAAAATTGGGCTTTAAAGGGTTAAGAAGTGGGAGGGTAAACAAAATGGGGAATTTCAAGACGCCGGAAAATTGTAGGAATCACATGATATTCGCTTTAGTTTCGACCTGTAGGTGCCCAGTGCCAGTTGGTTTCGTGTCCATCATATTTTACAATTAGGTCGAAACCGATGATTTATCGTCAGCCATACGTGTGTTGTCTGTTCGTGCGTGTATATATGTACATCCTGTATATAAGCCGCATGTACAGGCCACCCTCCAACCCTCAAACGTGAGATAGGGATGTAATATGTTACGAAAAATGTTTCCTTCTATTCCGTATATTGCCATGCCGGGGAAAAAGAATTCTCATCAAATTTCTCTTGAAAAAATCCTCCCCTATCATGACGAATTTTTGTGACAACCACATTTTTATTTATTGCGCTCGTCTGTGACAAATTGCATACTGCAAATCATACTTCTATATAAAATTGAGCTTCTTTTGTTGATACCATTTAATTGATAAGAATTTGGAGATTAATTTGCTGGCTATTTGATGGATATTATTTATTGTGTAATGTTAATATTACATTAAATGTAATATTATATGTAATGGGACATACCAAATTGAAACAAAATTTATTTTCCAGGCTATCATATTATTTCGGTAATTTTGATATAATTAATACAATATTAACATTATCCTCAATATAATACAATTTAATAAATGAAAAAATGAAATACTTTAAAGAAAGACTGTTTTAACACAAGAACAACCGAACATATACTCATTTATTCTTCCACATTTAATTACATATAAATTATGGCTGTAGGATTCAAGTTAATTAATGGATACAATTAATTGCGTTATGTATATAAAATAAAAGTATATAGGATCTCAAACAATGCGTCGTGGTATACTCGAATAAATCAACTAAAAATGGGAGACAAGTTATTTTAATCTACCAAACCAATTCTAGTGTTAATGATGTAAAACTATACATTGATCAAATCTTTGGAAACACGTGTGTTGTTATCCATAAGGGATATAGTTATAAATGAAATTTTATTATAGTACACACTGATTGCAATTTTGTGCATCGGCAGCCCGCGGGGGATGTTCATTCATCCGTACTCGACATATAGCGGTATGCGTGGCTTCCCCAGGAATTTCCCAAGGGACCTTTGAACACTTTGGATTTGCATATTGATTGACAAACACTGACTTTTATTATCCGTGACATTTCTATCACTGATCGGCATGCGTGCGTTGACAGTGCCACTGGCAGAACGCCGCAGATAAATCCAAAAATGCGTGGCAAAGCGATTGATTGATAGATCGTCTGGCAAAAATGACACGCGGGTCATCAGGGATGATTTTAAATTATCCCTTGCCTCCTATGTCAACAGAAATCACCGGCCGCTTTATGTCGTGGCAATAAATCGTCACATTCTATGCTGATAACATCGTAAGAATATGTGAGAATAACTTTCGAGCTAGATTATTAATTATGTGAATCAAGAATTTCGAGAATAAAGCTGCAAATTCTGGGCTACTTTAAAGTATTAATGCAAGAGATTTATTATGATTTCTTTTAATTTATGGTAAAATGTCTTCTGTTAGAAAGTCATAATTCTTTCAATTATTCTTTTCTTCAATCATTATGGCTTATTATTCGTAATATGAGCAGACTAAAGATACTTCAAAATAATTTTCAACATAAATAACAAATTTGTCCTCTCTGTAAATTATTGACTCAATTAAGTACCATTTTTTAAATTCATAATAAAAGTCAGTTTGTTATCAAGTGATATTCCTTTTGATTAGTCTTTCTTTAATTCGATATGACTTATTATTATCACTTTAAATGTATCTTTAGGAAAAATAAACAAATTATAAGCTTTGGAAGAAGTACACTTTTTAATGGCAATAATAACAAGTAATAAATAACGGTATGCAATAATTTATTATAACGCTCTAATTATTTGTAGGAGATCTTTAACGGAAAATGACATTTCTAAAGTATGATTCCTACCATAGGTGAAGTAAATCGGGCGTAACATATCACGGTAGGTTTTTACGTGGTCCACTATCTCCCTCATATTTACCAGCCGTTATCTTCTTTCCGTCGAAAGTCCTTGGTAGACCGCAGGAAGGAAAGTACCCGTAAAGAAACCCGAATCGTACGAAATGAGTGGGACGTTTAGAGGAAGATCGTGCCTTCCATATCTACTCCACGTACTCAGAAGGAAAGCTCGCGCTTCGAGATGCTTTCGAGTGGCTTTAATCTTCCGTGGTACAAGTGCTATCCAGATGAATCCACGGGAATATCCGAGCCGGTGAAAGTAATCTCGACTTTCCAGAAGACTAAAGCAATTATCTATCAATGAAATATTAGCTACGGCGATCGTGTTCGAACTCTTCTTTCTCCGATATCTCCAAAACGATATTTCTCTAAATTTCTTCCACCGATTCTGCTAATTGCAGTGGTCGAATAGGTGCACCAAGTATGAGACGTAATTAGTGAAGTATTCAAACTAAAATAGTTTTGAATTAAATAATCTCGGACAACCATGGAAAGCATTATCGGAACAATAAATTAATATCAGCCCGAATGATTCAAACCAAAATAGTTTTTAATTAAATAACGCCAGATAACTATGGAACTATCATCACTAGTGAATAATTAGCTTGATAGTGCAATTAAAATAGGTGATCGTAATGATGACGTCTCCGCGGACGCGTTGAATTTATATTTCCCTGGAAACGAGATTACGGCATAATTGACGTGAAATTTACGGAGACTTAGATAACAGTATCCACGTTCAAGTACATGACCAAAGGGTAGAACATAAATCAATGTGCCCTCTAAGTTATGGAAGGGATGGTATCCTGGGGTTAATTACAGGGCTGCCGTAACGTACAGTGTTTACTGCACTATATTTACTGCATCATTCTCAGCTGATTGATATTAATAAAACAATTACTAGACATAAAGGTTCGTGTATCATCGTGAACTGCAAAGCCCGAGGATAATTTGTAACTCGACAATAATTCGGTGCACTGCAAACTGTGCTGCTCTCTATTAAACTAAAATTTGTTAATTAATTGCTTTTTGGTAACTGTAATATTCCGAACATTGTCAGAGTACTCTCTAACAATATAAAGTGCGATATGCGTTAAAAGTGTTGGTGTTTTAAAATGAAGTACTCGGGGTTGAACGGTTTAGAAATGAAATTAAAATCATGTCAAAGGTGATGTCATAAATAGCGCAAAACTTGTTACGACAAGAAATTTTATTTTTAAGAAAATATTTCTCGTTACGGTATAAAAAGCTTTTACTAACAATATTTCATTTTGTTCGAGGCACAATATAATATGGTACAGGTTTGAAAATCAATTGGTGACGAGGTGAAGAACACTGTCCCTGGTAATTCCACTGTCTCTTAAGGACATTGCTAATTGTTCTAATCTTCTTGGCGAATATCTAGAAACATACATAGATAATTAAACTAATATATTTCAATTTCTTATAGTTTTTTGCACGACAATTAAGTAGCTGTAGTCTCCTTGGCAAATATCTAGGAACATTGATAATGAAATTATTGTATTTCTATTTCTTAATGTAATAATTAATTATTATAACGTTTCGTTATGTTTTACCCATTCAATACAATTTTGTATCCCCTGGGCACAGACCTCGTCATAATTCTGTCTAATAATTGATAAAGTCTTGCTACTGATTCATTAGCAGATACGTGAACAAGATAAATAGTACCGCCATTTAAAGATCTAACTTTTAGTCGGAGCTCACCCTCCTTTCCCGATGGTTCGTTAATCTGATGAAGCAAGGGTGGCTGTAAGATAAGGCGACCATTACTTTTGTTTTGAGTATATAATTATATAACTACGAAATCCTTAGAAATGATTAAATATTATGTGTTGAATAAACCGTCATTGTTTCGTCCAAAAAATTGCATTAAAAATATAAAGACGTTAATACCTTCTTCTTATCAAGATGAACAAACTGATATGACACACTTGTGGGTAGAGTTCGTGTTTATTGAGAAAACTCATTTCAAAGTATGCACTTTCAAATTTATATTTATCATATATAATAGTATAGATTTATAACGTATAATAATAATAATTATTATTATTATAATTATTATAAATATTATTATGATATTGTACAACGTATAGAATTATTGATATACATACAATACTAGGTTGTATAAATTTATAGCAACTATGTTGAGAAAGTTGAATTTTAGAATAAGTGGCGAAGCAACTTATATGTTTTTATAAATTGAAGGGACATTAATGAACAGTATATTCATCTTTTTTTAATAATCATTTGTTTTCCTTACCGTACTCTTCGTTAACTGATTAGTCCACCTATCAGAGTGATTTTTAGGCGTGCTACATTCCGATGAAAAATTTGAATTTTTTGACAAATCAGCTGCAAAAGTTTCAGGTAGTTTCACTCTTGAAGATGTTCTGGAATTTCTACTCAATCGAGTACTCAAACTCGCGGATCTCGATCGTTGTCGCCCTCGATCTCCGGAGTAATCCAATCGACTAAAAAATCATTATTTTACTAAAGATCCTTTATGTATTTTCTATTTCCGATGACGAAGGATTGATTATAATTTGGTCCTTTACCTCGACGAGTTCCTGGAGGATGATCGGTCGGCGGAACTATGGTAACATCTACCAGAACTTACGAATTTCAGTGGACTTCTTGATTTCATACTTCCGGTTCTCATTAGTGGATCATATTCAGTGTTCCTTGTAGCCAAATCCCTCTTATGAATATTAATTGAAGGTAAAGAATGAAATATATTAATATATGTGTAATGATCACCTTAGAACTTTTCAATTATATGTGAGCTGTCCACAATCCGGATTTCAATTTTTCGAAATTGATTTATTTTTTAGAATTTAGGAATAATTAAAAAGTGTGTATTCTGAATTTAACCCGCTATAGCTCCGTGTAACTTGAAAGTCACATACTCGTTTATTCATATCTGTCATTTCACTTTATTTTTTCGTTGTAATAATAATTATAAAAATACGTGCAACTATTGTCACCTTCTTCGGTGCGTTTAAGTAATAATTTCGTTACTACTTTCATGTAACGCACCTTCGTCTGAATCGCGTTTAACTAGCTTTACGTTATATGATTTCCTTTTAAACGCGAACAAAATTCGGCTATAATTAATTACCTTTTCCTGTCGGCTACTCACGCCTAGTTCTGCATTAATATGCGATTGAAGATGAGTATCGGAACAAATATTATTATGCATTGCCAGAATTTGTGATCGTAGAATATTAAACCCAGTAGACGGAGTGTCGGAAGCGCTTCTAGGTTTCACCGATCTGTCGGCAGAATTCAAAGCGTAAGAAACTAATTTCTGCAATAAAAACGTAATATAATTTTCCTTGAAATTTGTATGAAATTAAACCATACATTCTCTTAAGATTCATTCTAAATATACAAAACGTTAATCAATAAGTCCAGGAAGTAATGCCGACCAACGTGCAACTATTTAATACAGAATATTGATTACAGAACAGAATAATTATACCGTAAATAATACACATTTCTGACAAAATCAGCTCCCACAATATAATATTGGAACAATAATTAATAATTCTGAATATATAAAATAGTTTCTAGAAAAGAATAGAACTAAAGTATGATGTTCAACATGTAATTTAGTGAATTTTCTTGCAATATTTATGGTTTATTTATTATCGAATGCGAATAGATCGATAGATTATATCGTGCCCTTTAAATTGCTTTTTCTTTGATGTTGATACGACAAGTAGTTCCGGAGATATGGAGAGTTATATTTTTCGAAGATGGTCCATTTAGGAAACATCGGAACCCGGAAATACTATGATCGTAGTTACTACTGATTGTAGTAAATTTTGTTCGTAGTATTTCCAGGAATCGCATGAATGAATCTTGGTCCTGTTCAGTGACGTATGAATAAAATTACCCTTAACATTTTCTAAAGGGCCCTTCACGAAATTCTATCTCCATTAATGTTCTCATTACCCCAACATCAAATATTATTTTCAAATTTTTACCGCTGTTGATAATAAATTTGTTCCTTAAAAATTAAGATAAAATAACTTTAAATTAATTACATAATAACTATGATATAAGAGTTATAAAAAAATAGTTGAAACAGAAGAGGCTTAGTTTGCAACAAACATAAGTTGTGTAAAAAGGAAATTGTTTAGCATCATTTTTATGCAACAAGATAAGTTTTTAGTCAATTTGTTAGGAATTGGGTATAATGTTTTTTATGTTGTTGGATAGTTTTTATTAAATGAAAAATTCTGTTTGTACCTCGGCGTGGTTGATAAAAGCGGCGCGGTAAAATCAAAGGAAGAATTCTCTTTCGGAAGAGTACTAGGGCGACCCGATCTCTGCGATGTGTTGCTCGTTTTACGGCTACTTGTCGACGGAACGTTATCAGCTGGTGGTTGTTTCCCCAACCGATAACCGTGTCCAGGAAAACCAGTAGAATCACCCACGTGCGTTTGTGTTCTGCGATCTTCTACCTAAAGATCAATTTGTAGGTGTTTATTATCAAACAGTAATTTTTTAGATTCTACTCCTGGACTTACGAATCAGTTCGGATTCGTTCATATCAGGTAATCAATTAATATCTATATTATTTTTTAGAAAGGCAATTTTCTGTGCTTTTTATATTATCGAATTTAGAAAAAATTGCAACAATCTGTGTTACATAGTTTTTTATCTTGCTTTATATTTTAAGTTTGTATAAGTAATTATTTTGTTATAGGATATAAAAATTGATTGAAGAAAATCAGAAACTATCGTCGGAAAGTAAAATTTTTAATAAATATAAGGTGTAACTTATTTTCAGATTGTAATTAATCGTTTGTCTTATCAAATGATGTAATATTATATTCGGTCATTTTATTCAAACTTATTGAAAATAATGTTGCTCAAAGTAGTAGTTAAATTAAAATTATTAAAGTACCACCTTAAATGGCACTCCATAAGGATGCGCTTGCTGTAATTCCGATGGAAAATATCCATCCAGGATATCCTTTAAGAATGAGATAGTTGCAGGATCATTGTAAGGACGCAAAGGATTTCCATGAACGATCATTCCATTCTTGTAAAATTGCAATGACATACACGCAGGAGTCTTCCAAAAATCATCGAAACATAAATTCCATTAATTTAATAAATAATTAAATAATTATCGTAAATTTAATTAACAGTATTTTCATTGCGGAAAGGAATATTAATTAAATTGCTTACTGAATTACCGGCTTTCATAAATTGTTTAAAGCCTCGCAATTTACCAATTAAAAATACGGTATTATTATTCATGTAAATCGTGGTGTATCAAACGATTAGCTGCGAAAAGTGACCTTAATTATCTACAATAAATTGAATCTTTTTATCTGCCTTCAAAATGCAATTGCTCTGTATCATTTATTTATCATATATTAATATTTACATGTTTATTGACAGATCATTTTCAATATGTTTCCACTTGTTGCAATGATTTTATTATTTTCTGCAATTTTCACCGTACGACATTTTTATTTATTCATTCATTTGTATTTACACGAAAAGCAATCATACTGCAGAATAAAAATAGAAATACGATTAAAAATAAAAGTAACACATACAACTAAATTTAACCGAATTAAGTGAGTTGATATTCGCTATTATTGTTTTTTACTTAAAATTTCAGTTTTTTTTCTACAAATTTTATATAACAATTATTTCGATCCGAGACTGATTAATTTGTTAATCAATGTAAACTTAATTTGATATCTGGGTTTAAAAAAATGTATGGTCATAGACCAAGTCTTACGAGCATTAATTTATGCAACGCATCGAAGCATTAAAGGCGTAAAAATGTGGAATTCAGCTCAGATTTCCATCGGTCACCAGGCTGTTTCATAATGACATTATGAATAATACCGACGTACGCAAGCTATAATCAATTGAAATTTCATTGCTTTAATATTGGCTATCATGCCGCGATACAAGTTGAAACGTAGTACATCATGTAACGCATCTGATCATCACATTACAATTATCATCATTCATAGATATTACGAAATATTGTTCAATTATTATTGCTTGTATAATGTCTCGTGTCAACATAGTACGAAGCAGATAAAAAGATATAATTTTTCAGATAGTTGTTTTGGTTACGCTTTACAATTTTCGTAAAAAATACATATTGCACGATATTGTTCAATTAATGTTCCTTTATCAAAGATCACTGTTTCTTATCAAGATAACGTGAAGCGAATAAAAACTATAGTTTTTAAAATTCAAAATAGGCGTTTTAGTTACTTATGCACTAAACTTGTAAAAACACCGGTATAATGTCGTTCTCACGTTACATAATTAATCTGATAGACATACCTGATTACGCGAAATGAGTTTTCTTGATTTTAAGCAATTAATTCAAAGTGACTACATAAGTCGATAAAACAACTGCAGCTGGATTGTACTTAATTCTTTGAGTGAGCGAATTACGGAGACACACAGATAATACATTTTAATACAGTGTTGCAAAAAATATGTAGAAATTCTGTTAATGTGTTATTCGACTGAATGTTAAATTCCTTTTTCCATAGTTTGATGTAGTTGCTTCAGAATTTTTGATAAGTGTAATATCAAACATTTTTATGATGGAAATTAAAGGTAAAATTTTTGTTTCGATTGAAACATCATAAATATTCTAATATATTAGAATAGTTGTCTATCATCCACCGAATCCAATTATAGTGATACAAAATTAAATACTTTTATCTAATATCAAATTTAATATCTATTTTGTTTTATTTCACTTAAGCTCAAAAATGCATATTTTTATTTAACGAAATATTAAGTCGTTACCTTAAACGAGGCACCACTTCCTTTCTCATTACGATGGACATGAACTTCGCCCTTTCCGGCAGCCAGGTTAAGCTGATCAATATTTGCAATAATCTGCTCGTAACAAGTCTCGATGTAATTACTAAAAAGCATCGATCACTTCTAATTAATTCGATAATTTGTTGAACTAATCCGATAGTAACGTATATTCAATTTACTTGTTAACGTTCTCAGAGTGATTTGACTTATTCGTGTCTCCAACCCACATCAGATCGTAATCGGCTAAAAACTTCTAAAAAATGTATATTTGGTTAATATACATATATTATTATAGACTACTATGGAATAATAAATAAATTACTACAGATTACTGTGACATAATAAACAACTAATTATAGCTATAAAACAATAAAATTACTAAAGACTACTATAAAATAAAAAATTATTGTCGATTATGGTAACATCATAAATTACTATAGATTGCTATAGAATAATAAACTATAATACTATAGATTAGTACTGAAATATTTGTAACTATACCTCCATCTCCGTAATTTTATTTTCAAGCTTACGGCAACGTTTGTATAAATGTTCTGATCGATCGGTTTGCCGTCGACGTTGTTGTTGCTCCTTCTTTCGCAGGATTTCTTCATCTTTATTCTTGGTTTCCAATTCTTTGATCTGGCTTCAAATTACAGTAATTAAACTAATATATCATCCGGATTACGTATGAATCGTTCGAATCGAAATCAACAGAAAACCTTTCGTTTTAATGCGCTTAATTCTTGGTCTCTCGATTTTAATTGCTCTTCATTCTTTTTCAATACCGATTGTAATCTCCTTATATGGGCATCAGCGAAGTATAATTGTTTCGTTAACAAACTTAACAGTTCACTTTCTGTTAAAATTATAACAGTTGTATTTTATGTTATTATTGTACTAGTACTGTTTCATATGTTTATTACTATAATAATACTACTTCTTATATTTAATGTTAAAATTAATTACCGACGTTATTCTCATTATTTAATATTGTACACTTAAGTTTATATTTATTTGAAGATAA
This sequence comes from Nysson spinosus, assembly GCA_910591585.2. Taxonomy (NCBI): domain Eukaryota; kingdom Metazoa; phylum Arthropoda; class Insecta; order Hymenoptera; family Crabronidae; genus Nysson; species Nysson spinosus. The sequence goes on from OU342832.1 coordinate 10,425,823, forward strand.
AGATTAAACATTTTCAGTATTTCCATTTCTTATAATAATTGTAATACTTTATATAATTTTCACTGCACACCATTGTTATTTATATATTCAATTGCATTTACGTGACAAGCAACCATTAGTGGAAAATAGAAATAAAAATAGGAATAAAATGGAAAATAAAATTGAAAATAGAAATGAACATAAAAATACAAATACAAATCGTATAATGCACTTTGTAATATTCGTATTAATATTGATGTCATAGCTATCATTAGTAAATTATGCCATAAATTTGATGTTGCTATTATCAACATTCTGATTATTGAACAACATTGTTAGATATGAAATAGCTGTTCTAATAGTAGAGGCTTTGTGACTATTATTCCAGTAGGTTTCCAAAAGGAAGAGGAATGTTTCGAATGTCGTGTACGTTTTGCCTTGAGACAAGAAACTAGTTCTTACACCTCGCAAAAAAGTGATCGTAATCGATCAAGAATGAATGTCACATTGATAAGCATTTCAACAAACAGGAGAAACCCGATTCGTATTTACTCAACCAGGATAAATGACTGGTAAACCGATAACTGGAGCGAGTATCAAATCAAATTTAACAATTACTGCAATTTAACAGCGACAAAAAATTAGTTAAAACAAATCTACCACAAATTATTTATCAATGAACGCCTGTAGTCTTTCAATCGAATTATCACATAAATAAAATCAACTTTTCCGAATATTATGAATGTGGAAATGATAGTTAATATTATTACTTTAATATAATATGATTCGTAATAATAGATGTATTAAATTGATGATCATTTTTTAATTAATTATGTCGTACCTTCTTTTATAACACCATTATCAGATATTTGGGCATTTATGAATTTTGGATTCCCGTTAAAAAAATTCTTCTCGTAGAACGAGGCACTTGAAACCTAACGAAGAAACTGGCAAAATATACAACTAAATAGGAATAGGGGAAAAATAATTATTTAAAGAATATGGTGAAATTAATGAAGATATAATTATTTATATTATGTATATAAATAATCTAATTCTTGATGTATTATTTTTTATCCTTCAATTAGAAACATTACAGTTATATGTGACTTAAAACTTCGTTAAAAAATGTATTTCAAGAGTGCAGTAAATTTGATATGCGAAATGATATTAAAGTTTATAATATCATGCAACTACCGTTTTGTCAACTTTCCTCTGATTTTGAAGATTATCTTTTTTAAAGTCATTGCCACTCTTATATTGAATACTTTCCACATCTTCTTGTTCTTCCTCAGCGATGTCCACAACGTGAGTCGTCGACAATAAATTTCTTTTCAACCTAACAAGAGTTGTCGACCAAAATAAAATTTGTAAAAACCACTGTTACAAAACACAATTATGAAGCATAACCTAGTGATAATGCTTCAAATAACTTGAAGTTCAATCAAATATATTGAAGATATTATAGATAGTATTAATTTTCGATAAACAGTTGTTGCGAAAGTATATGAAATATTTGAATGTATTTATTTCAAAAGACATTTATTAACGTGAAATGAAAAAATACTTGTGGTTACTGTTCCGAGAAGAAACGGCAGAGGATTTCGAAACTTTTTTTCGAGACGTGGGTTGAGAATTTGATTGGCTCATTGTACGTATAACCGCATTTATTAATGAATTTGACAGCATCTACGTGAAGAATTTTGTTGATGTTTTCCAAAAATGTTTCTCTGTCAAACGCTGTATTTTAAATGCCACGATATGAAGAGGACCAAGTGTGAAACCAGCAATTAATGGCAATTTAATGATGTGAAGTAATTAATTATTTGAAATGAATCCAATCTTAAACCTGTTATCAGCCACTACGTATTATCTTTATATATATTTACTTCTTTATACTATATAATAAAAAAGATATCAGTTTTCTATTATACATTTCTTTCTCTCTAACAGACAGAACAAACTTTCTAATATTAACTCGATTCTTCTGGCAATCATTGCGCAATAAAATTGTGTGAATAAAAAACAATTCTTTCCTTTACTATGGAATTTATTTCTCGAATATCACAGGCTGTTTCATTGCAGAGTTTTCCGGTACTTTGAAAGTGAAATTGCAAAGAAGAAATTCTTCATCGACGATAAACTAGCGGAGAATTTCTCGCTAGGTAAAGTTGTAAGTATATAATGTAAGAAAAAAGAGTATTCCATGGCAATAAATCTTCGGAAATAATTTGAAGCAGTGAAAGTACAAGGCCTTTGTATCGAATTCGACTTTGACCTACATACGAGCTATACAAAAGTGATTCATGCAGTTACATGTTTAACGATTATACTTTAGAAAAAATGTTAGCAGCAGACCTTTCGTGAACTCTAATATTAACTCGGCACGTTCCTTTTAAACGCTATTATTGGCATAGTAATATTGTTACGTGCAGATGATTATTATTATCTAAGAATCCCGATTATCAATTTGCAAAAAGTCGATGACCCGAATTTAATTAGATTCTTTTTTTTAAAACGTCAGTTTTTAATGAATCGTGGGTGTATGAATTAACAATGCATTAGATATCCAAACATTTCTATACATCCAATTAATTTTATTTTTTGAATTACTATCATAATTTTGCACACATTTCCACGGAGTTCCTGAAAATCATGAAATCAGTCAGTAGGAGGCGAAGCTAATGAATAAGGTGGTCAGTGGCCTCCAAGAGGAAGGCTGGTGATGACTAAGGAAGTTAGAGGAAGACGGTGCCCTGATGTATTGGGCGACACGCGAGGACGCAGTGCCTCTCAATCGATCCGCGCACGCGGATTATAGTAAATGTCCGAGTCACGTGACGCGCACGACTCGGCGCATTGACGAAGCGCACAACTATTACGCTCGCGGCACAGGCTCGTGTTAACGTCTCTTTACTATACGTTCGTGAACCTCCAAGTTTCCCTTAAAACACCCAGTTTCAAACCGTATAATCCTGGAAATAGTGTTCCACCCGTAAACACCCGAAGAAAGTATGTCGAGCTGAAGATTTCCGAGTTACGAACCACGTGTCGCTGGACGATGATGCCGCGAAAGAAAACCACCGGGTTTCACGGTGTTTTTATCAGAAACAGCAACGAGCTGAGGGTGAGTCAGTGTCATCATTGATTTTCCTTAATATCCTCCACCGTGGACGAAAATCTAAGGCCAGGGCCACGTGTGAGTCGATTTCTAGCTAGTTTGCCCTGAACTTAACCTATAAATACTTAATGAACTGCTGGTTTAAAGACCAGTTCTTCGCGAGCCTGATAACACGTCTTTATTATACCCTCACTCTTATTCTTTACGAATATATCATGATTAATTTCGAAGCTAATTCAGTCTTACTCATTGATGACGTAACTTATGATTTAAGGGAATTATAATAGATTCACGTAGGGACTGTTTTATTATCACCATATAATTACATGTTTGTATTCGAAACGTAACGGGCTTTGGAGAAAAATGATGTTCATATTACGATACAATTGCTCACGATTCTGTTCGAATTAATGGAGATCGCAGTTAGAGATAATATTGCGTAATGCTGTGAGCCAAGCCAAAATGCGTCTTTGATGTTTCTAATGCAATGCGAATCGTAAATCATAATCAACGTGTGTATATAGTCGCGCTTCGTATCTTACAATTAAAGAAAATCATTGGTACGTGCTGGTTGTAATTAGTCTTACATGCGCATCGCACGTAACTACGCCTCGGTAAAAAAGTAATTGTTTCTGGTAGTTCGTAATGGATTCCGTGGAAAAATCAATCGGCGAGTTGATTGTTGAAATCTTGCGGTTTTGTAACCTGGCGCCGGTTTAATGTTTACTGTGCAATTGGAAACGGGAAGTCTGATTATCGTGACAGGAGACGGGACATTTTATGACGGTAGAGGAACTTGATATATGAATGAATTTATTAATTGTATTTTCCATTAAAAATAACTTCGGGGAATCTCTTTCGACATATATATTTTAATTAGTTAGATAAATACTAGCTGACGGTGGAACAACATATAATGGAGTTCTATTTTGTTTACCGTATATGTCGAAGGATGTTAGGATAATAATATTATCTTAGTGTAGTTATGTTATGATAATAATGTTATATTAACATTCATCGACATGTCATATTATATTGGCCGTTGATTTTGAAACTGGTATAAATCCATTTTTTTAATTTAATATTGTGACTAATAAATTGATTTTATACCACTTTTAAAACAAAATGGCTCATATAATAATATAAGATATTAATATTCCACGGGAAATGATGTACATACAAGCATCTAGTGGTTCATGTAATATGAATACTATATTTATTTGCTTACGTATGAAATGAAATACATACATTGTTTTCCAAACCATTAGAACTCTTGCATGTTTCCATGCAATGGAAAAGCTCTTATCACTTCCTTTCGCACGCACGATTTCCGGTGGATTTCAAGCATTCTCATTGCAATAATAGTTTAGATGTCATCGGATACTCGCGAGGAAAGTTTCCACGTTTTAATAAGTCATCCGTATCAATTATTTATTACAGGAAGTAGAGTTCTCTATTCCATATTCCATATTTTATATCCTTAATTACAAATTACATATTATATGCGACACTTCTCTTTTCATTTAAATCCACCGCGTGCCTTCTTTCCGGAACCGCACAGTGAGCACCTAAGTCAAAAGTAAAATATTCCAAATAATTAAGTAAATAATTAATTCATTAGCGTCACTTTAAACGTCCTCTTATTCGGAAGTTCTAACTTAAAGTTGTGCTGCCTCATATCTTAATGAATTTATCAGTTATTATTATTCATAACATCTTATCAAAGCACATCCTTATATTATTTAAAACATTCCATGATAAAATGGACTTCAGAAATTGAAAGATGGATATACAATATCTCATAAAATTATGACATTTTTTAGTATTTTCAGGGATTAGGATAAAGTTGAAGTAACAATTGTTCTAAAGATTCTATTCGAAGAAATCACGTAGGAGTTTAAAGCACGAACCCCCATAAAACGAGGGAGATACTTTTATGGTCACGTGGCCAGTCTCGTGTCGGGAGTAGAAAATTCCATAGCTCGCATTGCGTGACCCATTGTAATTGTTAACTTAATAGGATCAACTACGAAATAATTAAGCGTAATGCACGTGCCGGCGAAATTTCAGAGGGACACTGCCGCGTGAAACTAGTTTTAAATGCCTTTAAAGAACAGATAATTGTTGCTGCTGATTGTGAGTATCTCTTGATTAAAGATGCTATTTAATTACACCGGTTATCACAGTATTCAAGAATCGATGATATTGTAGACGATTATTATTTAGAAATATATTTAACTTGATTTAAATATCCTCCGCATTCCATGGAATTTACTACTCGAATCATATCGATATAATATTAATACTATTACGATATTGTATCAATATTATTAGAGATTCCAGAAATAAAATAAATACAAACTCAAACTCTTCATGCTTTAAATGGATTAAAAACATTGGTTCTCATAAAAAAGCTGATATCCCAGAAGAATGAATTTTCTTTGTTAATCGCGTAGTAGACAACTTACTAACAAGACTAAGATTAATTGACAAATAATTGGCGGTTGTAAAACTGTTAAACATAAATCTTTGCCTCTATGTATGCGTTGTATTCGTTTTTTATTTATTCGTGCAGATCATCATTCTCCTTCGTCATTCATGATACTTTATTCATAAAAACACGGTGAATAAATAAAACCTTTAGAGTGGAAAATAAAAATTCGTGCGATAAAGATAACCTGCATAATTGTTTGATTAACGATGACATTTAATGACACCTTTGATACTTCAAGACTAAAGAATCAATATTTGTTATTATTATTATTGAATGTTTTTATATCCAATCAGTCGACTAAGTTATTATTGACTACTTGTTTACTCTTTAAGTTGGCTCATATTAAATGTAATAAATTTATGTTTACCAAAATGTTACTATTTTCCGATAATTTTCTTCACCTTCGTAATATTATAGATGATTATTATTAAAAAATATATTTATTATTTGAATCACTTACATAAGTAATTAGTATTGAAATATATAATTCAAATGACCTTATGTTATTTAATATTTAAACGGAATAATATGAAACAAACTCTAGCATCGGCAATAAATTATTAAACGATGTCCAATTCTGCGACGCGCGACATCGGTTTATCAATTGAACCAGCGGATTCCATTTTTTTTACTTGTTTGCGCAACTCCTTGTAAACTGCAATTTCAGTCTCGCGCGAAGAAGTCAGTAATCGAACCAACCAACGTTACGTACTTTGGATATTTTTTCTGAGTTTTTTCTTACGTCAATGTTCGCAGTATATAATTAAGTTAGTTAGGATCGTTAATTCATGTCATTATACTTTTCAACTGGCTTAATTGCAAATGGTTTGTTTTTCTTCACCTACGTTCCCGATTTAATTCGATACGTTTCCTGGCATCGTGTCAATTATAATCGATTATGTCCAAATAAACGGCATATATTTATACCGGATGAATATTATACATATTATAATTATATCTATTTCGTAAAACCGATGTGTATTATATCGGTAAGGATTTTGCAGGAAGTTATCAAGAAATTTATTTCCGGATTACATTGTTTCCTGATCAGAATATACGCGATAAATATTATATACTTATATTACAATTCTATCACAGTTATAGTATAGTATTACAGTCACAAGTTTTATCGAAACAGATTTAAAAGAAGCTATCAATAAATTTATTTCGGGTGGAGAACACACGACGTAAACATTATAAATTTCATAGTTATATCTATGTTATAATATTTAATAAAAGGATTTCATATCGTTAGAAATTTGTGGGCTATCAAGAAATTGGTTTTCAGATCAGAATACACGCAGTGAATCATATTGTATCTGTTTTTATTTATTTAATATTGTATACATTGTAGTTATGTCTATTTGATAATATCTATATTCCAGTCATATCTCGATCATACTCGATCATACCCGATATTAAATACATCCCAGTTATATCTATCCAATATTAAATACAAGGTGTGGCAATAAAGTAACCAGACTGATTTTTTGCCAGTTACCCGTGGCTTCTACAACAATTAGGAAGGTGGCATATTAATCTGTGTTCTTTTTTGCGTTTCCTTTTTAAATTTCAAGGTTATATGGCCGACAGTTCGGCAGTAGCATTTGTTTTAAGCAGACTGTGTATCTGAGATCGGAATTATATCGAGTGTAAGAGTATATCCAGCTTATCTCTACTCGGCATTAAAAATATCATAACTATATCTATCTTACAATATTTGATAAAAATATCTCAGATCGTTATAAACTTCGGATAAGTCAAGAACTTGATTTCCGGATGCGAATATACAATGACTCATGTACCCCGATTATTATCAGTTTTTACGTGACTCGATACGATCGAATGGCAGTACTCGAATCGGGGGAATCTCGACTAGCGATTAAGTTCCCTGGAAAACGAAATTAACATTTCCATCGAGGGGAAGGAAATTCGATCGCGTTGGAAGAAAAGTTTTGTCATTGTTACGCGTATTAATGTTTTAAGTCAGCTGGATAGCATAATGCTATTTATGCACTGGCGGAATGATCGATCGTTGAAAATTGACCTGTCAGACATCGTCGGTTCTTGTCCTTGTAACATTATAACTAGCGACGCGTAATCGAACAGCGGATTAGACTATAGCCAAGGGTCAAAAAATCGAATTTAATCGGTCGGAACCGATCGATGAAATTCTACGACTATCTTCTTTTAGAAATCCATACTCATCCCACTGTGTTTGATTTTGATTTTGTCTCGTCATGTCACCAGAAGAAATGCAAATAAATATTTTTCCCTATTTGTTTTTTATCCATGGTTTGTTTTTGAATTGTTATGTATATATGTCTACACATGTGCCTTTATTTATTTGGTGTTACAGGAAAGTATCTGTGAAGAAGTAAACATAAAAATAAATATACAAGAAGGAAGCTTTATAGTTTCTACTGCTATCTATTAATATAATCGGATAAAATTAAGGTTTTCAAATCTGTCAGTTCTCAATATTTCCTTATATTTCCGAAGAATTTTGTTATTTATATAATTTTGTGGTGTTCGAAAAAGTATTGGAAAATTTGTATCGAAACGTAGCCAGAAATATGAAAATACTAGAAGATCGAAGCTTTATATTTCTTTGTGGCCATCCATCAGAATAATCGAACAAAATTAAAGTTTCTGTGTCTCCTATTATGTTTCAATATTTCCTTATTTTTCAGTGCAACTTTAGTCTGCATAATTTCCTTTGCATTCTCAAATTTATAGGAAAACATGATCCAGGAATAAACATTATAAGAACGAAGATTTATATTTCTTTATTGTAATCCATCAGTATAATCGTATCAAATTAAAGTTTCCAATTCTGTTATTACTCTTCGATATTTCCTTATGATTCTGTACAATTTCAGTATTTGCATTAATACGTAAGATGCAATTGCACATTGTATTTATGGTAGCACGTGACACTGATTTAAATTGTCTGCCTATCGAGGAGTCCGTCACGTGCTTCCAGCACACGAAACGTTCAGTTTTAAATCGTCCTGTCGATGTACATCACATTCACGGACATTCGAGTACTCGTTACAGAATCAACGAGCTCAGTATTTACAGGTGTGATTATGCAGCAAGTTGGATTAATATTCCAAAAAACATGTTTCAGAAGCGTGATCCACGTAAATCTTACTGAAAGTAAAAATGTTAATTTCATCCGGTAAAAAATTATGCGCACTTGTAGAACCGCGGTTATAAAACAGCCGAGACTATAATTATAAAACTAAACAGCTGATGATATTTTCGTTATTAATTATTTTATTATAGAAAGAGTCAGGGTGTTTAAATATAAATTATTCATTAAATACAAAAACTGTGTTTTGATAATTGCCAAGACTAAATAAGTCTGGTGAATTTTAGTAGCAATATTTTATTTATATCCCGAATTAGGCTATCAACGTCATAAGACGGATTCAAAGCTGTTCATTTCTGGAACCTTTATAATATTTGTGAGATTCTTAAGATAAAGCAAAACACCCCATTTTTAGGAAAATCAAAAATACCTCGAAAATTTGTAAGTTTTTATAATATTTGAAAACTATTTGGAAACCTTCAGTAATTTCAAACCCATAAAATAATGATAAAAATACACAAATAAACTACATCGAAAGAACTATAATATGGAAAGTGCTATTCTACCAATGATTCGGGATCTTTGAAATTACACCATTCATCCTTGGCACACATTGAATTACTACGTTAAAAAAACTGATCCAATCCGCTTCAACTTATTTATTTACATATGAATACGTTATTATTAATGTAATTCCGCATGGAAAAATCCCATTCATTCATATACCTCAGCTACAATCAATTAATTACACAGCAATAAAGTTTCCATTCACAACTCTACGATCAGTACGTCGATTTAATCATTTGAGGAAAATCATTGTTCATGAATAACTGAAAATTCCATGAAGTATCAGTACACCGGTTAACGATTATTAATTTTCTTAATGGACATCAAAGAATGATCGAAAAGCAGGAGAAGTAGTGGTGACAGTGGTGGGGTATTGAAAATAGTCAACGCCTCGTGGTTCGCTCGCCTTTCAGTACCAACAGTTCTCGCACGCGATCATGTTTTGTTCGTTCCTTCTCTTTTGTTTCTTCGTGTTCCAACAAAACGCCACATTTTTTTTATCAAAATATATTTGACAGTAATTTCATACTTTATTTTACTCGAAACTAAAAGTGTGTGAGGAAGAATCTCTTGAAAGAAATCGGTTCTCCAACCTGTTACTGTTTTCATTTCCACTTCAACATATTATATGGTACGCCGTGGATGTCATAGGGTATCGAGCACTTCACCTTGAAAAGAGAATTGCAATAGTAAAGTGGTCGGTCGTTGAACAAATCTTGTCGTTTTTGAGAGTCGTATTTTTCAAATTCTTTGTGATTAATTGATTTATACGGAAAGTTGAAGTTCTATTGTATCGCCTCGGTTTCTTGCGTAATGGTGCCTTACACAGTCATTCTGAAAGCCGACGAGAGGAAATACATTTGAAATTCGTGCTAGGACAGTTCACGTGCGTGACTCGTGTAAGTATTTTTTATCAATTCGTGTAATTTATTTAAGAAATTCTTCCGGTGATATAATGTTTAAAATTCATTATTTTAAATCTCACGACGTGAGTTCGATTCGTTAACTTAAGGTTTGTTTGTTCTGAATTGTAATTTCGTGGAAGCAAGGATTCAGAAATCTGTGTTATTAATTATTATTTAAGGGACATCAGAAAAGGTGGTATTTACATCGCGAAATAAGATAATTAGCAGGATGTAATCAAAGTTAAGATATTAATACGGCAAGTGTTACTAATCCGTAATCAATACGGAGACGATTACTGCTTAATCATAATTTCTCAGATAAACACCTCGAATATCAGAATGAAATTGCGTAACAAGAGCAGAATTATATTTTGAAATTGTTCCAAATTAATAGCATTTAGCTTAAGTATTTAGCATAAACTAATGACTTCAAATATGTTGACTACACATTACAATCATTGCTAAAAAAATCCCAGATATAAAAATTCTTCGAGAACAAAAATAATTATTGCATATTGCAACAAAATATACTGGTTGTGTATCACTAACAATATCATAAACATTGTAAGATTTAATCATTCTCCGGTAATAATAATCATTCTACTCCATAAAATACATTCCACTACTTTATTCACCCGAATTATTATGTTTTATCTCAAAGACATTAAAAACATCCAGGAACTAAAATTTCAATTTTATTATCATTAATATATTTACGTAACGTGAGTCGTGCTAAGAATACTTGCTCAGCAATTCACTTACATAAAGGAAGTAAGAGTAACAGTACGCCAGTGTAATTGCGAGCGAATTAATATGCAACGTTCTGTTTGATTGGCATCGATAGATTTAAAGCCGTCCAAAGAACGCCGCAATGAATGCCTCGTTTATTGTAATTCAAGTTTCTGCACGGTCATCAGTTTGCTTTCACATGTGTCATTCGTCGTCATTGATCATGTTTCGCGTAGCCGACATGTCTTGTCTTCGTTTAATTCATCCTGGTGGCATTCATTATCACCGTAAACACAATGGAAAATGATTATCAACGGCGTGCGAACTTAAAACAATCTAGCAGAAACAATGGCAACCGTGAAAATCCGAACTCGATACAATAACGGTGTCACACGTTTGTGATAACAATTAGTTCATGCAGCAGAAAAATCCCACCACAAAAAAGTAACGCTTTTGAAACGTGGAACATCCCGTAATTTCCATGGGACGAGAATATTTTATTTTCTTTCGCTAATTTCCATTTACGCGCGTGAACGCGATCCGTGCGGTTGCAGTTTTGATTCTGATAACCGACGTCGTTCGGAGAGTTAATCGTGTGTGTCACGCGGAAAAGTCAGCATTGTAAACATTATTCAGGTGGATGCATGAAGGATGATCCACAATCAATTACGAGGCGCTGTTTTTTTTATAATGAATCCCATTGGAAACGAGACTTAGTGCATTCGATAGTGATTCATCGTGTGTACCAGTACGCATAATTCTTGTGAATCAGGTAACTGTCAGCGGTGTCGATAATAATAATAGTGTTACGATAGGACTTAATGACTACTTGTTTAATCGTTAATTAAATTTTGTTACTGATAGCACTACATATCTCGTTATTGGAAATCGTTTTTCGAGCGTTTTGCATTAAATAAAAATTATTCGATAAGTCACACATGATGTATACTGAAATACTGTGATAAGAATAGAAGCTTGGAATGAAACGAATCCAAATTACTAGGTGAAAAATTATCTTGTAAAAATAGTGTTTTGAGGCATCCACGAAAGAATAGTAGAGTCGATATGATAATATAATATATTATCATACATAACTTCCGCTAGTTTGACCTATGTAATATTCGTATAACGAAAATTCTTAGCTTAGCATAAACAAATATAATAAATCATTCAAAGTTTGACGGTAAGAAAATAAAATATTGGTGTTAGTATTAAAAATGAATATAATATAATATAATAGTTGATTCTTAGTTGAACGTATTATCCACGTCACTCTTTCTCCAACCATAATTGGTTTTAATTCAATAGTTCTTTCAAATGACTCAAGGACAACTATATTCTAAAAACTTCTGTAGAGACTGCCAAGTCACGATGACTTTGAACATCGCGCACATTAATTCGATATTTCGTATGATATAGAGACCAGGTGAATTGAAATTCAAATTTCTCGGCTGAATATTGTTCCTGAAAATGCATTAAAATTTTCACATCTCAATGAACCGTGGAGTTTTCAAGAATATTAAGAGAAGAACACGAATGCCGCGTATATGAGTCGCGTGTTGGAATTTCATGACGATCCCGCAGCTCGTTATTACATTCTGGGCATTTCATTCCCTTAGCTTTATTGATTCCGTGGAGAATGAAGGGTCAAGTAAAAACGCATTACTCGCACGATCGGCATGAAATGGGTCATGAAAATAGTATTTCAAACACGCGAAAGCCTAAGAATTTCCTGTTCATCCTGCCTATTCTGTTGCAACCCCATTCTTTCTAGCAAAACAGTTATCAATTAATTCATACTGTTTATCGAATAATAAATGCCTCCGCGCTGCAACTATATACTATATGAACTACCAAAATAAAATCTTAAAAGTTCCCTCTATTTTTTATGTAACGAAAATTGTCAGATAAACTACAATGTAATACGTAATTCAGAATATATGGTATGAAAATAAAACGTTGGTGTTGATATCGAAAATGAAATTTCTTAGAAATATTATTTTATTATGCAGGAATTTAGAATATATGTAACATATGTAATAATCGAATCTTCTCATACTTTGGGAATTAATTGATCCCAGTGGATGTCAATTACTGTTTGAACATTTTTCCTGCTAATTTTAATTACCGATTAATTATATAATTAGTTATGTCTGCAATATTCGTTACATCAAGTGGTAAATAGTAATCTTTTCATTTTGGAGATTGGTTTTTAAGCTGAATAACGTACATTGATACAATATTTAAGTATGTAAATTATGTTCACTATTTACATTTCTTGTGGAATAGTGCGAAATAGTTTCTAATTACTGCGGTTAATTACAATCTCGCACCAACATACACCGTAAGCGGCTTACTAATAGATACGAACAGGAAATCCAAGTTCGCAATGATTATGTTGATGGAACAAAGGGAATGTCGGGGAGGTTAGAGCCTTGATGTGGAAGTTACATAAAGATATGTAGTATCTGCGTATAATCCATAACTTATCGCATTACATTGCACCACATTACGTCAAAGACTACGTAATGATGGAATCAACCTGCTAACAGTGATTTAAAAATCGTTTACCTTATTAAATCCCTGAAAATAGTAATCTGACATTTACTAGTATCCTCTTTATATCGGAGGTTTTATTGAATTTCATATCGTCTTGTCCTGTACAGAACTACTATTTGAATAATAAAAAATATTATTAGTTGTCAGATTGTTTATAAGTTGAAATCTAAGTTCTATTGGAACCTTAAAGATTTCAATGTCCCAAAATGTGCGGGTGGATTATCTCGAGGTTATTGTATTTCAGAATTTTAGGTGGTCCTTGTCCCCCTCGGTTCTTAAAAGAACTGTTTCTTGAGTACGAAGAGTGATTACTGATCGCTGAAATATGGAAGTTTCCGAGAGGTGAGAAAAATAAATAAAACATGAATTTCATATCGTATCATATCAGTCACTTAATCTACTTATTACACTATTTCGCACGTGTTGCATTATAAAATACTTGCATAATAATTATAACATTCTTAAATGATAAATTAAACAATGTTTTAATATTCTTAAATGTTTATTCGTGAGTGATACAAACTTAGGAAGTATGTTTAATATTAAAATTATATTCCACCTGTTGCACAGGTACGGAGATCCCATCGTATATAAGAAACAAAAGGTCTGCAGTCTTCGAAAATTAGGAGGTAAAAAAAAGCCAAGCTCCAAAAAATTAACGAACCCCTTAATAGATATTATTTTTATCAATATTTACATAAAATTTGATTTTTACATTTTATACCGTAACGTAAACGATTGCACATGATAAAAACAGCTATATAAAAGTGTGATTATCACTCTTATCAATGCACACATTTTTATCTTTTCCTCTATATATCATTCAAAAATAAATTATTACAATACGTCTCGATAATGTTTTTCATATGTAATTTCAATAAAAGTACAGCTTTTACTTCTGCGCAAATGTCACGTTAAGGGGTTAAAGAGATAATAAAGTTCGGCGGGTGACAATTCGGGGACTTAAATTTCCAGACATGGTACCAGCACGCGTTGTGCTGTACATGCTTTCATTTTCGGGATTTCTTGTGTCGTTTATGATGAGAACGGACATCAATATCGCCATGGTGGCAATGGCGAAGTCACCACCTACGCCAGCAAACACTGCAACCTCCACGGTGGACCATTATTGTTATGCAACTCCGAATGCATCCATGAGCAACACGACTGTGATGAACGCGGAGGTAGTATTATTGTAAATGTATCATAAGTCACGTATTATACTCTGGTAATCCAAAAGTTCGTGAGGTTTTTAACACGTAGATTTTTAATACTTTTACCAATATAATAATAATTATTCAATGTAGAATACAAATTTGTAATAATTGTTAAATTATTAGACACGCTTTGAATTATAGTTTTAAAATCCATTGTGATTACTGTTATATCCCTAGCATTAATATTCTATTTAGTTCTGTATGTTTTTTCAATGTTCTTTATTCAATAATCTACTGGCCGTTTTACATAAAAATTCCACTAAGTTCCTGCAAAAAACTAATGTAAATCGCACGAACTTTGTAAGCAACATTCACTCTTTCCGAGAAATTGTTTACGAATTAAAGTATCATTAAAGTGTATTTTTCATTTCTTTAAAGGGATATTAATTACTAAATTGTTTCGAACGAGAATACGTAGCATATTATCAAAATATTCTTTCACAAATACCGAGGATGCATTCACATTTTGATATTGCAAAAATTGAGTTTAATCAATGTAATTTAGCTTTAATTACTGGATTATTGATTTTAATCTTCTCAATGTCATGAATTCATATTCTTTATTCCGTTGACATTAAGAACTGTAATTTGAGTTCATCCGGCTGATATTACAAAAGGAGATAAACCACTCGACAGATATTAAAGTTGTATAGTCGAGTTCTTAGAATACCTTCGATAAAATACATTTACGTGAAATAATCTTCTTTAGAAAAAATCATGCAACACCTTTCTCACTCGTATTACACATTAACCAGCAAAACGTTTCTTCTGAAAATTGATTGTAAATTAATACCCTTGCGAAAAAGCAAGGACATTTTTTATGATATCAATATTAAACTGTTATCTTTCCTATGATATTAAAATCAAACATAAATGAATATGTAAGTCGTACTTCCTGGAATTGTACACGAAGATATCCGTAAATCTTTCTTTGCCAGGAACAAGGTGAATTCGAGTGGAGCCCCACGATACAATCCGCCATCTTGGGCTCTTTTTATTGGTGCTATATATTGTCCCAAGTGGTGGGTGGTGTCCTGACCCAATATTTCGGCACTAAAACGGTTTTTGGTGGCTCACAATTCGTGACTGCAGTCTGCAGTTTATTAATGCCGGCCGCCGCGGATATTCACTATGGTGCTATGATAATGCTTCGTAGTATACAGGGAATTGCCAGTGTGAGTAATAATTGAGTTTCACACGCACACCAAATAAAGATAACACGCGTAAAAATATGCCAACTAATTGTACAACAATATTTATTTCCGTGTGAAAAATATGAGTGGGCCAGAAAATTCTGTAAAGAAACGACACCGAAAGAATTTTCTTTCCCGAAGATGGTCGTTCGAAGCTATTCGTGTAATGCATACAATATTTTCCGTATTATCGGGATTAAAGGCAATAATTAGATGGCTTGTTTCCTACGGGACACCTTGTGTGTTGAATTCTTCAATTGCATTTGTATTGACAAGGAATACGTTGATTTAGGGACTCACTTGGCCGGCAATGTATGCCATTGTCGGACATTGGATCCCCCCGGAGGAACGTTCCTGTTTCATGTCTTCCTTTCAAGGTGAGTTCCTTATCAGTTAACGCTAATAGAAGTTTTTGTGTGTTACAGTGAAACTTCGATACGCTCGTAACCATGTTGTTGTAGGAAAAAATAATCGATATCTACATATGTGCGCGCATATGAATATAATATTCTGGCATTTATATACATAAATTATTCGGGATTTCGATATCAATGAAAGACCTTTCCTTCTCTTCCTCCGCCACGCCTATCTAAAAGTATTTGATCCTGTGATACTAATTGCACGCTTCTTTCAGAATGGAATACGGAAGTTCGAATGAGAAGCAATTAACTTACTGCTGTATTATGCTTTTTTTCAGTCAAAATTCACGTCCGGACCAAGAAAAGAATTTTTTTCAAAAACGAAAGAGATTTATTTTTGCATAGATACCGTTACGATATACGACACGTGAAAATTGTGATTATCGTGCAGTTGTAATCTTAATTGATTTTGATTGGTTTAGCTCCACGTGGTTGTATTCGCCGGACCGAGGGGTATACTCAACAGCGACCGCTCAACAGCATGAGAATGGCCGAGTATACTTCCAGCTGGTAGAATCAGCCGGGTTCTACGATATGCATATTGTATACACAGTTTTTAATCATCTTATATGTGTCAGTAATGTCTTTGAAAAATATCCATCTGCTTTTTTTGTGACACGAGATAATCTTATCATCCTTCTCACTCAAACTTTCCCAGAGATGGACCACGATGTACAATACTTACCGTGATGCTATCGATTGTAATGAATTTAATCGCGAGTTGTCAAAGCTTTCAATAATATTTCTTTATAATATTATATTTTTTATTACATCCTAATATCATTCATCGGCATACCCTTGGTACGTGTACGTGATAATCATCCGTTTGCTACTTTTTAGTTAATTTTAATATATCTACAAATCAATAACTTTCTTCCCTTCCCAATATACAGAGTTGGCAGAAATACTTCAGTTGTATTATTCCATTAAATTGGCAGCAAAAGGATTGTACATATAATGCATGAATTTGTTACATCTCATTATGCATCTACATTTATTATTAACTTGTACTAATTTCCCGGAAAAATATCAAATATAAGTCAGATTCTTCTAATTCAGATCGAAATAATTGGAGACTGGACTATTGGCATTTTTCGTGGTTAGAATCGTAATCGGGAATTTTGGTGATCCAGATCTCTGTGTGAGAGGATGTCGTTCATTTTGCAGGTAGAATAAGTTTCACGCTCTTGATATTTCCAGGTATAGAAGTTTCATTGTCCCACTAAAACAGCTTCGTCATTGATCATGATCATCATCCGTTCGTACTAAGTCTCTACTTGGATCGCTTTACAGGGTGCAAATAACACGGTGCAGCATCGAAGAAAATGATCCCTTGGGAACGCATGAAAATCGTACACGAGCCAAGGCGAAGCCATTCGACAAGCATCATGTTTCAGCTTCGTTCTTCCGGGTCGTGGGGTGAGCCACTCCTAACATCTAGATTATCTATATTCAGGGTTCAGCATTGGCATTGGGTTGACCTATCCACTCTGCGGATTCATCAGTGCTCATTTCGGATGGAGAGTTGTCTTCTACACGACCGGCAGTATTGGAATGTTCTGGTGCCTTTTCTGGTATTTCTTCGCCTTCGATACACCCGCGGTACATCCGAGAATATCCCACCAGGAACTCCGTTATATTCAAGAAAGTGTCGGGCATCAGGTTCTTAGTTCGAACGAGGTATCTCTCTCACGATAGAATATGATTTCAGTATCATCAGCTGAATTATTCTACCATGTGGAAGCTGAATAGTGTCTAACTAAGTAGACTAATTTCGTAGAGAATTCAATAAACGTTTGTAGATCAATACCATGCATGGATGAAATTAGCAGATTCGAGATACTGTGATGTGTCAGAAAGATTAGGAACCTCTTGTGTATTATAGTAAATTTTGTCAAATTGGAATTAATTGGTTACCAAGGTCACTATTGTGCACGAATGAAATTAGCAAATTGAAGATTATGAAAATTTAGTCGAGAATCGAGAACATTGAATATTAATTAAAGTTTATACACGTGTATTACATCTTCTTTAGTATCTACTTGATATCACCGTTGTTTATAATTCGCGAGGCTTTAAACAAAACTTCCTTGTGTACAAAGGATATGCCAGTACCATGGAAATCTATTCTTACCTCCTGGCCGGCATGGTCAATCGGTATAACAACCTTTGGAAGGATATGGGTTCATTACGTTTTTATCATTCCTGGGCCAAGGTACATGAAGACGGTCTTAGGATTCGATATTCAAACTGTACGTAAATATTATCATTTCCACTTTCTACGTGAATCGATCGAATTCTTAATAAAGTGGTTGGTTCATTTTGCTTTTAGAATGGCATTCTATCAGGGTTACCATTTATATGTAGCTACTTAAGTTCCGTCGTATTTTGCTACGTCGCCGATGTCCTCGTCACGCGGCAGATCCTATCCTTGACCAATGTGCGGAAGATATTTACTGCCCTTTGTAAGTTTCCATTTAATATATCGAAGTTTTCTCTGATTTTACTAAAGAATTATATTATATTATATGATGTAAGGACTTTGAATTGTGTTGCCATAACGGTATTACAACAAAACTTGTTACAAATGTCGCTGTTTTTTTATATTTCAGCACAAGTAGTTCCGGGGATTTTAGTACTTCTTATCGGGTACCTGGGCTGTAATATCATTCTCGTTTTAGTAGTGTGGTTTATAGCCGTTACGTTTATCACCGCCGCCTATGCAGGAGCAATGGCCAACATAGTAGATATAGCACCAAATCTTGCTGGTAATTATTATTTTACAAGCTCGTATTTTTCCAAAACCCAAAGAATTATTTTCTTGAATTTTCTGCAGCGATACCTAAATATTTGCCGATGCTTTGCTCTTATAGGTCCAGTGCTAGCATTCGCACAGACGATTCACATGACTGCAAGTTTCCTATCCCCGATAGCAGCAGGCCTGCTCACCCAAGAAAGCGTAAGTAGCAAATTTTAAAAGCAAGTCTTCTATTAACAGCAAAAAGAAATTGAATAATTTGTTAAACCATCGGGTTAACATGATTTTACAGCAAGCTCTCGATGCCTGGAGGAAAGTGTTTGGGGTCACAGCATGCGTGGCATGCAGTACATACGTGGTTTATCAAATTTTCGGTACCGCGGATATTCAAGCTTGGAATTATCCCGATAAAAAGTACCCTCAATCGGTCCAGGAAGATTCGCAGCCTCTGAATGAGTCTCCGAGAAAGAACGGGAAAATAGTACGGAGTCGGGAGAACATTTCCGAGGAAGCGTAACGATGATCCCTTTATTAATTCCACCGACTCGTTTACCACGATTTTTCTGGCCACTTCTCCCGATATCCCAGGATCCTTCGAAACAGCAATACGGAAGGAAAGAACTTCGTAGCTTACATATAAACGGAAAGTATCTATTTTCAATAATGCAACGTATAACTGTACATAGAAACACGTAGTTAATTGTGAGGAGAAGTGATACAGAAATCAGGGTATAATATATTCGGATCAGGGATGGCCAGTATTTGGAAGATTGAAATTAATGTGAAAACAAATGAAATTAAACGGTATAATTACACTATTCGTGTTGGTAGATATAATTTAATGTTAATCGTTCGTATTAATTTATATTAAAATGTTAAATGATGAGTGTGCAAATATTTGTGGTGCTTGATTCGTATTTATATTAAATTACCAAATCGCGTGTTTTTGGTCATCCCTGCCTTAGAACATTAAAACATTAATAAGGGATAAATATTTTTACGATGCTAATCGTCTCAGGAAACACGGAAACACTCCGAAGATTTTCTTTTGTTCGTGTCAACTTCTCGAGGTGGTTTTATAAAAGCAATAAGCACAAAAGCTCGCAGAAATAACTATAACAATCGACGTTTATTCGGTATGGTCTTTGCATCGTGTCACTGTGATCAAATCTTTTTCTTTAATCGAGATAATAATCGCTAAGTCTCTAGGACGGAAGGAGATGGATCTCGTAGAGGTATTAATTCCTTAATCTCGTTTCAAATGCCGTTCTATTTAAGTTTAGTATTCAACTGACGACGTAAATGAGGGATTAAAGTTTTTATTACAATTATGGTAATCATCCATTACCAAGAGTATCGCGTTGATGCTCGAGAGCTACTTACATTATAAATATTTACAGTGCAAAGATCGTGTTAATTATATTAGTTTACGGTCGCTGGTGATATTTTCTGTACAATGTGAAGAATGAGTGTGTTTACCTTCGACCGGAGGGACTGTCAACACTGAGCCTGTCAGTGTGAACCGTTTTTGCTAAAATAAGAGTTTATTTGCATTCCGTTGATAATCACATTTTATATTGCTTCCAAATTCTTCATACGCCATAACTTATAAAGATGACATTCGCTTAACATTTTAGTTGTTTGGAAATTTTTAAATGGAATTTTTTCTTTTCTAAATTTTGCAGCCACTCGATTTAAACAAAATTATATAAATAGGAATATGTCCTATCTTTCAAAATAATATTTTATGTTAAACGAGGTATGTAAGCAGATTCCGACGATCGAGGGTAAAAATTGTTAAAACTTAGTACTTCTAAATACTTAACAGTGTTATTTTAAAGACACGAAAGACAGTAGAATAGAAACAAACTACGATACAGAAAAAGCGGATACGCTGTCCTCTACTTATCAGTGCCTTGGAGTAGGTACACGACTCAGTTTATTTACACAAGTGCATTACCGAACTTCTAGAATATAATTCCTTTTGTCGTTCCCAGAAATGCAACAATTTAGATAATCCCGAAATATTTATAGTACAACTTTAATCTCAATTCTTAATTATTAATATCCACTAGTCGCTGCCTGTTGTAAATCACTTTTGTTTACAAGAATCCAATGTAAAATTCAATTTGTTCTGTTTTCGTTCTCTCTAATTTTAGTGTACTTTCAATTGAAAATTACTAATTAATCATTAATAATTACTTTAGTACTGAATCCTACGAGATGAGTCATGCAAGTATTCTGCTTCATACTTACTTTTTATACCGCACTCAATTCATTCTAACGATCATTATCATTTCATCGATTATTCTCTTGTATCCCTGAGTAAGTTAATTTACACGAATGTAATTATTATTCTCTAGTACAATAAGTGATAAGGAACCATTCGCGAGGATGAAGTTTATCAGTGCTAAGATGAAAGCAAATGAAGAGTGTAAATCTCATTTATGAATATCGTGTAAAAAAGGAGACATGAAGTTCACGTATATGTGGCGACATAATTTTGCAAATTATGAATTCTCATCTTTACAAAATTATTGATATTATACAAGTTATATATACGAATATATAACAACATAATAATATAACGTTACATAATACAAAATTTATATTAAAATATCATAAAGTTATATAATAATATAATTGTGTCATTAAAACTTAGTACTTATAAATAATTAACAGTGCTACCTTAAAGACATGAAAGACAGTAGAACAATATAATAATGTTATTATATGACATGATTTAGATTTAAAGAGAAAAACGGCTAATTATGAAAAACAAATATAATGAATCGCTTATTATTTATAATTATTACCAGTTAGTGATATAACTAGGTTTCACTTGAAATGTCAATCGGTGCCACGATATACGTGCTTCATTTCTGCTACCCAATCACAATGATTAAGAATACGCTCGCGATCCGTAATTGTAAAGCATTTTTTATATGCAATTAAGAAGTTTCTTATTGTACACACAAAGACAAGTTCATTGGGAAATGAAAACCTTGGAAAAGTCTACTTGAGTTTGTTATATGAATTCGTCATCGTTCTCGTCAAATTCGTAGAAAAATGTTAATTACAAACCATGACTAACGGTGTGTTTTGAAATATTACATTAACTCGCAACGTGAACCGTCTGAATGACAGGAGAACAATCATGGCACACTTTATTAATATGGAATATGATTAAGCAAGAAATATAAGAGTATATATAATTATATACATAATTTCATTAAATATTATGTTTTCCTACGATCCATGCTCCTTGAATAATTTTTAATAATTCTTCTACAAGTATCGGATTTTAGTAAACCTTTCGAGGGAAAGGTGAAAAAAGATGTTAAATATTAGTGATTAATTTGTATGTTTAATTTAATGTTTAAGTAAAAGATAATTACGATTTTAAGCATAAAATTAGATATCTATAAGGGCGAAGTGTTTTGTGGAAGTTGGATTTTTAAGGCGTAACTGAAGATGGTGAATTCAGTGATTACAGTGAATTGCGCCTTAAACAATAAATTTTTATGAGATAATACAAAGTGAAAAATTGGATGATAAGCAGTGCATCGTGGCTAATGATCAATTGAAGAAATTACTGTTATTTCTAGCTGTGCAATCCTCTGAAAATATCAGATATAGAATTACTACAAAATAATAATACTAAGAGATATCCATTTTGATTTTCGAGTATATAAAATTCACATTATTAAATTTGACTGTATCCAATTACGGTTTGGTTTATCTTATAATTAATCCTAATATCGATATGAAAACATTTTTGCAATTATTATTCTAAGTAACAACCGAAAGATATAAGGATATAATGCAGTTAATTACGGTTTAATTTATCGTACAATTAATTCTAATATTGATATGAACAATTTTCGTGATCATTACGTGAAGTGACAACTCAAGGATGAACAATGATTCGAGGATGACGTTCAATAATTTTCGTAAATCCCAGTATACGATTTATATAATCACCTTCCCTATCGATTTCAGATAAGAAGATGAATTTTTTAATCCAAATGACGTTTTCTCGAATTATACTTCGGAAGCGAACCGCTTGTTTGTTACATTATAATGCTCCATTGAGTGCTTACTGACGTCAAAGCTCGCAAGTACGAAGATTAGATACGAAACGACCTAAATATCTCACTTTGATTTGCACGATAGGAATCATTCACATGACGCGTAATTGCGACGAAACCGAGGGCTACGAAGTTATGAATCAGGAAGCGCGCGAATGTTTACTAATTCCGTAGAGGTCCTGACATATTGCTCCGGTTCAATACTGATCGTTGTGTAATATCGATCACCGATCAATTTTATGTTCGCTTTTCCTGCTTCGAACATTCTGTTCTCTTCGAATCGCATCGATCCCGATTTCGTACTCATATCGTATTCGATATCA
Source organism: Nysson spinosus (assembly GCA_910591585.2). NCBI lineage: Eukaryota > Metazoa > Arthropoda > Insecta > Hymenoptera > Crabronidae > Nysson > Nysson spinosus. The sequence continues at coordinate 10,449,275 of OU342832.1, forward strand.
CGATTCTTGACTGACTAACGTCAATGTACTAACTAAGGCTACCATATTTATCGAGATATCTTTTGTATCGGAAGATGTATATAAGGCAAGCTAACGTGTTTTGCTAATCAGTGTTGTGCGAGATCTTGATTTCGAGCGTATCGAGTATAGGAAGTGTGTGTTGGAATATTTTTCATTTAACAAAATGCGGTAAGGCCGTTTCTTTGGATTTATCCTGGAGTACCATTTAGAGAATATTTTTGAGTACCATTTAGGGATTATTTTGTGTTTACGGGCAACTAAACGGCAGTACATCTAATAAAAGATTAATATTATTCTCCTATGATTCTTAAAAACTTAAAATCTCAAAAAGTTATATTCTTTAAATTCTCAAAAATTCGTTACACTTTTAAACACATATTCCCAAAATTGTTAGAAACTTTATATTGTTGTGAGTTAATTATTTAAGTTCACCAACAAAATAATGGAGTTCAATAATAATTATTCCGTCCATTTGAAAAATAGAGACTCTATTTCAGATCAAGATTGATTCGATATATACTAAAATTAAATTAGTGCTATTTGGACGAATTTGATTAACCGACACGCTCAAGAATTAGAAGTTAGAATTACATCAGAATATACTTGATGAAAAATATTTCAGTTTTCTAATGGTACTCGTGGTGTCAAAAATGTTCAACATTATCCCATATATATTCAGAAATATAGGTTTTTGCACTTCACAGGCTCTGGTTGTGGTTGACTTTGTTTTTAATTGTTGCGGTTCTCGCTTCGGAGGGTTCAACTAAAAAACAAAAGCGTAGCAAGAGTGTTGAGTCTCAAAGCAATTCGGGGAAGAAGAGTAAACAGGATGGAGAACAACGTTGGAAGTAAGTTTCTCCGAAATTATCCTTTTTATTTGGATGGTTAATTAAATATTATTAATTAAGTAGTAGAATTATTATTCCTGATAAGATCTTTTGTTGTTGGTTGTCGTTCTCAAGGACTTAGTTCTTATCGACTGTCTCGTTTTGTTATTAACATCACTATCAGCAAACTATTTATATCTTTATCTTTGTTTTGAGGAATTCAGATAAACGATGGCTATCGTTGAAAACATGTTAGCTTCGATAATTTTCAGTACTTGATAAAAAGTACATTCCCTTCAAATATAAGAAAAAATTGGAAAAATTAATAATTTGTAACGTTTCAATCTTTCCTTAAATCTCAGAAACGAGGGAAAATCGAAGGGTGTCGAGAAAAAGGAATCTTTGAAGAAAGACAATTCGAAGAAGGGAAAGAAAGGTTACGCAGACAAGAAGAACGAAGAGGCCAATAATTTGTCCGAAAAAAATGTGGAAAACCAAGAATCAAAAGTTTCAAGGAAGAAACGCTCAGACACCAAAACATCCCCAGAAGTGGAACTCCAAAACTCCGGAAACAAGGAAAATTATAAAAACAGCAAGAAAGTGTACAATAATAAAGCAAAGGATGCGAAGCACGGATCGAAAAACAAAGAGAACTTCGTAAAGGATTCCAAATATAAAAAAGGTGCCGAAAAATTCACTGAAGAGGACCTTAACAACAACCAACATGCGGATAGCTCGAAGGAGGAATACAAAAAGAAACCTCAAAATAGTGGCAAAGGAAAAAGTACTTGTGGATGTGAAAAATCACAGACACAGTCGGAAGATGTGCCTGAAACTCGCGAGAAGAGGTCCGTGGAACAGGAAGCGGAAGTTGAGGAAGAAGTCGAGGAACCCACAAACATGGATCTGGAAGTCGAACAAGAACACGAAGAAGTAGAAGAAACCTGCTCGAAATCGGAAGGCAGTGAAGACGCAGGAAACAACGAAGAAGTTGAAAATTGCAATGCGTGATCGCCATAAATATATGAATAATTCATTCGCTTTTAAAGTTACTTTTCCTTTTAAGTCACATGTTATCAGTGAATCTGATCAGTGAGTCATTTTTCCAACTTTTGGACTCTTCCGCTTTGGGTAGGATGAGGTCAGAACGAGATTAGGTGTTAAGTTATATCAAACCTTATTTATTTTAAATATCTAACGTAGGCGCAAAAGTTTCATTATAATTTCTTCTTATTCTTATTTACAAGGGTCGGGTTTTGCATCGTTTTTTCAGCGGCTTCTAGTACCAATCTGTTGCCACATTCATAGCACTTCCTGCAAGATATGTTTAAAATGCACATTTTTATAATTTTATACATCTTTGAACAAAGTTATACTGTTTTGAAAATTTTTAAATGTAGGTTCATATACAGATATGATTTACGTAAGACACTCACCAATTGGTTTTCCCATAAAGCTAGCGGCCCAACCAGTTCCCACGTTATTCACTGTCGAAGTATATTCTACGAAAATTCGATCGCCTGCAGCTTCAAATAATGCCGGATCATCCTACGAAAATCGAACAATATTAAATTTGATAAAATCAAATGGTGCAGAAAATATTTCACTTTCAATGGAATAATCAACCAATTTCAATCGCACTGAAATTTGGTCAGAATTATTTACTTTTTCAATAGATTGCATCGAAAAGCATTTATCTTATTTCATCTGACAAAATTGAAATTTCCACATTAATGAATCATCGATGTGTAAATAAAATTATTCTCCTGACAAAAATGTTTTCGGTATCTTATTTCGGATAGAATGAGTTTCATTTAAAAGAAAGAAGTCAATTCATCCTGAATAATTTCATAATAATATATTCCTCTAACTATTTTTGATTATTTCGGTAAATATTTTTAATTAGTTTCTGCAGCTATTTTTAGATTAATTCCTCCAAATATTTTCCTGTAAGTATATGAAATTTACTAAATGTTTAAACTTACTCCTCCGCAATAAGTAGTGCGCAACAGTCGTTCCTCGTTTGGTAAACCGTCATAAATCTTGACATTATTATTATTACAATTCTTCTTGGTGCCTATGTCAAACATTTTGAAATGTAAATAAATTTTAAATCCCCGTGGTACGCTTATGTCCCAAACACACACGGTGTTTTCGCGATAAGAGTTCGGATAAAGGGGGGATGTAAATACTCCGCCATAATTAAATATTCGGCCACCGCAACCACGACCTGTAAATACAAATTTTGTTGTTTCACGCATATTTATTCACATATTCTATTAGATTCGAACTTCAGTTTCATAACATTAAAAAAACATAGGTGTTGAAATGAAGATTACAAATATCTGGAAGGTGTTAATGATTATTAATTAAGAGCATACCTTTGTTCGTAGTTGTATAAGTAATATCGTAATTTTCATAAGAAACTCCTCTCTCGGTCCAAGAATGCAAACTTAATTTACTAGTGTTGCTGAATATCGGGCTGGGTGTTTCTACGCCGCATAGATTAGCCAAAAGATTTCCATTGAAGTCACCGTCACGAACCTAGAAAGGTTCATGGAAAATTTTATATTCCAGTAGAAGTAAACCTTTATCGAATACGAGATATAACTAATAATATAACTCGCGTTATCTAATCGAGGATAAAATCAAGTACCGTACAGTGCTGGAAACAGAAAACACGGTGAATTTATGAAAGATACATAGGTATACCTTTAAAAATCAAACTCGCCAATTTTGCACCTAGATGGTCCAAATCGATGGTATATGATGTATAAACATATTATAGGACGATTTTGGGTCGGAAGAAGCAGTTTAAAAATGTTTTCGGCCAAAAAATGGGTCGACCCAAAATCGCAAAAATGTGAAGGGGTATACCTTCAAAAATTGTCAAAAATTAAAAGTCGCCAAAATAAATTCTACATGGCCCAAATCGATGCTATATGATGTATAAACATATTCTAGGACGATTTTCGGTGGAAAGAAGTCGTTTAAAATTTTTTTCTGGTCAAAAAGGGGTCGATCCAAAATCGAAAAAATGTGAAGGGGTATACCTTCAAAAATTGTCAAAAATTAAAAGTCGCCAAAATCAATTCTAAATGGCCCAAATCGATGCTATATGATGTATAAACATATTCTAGGACGATTTCTGGTCGAAAGAAGTGGTTTAAAAAATTTTTCTGGTCAAAAAGGGGTCGATCCAAAATCGCAAAAATGTGAAGGGGTATACCTTCAAAAATTGTCAAAAAATTAAAGTCGCCAATTTTACTCCTAAATGCCCCAAATCGATGGTATATGATGTATAAACATATTCTAGGATGATTTTGGGTCGGAAGAAGCGGTTTAAAAATGTTTTCGGCCAAAAAATGTGTCGGCCCAAAATCGCAAAAATGTGAAGGGGTATACCTTCAAAAATTGTCAAAAATTAAAAGTCGCCAAAATCAATTCTAAGTGGCCCAAATCGATGCTATATGATGTATAAACATATTCTAGGACGATTTCTGGTCGAAAGAAGTGGTTTAAAAATTTTTTCCGGTCAAAAAGGGGTCGATCCAAAATCGCAAAAATGTGAAGGGGTATACCTTCAAAAATTGTCAAAAATTAAAAGTCGCCAAAATCAATTCTAAATGGCCCAAATCGATGCTATATGATGTATAAACATATTCTAGGACGATTTCTGGTCGAAAGAAGTGGTTTAAAAATTTTTTCTGGTCAAAAAGGGGTCGATCCAAAATCGCAAAAATGTGAAGGGGTATACCTTCAAAAATTGTCAAAAATTAAAAGTCGCCAAAATAAATTCTACATGGCCCAAATCGATGCTATATGATGTATAAACATATTCTAGGACGATTTTCGGTGGAAAGAAGTCGTTTAAAATTTTTTTCTGGTCAAAAAGGGGTCGATCCAAAATCGAAAAAATGTGAAGGGGTATACCTTCAAAAATTGTCAAAAATTAAAAGTCGCCAAAATCAATTCTAAATGGCCCAAATCGATGCTATATGATGTATAAACATATTCTAGGACGATTTCTGGTCGAAAGAAGTGGTTTAAAAAATTTTTCTGGTCAAAAAGGGGTCGATCCAAAATCGCAAAAATGTGAAGGGGTATACCTTCAAAAATTGTCAAAAAATTAAAGTCGCCAATTTTACTCCTAAATGCCCCAAATCGATGGTATATGATGTATAAACATATTCTAGGATGATTTTGGGTCGGAAGAAGCGGTTTAAAAATGTTTTCGGCCAAAAAATGTGTCGGCCCAAAATCGCAAAAATGTGAAGGGGTATACCTTCAAAAATTGTCAAAAATTAAAAGTCGCCAAAATCAATTCTAAGTGGCCCAAATCGATGCTATATGATGTATAAACATATTCTAGGACGATTTCTGGTCGAAAGAAGTGGTTTAAAAATTTTTTCCGGTCAAAAAGGGGTCGATCCAAAATCGCAAAAATGTGAAGGGGTATACCTTCAAAAATTGTCAAAAATTAAAAGTCGCCAAAATCAATTCTAAATGGCCCAAATCGATGCTATATGATGTATAAACATATTCTAGGACGATTTCTGGTCGAAAGAAGTGGTTTAAAAATTTTTTCTGGTCAAAAAGGGGTCGATCCAAAATCGCAAAAATGTGAAGGGGTATACCTTCAAAAATTGTCAAAAATTAAAAGTCGCCAAAATCAATTCTAAGTGGCCCAAATCGATGCTATATGATGTATAAACATATTCTAGGACGATTTCTGGTCGAAAGAAGTGGTTTAAAAAATTTTTCTGGTCAAAAAGGGGTCGATCCAAAATCGCAAAAATGTGAAGGGGTATACCTTCAAAAATTGTCAAAAAATTAAAGTCGCCAATTTTACTCCTAAATGCCCCAAATCGATGGTATATGATGTATAAACATATTCTAGGATGATTTTGGGTCGGAAGAAGCGGTTTAAAAATGTTTTCGGCCAAAAAATGGGTCGGCCCAAAATCGCAAAAATGTGAAGGGGTATACCTTCAAAAATTGTCAAAAATTAAAAGTCGCCAAAATCAATTCTAAATGGCCCAAATCGATGCTATATGATGTATAAACATATTCTAGGACGATTTCTGGTCGAAAGAAGTGGTTTAAAAATTTGTTCTGGTCAAAAAGCGGTCGATCCAAAATCGCAAAAATGTGAAGGGGTATACCTTCAAAAATTGTCAAAAAATTAAAGTCGCCAATTTTACTCCTAAATGCCCCAAATCGATGGTATATGATGTATAAACATATTCTAGGATGATTTTGGGTCGGAAGAAGCGGTTTAAAAATGTTTTCGGCCAAAAAATGGGTCGGCCCAAAATCGCAAAAATGTGAAGGGGTATACCTTCAAAAAATGTAAACAATCAAAGTCGCCTATTTTGCTCCTAAATGGCCCAAATCGATAGTATGTGATGCCTAAACATGTTCTAGGAACATTTTAGGCCGAGAGAATGAATGATACTACCCGATTATGTATTGAAAGTAAACTCACTTGCAAGGCGTTCTGCGTGCACTCTTCTCTATCATAGAGCCTGAATTGATTGAAGTACAAAGAAATTGTATGATTAACCGGTGCAGTGATTGTTATCCAACAGTCCGTGAAACCTTCATGTACAATTCGACCTTGTTCGGCGGTGTAATTTCTATCACAAGTTGCAGTGCCATATTCAAGTTTAAAGCCACGATGTCCGGCGGTATCCGCTTTGAATATTATTTCTACCTCGTTCGAAGGTCTGCAATAAAATAATATACATTAATATCCCACGAAGTAATTACACACTGCATTAACATGCAAATTGTTTTTAATTTTCACAAAGAAAAACATTAATTACGCATAATATTCGTGAGGCAGCGCACTACCGCAGTATTTGTAGGACGATACCGGCATCCTGCTACCCTAAATCAAATTGGGAAAATTTTGTTTAAAAGGTACAATTAAAAAAAACAAAATTATATTATGGAGTGTGTTTGGATAATAATAATTACAGTTGACATTAATATGGGATACACTGCAGTTCCACTGTAGATGAAGTTCTCTCCGAAACCCTCGTTAATATACTTCCGGTTCTGGAAAGAAATAATTAATTTTTCTTAGACAACTAATAATCAAATATTATTGCAAACACATTTCGGAACTAATTCGATTTACCTCTTTGTCCGTAATTTGTAAATATTCATTTTCACATTTGCCGGAGTCTTTCAAATCGAAATCCAAAAATCGTATTGCGAGTCTATCGTTAAATTCATCCGGATGTCGAATAATCCAACGACATCGTGTTCCCGGTTCATATGAGTTTGGATAATTTGGTGACGTCAGGATACGTTTCGTTTGGTTGATAAGTCGAACACTAAGGCCACATTGTGCTTCAAAATTTACGTATAAAAAACATTAATTTTGCATATTATTATATATAATATATCATAAAAAATCTATCATATCATATCACGATTATTAGCCACTTGTTGGAATCACAGCTTATTTAACAAAATTAATTACAATTAATTACGTAGCAGTGATTAATTGTATTAAATTAGTACAGGCATATTAGTTATTTAATAATTATTCTAATGATAATTAATATGGCGATCATTGAGAATTTGTATGAAACTTTGTTGAATCGGTTTATTACTTACAATCTACCGTTTCTATGGTAGCTGTAAGTCCCTCGCCTTGCACGGTTCCATCACTGGAAAATCTTATCCAAAGCAAATTCGCGGAAGATATTATTGGTGCGAGTGGTATCGTATTTCCACAGAATTTTCCAAGAAGTTCTGAATATGGTCCACCGCCATCATGGATCTTGTGAGTAAATAGCAATTAAAAACTTGAATTAACAGTTGAATATTATTATATTTACTTAAATAATAATAATTAAAGCTCTTATTTAACAGCGAAATATCATTATGCCCAATTCGAGAATAATAATTAAAAACTTTAATTGACCTTAATAAAACCGTAATTATTGGTTAAATATTATTGTTTCACTTCGACTGTAATAATTAAAAATCTTAATGAACAACTGCATACTATTATATTCACTAAGAGAATAATAATAAATAATTTCAATTAACGGTAAAATATTATTATTTCAATTAATATCATCTTCATATTATTGTAGCTTTTGTATCTCCATATTGCAGAATAAAATTAAACTCACTTCCAAGTAATCACCAGTGCACTCATTACTCGATTGTTGTCCAGTGCTATTAATTGCATTTTTAATATCCATACTATTAATAGTGAATTTGATATTCTTGGTGGGGTCTGCTGTCACAACCCAATGACAGTCTTCTAAGCTGTCATAAGTCACACCTCTTTGAGTTTTAAAGTTTTGGGTTCGGATCGAAGTCATATTAATCTTCCCTCCGCAACCTGCCGCGGGGCTCTTCGTGAACAGAACCTAAATTGATAAAACACTTGGATTATGCGTATCTTGAATTTCAAAATACTGGACCTTGAATATACAAACTTGATGTCTAAATTATTTCTTAAATATATAATAATATTAGGTACAAATTAATATTAAATATATGAACTGAAACACGAATTTTCCGGACAACTGTATATAATAATTACCTTTGCTGAAAATCCATCGTATTGACCTGAATGATCCGAGACGAAATTAATCACCATGGAATTAGAATCTGATTTCATTACTGGTAAATTGTCCGTCAAATTGCCACATAAAAGGCCTAATTTCTTCTCCGGTTTCATTAATTCTCCATCGTAAACTTCGACGGTGTCAAACATGCAACTGAAAGACAAATATTATATAATTACATGTAATATAATTATAACTCCCTACGGCTATAGTTACGTATAATATAACTATAGTTATGTATAAGTGTAGTTAACTATAATATGACTGTAACTATCGATGTTTAAAGTTAACTGTAATACAAGTGCAATTAAATTCATAATTACTTAGGACTGTATTCGAGAACGAAGGATTCAAAGCGCACAATGACACTGTCTCCTGCCGGTGCTTTAACAATCCAGGTGCAATTCAAACGATCAAAATAACTTTCACCGTTCATGAAAGGTTTAATGTCTCCAGGTGATGTTAAAATTCCACCGCATCCTATAAATTAATTAACTAAATATATTTGTTGATTCACAGTTAATCAGAAAAGTATTCTTTCATCTCAGGTATTAAACGAATTTCCTGTAAAAATTGTAGTATTTGTTCGATAAAGAAAACCATCATATTTATAAAATCTTATACGTCATAGTGAAATCAAATAATAAATGTTTATTTCATTTATATTTTGATTGAACTTTGTATTTCCAAATCTATTATTTTTCATAAAATTCGTTTGGCACCTAAGGTGGCCGGACACTTTTGTGACCATCTGTAATTCGAATGATGTCATGTTTTCTAACACGTTGTGATGAAGATATAAAAATATGATATATATCTTATTATTATAATTATGATATATTGTATTATATTATAGATTTTTGTCCATACTGTTCAAGAAGTATTTAAACTGGAAGCCGGTCCGCTGAATGAATTTATCAGTTTTGAAAATGATCTCCATTCGTGAATTCGATCTTAACAATGGCGGTTTATTGTCACCGCACCATGATCGTGTTTCCTCCTCACCGGCATACGGATCATTAATAATCGCTGTCACATTATCAAAGCGACAATCTCCGCGACCTAAAAAATCATTACTTCAATAATATACAACTTAGAATTAGTAACATTAACTAAGGAAGACGAAAAATTGTCGCCGTACGTATCACTTATCATAAACATATAATTTACTTTTTATCTTAGAATCATAATTAGCCGTTTCTCTCATTAAATCCTAGATGATTAATTCAGAAGCAAATATAATTAGCAGGTTCAATTATGCACGACACTTTTACATATATAATTGATTAAATACCCCTCTCCAGTTGGAAGTCCGTGAATTCCACGATCATATCTTCGTCAGGTGCAATCAGAGTGTAATTGCAGAACAAATTGGACCGATAGAAATTTGGATAGGACGGTGACTGAATGGTTCTAATGTCACTGGACACATTGAAAACACCACCACAATTTTCGCTCCACAATGCTCGGAAACCATCTCCTTGAATTGCTTCGTTTGTGTGGAAAGTAACTTTCATGCGATTTGAAGTAGAATTGAACGGCGGTGGTGCATTTCTGCCGCAAACTTTTCCGAGGTTCCTCCATACATCGCGATTATTCGCATCTTTCACCCAATCGAACACCTGTTTCATTTATTCGTATTAGTCGAATTATTCCGATATTTCGGAATTAATGTCATTATATACTCATAATATTAATATCACATATCATGGGTATACATATAATAAGCATTGCGCGATTGATATTAAACCGACAAGTAATTAATAAATTAATTACCCCACCTGTAAAGTACTGATCATTCACAGTGTTGATTAATCACATATATCGAAATTAATATGAATTAATAAAATAACGATTTACTTTATTAATGAATTTTTATGAATCAATTTGAATTAATAGAATATTAGAGTCAATAGTATCTGACTCAAATAATTAAGTGAAATTAAGTCGAATAAGTTGATTAGAAAAATGTTTCTAAACAGACCTGAATGTAATCATTCTTGCAATCGGCACTGGTTTCCAGATTGAAGCGATCGACGAAAGCTAATCCAATATGATGTCCATTATCCGCTGTTATTTCCCACGTGCATTCAATATTATTTGGATATTGATTGGAAACCCTGGTATGGGAAGAATATTGGAATACTTATTAATTTATTAATACACTCGCGATGTTTCGATTCGGTGTCTTTTACATGTTTTATTACGTACGATTTCTGTGCTGCTGAACCGTCATTACCGGGTGCACGCGGGGAGGAGATCTCCCTGCTGTTTCCACGTAGAGCACCACCGCAACCATTATTCGCTAGTTCTAATTTGAACTCGAAATCATTCGGCTCCCCGGCGGCGAAGTACTCGATCCACAATCGATTCGAAGTACTCGTGATGTTGTAGGGTTGAATATTGCCGCAGAATTTACCGAGTTGCGGCGATTGTGGACCGCCATTTCTGAAGTGTTATTAACAAATTAATCAATCGCGCTATTACGTGGGTTAGAACGATCGTTGGTACTAAAACAATATGGATTGACAAAATGCATAGTAAAGTAATTAATAATATTTAAGTACAATAGTAGTTAACAATAATATTACAATATAATTAATATTACTAATATCATAGTTAATAAATAAGTCAAAATAATGTGCAATAATAGCATAATGCTGTAAGAAACAACTACTTTGATCAGATGCTTCTTAATTAATATCATTATTAAATGACTGTTTCTGATGTTATATCTACATGAATATGAAATCATTTCAGAATTAAAATGCCATCATTTTGAAATTGTTTACCTGACGGTGATGTAACCGTTATCACAACTGCCCAAATTTAGTTTGGTGAAGTGAAGTTTTATCATCTCCCCTGTGTCCGGATAAAGAGCATTCCAAACGCAGTTTATCGGGTACGGAATATTCTTCGGTGACCGTATGGTGTGGGTGGGTCCCAACAACATCCCCCCGCACGATTGCCATTCGTATTGCAAATGGAAATCCATTTTCTTTCCATAAGTGCCATTTAGAATCTGAAATTCAGGTACTCCATAAATATTGATTATGATTGCTCATTTTCTCGTCAAATTGGGGATTGACATTACTTCATCATTTTTCGATTATCATACGTATTTTTTGACATACTTAAAGAGGAGATAAAAAAGTTTTTTAATACAATATATACAGATAAAAGAGATCGGTTATAAAAGAAATAAATTTTCAATGAAAATAAAAACTTACAGTAAGTTCGTTCGATGGGAAAGGACTTCTCAAATATCTGGGTTCCGATGTGTTTCCGCATATCATACCAATATCTAATTTAAAAAGATAACATTAAATAATTACAGTATTAAAATTCATATTCTTTACATAATAAAAATTAAATTCTTAAGTAACACTACAAATATGTAATATATGTAAAAAAGCTCAATATCAGGCACATTCTCATGCAAAGCCCCGAAGACCAAATAACCGGGGAAATAGTAGTATTTTTGAAGGACATAATATTAAATCAAATATAAATTCTATAATATGTATAATATACGAAAATATCATAAATAGTCAAAACAAAATAGTGACCATTAATAACCTAGTGGGTTGATTTGACTAAATGAATTCAATAATAAATAGCTAAATAAAGGTATAAAAATGAATCTCACCGGCGATCGAAATATAGTGCGAATAGAAACAATATCTCGTATTTAGGAGACCCTCTATTCCGCCAACCATACCGTTGACTTTTACTGTCAAACTTAATCCAGTATCGTTGACACTATTGGCTAAACTTTCAGGTGGCTTCATGGTCCATTGGCAGTAATATGAAGATTCATTGAACGGCCTCGTCGTTGGTCCGGTTAATGTACCATTTAATTCGGTTATCACTCCACCGCAGGCTAAAGTCATTATTAAATGTAGCATTTCCTCCACATTTTTTATATAAAACATTTTTAAAGGAAAACACTTACGAGCTGGTGCCACAGCGGAATAACGAAGTTTGAACCCTCGATATCCAGGCGATGACCAATAACCAATCATCATCGTGTTACCAGAACTTCTTATTTGATCCGTGCTTTGAATTTCTCCTAACACCTTAATTCTTGATTTGAATCGGAAGTCGTTGTAGAACTGTGGAAGAATTGGAATAATTAGAACAAGAAAGTGTCAATATTAGATGATGTTTGTAGAAAGGATTCTAATATTATTCATAATAGAAATTGTTTGTAATGGAAATTATTTGTTAAAGAAATAATAACCGAAATTGAATAACTCGGCCTTGCTTGTCCCGGAGTGCCAACGATATCTAAGTCCAGTATGTCAACGACAACTTGATAGCCCTTTGGCAGTTTAATCCTCCAATCGCAGTATCTGAAAATATATATCATGTAGGGAAACTATATTTAATTTCTTAAGTAGAAAATAATCGATACGCGAGGTCTAATTATCGTGGAAATAAATGGCAAAGTTAATTATGATGAATCACCTGGAACGTGGTCCGGGATTAGGATGTCCATTCGACTTAATTATTCCTGACATCGAAGTTATCTCCCCGCCGCAAACTAGAAATAAATTATAATTATGCGATTTTTAATTGAGTCAAACAGAAGATAATAGCATTCGATAAATAGCAACAATTAGATTACTTTTATTTCTGGGAAATTTTAAATAATGTAATTATACCAATATATGGATATATAAATATATGAGTATGATAAGCGGATATAATTGATGAAAACTAGTTTAATAAAAATCATTTAATTATTATACTAACTTTCTCTGTTAGCTGTAAAGTTGAGGCTGAATCCTCGATAGGGTATGTAATCTCTGTCATCACTTTTAAATATGATGAGGGCTTCGTTAGTGGATGTTTCGATGAGGGCAGGTTTTGTGATTCCGCAGAAGTATCCTAAATCGTTATCTGTAAAACAAAGTTAAGAATATTATATATAAATTATATTTGCATCTAGGAAGTAAAAGGATTCAAAACCTAATATAGCGAAATAAAGTGAAATTAAACAATTTTTTCCTCGAGACTAACAAATTGAAACAAACTACGGTATTTACAATAGATGGATAACAGAAAATTACAGCAATAAATACAAAAAAAGTGTTTTTGAAAAAATATAGTTAATGGATTTTACTTTTGTAACAACGAGTTATACAGGTTCTAATATCATATAGGGATTCTCTTCCCCCCTCTAGTTTCCGTGTGCGTTATTTCCAGAACTCCACAGTAATGCGTCTAATTATACTTTATTGTTAAAAATATTGATTATAATTTTCCACTCACAGTCCTCCGACTCCGCAGAAGTTTTCTCTAAAATCTGAACGTGATCCGTATTCTGGCATCTCAAAAAACCAGGTAAATGGAAATCACGGAAGTGGATTTTGAGAGTGTGATCCGTAGGTGCAACTATCAACCAATTGCACGTGACTTTGTTTGGATAAAACATTGGATAATTTGGAGAATTAATCACTCCACTCGTGCCTCTTATTATTCCACCGCAGACCTCTGCAAATATTTAACAATTTTGTCATCCATTAAATAACACATTTAAATTCTTCAGAAGGATGAAACCTTAAACTATTTTCATTAACTCAGGACACACTATTTCTATTAACAAATAATATGCATTTTGATTAAGTGAATATTAGATCATGGAAAATATAGTAGTTTAATTTACACCATTAAAATCGGCCTGATAATAAGTCAAATTCTATTGTTTCAATTTAATTTATTATCATTTAAATTCGTAAGATTCTTTATACTTGCAATGGAAATATTTCATGCGCGAGGACCTCATTATAAGAAAAGTCCCAATTTGTTTATTTAATTTATTATAATTTGAATTCGTAAAATGCTTTATATTACCAATGGAGCCATTTCATGCTAAATAACCCGATAATAGCAAAAATCCTAATTCATTACAATTTGGTTTAATAAGATTCTTTATACCTCCAATGCTGATCGTAGCTCTAAATCCATTCATTGGTTCCGGTAAGTCTGTGTAGTAGTGCACGTACAACATATTACTGGAAGTTGACATACTACTTGGTGCAACGTCCCTGCAATATCTTCCTAATGATTTCGAATGTTCCGTTGCACCGTCCCTTACTTCAACAAATTCCCTTGTACAGCTGAAAATAATAAATGTCATTAATCTGTTAACCGGGAAGTTCTTCCGAAAAACGACATCAAGCAGGTACTTTCGATGAGGTAATAAAATAAATCCGCGTGATATATTTATAATAGCGACATATATATGGGTTTGACTGTTCATTACTGAAATTTATACGTATACAAATTTGAGAATTACGAGAGGAATAATTATCGTTTAATTCGTAAGCTTTGAGAAAAGTGTAGATTCCAATGACGAGTTAATTTCGTTTAAAACATACGAAATTTTAAAACACGGCCCCTTTATTGTTTCGAAAAATAAATGTTTTCATAGTAGAATTATGTAGTGAATGTAATATTATATAGTGTAATATAATTATCTACTATTACGTTAAATAAAATTGACCATACTTCGGGCTGTAACTTAAATCGAATCTATCCACAAAGTGAATAGAAATTCTCTCTCCAGCTGGCGCCATAATTTTCCAACTACACTCGGAATAAAGTGGCGGCATATCCGGATAATTCGGTGTTTTAATTTCCCAAGTCTTATCCTCGCTGGTCAAAATGTGTTCACCGCCACAGTTCATGCTAATTTGGCTGAAATCGACAGAAAGTTATATTAATAGAAATTCTTAGTTTAAAATGTAATTGTTCCTCCATTTCCTTTTTGTTACCTGTATGTTAACTTGAAACGAACATTGGGCCTTGTTCCCGTTGCTTTCACATAAAGACGATTTCCTTGGGTCTGCAAAGTTGCTGGACGAGTTTCGCCACAGTATTTTCCGTCACCGAGTATTGGGGATGTTTCCTCTCCGCCATCTTTTAACTAGAAATTTGATTATAATATATGATTTTAATAAAATTATGAGAGATATGGATAATTGCTATAATCGCCTTACTATTAAATATAGCTGTTACTACTAAATCTAATTATTGCTATTAAATACAACTTACTATTAAATAATTATCTGCGCAAGAATGTTCAGCTGATCCTAATATCGACATTTCAGTAATCGAAACTTCTATCTTTCTTCCTGGTTTTACTTCGACTGTCCATTCGCAAACGAAATGCCAAGTTCGGACCCCTCTGACCGATGTTGTGTTATCAACCTCTATCACTCCGTTCGGTCCTTCCAATTTACCTCCACATTCTAAGAATTTTAAAACACGAGATTCCCATTATTTCGAACAATTCATTATTTTTAATCATTTCACGATTCATTATTTCAGTATCAATAATAGCGTGATGATGTTGATCACAGTTATCAGCTATTTTTATTGAATTTATAATACCACTTTATTCCTTTTGAAGTTATTAACTACTTTTCTTACTAATTATGGTTTATTGTTATAGTCAAATTTCAATTATTTCGATTTTTTTATTTCATTATTCAGTCATTAACATTATTTATCTTCGTAAAAATTCAGTCAAATAAAGAATGCAAAAAATGCAGGCAACCCTCATATTGTTTTGCGAGACTCAGATTACATTCTGAGTGCCGCGTTGTACAAAGGTTGCCTGTATGAAAAATGTTCGAACATTACAAATTCAAAACTATCTTTTTACCTCGATAGACGTACGCGCTGAACCCAGTTTCATTGAGATAATGATCCGTCTCGAAGATCACTGTCATCACGTTCGAAGTTTCGACCAGCATCAGCGACGAATTAGATAAGCAGAGTTTCTGTTCCAGAACTGCATTTGCGGTTGACGTCAGTGCATTTCCGGAGTAAACCGAAAGTGAATCAGCTACGCAATCAGTGGTTTCTTCGAGGTTCATGGAAAGCACACGTAGAACCAAATGTGTTCCCGGAGGAGACGTGAAGATCCAGGAACATCGGAGATTATGTGCATATCCGTTTGGCCAACCAGGTGAGTGGAAATTGAATGTACTTCGTTGACCCGATATAGCTACTTCCTCGCTGCAATTCGATACTGCAGACACGACAAAAATCGTAATTAATTAATACATCATTTAACATTTTTATCGCACCATTCTTATCCACGTCGTTTGACTAATGCACATAAAAATATAATAAAACGATCATTGATTCTGTGTTTAATGAAATACGGCTGTGTTACGATTGTGATTTGCAACTAAATAGCATTCCTAACGAATGGTATTTCATTTTGTAATTATTGCATGGCAAATGTTGAAAGATATTTACATTTAACTTCGAGACTGCCGTCAGTGGAACTCGCCGCAACCTGAAGCCACGTGAGATCAAACCAACTACCCTCTCTTATGAAATCTGTCTTCATTTCGATGAATGCCAGGTTGCTGGTTGTCGTTATTGGATCTGGAGTAGCCAACCCAAACGATTCGCTCAGAACTGGAGCTTCATTGTCGTATCCATCGTATACCTGCCAAGTTAAGTGTACCCAATGTGTTAGTATTTAATTACAAAGCATAAAAAGAATCATCGATTATCCTAGTATAGAATTAGCATCATATGTCATTCAAATTATCACGGAGATGTCTCATTAATATTTGTCAATTATTATACTTGCTAGTTATTAGTTTAATTCAACGGAACCAGCCTTTCAAACATAAAACTCTAAGAAAGAAAATAATATATACTATAATATATAAAAGATTTGCTTGTTTGTCTTTTATTTATTAAGGGGACGACCCTGTTCAATTTTTGTCTGCATATAGTATAATATATATATAGAAAAAAAAGAAATTCAGTAGAATAGAAATGATTTACTTACTTTGAGAAAAGCGCTAGGCGACGAGCCCATTTCTTCAATAAATATGTCTTTAATTTCAATTCGAATTGCCCATCCGAATTCGACGGTGATTCGCCAAGTGTTTGTTCCACTTGTTTTCAGAGGTAATGGATAAAGAGGGGAAGAGATGCGTCCTACTGGTCCCTCGAGTTCGTTTCCACCCAAAATGTTGTACTCGCCGACGAAGCCTTTTGCTACTCCTTCGCTGTCGCTCTTGAATTTGATCCACAATTTGGTTGACGAAGTTACCGTGTTAATTTCAGTGCCGCAAGAAGTGCTGATAAGTTCTCCTATTCCGTCGTTCTCTCGAATCTCCAAGTAATCCAGATCACAATTTTCGCTCTGCTGAAGTTCGAACTCGGAGAATGTTAATGTGATCCTGTTACCCGGCGAATTATTTAAGATCCAAATGCATTCGGAATTCAAGGGATAAGTATTTGGATATCCGGGTGACGCGATCGTTCCACGCATCGAGGTGTAATTTCCGCCGCATGCTGAAAATTTGTTTATAGACTTATCTATGTCCTTATTCTATATTTGTATCCTATATTTTGTATTCAATATTTTGATTTATATTTCTCTCTATATTTTATCCATACTTTGATTACATTTCTACTTTAACAGTAATTTCAATTTCTTTACGTCATTTATATATGGAAGAGAGAATATATGATATAATAAAGTGGGCATATTTTACCTGCATTCAGGGAAGAATAAGTAGCAGCAAAGTATCCAGCAAAATTGTAACGCGTGTACATATGCAACGTAAGTGCATTGCCGGTACTCGTGATCGGTCGCGGTGCAACATTGTTGCACCATTGGCCAAGTACAGGTCCTTCCTTTCCTTCACCTTCGTAGACTTCAAGGTGATTCCAGTAGCAAGGATCACCCCAAGCTGATAGTTCCCCAGCAGGATCAATTTCCATGTGAGTGAAAGTCAAAGTCACGTGATCCGCTGTCAAAAATACAAGTAATATTTAATAATATTTAGCCCGTTAAACTGGGAGTTCTTCCAAGAAACGACACACCGCGGGTGGTTTGAATTTTGTAATAATATAAATCCGTGCAATATATTTATATTTACGACTGTCTTATAATTATAATTAATTTCGTTCCTAAAATTTGTACGTATCAAAATGTGAGAATTATGAGAGCGGTAATTTTATTTTAATACGTAATCTTCGAGGTGTCTGTAGATTCGAACGAAGTGTTAACTTGTCATCTTCGAATAACAGGTCAATAACATTTAATAATTGATCATAATTAAACATCTCAACAGAGAGATCCAAGTCTCATATTATTTCGATTATTAAAACAAAAACGGCTCGATGCCAGTAATATTAAATTCGTCGACAAATATTTTCTACTAATTTGGATTATAATCTTGAAGATGGTGGTGCAACGGAAACTGGTTAAAGTAGATGATTGGTTTACCTGGATCTTCTGCAACTAGAATCCACGTGCAATTTGAATTCTCACTATGATAAGCGTCTTTTACGGAATGGCTTAGAGCCGCAGTGAGATAACCCTGGTCCTTCACAATAATACGAGCACCGCAAGCTCGAGCATATTGTGCTTTGAAACCCTTTGCCGATATTATACTGTCAGTTCTCATCACAATCAGCATCTCATTCGTGGTTGAAATGTAAGAAGGTGGTAATTCATTTCCACAATGGGTTGCAATTAATGACGTATCTCTCGTTGCTCCATCGTATAGCTATAGGAAATTGTTCGTGGTATGATTGAATCTTTTGTTAATGAAATCTTGGAAATTAATATTATTACTTTCATTCGTGAAATCTTGGAAATTAATGTTATTACTTTTATTAGTGAAATCTTGAAAATTAATGTTATTACTTTAATTAAAGAAATCTTGGAAATTATTCTCAGATCTGTTAGTGAAATGTTGGACATTATAATTACTTTTGTGATAGAAATCTTGGGAATTATTTTTTATATTACTTTTGCAAGTCAAATTTTGGAAATGATTCTGTGATATTACTCTTGTTAGTGAAATATGGGAATATGAATATTAATAAAAATGGAGGGATATGAAGAAATATAAAATTCACAGGGACTTAGTAGTCAAACTACCTGAACGTAATCGTCGGTGCAATTCCTTGAGTGCTCGGTGTCGAAGTCGAGGAAGGTAACATTAACCACGTGGTTTTGGTCGACTTGCAATAACCACTCGCAAAGCTGTTTGTGTGGATAATTCTTTGGATAATTAGTGGAGTGAATTGTTCCAAAATCACCGGTAAATCTACCACCGCATTGAAGTGGCACACTGCGATAAGTCGCGTTGAAACCACGCGCGGCATACGATGAATCCGAGTGGAATTTCACGAACATCTTGTTTCCGGTACTAGTGTAAACTACCGGTTTGTCGGAGTAACAGATTTCGGCCAATGCGGGTGCATCGGTTACGTCGCCTTCATAAATGGATACCTTGTCGAAGTAGCAGCCCTTTTGTTTCTCGGTGTTAATCTGAACAATTATTATCCAAATAAATAAAACAAAATATATAGCACATATAAGTGGATGCGCACCGTGCAAAAAAGTCTGCGAACTAATTAGTGTGTGCTTCGCAATTGTGCAAGTGTGAATAAACCGTGTAAATGTGAATTGTGTGAAAAGATCTCGTGCACAAGGATGTAGAAAAAGTCGGGAAATATTTGGTGAAAATCACTAACATCGTGGAAAGTGATCTCGACGCTATGGGTGTAATCAACTTCGATTAGCCACTGGCACTCAATCTCGTGTGGATAAGCGGATGGATAACCGGGTGAAGTAAAACCACCCGAAGGTTTGGTGAGAAGTCCTCCGCAACCATCTATCTGCCATTCCAATCGGAAACCATTAAAGTCATGGAACTCTTGGCCAAGGAAGTTGATGAACACTTGATGTTGGGTGGACTGAATTCTTTCCGGGATTCTGCTTGATCCGCAATATTTTCCCAGTCTTGTGTTCGCTGTGTTTTGCGTTCCCTCCATTATCTCGAGATAACCCATATCACAACTCTCATCTCTTAAGCTATATGACACCTCGAAGTGCGAGAATGTTATATTGACTTTATTGCCCAATGGCGCGTCGATTGTCCAGCTGCAGTTAACATTGCGCGGGTAGTTGTTCGGGAAATTCGGGGATTCTATCACTCCGTAGAAACCTTGGACTTTGGTGTGACAGACTAGAAAAACAATGTTTTATATTTACAGTTCTCGGTTTATAATGTAAAACAATTTTTATCTTTTTGGTCATTGATTTTGTTATTTAAATATTGGAAGATAAATTTGGTATCATCGTAATTGGGTGGTCTGTTTTATATAGGGCACACTGCATGATATAAAATATCTAGTATTAATAATATTTTTTTGAAAAATAATACATGTTCTAATAATATAAATATAAAAATAATACAAAATGTTTTATAAAAAGTGCAACGTACGTGTTTCATATTTCAGATGGAAACCTCGGCCAAAATTGGTGAAATCACTGCGAAATCGTACAGTGACGGAATTAGTCAGAGTTTGAATAACTCTCGCGTGTTCGTTGCCGCAATATCTTTCCCGATTGGCAGTCCTGTCGTTGCCTTCGTATATTTCAATGTAATCGAATCTGCATCGACTATGTTGCTCGAGCTCAAGATCGACTATTATCAATTGCACCACGCTACCCGCAGCCACGGTAATCTTCCAAGAACAATCAGAATTTTGTGCATATGGTTGTGGATAATTTGGTGATATAATATCACCGTTGGCAGCATTCAATGAACCACCACATCCTGTGAAAATAATTATATTGAAATTAATTACGTTTTTCATATTAAAATATCGTATGCAATGTTTAGGGGTTGAAAAATATTTTTACCTTCGGTAGCAGTATCCCAATTAATTTCGAATCCTTTAGCTCTCCTGGATGTGTCGGATACGAATTTCAAGTACAGTTGATTAGTTTGACTCACTATCGTGCTAGGAATAGTCGTTCCACAGAATTTTCCTATTAAAGGTGCGGAATCCCGACCACCATTTCTAAAATAATATTGTATTACAATCATAATTACCTGAATGTGAATAATGTGAATCAAAATAATCAGGAAACTTTGACTAATTCATTAGATTATCATTATATGGTATTATATATTATTTAGCACCGGCCCCAAATTATAAACTACTACAAATACCCATGATTATTTATAAATTCATATAAATAGTACATAATGTAATTGCATTAGGGTATTAATATTAATTTTATAGTTTTGATTATTTTTGTTTATGTTAGAACAACTTTTTATCTGCTTCCAATTTTACCTGATTTCCAAGTAGTCGTAAGTGCAAATTGAGTGATTTTCCAACTCGAAATTTTTAACTTGGAGCATGACTTTGTGTCTGTTTGTAGCTTCGATTACCCACACACATTCTCTTGTATTCGGATATCTGTCAGGGTAACCTGGTGTTTTTATTGTTCCGACAGCTTTGGTATAATGACCACCGCAAACACTCGTGGCATTAATAAATAAGTAAGAAGCTACGAATCCTTCCGCAGTCACACTCGAATCCGTGTTGAAGACTACAGTCATTGTATTGCTCTGCGTCATCAGGATTGGTGGTTTCGTTGATCCGCAATAGCTGTAACAAATATTACTTACATAATTTGGATTTCATATTTTCAACACCATTGTGTTTTAACAGCGTCCATTCGATTTGCTATATTGAAAAATATATTTCTAAAATTAATGACATATAACACCATTTTCACAAACATTTAAGTGAATATTCGGCAATAAATGATTAATATTTGTTATTTTATATGTTATTTGCAAGTGGAAAGATAATTTATGACATTCTGGTTAAATATTTTATAAATTATCTAATGGATAGAATTTTTTGTATACTTTATCGTGTATGTATGATCATGTGCGGGTCATGCAGATTAATTTGCAGTTTGTTTCATCCAGATCGGACGTTTAGTTCCGGAGATATAACGATTTAAAGTTTGTGCACCTGTTGACCAGACGCGTGGGAAAATCTTGCGGACCGTGGGAAAATACCTGACCTACCTCATGCTCGAAAGTCACGTGACTCTCTGAATGTAGGTCAGCCGGTAAGTAGAATGACCACGTGGCCGTAGTAGAAACAGCTGAACAGCAGTAAGTCATACTCGGGCTTTAAAGCCCAATAGGCGAAAAAAGAATTCACTTCAAATCGCGATATCTCCGTTATTATTGAAGATACGATGAAAAGTTTTAGATAAGATTTCTTCCGCAAGGATCAACGAAAATGGTGCAATAAAGAAAAAAAAATCTGTAATTGTTTATTATAATGTTATGAGCAACCAAATTTGGTATTCGTTATATTCGATTTCTTATGTACCTTATAGTCTATTTCTTAAAATTTTCGAATGATTCTTAGTTATGTAATGTATTATTATTGTACTGAATTATTATTATTGATTTTCAATATTGTGATTATTTAGGAGCTGAATCTTGTTAACATGCAATAATATTAAATCGTAATTAAAGTATCTGTGATAGGTCTCAGTACTCACGTGCCCAACAGTTCTTTTTCCGGTGAAGTATAATTTTCGTAGACTTTAACATAATCGTTTCTACATCGCATTTGTTGTTCTAAATTGAATACGAGGAATGTTAATTGTATCACGAATCCTGGCGGTGCTACAAAAGTCCAAATACATTTTTCATTGTTTCCATAAGATCCATCTTCAACGGGAGACTTAATTGTTCCTGGACCCGACTTGTACAATCCTCCGCATCCTAGTAAACACGTATGAATAATAATTTAATAAACACTATCACTTTTAAATATCACTTTTCATTTCAAACTAAAGAACACCAGGTAAATTATACTAATAATTTCTATAATAATTTGAATCCGTACAAATGAGAGTATAATCATTTTAATGATTTGAGTATAATTATTCTAATTATTACGGATTACAATGTCCAATTCATTTTAATAATATTAACAAATTAATTTCAACCGTTACGGATGAGAGCATTATAATTTCCATAATTTTAGTATGATAATTTTGGTCGTTGCGGGTAATATTCCTTAAAATTTCAATATAGCATTTTTAATCGGTACTTACTCAGAGAAAGTGTCGAATAATTAGCTTTGAAACCTCGACCTTCGTCACTGCTATCCGTTGTAAATACTAGTGACATATAATTATGTGTTGAATAAAATGGTTCATCGGGTATGTAACTGTCATCGCCGCACAAAGTAGCCATAGCGGTGCTATTCACATATTCGCCATCATAAATTTTCAGAGAATCAAAGTAACAATCAGGAACTACAGTTCCCTCCATATCCAAGTCTTCTATGGTGAGCACGATCCTTTTCTCAGGGGGTTGTACTATTTCATAGACGCAGGTCCTCGAACCAGGATAATTTTCAGGATACATAGGAGATTGTATTATTCCAGTTTCCTCGTAAAATTCACCACCGCAAAGAATGTCGTAACTGAAAGCGAAACCTTCCCCTTGCAGGGTCCAATCGGTGCTGAATATGATTAACATCATGTTCGAAGTCGTCTTGATGACCGGTGGTAAGTCTGACCCGCAGTATCTGCCAATCAGGGGAGAGTCCATATCGCCACCGTCGTAAATCTTCAACGATAAAAACGATATTGATTATTATATAATTATTATATAATTGATCGATCATTTATCTTATATAAGTTTGAACATTTCAATCGGTTATATAAATTTGGAATATTAATCGTTTAAACAACTGAGTTAAATTAGCAAGATTCCTTTCACACAAGTTTTTAATTTTGAATCGTTACAATGAAATTAGTCAAATTAATATGATTCTTTTGACGGTAGATTACAATTTTTACCGCTCAAATAAATTTATGAAATTGATGAGGTTCTTCCGACGGCAGTTTGGAATCTTTAAGCGTTCATATTAATCTGGATTCTTTAATCGTTGAAATAAATAAATTAAATTAATAAAGTGACAATAAGATCAAAATCAATTTTCTTCGGAATCAAACCTCGCGTAACACTATTCCCAAATAAATTACCTCGACATAATCGGATGCGCAGCCATCCGAATCCTCGACGTCGAACTTCATCCACGTTGCTTTGATGCGCTCTCCGTGAGGCATTTGTATCTTCCATTCACATTCCATATTTGCCTCATACGTGGATGAATATTTTGGCGATGCAACAGTGCCAGTTGGTGTTGTAAATACTCCACTACAACCAGGTGTGCCTAAAAAAGAATATTTGCATAATAAAGTATTGAAAAATACAATTAAAGTTATTCTTAAAAAAAATAGATTTTAATCTTGATCAAAGTACTTGTTCCGTGAATAAAATCTCCTCTAAATGATTACTAAATAAAATGAATGAATGTAAATTAAATGAATGTTAAACATTATTATAATTACCTTCAACAGTGGAATAATGAATTTGGAAGCCGGCATCTTGTCCAGCACTATCCGAGTGGAAATGAACGGTAGCTATCGAACTTGGTGCTATAAATGGCGGTGGATGAGTATGATTACAATAAATAGCCAATCGTTCTTCATTCATGCCAGTAATCTAAACAAATTTATAACAATATTCCATTATTAACTATTCTGACCAACATCCCTTATAATTCTCATAATTATTCCGTTCATTTTTCCTTGAACATTTCAAACTAAGGGATGCAAGTATGCTGTAACAATGAATGGTCACTTCTCTCACGTAACAATACGTTAATTACGTTAATTATATTAATTACCAGAAGGTAATTAATTATAGCAATCTATGCTATACGAGGCGTTCCTTATGGAATAATCAACCCAATTATCACCTTTAGTCGTAATAATACAAAAAACATAGAATGCATTATATAAATCATATCAAACGTTCAATAACCCGAAACAGAAATGTTCCGTTCTCTCTTTTTTTAAAGTTTTTCCGGATCACATATTTTGTATACGAAATCAAACATCGTTGTATAATTGATCCTATTTTACGTGTGATACCATGTACATTGATGAAGACAAACGTATAATTTTGTGTAATTGACATATAATATAAAATAAGAGGAAATATAAATAGCTAGCTTGAAAGCCTTCAAAATGATACGTTCACAAATTCCATTGATCCGAATGAAGCGTTGAATGCAATTCAGTTTGAAATTGAAATATTACCTCGACATAATCGCTGGAGCAATTTTGATGTTCCTCGAGCATCATCTGGCCAAAGTGGAATTGTATTCGTTTCGAGGGTGAAACATAAATCCTCCAAAAGCAGTCTCTGTTTGGTGGATATCTGCCAGGCGAGCCGGGCGAGGAAATAGTGCCATAGTTGTTGGTCAAGTATCCTCCACAGACGGGTTCGATACTGTTCCAATGGAAAGCAAATCCATCGTGGGATATGCTACTGTCTGAGTGGAACCAGAAATACAGACTGTTATGAGAAGATATAATATTCCCGGGCCCATTGTTTAATCCTTGTCCGCAATATCTTCCAATTATGTTGCTACCAGCGTTTCTTCCATCGTGTATCTGAAATTGATTTCTCACTTATGAATTTTATTTGTTAATCTCTTCATTACATTAGGGTTTAATTGGATGTGGATCGAATTAAGCTAAGTCGAATTCGAATCGAATC
Source organism: Nysson spinosus (assembly GCA_910591585.2). Classification (NCBI taxonomy): domain Eukaryota; kingdom Metazoa; phylum Arthropoda; class Insecta; order Hymenoptera; family Crabronidae; genus Nysson; species Nysson spinosus. The sequence continues at coordinate 10,475,192 of OU342832.1, forward strand.
GAATTAAATTGAATCGAATTAAATTAAATCCAATTAAGTTGAATGGAATTAAATTTCATCGAATTAAATTCAGCCGAATTCGAAGTATATAGGTAGTCCTCGAACAACGCGGTACTTATACAAAACCGTTTCGATATAATGAGGTTCACGAATCGTAGCGATCCTTGAATCCTCCGGAACTTAACTCCCGCATTATGAGAGGCACTTGTGCATTGGAATTGAATTAAATTGAATGAAACCTGAAGTACAATTATACTCGAATCGTACCTGTAGGAAATCGAATTTGCAGTCGGTGGATGGTTCCAAGTTGAATTTGGAAAAAGTGATATTCAACACGAGAGAATGATTGGTAACCAGAATCCAGGCACAACTCAAACCGTGCTGATAAGTGGTTCCACTGATAGGGAATTCCAGATGGCCTACGGGATCCCGTAATATACCACTGCAAGTTTGCCGCGGCGTCTCACATCGGCTACCTTCGAACGTGGGTGGACAGTCGCATGTCGCAACTCCGTTAGATGCGCTGCAAACTCCGTTATTTTTACAAGGATTTGGTGAACAAAGATCGACCAGTGAATCGCATGTGTTTCCTGCAACAATAACAATAATGCATTAATGCGTACTCCATAATCAATTAATATCAAGAATATTTAATATGTTTAATAATTCTCGCTTAAAGTAATATTAGATTGATTGTAGATTTGAGCGCGAATATTAATATTTATGGGATGTACTTGGATATGAATATTAAAATTTGAATCATAATTAAAGTTAAATCTGCATCTTAATTTCCTTTGACTAAATCAAGTATCTTAAAATAAAAAATTGTAATAAACTGAAATTCCTAACATTTAAAATGTTAACGAATAAAAATTCTCAATATTCCAAATTTTAATGAAATAAATTCAACGCTTTGAAAAAGAGCTATTCTTTCGTTCTTATTACTTCTAATTGATATTACTGGTACAATTAAACCGAGACGACCGAATCTCGTTACCTGTGTATCCAGGCTGACATGTGCAGGTAAATGTATGCGCGCCCACAGGTACACACGTGCCATGAACGCAAGGATTTCTCGAGCAAGCGGAATTAACGTATACGTCAGTTCCTGGCTGACAACCATTTGGACCCATTCCATCTCCCGTATAACCAGCTGGACAACGACATTGAACGTAAGCACTCGTAAGTGCTGGATTTTCAACGCACGTTGCTAACGGGTGACAACCCCCATTGTTGGTGGCGCAACCACCAACGTAAATGCAGGTAACCCCGTCGCCGCGATATCCCACCGGACAGGAACCGCAGACTCTCGAACCCTGTTAATTTAAGGCATGTCACGTAACAAAGTAAAGTCTATCGTGTGGTTACTCAACCCATAAACTATCACATAATTAGATATACACATGATATTTATACTACACGTTGTTATGTATAAATCCGCGTTTGTAGCATCAAGCATAGACTCAGTTTTGGTACAAACGTGATAGAATACATGAAAGTGTGCGAGGGAGGGAGTGTACGCGTGAGGAACTTAGGGTGGTTATTATGATATGTCAGATGGTGTTAAACACGAGTGTTAAGAGTGCCTATCTCAAAGTTGATTAGATTGCCGAGTGTCAATTACAGATATGATTGCGGTGTTGGTTCGCGTTGATGCATCCCGTTCGTTGGTTGCGTTGAATTTTGTATATTCGTGTTTTTAATTCTTACAGATAAATCGTATATCCTTATTTATTCAAGTAACTCGTCTCAGCCTCGTTTTAGTAGTTATATTATTATATATAATAATAATATTATGGAGTGTCTTAGATCTAGTATCAGGTGCAATTTAAAGTCATCCTCACCATAGTATTAATGCACTGAACACGTGGAGACGCACTGCAACCACCATTATCCACTTGGCACTCGTCGATGTCTATGCAATAATAACCATTTCCGGTGTAACCATGTGGACAGGAACCGCAGAAGAAGGAACCAGGTACATTACGACACTCCACCATGGGATTCACAGAACACGGCGGATGTTTTCCTGCACATTCATCGACATCCTTGGTGCAAGCTGGGTTGGATCCATCTGGTTCCCATCCCTGGAATCATTAAAATATATATATTGTTTTAATATTCACACGCATATTGATCTTACTAATTAAAACTTAGCCGGTGAGCATTGAGAACTTTTTTTAGAGAAATCGTTATCAAGGTTATTGTATCTCTAATTACCTGATCACAAATGCATGTGTAACCAAGTGGAGAGCTTGTTTTAGTGATACAAGTTCCGTGTCCGCACAATTCGTTAGAATTTTCAGAGTTGCAAATTGACGTCTTTTTGTTACAATGGAGTCCAAACCAGCCTGGTTTGCAATCGCATCTACACACGGGATAAATATTATTATTATTATTATTATTATTAACTCTAATAATAATATGGAAGAATTAATATGATATAATATCTGAACCGATAAGATCCAGGGAGGTTGAAACAAGTGGCTCCATTTTGACATCCAAGATCGGTTCCCAGGAATCTGACGCACTCATTTACGTCAGTCATACAATTTGGACCCTGTAGTTATTAAATATTATTGGATGAATTTTTTCTCGTAGATCCAAATTTTTATAAAATCTGGATATTTTTCTATTTTCTTACCTCCCAGTTTGAAGGACAGTTACACTGATATGCTTCGAAAAGGTCGAAGCATGTGCCACCATTTAAACAAGGATTACTTTGGCAATCGTTTTCTCTTAGTTTCGTAACGATACCCCTCACTTTATCTTCCAATCTTCGTATCTTTAACATTTTTTATCCATAGATTATTGTAAATCATACATAATACTATTATAAAAACATTAAATTTTTTTTGAAAGACATACCCGATCGTTAACACGCCGGATTCCACTTCGCGCTGCTGGATCTCCCGTAGCCGGCTAAAATAAATGATTTCAGGGTATTAGTTAAATATAAATATCCCGTAGAAATAAATTAATTAAAGTAAACTTATATTGCTTTTTTAGTAATTTTTATCGAAATTGGACTATCTGGCTAAAATGAATTATTTTGGGAAATCATATCAGTACAAATATCCCGAATAAATTATTTAATTGAATTTCACGTATTTCATTTAAGTTAATAGAATTAATTTTGTATGTTTTTTAATAGTTTTACCGAAATTGGTCTTCCTGGTCGAGTGGTATTCGTATCCCCAAATCCTTCCAGCATAGCAATCCTTTTCTGCAACCCCATTGGTCCTTCGACAATATCAGTCAGTCTTTGTAGATTACTTTCCACTTCTCCTAAGTACCCCATTGTTAATCTTTCTATCACTCGCGTCGCATTTTGTGCCTGAAAAGGAATAATTAATTAAATCAATGATCCAATAATTCAATGCATTTAATTGTTACAGAAAGAATTTTAATGTAATCAATTAATTAGAGAAAAAATCGGAGTACCGCCGATGCAACGTGAAGCAGATTAATTTCGTTCACGTTAATGTAGCCTCGTCCTATTATTTTCAGGGTGATGTTTCGGTCCTTCGCGCTGGAGATAAAAAGATTTCCATCTTGGGACTCTAAGACGGGTCTGAAAAAGAATTATACTTTTTGACGAAGGCATATATTTTAATTGTGAGATAATTATATTTAAACTTGCCAAGAGATTTCAATTCTTATCGAGACCATTTTTTTAGATACATAAATATATTATAACTTAAATACATTAATCATTCATGTTTCTAATATAATATAGTATTCGATTACAAAAATCGCTAATTACAATCTGATAATATTATATTCACTCGTTTTATCCAAGCTTATCGGTATAATATAATATATATTAATTTAAATGTATGAAAGTTTAATATCAAGCTTGAGATATAAGGGGCGGTTAATACCCATCGTTATTTATACCAAAATTTGTATGTACTATAACAGATTATCTAATTACATCTTATTGTTAATACAACATATAATAATATATTTTTAAGAAACCTTTCGTCCATCCATGCTGCGGAAAGTCCAAGATAAATCAGTAGAAACCATTGCGACCTCATGGCCATTGGAACTGTTTTTTAAAACTTGTTTAACTAAAGTCTTATTTTAACATTCTCCTCTTAGATGATTCGAATGATCTGGTCTCCGAGAAGGATCGTTCTGGACTAATACGAATGATCAGAAACGGGGAATATGTTTGGTTCGAAGTGGGCGTATTTCGGATACTTATCGAGCTCCACCCAATATCAGTTACATTTGTCAGAATGCATCTATTTCGTTCCGTCGAAAGTTAATGGAAGTATCATGCATTATACAATCAAACACGTAATCGTAGCTGATAGTATGTAATGCAACATTAACTAATTTTTGGAGCTTATAGTATCCCATAGTTGGGATGAGGATGAAATTAATAGATAATGTTAACTGAAACAATAATTAATCCTATTTTTGATATGCGTGTATATTTTATATCTTTCGTCATTTTAATCTACATAATGAAAATATTTACAGGATATAATTTTTATAAATTTGCTATGTCAGGTCGATTGATAGTAGAATTTTTCAAAATATGAAGAATGTTTGGTTTTCCTATTTTTTATTTACTTCACGAGTATTTAAAATTTGTCATAAAATAATCTTTGGTTTAATGATTTGGAATATATCGGAGCTTTTGTATTTTCACTTTGGCTGGGATTATTTTTAGCAACTAGACAATTTTTGTAGATTTGTGTTTCAAATCGCATCCAGATGCAGAGGAAGGATCGGAAGAGTCCAATATTACACGAAAAATGGCCGTGAATAATATTTTTTATTGAGATCTACAATATATTTTACATAAAATTGCAGGTGAGAATACTCAGAAATCAGAAACAATCTTTCTTACTTAAAGATTTTTATTTTATACAACACAATAATTATATACACTCGAAATTCAAGGCAGAAAGATTCTATGACGGAAACTAAATTTAATGATGGTCTCACAATGTACAACACAAGTAACATTATAAAAAATCGAAATTTACAAATTTCTTAATGTCCAACATAATACTCTAATCGATAATACTTTATCCAGATATCACAGTTTTAAAAAATCACCCCAGGTTGATTGCAAACAACATATAATAATCAGCGAACTAATACAGTCGTTCGTTTATGTACAACCAAAAATTTCACTGTCGTTTCTAAATAACACTAAATGTTGATTATTATTGTGAAGCAAGAGTTGTGCAACCAAGGGGTAATTTTTTCAAAAAAAGCGCCAAAGAAATCCATGGGCGACGCATGCGTTTTCCGGTGCGCTAACTGCTGGTGAGCGTCGGTAACGTCGGCGCGTCCTCGAGAGAGTATCCGAGTTAGTTTTCGAGTCTCGGCAGTATGGCTTCGGCTGCCGGTGGGTACAGGTTGGTGCTAGTGTTTAATGGTTTGACACCGCGTTCTCGGTCGCGGGTGTGCGTGCGTGCTCTCTTTCCCGTAAATTAAGGACTCGATCTTCCGAGTCATCGAAACTTCAGTACTTCCGACAAAAGACTGCGACAACAAGGAACCATGCGGCGTAATGTGAAAATTATGTTGTTCCTGTCATGCGCTTGGATGTTCGCCTTTGTTTACTACTATCATACGTCCAGGGACACTAAGGTAGGCTCGCAATCATTAAAATGACTCTGCATTTTTAATTTGCAGTATCTTCTTCCTTTAATTCTTGCATCCTGCGAGCGCGAATTATCCTCGTCGCATTGCAGTTCTTGTACCGGCAGAATCACTCGGGTTCATTGTTTAAGGCTCCTTCGATGACACTTTCATTATTTAAAGAATAATTCGAATTAAAATGATTTTCCTAAATGACGGAAGATATATGTAGACTTTGCAACACGTTGGAATAATAATTTAGTATTTGGAGTAATAGTATCTCATATTTTAATTAACGATGATATACCCACGTTGTTTAAACAGAGTGATTCTGCGTGGTGATTTTATAAGCAAGTTCTTTTCGAAGTATATTTGCATCGTTTCGGGATCGGTGAATTAATGTTCCGAAGGTTGAATGACTTCCTTGCATGACTTTGAGTGCAACTTTATTTTAAGAAGTGCAAAAGAAATGTTTACGAATCCTACGTTCCTGTGGCTGAGCTTGAATTATTTTGGTTCGCAATGTATGTTATTCTATAGATAGTTATTGATGTTTTTGCGGCGAACGGCCGCCGCGGTTTCACGTGATAAACACGTGCTTCGAACTTTGCACGTTTATCACATAAGAGGACAAATGGTCCCGAAGGGTTGTTTAATTTTTGCTGTTAGCGTTAAGCTACAGGATATTAACGTTTAACTAAGTACGGTAATGGTTATTGTTAACGTTATCATATCATTTATGCTTACTTCCTGCAAGTATACGGATTTAATTATATTTATATGAAATCTGATCATCGAAAAATTGATTAATTGATTAATAATTGCAAAGCCGTTTTAGCCCCCACTGTGATAAATACTACATGATTTTTACTAGATTTTACAGACTGTAGAATATATCGAAATTAACACTGAAAACTGATTATTATTAATCACATATTAAGTTATTAATTGTTAAAAAATTATTGAGTCCACGGCACGATTGAAGGAATTGGGACAGTTTTATTTCATAATAAAATAATATGGGTAGATTAGCAGACTTAAACGAAGTTATGGTTTATAACGTAACGAAATAATTTTATGTTTATTTTATTAAATTGTTTGTTTTTGTTTCTTCACAAATCTAAAATTCTATCATTTTATAAGAAAACCGTACATTTCATGTACTATTAATGAGCTCTTTTATGTTAATTTGAAAATCTATCAATTCCCACCAAATCTAATCTCAATTTTGTCCCAATACGATTTTATTTCTCTTGCATTTCTAATTACAAATTTTTGCAATATGATATATTATGTTTCTCACGTACTCCGTGGGTAGTGAATAACACCCTATTAAATATTTATTTTTTATCACTTTAAAAGCCTATCAATTTCTGTCGGCCATAAACAGAATTTCTTTTTGATTCAATATTATTTCCACTGCATTTTTAATACAGAATTTATATGATAAGATACATTTAATAACGCTTTATTAATATAATATATCATTTACCCTGAAAAGTCTATAAATTTCTGTCAGAAATCATTTCCATCTATCTTAATTCGACTTCATTTGTTCTGCATTTTTAATGCACAAGTTGATAAAGTACATTCAGTAACACTTTATTAATAAACGTCTATTAAAAGCCTATCAATATCTGCCAGACATAATTTCAACTACTTCTTAAATCGATTCTATTTTCACTGAATTTTTAATGTACTATTTATGTGGTAAGATAAATTATATTTCTCACGTACACTGCGAGCGGTGATAGTGAATAATATTAATTATTGAGATTAATTTTGTCTTGCGAATTCCTGGTTCGTATCGTAGCCGAATTTTTAAAGGAATTCCCGATACGGCGAGGGTACTCGTTAATATTGCAGTCGATGTACCTGGTAGCTATAACACACGTTCTTTGATGCTAAAGATACATTCAGCATTTATATCTCGGATTACAGCGGCACGTGATGGGTTTACGGTAAACGTAACGTGAGTGAAGCGCACTGAACTTTGAACTGCTCTTATTACTATTATTACTTACTTTCTCGTAGGTGTACCACGCGTTCACTGTACTTTTCTTTCACTTTTCGCGTTGATTTATGTAAAATACGTGGAGGAATAGAAAACGATGGTCGATTTATAAGATTGGGGTTTTACGTTTGAAATATAACTGTGATATAATAATATAGTGATTTTGAGAGTTGATTAGAATAGCTCATTACGATCTTAAGACAAAAATGCACCATTTCTTAAAAGTAATATATAAGTGAATTACGGTATAATATATAAATATGGAAGTTCGTTCTTTTTCCTTTTTCTGTTAAGGTTTATGCGAATTTCCGTATGGGTAGGATTACAAAGCATTCATCCAAATTTTGAAAACTAAAGGTTTCGCCAACTCTGGAAATCAAATTATAGAAAATTTCTTTTAAAGTATAAAAATTTACTTATGATATGTTGTGGTGCCAAAATTATAACAAGAATTTATTTTATATATGATACATCAATCATTTTGAATTAAATTTATTCAATTACACTTTCCGATTTATCAATATAATCCTCCTTCAATCCTAGGATCACGAAGTTCTCAATTTTCAAAAATCATTAAGATTTATAATCCTTAATCAATTAATCCATCCGTTAACTGAGTTAATTATATTCCCCAACTAATTCCCAACCATCCAATATAATAATCCCAGTGCATCAACTAATTACATAAACACAAAAGTCCATCCAACATTAAATAACTTAACATAATATATCGTCATAATTAAAACAGTGGAACATTCCATTCCTCAAATCTTAATTCGTTCGATTTCATATAAATTCAGATAAAGTTCATAAACGAACATCGATCAAATCCCCCACAAATGCATTCCTATCTTTTACTTAGAATATAACGGAGTCTCGTAACGTACAAAGGAAAACGAGTGCACGACTGTAATATTAAAGGAATAGAAATTTCTTTATTACACATTCTTTCCTGTAACTACTCGCGTCATTATGCTAGTCCCCGCGGAACGTACATTTATATAATTTCGCGTAGTTTGCCAAGAAAAGTGAGACAGTGAAATCGCAATTCAGCCGGTGGCATTCGGTGGAGTAGTTGAGATCGGAAGATGAAAGAAGGGTACTCCCGCGTCAGTTTCACTTTCGAGCCAGGTTCAATTATAATTGCTTGTATTTCCTGGAGCATAGAGTGCGATCCTTCGATCTTTGATCCGGAGCTGGATAAGCATCCTTAATCGATCCTAACGACGTAACTAACGTGTTTTCAGTGAAAGTCCTCGCTCGCCGAGGACCTCCAAGAAGCTCTACTTTAAAGAATACACTCGAGTAACTTTATCTCTGGATAACGGAAAGTGATATTCGAAATTTTGTACATTTTCTGCTGGCCTTTCAGTCGTGCATCGTATAACTCTCAAATCGTGTTACTACATTTCTGTGTATTAACATGTTAGTATATTTCTAAAACTCGAATCAAATATATCGCTAATACATTATGTAAAATTCTCGATATTTTTACCAACACGATAACCAATATATTGTAGAGTTTTTATTATGATATTAGTGTTATGTATGTGTAGGATCTTATATTATTATTATTATATAAGCTAGTTAAAAAACTAGTTAATGAAATCCCCTAATTACAAAGCTCGATGATATCGAATCGGGAACTACAAGCTCATGGACCCGGAAGGATTTGAGCAAATTCGATAAAAGACATTTCGTTCTAGAAATTGGAATCGTAACTCAATTAATAGTTCGGTTTCAAGTACTTCTGACGAGCGTTAATTCATTTGTTTCCCGGGTTAATTATTTACAATCCTTTATGCGTATGTAAAAAGAAGATTATGTCGATTAATATCTGCCTTATTCAACGATTGTTTAATCGATGGCGTATTAATTGAGTTAAGTACTTCGGACGAATGGTTTTTCGGATTGAAATTGATTCTTTATTCTCGTCGGTGTACGTCAAACTCATTTAAATTTCTCTTATTAATTACTTAATATCCTTAAGAGATATATCAATAAATATATATAGATATAGATGACATTAACTAATATCGTATTTAGTGATCAGTTCATTGACAGCGCATTTATCGAGTTAAGTATTTCGGACGAATGATTTTTGGCATTCAAAGCAGTTTTCTATCGTCGCCGGTGTGCAACGTTAATCGCTGAGGCACTAATGGACCGAACTAATCGCGCGAATCTGCAGGAAACGATTTGGCCATTAAACCCGAAAGCCACAATCGAAGCATTTCCGTGCATTGCCTCGCGGTTACACCGATTATATCATCAACCATTTATTCTGGCACGCTTGAATCCCTAGAAAATTCACGGAGATCCCTTCGATGGCACTGTTTTCCACGTGTTTTTTCCACTCGTTTAGGGATTACACGATACATTTCACTGCCGCTGGAAATCGGGTTTGAAGTCAATTCCTGTGCCACAGTTCGGGAGTCAAGATTAAACCTTAATTATCGTATTTGGATCATTATTCATTCCGCGTGTGATTAATCGAGCAAACGATCGTGGAAGACTTGACCTGTGTAAACTTTTAACTTAAACAATGTTGTTTTCTTGAATTTAAACTGTTAGTGAAACGATATCTTATATTTCTAAGTAGGTAATATTTATGGAAAAACGACAACGTTTCATTTGTTAAACAATGTTGTACTTACTAGTAAACAATTTTTATTAATAACGTGAAACTAATAGTATACAAATTTCTATTAATTTTAATCAGTTTCTTGATAAAAATTTCATTTCAGATATAAGATAAGTCATTTATATCGATATATTATATTTATGATGTTACGTTGGAGAATATTGTTCCATTCTCAGTCGCCACTCGAGTGGCTGCAATGAACTGAATGGCGACTGAGAATCACCGCCGAGTGCAAAGGGGTTAAATATGAAATTATATAACAATTGGGTCAAATGGAGGGGGCTTTCATGGGAAGTACAGAACCCTAACGAAGCGGTCACCGGATATCGGTTGTATTTCGCATCGTCTCTCAACTTGAAATTTCACATTTTGAACACGTTTCTCACGAAGGTCGTAACGAGTTTCCTCGTTCCTCGATCTAGTTATATGCAAATCACTCCACTGTTTAACCTGTTTCAATGGTAACCTAGACAACACTGAACTAGTTCGTTCCACGGTCACACTATATAGTATCTTTTAGGAATAATAAATTATGAATTAAAATGTAAATTAATAGGTTGGTTAGCATAGAATTCATTCTCTAAAATAGCTCCACGTAACTTTGAAGTCACATACTCGTCTATCCATATCTTTCATTTCATTTTATTTCTTTCTTGTAGTAATAATTATAAAAGTAAGTGTTCGTTATTGATGGATTCATACAGAAATATTAAATTCTATTTAGATGATAAAAATAATATAAAGAGGATCTCTCTCCACTTTATTGCATATTATAGATTAGTAATTATTAAAGAATTCCCCTAATGACATTAAATTTTATTCAAATAATAATTATATACAATTAATTGAATTCTGCTAGAAACACAAATAAAAAACATTACTTATTTCCCATTCACGATCAGTAGTTTCGAATTATAGAGATATTCTCGTTGCATTTGATCGCATAACGTGGATTAGAAAACATGAATTCACTTAAAAATATTAAAACGACTAATTACCGTCCCAAGAATTATCCAAACTTATTAGTGTTATATTTAGACGATAATCATTTCTAATCGACAGAACTCTGCGGAAAATATAAGAATAAATATAATGTTTATTTCGATCACGAAAGTCGCGAGTAATAAAGAGGCTCTCGTTGCACTTTATTGCAGTGAATATTGCAGTGAAGGTACAAGCGTTACAGATTTTTATGGATGTCTTTACGGGTGGATGGTGTTTTGTCGTGTATTATCGTTATGGCATAAATGCTCGTAAAACGCGAAGCAACTCGATCGTAGATCCGACATTGAAAAACCGTGTAGAACAATTTGGATTTCACGTCCCAGAGGGAGAAAGAGATATCTCAGTGAAAATGAAAATGCCGTGTTTCGCATGAAAGTTCTCATTGGAGGAAAGTATACCCTGTTAACAAATGGCTTCGCGATATCTTCACGGTGGCTTGCACCGTTAACGAACGGGTTACGTTACTTGTTTGTTCGTTCAGGTGTAATTCTCTGCTGCGAACTTCATCGAAAGTTTAACTATCCAGCCACGAGATTCCTTTTGTCTTTACATAACTCGTGTAATCGTCAAATCCTCGCCTTAACAGACTCACATTCTGTTTTCATTTCTGCCGATTAAGTACTCAAGTAACCGGAAAATCTGATGTAATCTGTCCTTTGTTTTTAGATACCGTTTTCAAATTCGATAAATTCTGACGAATTATTAAAATACGATTTGTGATCGGTAGTTGATTAATTTCATCTATAATTAACTCACAGCTATGTAATTCAGTGATTGGACGTCAAAGTGTAAATACATGAAAGTTTATCAAATATTAAATAATATTAATATTACATATCATCATAATTAAAATAGTCGAATATTCGTTTCCCAAAATTGATTAGGGAATTTAAATTTAATTTTAAATGGAAATACTCGGTGACGATATTTAGCTGACACAGATATGAAATATTTTTTATCATTTCTTTGTGGATTTCTTTTGGTTTACTGAAATAAAAAATCTTAAATTTCAACATTCGAAAATTGGAGATGATTGTTCTTGCAATATGTCAGTCGTCTTAGTTTTTATATAAAAATATAAAACTGCGGGACGTAAATTAATTTCGCGCATGCTCGACATATTTCATATTGCACAGGATGTCTTGTTATTTTTTCATGTAGGTGCATCGATTTTATTGGCATGTCTGATAGAGATTTTAATTTCCGTCCGTCGGTTCAATATTATTGGATGATCGCTAGTATTTTTTTTAAAGAATAAAATAATTACTGGACATAGAAGACCGGTAATCGGCTTCCAATATAAGCTCGGATAAAATCCGAGCGCACAATATGCGGTAAAATGAATTGAAAATTGATATTAAAAAAACTCAGTTTATAATTACGCGCGACTAATTACTTCCTCCGTTATATTTTCTTTTACACGTTGCAACGTTGCACGTTGATTACATCCGCTGTAATAAAATATCCCGATTGACCTTTTATTCTTCTCGAGAAGTAACTTGAATAATTGAATCAATTTGAATTAATTAATGAAACTAAAATACAAGATGTCTCGTATGAATTAAGCTACATAATTATCTCCTTTAATCCCGATAAAAGAGAAAATTTGGTATGCGAAATATTCCGTTACTATCTTTTTACAGAATTTTCCGGGTCACCCATATTTTTCACGTAGAGACAATTCTTATTAATACGAATATTATTATAATTAATATTACGTATTATAATATACAAAAATCTCACAGAATGGGGTGCTGTAAATTGGAAGATTTTGCGCGTAATACCCTATATAAATATTTACAGTGTTAAGTCGACATAAATATTTATTAAACCGAGAAATCTGAGTTCAAGAACAACCGGATATTAAGAAACTCGTATAATTTCCATGATGGGACTATAAAAGACACACCGTGATGCATTTCACTGTACTCCTTATAACTGGAACAAGTTCAATTAAGGAAACCTGGCTCGAATTCGAAAGTAAACCGAATACAAGTTTACGCGCGATCCGCGCGATACAAAAACAAATGGAAGCACCTGCCACGTCATTATGTTCTAATAATGCCAACAAAAAGATTTCAGATGCAGGTTATCATTATAAGTCAGCCGCACTGAATTATGATGATTCTTGTAATCATTAGTCAGAAGTAATGAATAGTGAATACTATTGAAAATGTTAGAAATTTAATGGCCTTTCTAAAAGTCATTAACATACATTCGATACACATTAAAATGATCGTTAGACTGACGTATCATGAAACAGATATTTTTTTAATTTATTACTGTTAGATTTTTGATATATTTTTTAAATTGATTAACGTGAGAATTGACGACATTATATTCGGTTATATTTGCATATTTTGTATATGTCAGTAGAAATAAGGATGGATGGCAAAAGTAAATTAATATATGATAATATATCAAACATATATCGAATCCTTAGTATATTTAATTAAAGCGATTAATTTACTGTTATATACGTATGTAATTATCAAAATAATATCGTAATATATAATATTAATTGTTTTCTGTAGTTATTTCAAATAATAATATTGATAATTATTTTTCACTCAAGATACTTACAAATTTGAATATGTCTATTTAATATTGTAGACTCACCATTTTGACTGCTTCGGCAGTTCTAGTGATAAATATAATATAATATCGTGAATAATATGATAGAATTTCGTGAGAGACTTTCGTGTGTGCGTATATAATTGACCCGTGAAAGAGTTCAATAATGAATGGAATCGTGAATTTCACAGTAGGCAATTTATCAAGATTTCTCTGATAATAGCCACGTGTATCGTATCAGTATTAATCCGGTGAAATGGCAGAGCAGGAGTATTTGAAACGTGATGAACCAATCAAACATCGATTTTACTTTAAAAGCGAATTTAAATCAAGCTGCACTACAATTTCGAGCATGCATAACACATTATACAAACTCATTTGCGTTTCTCTGCCTAATGGAATAAATAGGATATATTTACTTAGTAATTACTCGCCCTCGAAATGAGTACACTATGCATTGCATTGTTTAACATATATTAATTAAAAAGTGGAATTACAAGCGGATTGTGTACACCTCATTATTTGTATTACAGTGCATTAAACGAAACATCTCTTTTGTGTATAAAAAGTTACAATATAAATCGAGATCACAACTCGATTGTTATTTTTCCCACAGCTGTTAACAATTTCTTTATTTATATCTTTATATGAAATTGATAAATATGATATTGGCTTTGCCCAAGGCGTGTAACTGCGTGCAGGTATCCGGAAAATGGGGTTTATTATTCTGGGACCGGTTTGAAATGGGTCCAATCGCGTGACCCGATTCTCATTTCTGTCCGCACACGTGTTACGTGACTGGTATGCGTGCATGCCGTTGTATTATTGGCTATTCCAGGTATTCAACTTCGATGGAATGACCGTCCATATCTGTTCATCGAAATATAAACTATCCTTCCGATGGCATTTATTTCATAATTTCAACCGTTACTTTCCTTATCTCGTGATCAATTTCTTGAATTATATTCATTGCGACCGATGCATCTTATCAATATAGGTTCACTTTTATTATGTACATAATTCCAACTTTATTCGAATGCTAACCCTTTACTGTTTCTTGTGATAATTCGAGTGGCGACTGATGTGAGAGGCGGCATTCAAATTAACTCCACTTACTTGTTGAGTAAAACTTAATGTCGCGTCTTAATCGTCGTTCGTGTTGTCGCAATAAACTGAGTGACGAGTGAGAGTTGCCTCCAAGTGCAAAGGGTTAATAACGAGTTAATAATTAATTTCATAATTGTAGTCTAATTCAATCTCAAAATATATTAATATAATAATACATGCCTCCCCAATTACATAATAATTCTTTCTATTCATTTTAATATCGACACACTTTGCAATCCATTATGAACTTCATATAATTAAGAATATTAATATATCTTCCATATTGATTTTCATATCTTTATTGGTATATAATACTCAAGCTTCTTAGAAAGAAGTCCAGAATGCCATTCTTACACCCTAGATATCCCTAGACACGACTTTTATCCTCAACATTGTAGTAATAAAATATTATACAGGAATATAGAATGACAAGAGAGAATAGGATGCACTGTAATTAAGGTTGTAACTTTAATGATGTGTACTTGTACCTTCGTAAAATGTGAGTACACCCGTTTACATAAATTCGTGTAGACCGGGCCCGGAGTGTTGTATCAGGATCGAATGTGTAACATTCACGTTCCTGTGCAGTGGCCATGACGGACCTCTGATGAAATTGCGTGTGTCTGTTCATCAGGAATCGGCGCTGTGTTGGAATACGGTTTTACTTGCTTGAAAGCCAGCACGATGCGCTGTGATTTGAAGGGTTCACTCGGACAATTGTACGGAGCTTCATTACTGCAACCGTTTTGATACCTGAACTACTGCGCCGATAAATTTCCCTTTGTCCGGTTCCAGTTGACAATTAGAAATCGATGACTAACCATCGAGTTACTAGATTTTGTTTCTTCGCGATTTTTATTCGAAGTGTCACTTAAATATACGTACCATTCATTCATCCGCGCGTTATGGGATACATGATTCGAGGGGGTTGGATATTAAAATTTATCTACGGTGAGGAATTAATGATTGTGATAAAAAGGATGCTAAGTGCGTATGTGTCTTGAATATCATATAATAAAATAATAAATTATTGGATATACCGTATTAAGTATTAAAGGTATGAAAATGGTCATTAAACATGTAATAAGATTTTTAATTATATTATGTCCATAGTAGCTTCCAAAGTGTGCTAGTATTAAAATTAATCTCTCCATGGATCAAAGCGAAAGATATAACTTAATTAGTACTGAATCCATCATCCCAAATAAACAGTAATAAATCATAAGCCATAAACGACTGACTCTGATTTATACATCCCTGAATCTTCAAAGATAATGAAAGTGGCAAAACCATTAAATGAACGCCGACACTCGTTTCGCAAACGATGTTATCCCGGAAATGGGATTGGTGCTCTCACTTTTGCGCTTTCCTCTTTATTTAGGGAGCTTTGCACAAAGGATTATACCGCGAATAAGGGATGTAGGGAAGAAAAATGGTTAACAGAGACCAGACAGTCGATCTTATTTGTCGATTCACGACGTGTAATTATGAAATTTCTATACGAGTGAAATCATTCGAAACGCGATAAGACCCTTTCATAGCACTTGAGGAACAATGAAATTTTCCGTGATAAAGCGGAAATATCTATCCGTGCTATCTCTTGGACTCGATAGAAAAAGATTTAGTTGCGGAGACAAGCAATCGGTGACCCGTGTAACTCCGAGGATCTGGGATCTTTGCCAATTACCACTTTTACTTGTTTTGTACGATCGCTCTAAAGAATCAGGACACTGAAGGGGTTTAACCCTTGTTCCATTTTTCTTACGAATTTCGATAGATTGACGCGATACTTCAAATGGTTATTCCAAAAATCTAATCACCCATCTTCGTTCATTTCTATCGATATTCAGGTAACCCTCAATCATGGTACTTAGATTTCATAAGAATATCGCGTTATAAAAATCGCATTATTATGCTAAATATTATTATACTAAAACTCGAATCAAATATATCGCTAATATTCGTATAATCTCCAGTATTTTCAACCTTACGCAAACGATGTAAAGTTCAACGGTTTTATTTTTAGATATCGTATAACACGGATTTCGAGCAGGCACTCAACGTGTTAAACAAAATATAAACTTGTCTATCTAATCAAGGAAAAAATGTAGCCTTATTTAGTTCACATCATTTCATTTAACGGGAGCAAAATAAAATGATTAAAATTAGTCAAATTAAAAACTGTACGTATTCATATGTTATAATAATAACAACATCAGTATTGAACGAACCTAAGAGGTATTCATAAGTGCATGTAATTTTCTCCTGTTATTAAACTCAAGTACATTATAAATGTTTCATTGATGTCCTTAGTTGTATGATGCAAAGCGCATAATTTTTGAGAGGTAGAAAGTGTAGTGTAACATTGAAAGGACAGACGTGTCGGGTACTTTATTAGGTCTAGAGACAAAGGAGTTGAAGCCCCTTTGGTATTCTCCGTGGACCAAGAGAAATCTGAACTAATTAAGGCAGAGCTTGCACGGTAGCGAATGGTTTAATCGTACTTTTCTCCTTTCCACCATCTGCCGTAACTCCTGCTGGATCCGGTTTCACGTTAATGGCGTTAATTCTTCCATGGGTACATATGAATCAGATGGTACTCGTTAATTCTTCTCCTTGAACTATCTCCTTGTCTTCTCTCGAATAACGCGTTTACAGTTCGTGTCTTTGAATCGGAATATGCGAAGAATATCTTCGTTGAAACCCTTATATAACGCTGGAGTCAGGTTCCAGAAAGACGACGAATTCTATCATATTCTTTACTCGCTCATATTATATCAACACTTTGTTATCAGCACTTTACCCGGAAACCGTTGGAAGTTGTTAGTTCTAGCGGATAAAGGGATATTAAAAGTGAACATAAAATTAGAGAACACTTGGAAAGGTCCGTTTGTTCTGTTCATTAATGTTAGTTTAGCTCTTAAATGCTTTTATAACTTTGTTTCACGGAGCATTACCTCGATCCTTGAAAGTTTTCTTTGAGCTGAAATTTCTTTGGAAAATAACATGTTTTTCCGCTCTTAGCGAGCTTTCTTCGTAAGTCCTCGGAAATAATCTGTTTCTCTGTTAGAATGCATTTCGACTTCATGAAATTTTACGTCGCTCCCCCGGAATACTTAAAAATCCTTGCATCCTTTATGTCTTATTTTTTAATGCTTTTTGGAGTCTTTCTACACGACCCATTTATTTAATGAATTGAAACTTTCATGAAACAAGTAAATTCAAAGCTTGTTATTGCTACGTCAGAATTACTATTGTTTGTTCCTTTAATTGATGGCACTTGTTTTAAGACTCCTTTTAGAATTCCACGTAAGTTTTCATTGTTATTCAATTCGATACGAAACTTTGATGTTGATAAATATTTTCTGGAACGTAGTTTTTTGTTGTTGTTGGAGTCCTTGATGTTACGTGCTCTCGTAATCGAGGCGAATTGTTTCGTTACAACCATTCTTGATTCTCGAGGGTCGGTTAAGTGGTTTGTTATGGGAAAACCGCCGAGTGTTTTCCATGATGGACGATCTTTCAGTAAACTGATTATTTTTTCTTGCACTTCTGGGAAATCGCTTCGTTTCCGAGTGCTCCTTAAATGAAGAGATATAATGGGAGATGTAATCGTAAGATTTTCACGCGACAAAAATTCTAGTTCGCTTTAGCTTCCCTTTTCTCATATTTTGTAATTTACATCTTAAGTAATAACTGCAACCACATTCGGTGACAATACTTATCGCATGGGAGTGATAAAACATAACCGTAAACTTAAAACATTTATTATCTTAAAGAAAATCCAGGTGTTATCTGATAATAAATAATTTCGAAGAAAATACCGCTTATCAATATTTTGTATTTCCAAATAATGAAAACTAATGTAGAAATATATTTATATAGAAACACCGGAATTACTGGATATATCAAGGATTGCAAAGAATTGTCCGGCTTTGACAAAAATTATACTTTCCAAGATTCATGACAATAGTTTTATTCAATCTACCTAACAACGTTAAATGATGTGACATTATCAATATTTGGTACGATTAATTATTTGACGTATTAATATATCGAAACGAGTTGTATACGCGTGGATATGCATAAAGCATCAAATGATGGTAACCAACAATGAGTTCCTAATACACTTAATTAGTTAATCACGCGAGATACGCGCCATAATTTGATGCAACACTGAAGAGGGTTGCACTTCTTCCGAATGTACATTTCGTAGTAGAATAGCACGGTAAATGTTTCAAACATAATTGGTCCGGTAATTCTCATTCGAATTACCTGACGGTGTTTCCAGGCTCCTCCGGGAACCGCAGGACATTGATTATATTATACTATTTTAGTGTTCGTAGGACAGTAAATACGATGTATTAAATAATGAGGCGCTGGATTTACCGACACGTTCATTCTGAATCTTCATCCTTCTCTTTCTTTTATATTTTCCGCTGGATTCTCTGTATGTGCACGCCAAGAGAACACCGATCTGTTGTGCAAATTTCGCGATTAAAGCGAATGTAAAAATTTCAAATGAGTCTACCGTATTAGCTCCAGTAATATACATTTTCCTCCGAGAGCGTTTTTTGCATATTGCTCGCCGGTTATATACGACCGGAAAGGAATACGTCGGGTTTTTGTTGTTGCATTTTTATGTCAGGTTTCAAGATAATATAAAAATATATGAAGAGTTGTAATGTAATAGTTTACTACTTAGGCGTGATTATATTCAATATGAAAAGAATTATTCACGGTAACGTGAGGTTATTTGGGCCAGTTAAGGAAAGAGAATCAGATTTTATTTTACTATTTTAGTATACTCGTTGCGACCTAAAACGTTTCTAGAACATGTTTATACATCATATACCATCGATTTAGGGCATTTAGAATTGATTTTGGCGACGTTTATTTTTGACAATTTTTGAAGGTATACCCCTTCACATTTTTGCGATTTTGGATCGACCCCTTTTTGACCAGAAAAAAATTTTAAACGACTTCTTTCGACCGAAAATCGTCCTAGAATATGTTTATACATCATATAGCATCGATTTGGGCCATGTAGAATTTATTTTGGCGACTTTTAATTTTTGACAATTTTTTAAGGTATACCCCTTCACATTTTTGCGATTTTGGATCGACCACTTTTTGATCAGAAAAAATTTTTAAACCACTTCTTTCGGCCAGAAATCGTCCTAGAATATGTTTATACATCATTTACCATCGATTTGGGTCATTTAGAATTGATTTTGGCGACTTTTAATTTTTGACAATTTTTGAAGGTATACCCCTTCACATTTTTGCGATTTTGGATCGACCCCTTTTTGACCGGAAAAAATTTTTAAACCACTTCTTTCGACCAGAAATCGTCCTAGAATATGTTTATACATCATATAGCATCGATTTGGGCCATTTAGAATTGATTTTGGCGACTTTTAATTTTTGACAATTTTTGAAGGTATACCCCTTCACATTTTTGCGATTTTGGATCGACCGCTTTTTGACCAGAAAAAATGTTTAAACCACTTCTTTCGACCAGAAATCGTCCTAGAATATGTTTATACATCATATAGCATCGATTTGGGCCATGTAGAATTTATTTTGGCGACTTTTAATTTTTGACAATTTTTGAAGGTATACCCCTTCACATTTTTGCGATTTTGGATCGACCCCTTTTTGACCGGAAAAAATTTTTAAACCACTTCTTTCGACCAGAAATCGTCCTAGAATATGTTTATACATCATATAGCATCGATTTGGGCCATTTAGAATTGATTTTGGCGACTTTTAATTTTTGACAATTTTTGAAGGTATACCCCTTCACATTTTTGCGATTTTGGATCGACCGCTTTTTGACCAGAAAAAATGTTTAAACCACTTCTTTCGACCAGAAATCGTCCTAGAATATGTTTATACATCATATAGCATCGATTTGGGCCATTTAGAATTGATTTTGGCGACTTTGAATTTTTCACGATTTTTGAAGGTATACCCCTTCACATTTTTGCGATTTTGGATCGACCCCTTTTTGACCAGAAAAAAATTTTAAACGACTTCTTTCGACCGAAAATCGTCCTAGAATATGTTTATACATCATATAGCATCGATTTGGGCCATGTAGAATTTATTTTGGCGACTTTGAATTTTTGACAATTTTTGAAGGTATACCCCTTCACATTTTTGCGATTTTGGATCGACCCCTTTTTGACCAGAAAACATTTTAAAGCGCTTCTTTCGACCCAACCTGTTACGTATATTCACATATTTCATATATTCAGACACTTTGTGATTTTACTTCTGACTAACTTGAGACAATATATAGCAACGATTAAAACACCGCGCCGAGCAATTTAAAGAGAACATAAAACTGTAGCAATTTATTAAACGAAAATATCTGACTCAAATAACATAAGTTATGAATATTTGATGAAATATGAAAGAAACACGGTAAGAAAGATCAAGGGTGAAAGAGTAGTAGTTCTGAGCGGTTTCGAGGAAGGGTGCTTTATATGCCGGGAGTGTGTGTTGTAGCACACATTCTGGGAATGCGCCGAATACCGCAGTGCGCAGTATTTATTCGTTTTAATTTTATTTCGGCTGCACTAAACTCTTCCGCACGGCGTTAATCACGATTAAATAGGGTCTCCTGCTTGTGTCTCGGCCTTCAGAAGAGAAAAAAAATGGGCCGAGAATTCGCCGTACCAAGTATTTGCAAAACGGAGAAACTTACCTCGCGGAATATTCAAAGGCGCTTAACTGTTTTTAATTCTACTGCTTAAGGTATACTTTTCGTTAAATACGTTTAATGGGGAAAGTTTCGGGTGATCGATGAATATGGAATACATCTTGCGGACCATCCTTTCGTCATTTATGCACTTCCTGATAACAGAAGTTTACACTCGATTATGAATTTATGACTAGGCGAATAATGCCGTAAGAATTAGTTTCGATGGGAGGTGATATTATATATGATTTTGAGGCGCGAAGAAACTATTTAATTCAATCAAATTTTATTATTACCAGGAGAAAATTTTACTGGCTACAAAAGTCACTTTTTATATGATAACAATAAGGTGTCGTAAAATGATCGTTTGCAATATTATGGGATGTAAATATAGATATAAGATATTTTATAAACCAAAATTCAATGACTTCATATATTTTTTCAAAGTGCAACATTAGATCTATGGATATCTAAATTTAACAAAATTCATTTTCAATTATACTTCAATCTTATCCTTATCAATTATTCTACAATTCAATTTTATTCATTAATATAGGACTTAGTATCAAAAAAAGCTTTTGAAGCAAAAATGATTTTGCATTCATAAATCGCAAATAAATTTCGTACTAAAATATAGGTCTCAGAAATCTTATTAATATATCGTTTTAGGGCCTAGCAAAAGTTTATTTCCGAAAAGGTCTCGAGTAGTAAACCTCAAGTTAACGGTTCCTGAATTTTTTAATAGTCCGTGAAAACGGCACCCTCGTAATGTCCTATCGAGTTCAAAAATGTCTACGGAGTTGGACAGATAACATGTTCCATTTTGGGCAAAGGGGGTAGGGGTCGGTTTCCTTCATGGGAAATTCCTTTCGGACAATAAAGCGTAGATCATGATAAATAACCAGGATACAGGAGGTGGAACCCAGGCAGCATCAACCGGGTTAATTTTTAACCCCCTCGTAGCCAAGAGATTTATCGCAGCCTGTGCTTTGTTAAGCCGATGCTGTATATGCGTTCACCTCGCATGTTTCATGCTTGAATGTATGCAACTTCCTCGTCGAAATATACCTGCATTTCCATGGAAAACCTTTGATCCAGCCAAATCGTAGTTTATATCCCCATTGTATTCTCAAATTAAACGCTTAACCCTACACTCCGCGCCTTTTTAAAAGATAACCCTTTACATCCCTTCACAGTTTATCTTCCTGTACTTCTATTAGAACTTCCATTAGATTTAAAATTTGATACGATAAAATTGAACCAATGTCTGACAAATTTTGAAACAAATTTCCTATGAATTTCTCCTAGATACACCTTCCCTAAAGTGTTTCGAAGTACCTAATTAGTTTATAATTGGAAAACAAAAATCATTTTCTAAAAACTATTATAGTAATAACTTTTTAATTGGAAAATGACAGATCGAACGTCGAGGGAATAATTAGATTTATATACGTTTCGTTCGTCTAGAATCATTCGGGATGTGTAATTCAATTGACAAGTCGCTTTATCGAAAAGTAATTTAGTTAATCGATATTGTGGAGCGTAAAGTAAGGGAGACTGACATTGGCATTAAGAGGGTGACTGGAATAGTGTATTATTCCGTGACAAATGTAATATTCCCATTCGGTGAAGCGTTCATCGGGGTTAGCCCTCCATTTCCCTTTCGGTTGATTTTGAGTCGTAGGGTTCGTACGACTGGTAGGGTCGGTTGGAAAATAGGATGCAACCCTACCCACTCGAACAATCGCGAGATCTCCTGGCCCGTCCTCGGGAAAAGGGTCGAACAATGGACGCTTTACAAGTGTCATCTATGTCCTGTAAATCATAACACGGCACGGGGTGTCTTTTTACGCTCGATTTACTGGGGGGGGGGGGGGGGGGTTGCCGTTTTACACGTCGAGAAAACATCCGGCTAATATTTTCGCTGGGATTACGGTTAATTTTGTTGCCAGTCGAATTTCTCACTTGATATCAAACTCCCGCGAAAAATCTCTACAACTCACGGTTTATTATCCTTCTAATTATAAGTTTATACTGGATATTTTTAAATAAGTTTTGTGAAACATTAATACTGAATATCTACGAAAAGTTGAGCGAACAGTTTATTCTGTTCCTGGAGCTTGTTGATATTTTATGCGTTTATATTGTTGGCGAGTTTATATTAATAAAATATTGGCCGAAACGTTTGCAAATATTATAAGTTTAATTTTGAATAAAGTTTGAAGTTGATATGTTATAATACGATTGAAAAATATTAATATATTCAGGATCATATAAAGTATTTAATAGCTTAATACTTTAATAGCTCAACTTGATTCTTAACTTAATTAAACTTCAAAAAGATAAAGTACATCATTAACAGATATGAAAATATTAATATACTTAGAAGATATTGAGAAGTTTGCGACTCTAGTATCCTAACTTAATTATTAGCATAATTATCGAAGATCTTTACAAAAGGGATTTGATTATTAAAATATGAAGCAATACGTAAAGTATCTCGTAATTAGATTAACATTTTACGTGGCAGAATACACAAAATCAAATATTAGCGGTATTATTTTTCCTTCCGCGAAGGTCGGCATTAAGAATTAATTATGGAAGAGCATCTTATTCTTTTCTGCTTATTTCAAGCAGCTCGACTGCCGAAACAAAGAGGAAGAGCCGAGTTTTTTTGTTTGTGCAGATAACCTTCCTTAATTAGAACATAATTACTAATTACGCCGGAGGCAAGGAGCAATTAATTTTTGGTGTATCTGGTACCGGAGATGTACTGTGCTCTCCTTTTATTTCTTACTTGTTTCATAGTGTTTTCTAGTAGAATAAGACCGTGTAAGCGAATATAGCCAGCCAATCTCTGTCAGCTTTTTCTCTCGAAACTTTTTCGACGACTTTCTTCGTTTCTTTCCCCAATTTCTTGGGGGAAGCTGATATGTCAGGTGGAAGACACCACTGAAATCTCTTCTGTCGGATGAGGGAATTTTCTGTCGAATTTTACAGCGATTTTTTTCAAAAAACTATATTGTTCTATCATACTGCAACTTAGAGGAGTCTAAAAAATTCATATAAAAACACGGATAAAAATTTCTCTTTCAACATATTGAACCTTGAAATATACTCATATCTTGCATTAAATATTTTTTGTATTCTCACAACTGAAGGAGATAATTAGGTGTAAACTTAACAATTTTATATATTTAATATGTTATATTCATAACAGAATTATGAATTTTATCACAATCCAATTTAGGTGTTCAGCGTTTCAAGCCAATTGCTCCCAAAAATATTTTCCTTTGTTTGTTGGACGCGTTCCCATAAATATTGTACTTCGCTGTGCACCGCTCGAAAAAATGGAAAAATGCCAGATCAAATTTCACGCTACGCTTGTTAAACTACAAAAGTTTATCAGCTCGCGCATTATCACTCGCAACTGGGAAACACAATACTTTCGAGGAATAAATTCGGTGTATCGCAGGAAGTGGATCGATGCTGCATGGTTCGGGTATCGAACGATAGTTTTATTAAATATATTTGGATAATATCAAATGTTTTAATATCTTAATTTAATTATTAACTTAATCAAAGTTCAGGCCAGGGTATATTAAAGTACGATTATTAGCATAATTATTAACACACTTTTTAGATGGAATTCAATTATTCAAATTTGAAGCAAGCAATAAAATATCTCGCAATTAATTTTCAATACTGCGAAATTAAATTAACACAATATCGTATATTAGTAAAAGTCTAAAGGAACCATAATTTACTTCTGAAACAACCGAAAAAAAGGTCACCTGTATTTAAAAAATTCAGAATCATAATATCGCTAATATTTCCCCTTTCACGAAGATCGGGATAAACAATTCATTACGAAAGAGCATCTTATTCTTGGTACATCTTTAAACGAACTTTATTATTCTAATATTAAGTATACATAAAACAATTCGTAATTGAATAATATCGAGTGTCGTGGATATCCGAATATAAAGTATAATACGTCGAATATTATTGTCGGGTTTCATACTCAACTAAATGATAGATCGCGGCAATTTCCTGTGCGCACATTGGACCCTCCATCCGGAAATGCGGCCAAAACCCGATTCTAACTTCCACGAGTCCGTGGTATTGACTTCGTTTTCTCACTGGAATCCACGGTGTACGAGAATCCCTCGTTCTTTTTCTTTGTACACCACGTTCTTTCCCGTGTTCCACGGTACTTTATTCAACGTGAAATTCATCGTGACATGCCGGAAGAGCCGCGTAGTTTCGTGTTTCATGCGACGACGATTTACTTCCTCTTTGGTGGGAAAGACTTTTGCTAGACGAACTAGTAGACGCTCTGAATCACTGAAACTCCTACTTGACTCTTACTTTGGGAATTCCTGCTTTTTCTAAGTTCTGGTATCTCAACGTGATATAATTTCCATTAAATAATATGAGTGATTATATTGCATGTACTACCAGTTAGAAGATAATTTGAGTTCATGAAACTAAGGTATTAATAAAGCTGTGCTCTTATTAAATTGCACATATTAGTACGGAATTTATTAGCGGATTATAAACGTAAAATAGTCTTAGATTCTGATATGAATTTTGTATGCGGGGGTTAATTTTTTAATCAGAAGCGAATGTTTGTGTCAGAAGTGGATTTTGAATTAAGAAGTTTCGGAAATAATTAACGGTTCCCGTGGAATTATAAATTAAATTTGCATATGTCGTTCATAAAAAAATCCTGAGAAAATTCAAACTGTCTTACAGCAGGTCCAAGATCAAGCGATTACAAAAATTGTTCAAGAAACATGAGAGTGATATTAAGTACGTAAATAAAGAATTATTATTATGCCATATGGTTGGTCACGTACATGTAATTAAGATGGAGAATGATCTCTCACGATTTCTACTCCCACTCCTTTGAATTTAATGATACCTTATTTGCCATGGAATTTATGGTGACGCAGTGAAAGAGCGACTCTTTACGTTTCACGCGACACCGATTTACTTTCTTACGAGTTGGCACGTGGGAGAACGATTCCGTGAGACTTTTTAAAATCGTCTACGCGAACGATCGAGTCACACACGATTTCTACTTTTTCTCTTGTTTTCGTTACGATGCTTTCTTCCTGAATAACGTAACTTTGGGAATTTATTCTAACGAATTGAATTCTAACATCTTAATATATCTTCGTTTTAAGTCCATTATATCAGCCCATAAATAATACAAGTCACGTATCATAGCAATTTATAAGACACCATATTAAGTATCAAACACCAGAAAATAATTGCTGAATTTAAGGATATCTTCAATGGGACTAAAATAATCACTGCAACAGAGTGCTGGTAATTCGTATTTCTTATCTAATTTTCTTCAAAAATCAAGTACTCAATTATTACATTATAAATAGGTTAATCATTTTTATATGAAAAATTTGGAATTAGTTCAATATTCTGAAAAGTATTTAATTCATTCTTCAGTCTTAAATCGATTACAATCATAAATAATAACATCCAATAAATAATAGCATCCAAAACATTGCGGCTGAAAAATATTAGAGACGTAATAGAATTAAACAATAATTTTTATTTTTTACTATAATCAGCTTTTATATCAATACATGGTTTAGAAGGGCTAAATAACTTTTCTATACCACTGAAAAAACAAACTAAATTTTTGTTCGTAAAACAGTAAAAATCTGCATGTTAAAGCCAGACACTTTTGGACCTACGTATCACACTTATTAATTTCCGATGAAAAATTCCTTTGAATTTTCTCTGACCAATAATTTTATTGCACAATGAAGTACAAAACTGAGTCTTCCCCAAACATGTCTCACACAGCCAATCCATATCCGATTAATAATATCTGATTAGCGAAGAACTTAATCGATTCGCGTTGAAATCCAGTTTCTTCCTCAATCTTGCAAGTTGTCTGCCGCAAGTGTTTCCCCTTCTCGCCGGCAATCTATGAATATTCTATTCGCGTGCTTTCGCGGTCAGGATTGCGCAATGACGACAGTAGCAGCGGGCTTAAGACTGCAAACGTTGGATCACTTTCGTTTTCGGTTCCGGTTCAGGGTCGCCATGACCCACTTCAGGGTCACGATGCTTCCGGATACCGCGTGCAGGGAGCTCTACTTGCGTGCTTGACCCACGCGCCAAGATTATATCCTTAATGAACTCTGATAATTACACTCATTACATCCACTATCCATGACACTTAACTACCTATGTTTATAATATAATAACGTGCTCAGAACGCGACATTACACCTCCGGTAATTATTATCCGCCATTTGTGTCCGTGAAAGCTTGCATCGTAATTCCATTGTATTAATTGCACGTAAATAATAATTATATCTGATTATGATTGCGATGGCGAACCGAAATTATTGTGGTGTTTGGAAAATTGCGATTAAATAGGTGATAATATTACTATTAGATTATTACTACTTTTTTATTTAACTTACGTTTTTACTTAATTCTGATTTACTGTTAAGTTACTATTAACATTATTACTAGGATTATTATTAGAGGAGAGAATTTTTTGAAGAGGTTTTTGTAACAGTTTGTTACTGATATACGGACTTGGAATGATTTTATCTGTCGCTAACAAGCGAGTTCCGTTGGTCAAGATTTCTGGCATGCATCCGATGACCCAAATATCGATAACTGTTGGTTGATCCAAATCTCTTAAATCGTTTAAAGTGTCATCGAAGTCGGTGAAGCATAAAAATCTTCTCGTTCGAGGCTACCTTAGTAACATTTATTTATACTTTCATCAAAATATCCGTCATCATTAGAAGATATTTGATTAAATTTCTTTCGAGATGAAAGACATCACTAGGATTCAATTATAGCATCCTCGTAAAAGTAAAATTATATTAAAAAGTTACATTAAATGCAGTGAAAAAGGAACGAATTAAAGCGCCGGAATTCCGTGGAAAGCTGTCGGGCCTTTGCACCTTTAATAATTTTTATTTAACGCTTCCGTACGCGGCGCATGGCGGAATAGGGAACTGGCGGGATTCCAATAGCCGACAGCACTCGCGGAAAGTTATTTCTTCTAATTAAATCATTTACGATCTTTTCCATCGGCCGTTTAATTAAACCCGTTCCAAGGGGGCATACATGAGTTGATGAACGACTTTAGCCGTATATGCAGCTTGGAATTCTATGAACAGAAGTACCGAAGTTGACTGGAATGGGAACGCCGAGAAGCCGCAGGCTACTCGGCTTAAGTTCTGCTCGCGATGTCGTGGCAGATGCGTGGAAATGCGGTCCGAAAGTTAGCCAATGTTTCACCGTACACGAAGTTTCTAACAATATCATGTATCAAGAAGTCCAACCCTCGAAAATATTGGAAGTCGACGATGAAAAGAAAGGTTTTTATCTCCCCAGATATTGTGGTTAGTTGTACGATTGCGATGGTGAACCTAAATTGTTAAAGTATTCTGGAAATTTAAAAGTAACTAGCTGGTGATTTTACTATTTCATTATTACTACAGTTGCTATGAGGATTATAATTAAATTAGTGTCTTTAGGTTATTTTAGATTTTTGTTTCCATTTTAATGAAAAATGTGAAAATTCTGTTTCGTAAAACAGTTATCTGCCTTGAATGTTATTTATCATTTCTAAAAATTGGCTCCTATTTAATTCATTTTTTGTGACACTGCGTGTTTGATGAAACTTCATAAAAAGCTCCCATATTTTACGCTATAATTATGGAGGGAGAAACCGTTGATTGTTCTCGAACGGTGAGTTAATGTTTTTCACAGGGTGGGGTTTTCGCTCGAATTATTCAGTTTGATCGCGAAAAACAAGTGAAAATTTAATATGGCGGTAATACGGTCACGCGCGTGAAATTCAATTGGAGCCAATCGGAGGCAAGTGAAATGAGAACGCGAACGCGAGAGGATGCATTCACTTCGTTGGCAAAGTTACTCGGTATTTCAGAATGGATGCGGCGGGAATATCAGTCGAAAGACCTTTCACATTTTCGGATGTCCGAGGGGATTAAATTAAACCGAAGTTTTCGATCATCGGAATCTTCAATCGCGAGATAGAAAATATAGAAAATATTTCATCCGAATCCACAAACTATCGTATTACCGATGATACAGCATTCAACTTATCTACTTCAAAAATTTTAAAAATTGCGGGGAATAAAACAACTTTGTTACCAGTTTTCTAACACCACTGATATTTCATGTGACGTCGCAGACTTTTTTTCATCTTTTCTTTGATTTACGTTAAAATCTTACCTTAGAATCTTTCATACATTCGGCGCAGTAAACTACTCTCTCCTTACTATTATTTTTTACTATGAATATTTTATTATTATTATTAGTTTTATCAATACATAACTGTATTAACACACACATTATTACGGGAAACATGAGGAATAAAATGATTTGCATAACTCATAGGAAACATGCGTGATCATTTTCCGGGGGTATAATTTAGTAGACAATTGTGTAGGGTTTTATGAAAGCATCGTAGAGTCTATTCAAGTAGACTTTATATCGAGCATAAAGAAGTCCGGGCCCAGCTTATTAAACCGTTATTCAGTACCGTAAAGTAAAATGTCACGTTGAAGAAAAAGAACGCTGCTGGGACTCTATTGGCTTAATTGTATGTAAATGCGGAACAAGAACGGAAATGCAAATGATACCTTCAGGGATCCGTTTTCTATCGGCTCGAATTATTCCCTTTTTCTAGAATGTCGGATACAGAAATAACGATAACGGATATTCCATGTTTATGTATCGGTATCTCATCAGCATAGTAATTTTCTTGCCATCCCACGGTGGCAAGTTCATGAAACGAGAAATAGCAAACATTGTTTTTAATGGATTCCAATCGTGTTCTTTTATGGAGAAATTCCTCGAGATGACATTAAATTAATTCGGTAGATATATCGATCTCCTCGTTTGACATCCAAAGAAATTAGTCTTCATATAACATAATTTGAATACGTAATGCTTAGGTGTTTCTAATTAATTTTATATCGTATCAATTTTTTAAATATTTAATATCTGAAATGACTATGGAAGTCAGTGACTTTGGTGGAATAAATCAGACATATAATATGAAAATGTTCTCATGTTTGAGAACAATATAAATATATTTAACACTCAATACTTTATACAATATCATAATAACAGATTTTCTAATATTTCCAAATGTTTCCAAATACAAATTTTACACGGTACATTTTTATAATGGAAGAGGAAGATTCTAGTTGACTTATTAATTTTGTTTAACTCTTCTTTTTGTATTATTTCCTGCGGGATCGATTTGATGAGTGATGTATAACTTCACACTCTCGAATCTTCAGATTTGACCGAAGCAAAAATGATTTATTCGCGTATTTCTTTTACTCACTATTAGAACCATAATAAGCATTTGGTTCCACTTAACAAATAATTCTACCCGATGTACATAATTTAGTGCAATTATCCATCATAATTTGTTGCGATTATAGAATACAAAAACAGCATTTCTTTTTCCAATCTAAAAATGTGATTATTAACTGTGATGCAACATCGGCATTAAATAAGAAGGTGCATTAAAGATGGTGATTTAACTACCTCCGAGAATGTTTAAATGCCGTTACTTGACTTCCATATCTCTCCGAAGATCTCGGAAGATCGAGAGAGAGATTTCGAGAAAAAAAACAGAGGATTAATTTGCTTTAGCGGCGGATTCATGATACGAAAGCCAGCAAAGGTACTCGAGTGTACTCATTTCTGATGGACACTTTAAAAGGGGCGAATTTTCAGGCCCTTTTACGAGCTGTCGGTGCGCGTTTCATTCTCGAGTCTACCCGCAATGAATGTCTCAGATTGCGAAGGTTCTAAAGCCTTATTTGGGAATTAAAGGGATCCCTTTAGAAGGTATTTTAAACAAAGTGGATCACCGTTTATTTCAGTTATCAATAGTAACCCTGAATAATATTAAAATTTATTTTTTATATCCTATTCGAGGCTAGTAATTAAAGGGAGTTTTTGCGGTATCAAAAGACGACAGGGGTCTCGTAAGAGCCCTTCTTTGAGCTGAACCACGTGAATATTCGGCAAATAATAAATATTAAACATCACTTCATTTATTCATAAAACATGTACAATTCTAGCTCCATTTATGTTCCAGCATCTCGTGTATTGTTAATTAAACATTCTGCGCTGAAGGTACTTACATTTTTAATTAATGATACGCGGTATAGACATGTTCATTCGTCAGACTTCTGTTCGCTTGTTCAGCGAAAGAGTCATAATTCTGTTTTACGTGGTACCTCGATATTTTTCATATTTTTTCTTTTTCCTTACGATATGACGGATGACTTTCTTGATTCGTATCGATCATCGTTCGAAACTTCTGTTCCTAGTCTCGACGTAGAATCACACCTCGATACTCATTTATTCATAATTACGAACTACAGTGCGTTACTCGACGCACTGCAGATTTCATTCGTTAAAGTTCCATTTTTTCGGGTGGCGTAAAAATCGTAATTACATCCTTGTCATGTTTCAATATCTCTCGCGTTTGACATTATAAATTGCACGCAGCTCGCGCCGTAAATAATGACGCGCATCCAGGAAGAAGGTTTTATTCTAACGGGACGTCGACATATTACACGTTGACCCGTGAAAATAGAAATAAACGAGCGTGAAAAAGCGGGCGAGCGCGGAATCAGATTTTTTATTCGCGGCGCGTGTAATAATGTTCCCCGTTGTAAACACGGTTCGAAGTCTAATTTCCGACGGGTGGAAGCGTTTTAACAAGGCACCGTGAAAATCCGTAATTCACCGTTAACCGGACGCGAGGGGGCTTTAATCGTTCTGCCACGAGTCATTAATTACGGGATCTGCGACACGCGATATATAATCGATCTCTTCCACCGTTCTGTATCCGGTCGATCGATGCCACCGCGGCTGTTAATTGATTTTAGCGGATCGCTTCACTCTCGATAATTATCGCTCTGCTGAGTTGCGAGAGGAGGGAAAACCGGCCACGAAAAACCTATGATTTTTCTACCGATACCCGACTAACACTTGTCTCTGGAAAATGATGGATCTTTTTATTCTGCCGTTGACATCCATTCTGCTTCGTTTTACACTTGGTTCGCCGAGTATTATTCGGATTTTGTGAAACATGCTCTTTTCGTCGCGGAAACTGTTTCGCAGTTGCGGATGATGGAAGAAGTAACATGGAGTATTTTTATTTTTCTAACCAATTATATTTTGATCAATAATTGTGATTTATTGTAGATTGGCAATTATAATTTTCAGCTCTGTGGAATTAATTTGAATGTAATATTAATCATTTTAGTCTTAATAGCTTAATGCTCGTCTTATTAACGTTTATTGCGAACATGACTTCCAATAACATTCTTCCACGAATATTTTCCTGATAATATTTGTCCAACAATATTTTTCTATGCACATTTTTATAACAATATTTTATCACATCCTTCTATCAATATTTTCCAGTAATATCCTTCTATCAATATTTGCCAGTAGCATTTTTCCAGTAATATCCTTCTATCAATATTTTCCAGTAGTATTATTCCAGTAATATCCTTCTATCAATATTTTCCAGCAACATTTTTCCAGTAATACTCCTCTAAGAATATTTCTGAAGTAATATTTTCCTAGTAATATTTTTTTTCATAAATACTCATATACTCATTTAGTTTCTAAAAAATTCATTTAATTATAATAGCAGCGTATTTACATAATTACAGTGTGTCTAATTTACTGTGAAATTCATGAAAGATATTAAAAGATCTATTCGAACAATATTACCGAATGTATGAATTCAAGAATCGAGACTGATTAATACAAGTTCGGAATTATCTTTCTCACTTGGCGCCGAGATGATTTGATTTTCCTTTCATTCCCGAGTACTTCTGATTCAGTTTAGTTTTGAACTGTCGGCTGTTGCGGCTCGCCGCTTCGCAACGGAAACCGACGCGTGGAAAATGTATTCGCTGACTCGTACTTAATGCGTTTTCACAGTCAGCTGACTGGCCCTTACACTCGACCGACCTAAATTAACGGAGTAACTATTGCACGTCGCTTGATATATTCATGACTATCACAAATTTTCCTTTTAAACCTGATATATTCGCTCTTCTATCATCCCCGTTCTTCGCCTATTCAATTCAGTCTGCATTCATTGTGTCACATTTATGTCATTTAACCCAAAACCCTACAATAATTGAACTAGATTAATTACGGTATTTTCGACCGATTCAAATCCTTGACTTAATGAACATATTATTAAAAATCATAAGAGATGATTTCCCTGATACTGAACTAGCGACAGTATTAAATCATAATTAATATTAATCACATTAGACGCACAGTAATTGCGTTAACACGGCGATGTTGTCATTAATTGAATTTTTATTTTTAATATTATTGTAAAAATATTCTTACAAAAATATTAACTGAAAGTTATGTTAGCAATAAACCTTAATAAGTCGAGCAGTAAGCTGTTAAAGCAATATTATTATTGCATTAAAGTTGGTTCCACGAAGCTGGAAAATTTTACTGCAAAAATAACTATATGAAATCAAATTATTTAATATCTGGGATCCCATTATCATCTCAAATTACGAGCATATTTATATTACAGTTTCATGTTACAAGCATACTTTCTTAGTTACCAATACATATTAATATTTTCATACATAACTCGTGAATACAATCTGGAAACAGTGGAGTGGATTGGTCGTATCAGTTAGTTACGAAATAAGGGCTCAAGAAATGGCGTTTCATACGATTCACTTCCTCAAAAAGAAGAGTTGCGGGAGTCCATTCGAAAAGTCATGTGTCAGGAATCCTCGGGCCGAAAGTGTCGGGTTGTTCAGTGATGCCGAAATAAAGAGAAATCTCAAGGTGAACAGCAAGAGATATCCTTTTATTGGTAGCTACGCCCGTGGGACTCCTTTCCTGCTTCCAGTTTCCCCGAATACAGCCGCATTGCCGTACGGGCGTCGAATGCATAGTGATCGCCTTATTTCGTCCTACCTAGCCAAACCTTATCGTCCATTACCCTCTGTATTCCTTCGTCCTGCGGACCGTGTTTCCTCCGAAAGTAAAAATGGAAAAGGATCTCGCCGGAAATTTCTGCTACTCCCAGGATCCCGGGGATAACGGGAATCGCCATATGGTGGGTCACGTTGCTTATTATTTCGAAAAGAAAATACTTTCTTTTTTAATATCTTCGCAAAATCCTCCTCTTTAATTTGTGACTTTTTAATTAGAAATAATAATTTCACCTGCTGAAAGTTGGATCTTGTATCCACGGTACATACGGTAATTAAATGGACTCCATTATTTTTGTTGTGCATTTGTTACGTTGCTTTGTCGGCGAAAAATATGTAAATCCGTAGCGAGATTAATGAAACCTCGAATAATAGTTATGAATATTCCGACGTTCTGATTGATATTGTTGCTGTATTTATTATTTATAATACTATTATAGTATTATTATTTCAACCATGTAGTCAACAAGCAATGATATTTTTCATGAAAAGCCTCCGTCTGGTTCACCTGAATTTTCCGTCATTGTTTATTCCCTTTTATTTACAACGCTGGCGAAACTTGTAACGGGAACTTTTTGCAAGGGTTTTAATTTTCTGTCGTCAATGTATACACGGGTTTCATAATTTTTTGCAGAACTCGTCCCCACAAGTAACACAAAAGGACCTTTGTGTTGGGCCGGCGTAGGTGGTAAAATTTCATTTCAGATTTTTTGTTGCATTTGTTGTTGTTATACCCTTGATATCGGAACTCGGCGGAGGGTGATCGTAGGTTCAGAGGGAGCGTAAAATATGACAAAGCACAGGCTAAAGTTCTCCATTCGTGGTCGGCGATGCGAAAAGAATCGCGTTGCACGGGAAAATCAAATCAACCCGATTTCATTGACGAGACACGGCGTGTCCTATGTTGCACCGAATAACAGAGTGACGTTGACTTAACGTTGTTAACTTAGATAGGTATTGCTTTTTGTGGAGTCACTGATGTTGTCAATTTTCAGGAATTCCATGATATAATATAATATTGTATGTAAGAATTGTGGTAGATTTTAATTGCCGAGTTAAACGATGCGGGGAGGATTTCCGTGAATAAGTAACTATATACGATTTATTTAGAAGAATTAAAGATACGACTATTCGCATCAATGCGAATCAACATTGAATCGGTTGACCTTGATATTATAAAAACTACCCTAAGTTTTACTGTTTTATTATTATGATTTTCTTTAATATATTAATATTACATCGAAAGAAAACTAGGACTACGTATATTTTAAATCCAGGAGGAATAATAAATCTGGCAAACTTTACTCGTAACATTTACTACATGAACGTTTTACATGTTATATATTAATGTTTTATCTCATCTCTATTATTATTAAGTCCACAGTAATCATTACACCGTAATCAGTATTGCATAATGCACAAGTAGCATTTCCAACGTAATATTCCTCTAAGCTCGCATTACGAGCTATTGTGAAGTATACTATCAAAATGATTATAGTAATCAAAGTGATTAGAAGAAACGCGGTGAGCAGAATCACTGTGCTCGCGGTTAACCAGCCACCGTATAATTCTCGGTTTCGTTTAGATACACTGTTACACTCGAGCTCGTTATCACGAATTAGCTCTTTAAAGTTCACCATTGATGTAATCGAAGCGCGTACGCGTTCGATTTATACCCGATAGACGTACCTGCTCATAAATTTATTCAGTGGCTCCAGGCTACCGAAATTACGTAATCGTTGGATATTTCTGGCAGCCGAGATAAACATACAAGATCGAATTATCCCACGCAGGATAAATCTTCTCCCTTGTGAATAGAATGAGTACAAACGGCCGCCGCGCGGATAATTTACAATGTTTATTAGCTCGTTATTTTATTCCTGTTTTGACTGCGACAATATTTCCTAGAATTCATGACCGTTCGATAAAATATCTCGATGACTTAATTCTCTGTGCAATGAAATTCGTATGCATTTTCAAACATTTCCTGATGCTTCGCGGACTATTTAATTAGTTTAATTGACGTGCTGAATTTAAATTGCTTCTATAGGAGATTTAGGAGGAATAATTTACGAGTATGGAAATATACAAATTGATTTATGTGTTATTCTGTTCTTGTCTAATCTGATATGAGATAATTATAACATAAGTATAATAATAAACTTAATAATATGAGTAGTAATAACAATTGTCTATCTGAAAAATTTTGTACTTGCAATTTTTGTAAATATTAATCACTGCACTTTTGCTAAAACTACAACGTTCTAAATGTTGGATGCACGCGACAGATGGTTTTCTAATTTGATATTATCAGGTAAACGCGTCGAAGTTTGCCAATAACTCTTCGGCGGGGCAACCTTCGATATTTCGGTTCTTCCCCCCCTCATTATTCAGGAGTTCTTGGTAAATTCTTTTTGAATATATACTCGGTATACTCCCGGCGTGGTTTGATCAGGGTACGGTGAATGATGGAACGTTAGGATCGATGGGATATACCGTGTTACGGATCGAAGTCAATAAAGAGGAGAGGAAAAAATGTGGAAGGCCGATTCGGGAAGACGGAGAGTCATCAAGTATCGGTGAAGGCGGAGATACTCATGGATTCACCAGCCGACCGGAGATCCAACTATGGGGATGCTGGGCTATGGTTGGGGTCGAATCTCTTCCGTCGAGCAGCTTATTGAATGCGATATTGGATTTTTGCCGACATTATGACCCTCCACCTGATACCCGACCGCGAAACGACAAGGGAAATTTAAAACTCGTCATCCCGCCAACCTTCGCTTCCCTTCCCGCCCTTCATTCGGCCGCAGATGGATCACGAATACTTCACCCACCACTTTCGACCCACCAAACTATCCCCCATACTTGTTGTCTTTCCTTTCTCCAGTTACCGGGAAACTAGCTTTCACCTTAATGCAACCCATCATCATTTCTCATTTTCGGTTCCTATTTCACACGGGCGCCATTTATTTTTACATGTTTCCTCATTTCTGACTGATATATGATTATCGTTGGTGCAATATTCTGCCTTTTGTTTGGTAAAAATATAAATAGTTCTTACCTGTTATGGCTTCCTCGTAGACAACATTTCTTGACGTGACATATGTCGATAAATTCATTTCGGATTTGGCTAATTCTCCGTGTTTTTTTGTTGAGATGATTCTGTTATCAGTCGTGGAGTAAATCATACTTTAATATGGAAACGTGTTGAGGCTGATGCGATTAATAATCGTCTGAACTTCATGCGTGACGATAACTCGGCGATGTACATATATATATGTATACGCGGTTGTAGAAGAGCGTTGATGGGAATATATACATGCAGATGAACATACGGTTATGTGGAATTGAACACTGTCAGGTTGGCTGCCAGTGACGAGACGCTGAATGCATAATCGAGTGACAGTAGCGGCGGATCGTCAAATCTCCGGAGAGATGAATGGAAGGAATGGGTGGTAAGAGGGGAAAGGAGAGCCGGTTAAGTCAAGCAGAGCGGTATGTTCTATCAAATAACTCGGAAATAGGAAATTTATTTATTAGAAAATCCGAGTAGGAAAAATATGTTTAAAATGAAGGGTACTTAAGGAATTATTCCTTTCATCCTTACCATAAACGTATAATTATTGCCGTGATTAAATGCATAATTTATTATTGACATCGCAGTTATTATTACACCGAATGACGAAGTGCATAGATTCTCAAAATATTGATATGGATAGGAAACACTGGAACTATTAATTTAATATTATTACTTCAATGCGTTTATCTACATTCTTCTAGGTAAACAAATGATACCCTAACTCTCATGTATTTATATTTAAATATTATTACGTTATACATTTTATTATAAACACACGAATGCATAATACGACTATTTCACCGCGCATCCATCAGCACTGCGAGTTTTCCTAATATCCTAATAATATTATATCATAATACATCATAAAGACTCAATATCAATAATTCCACTAAATCATAGTCCCACGCGAGTCCAATTTAATAATTCCCTTTGTCTCATCAAATCCAGCTATATTATTAATACACTTCATTAAACGAATGATCCTGTATCTGTGCTCTCGAAAATTACACAAAATCCGCTATTACCGCTAATTTCCCGAAATATCGTCTAATGCGATCCTCGCGATAGCAGGATGATTCTAACCGGCAAGATAAGCTCACCGCGTATATCTTTCGAAGGGCCATTTAGATAGCGTGGAGCGAAGCATCAAAGTTCTCGAAGGTAATAACAGCGCGAAGCTGTTTCGAAGGCGGGAAATGTAGAACTCCATAGATACATGTATAACCCTAGGAGACGAAAATTCTCGGTTGTCTTGGAACTCGAGGAGTTCCACTTCCCGACATACGGATTCTTTCGCCTCACGAAGTGGAGGTAAGTTTCCGGGTGATTTTTCATAAGGATTTCATTTGAACCGCCGGAACCGAGTGGAGTTCGGTTGGAAAGATCTCGCGTACATTGGATCGTAGGATGAGCATCGCGAGATAGATGATCTCAGAAGGGAAAGAGGGTAGAAATTGCAAACTCGAAAGAGGAACACTGGTGCAATATTGTTCCTAGATCACGTTTTCTACACGGAACGAGCAGGCGATTGATCATGTTGAGCATTGACGGCGTGTGCCTGGTATTACGTGAACCTACCATCTTTCTTCGCTCATCTATCCATCTGTCTATCTGTCTGTAGGTTTTCCACTATCTTCCTGTTTTCAGTGCCCGCCGGGTTCCACGGGTGTTTACTTTGCCAACACGCGGCTTGTCCTGCGGAAATATTGGTCCCCTTGTTGATTCGGGTCATACATATGTATCAGGAGTTAAAAATCCACATTTAAAAAGCACGCTTTATTAGCTGCAGTTTTCTGATTCCGGTTTGCTTAAATTATTTTCTTTGCCTCTTGGAAATCCAAGATAAGCTATCAACGGATATTAGTTTCTCCGGTATCTCCTTTGGAAGCTTTTAAGTTTTAAATGAACTTTATGCGCCGTATGTGTGCATTCGTTAATGCACTGTTTTATTGAATTATAACTCCCTCACTGCGTAAAACTGGAAACTTTCTCCTTTATTTCATTTTGTTATTTTTATTTCAATTAAGCTTTCCTTATAGAAAGTGCATATATAAATGAGATAAATAAGACTCTCTTATTCATTTACAATTAGAGAGTAGAAGAAATTAGTTTAAGTACAAGCTAACTTATACTGTTTTTTGACGCAATGAGTTCCAACATCTGATATACAATTCCGGAATTGCGGAGGTTGAATGGCAGATACGACGATTTCGTTCCGTAATCGATACTTCAAACGGTGGTGCTTTTGAAAGTTTTAAGGACACGGCTCCTCGACTTCGTGATTGTTCCGCTCGGGGATCTTTTGTTTCCATAAAATATCGGGGAAAAATTTATCGCGTTCATTTTCGATGTCAGAAACGCGAAAACCCGAGGTCGGGGAGAGTTGGTCTTGCGGGACGCTCGAGTCGACTTTAAGTTTTAACGAGATCACTGGTAAACTCCGCGTGACGGCGAACCCCGTAGGCAACCGAGAAAAGAATATGTGGAAGACATTTATGCGCCCCGTACCCTTATTTCCCTCTGTCGAGACCATTACAGAGAATATCGAAAACATCCCGATTTCTTTTCCAACTATACACTCTTACATAATGTTTCATTGTGTTCTCTTCATTAAATGAGAACATATTTTGCTATTAGTTTATTTAATTCTATTCTTTTGTGTTTTCTATTATTTGATTTTTCTACTGCCAGTAAAAGGCTTTCTTTGAGGTAATATAATGGTATATGGAATTCTATGATTTTATAGTATAATACGATATTATATAATAGAATTTAATATAATGCATACTTTCACTGTCCTAATTCGATCAAAATAATAACTCCGCTATTACTGAATTAATTAGTTATAGAATGATGCTATTAAATACTACCTAAAACGAAATAAAATTTAATACAATATATTTATATATTATTATTTTTAGTTATTTTACGAATTATACTATTACATTTAATATTAAACATAATTAAGAAATAAGTAAATACAATAGTTTTAAGAACCAAGATCAATTTCATAAAAATTACATTTTTAAACGCATATTTCTATTAACAAAAACTATTTTTTATCTCGTTTGTTCTTAATTTCATTTTCAATCTTAGTTTCACTTCATCACACTCCATCAGTTAGAACGCGAGTTGCACGATCGAGTTTCATTTATCAACGGCGAGTTACACGCTATTTGTTTCGACGTAAGTTAGGTCGTTTGGGCAATTAGCAGGTTCCCCTTACGATTCGCTGATAAAGCGATCTCTTTTACGTTTTGGTGTCGCGTGACCATCCGGTTTCGCGGATAAGTTTGCACTCGCCTTCCTGCGTTCATTCATAAATTCCCTGGCGGTTGTACGCTAACTATATAGTATACTGCTTCTTACGCTGTTACGTTACTCGTAGCAGTAGTATGAGGTGTGTCAGTGCGGACGGTAGTAAAAGAAAACGCCTATGGCGGCATGAATGAAAGATATCGTGTTGGGTTCTGACAAAAAGGACTCGTGACGTAACTGTCACGGGGAATTCTAATCTCTCATTGATTATACAGGGTGGGCTATAAGTTAAGTGATTTGAAATAGTAATAACTCTATTGTGTATAAACTTTTCGATATTTTATTCACATCAAAATTTGTACAAAGAATACAATTTGTTTGACATCAAGGCTGAAAAATAATGTCTCATAAATATCTTCCGTTTTCAGCTTAATACTTAGAATTTCCTAAAAATATTCTCGCGTCAATCGCGTTCGTGTAATCGAAAATGTTGTGATTAATTATTGCGCAAGTTACTGATGTTGCTTGAGGTGCGAGTGGAATATTTAAATTAGGGGTATTTAAAGAGATCGAAAATGTGGTTGATTTCTTTCTTCC
The DNA here is from genome assembly GCA_910591585.2 of Nysson spinosus. Classification (NCBI taxonomy): domain Eukaryota; kingdom Metazoa; phylum Arthropoda; class Insecta; order Hymenoptera; family Crabronidae; genus Nysson; species Nysson spinosus. The sequence continues at coordinate 10,516,840 of OU342832.1, forward strand.
ATTCTCGCGATCAAGTACTGATGAGATCTCATAAAAGAAGGAAATGGGGCTTCGCCGAGGCAGGAATTGTAACATGGTCGTTAGTTTTATGGTTTTCTCATTTTTCACGAGTCAGAGTTTTATGGGTTTGCTCGCTGGTTCGCCCGCGAGCTAACATATAATTCAACTTGTTTTCAGTTTTGCATTGTTTCCAGCGACCACGCGAAATGTACCGAAACCTGTAGAATCGTACACGATAAGCCTTGATCTACTTATAAAAAAGATTAAACATATGTGTATATCGAATCGGTTTAATAAGATAACCCTTGTACGTTTTCTTTGATTAGACTGCACTCGTCGTCGAAGCCCCGATAATCCATGTGCGGGAATTGTCAGTTGATTAAAACTTATCAGCTTATTCATTGAATTATCTCGTTACTCCGTGATAAATTCAGCTGCAACCGGATATGCATATAATATACATAATATTTAATACATAATCCTATAATATTCCAGTAATACACCTATAATATTTCCAAATTCACAAATTATATAATTTATTAATATACAATTTATATATATATATATATATATATATATATATATAGTTAATTACAAAATAATATTATACGCTAATAAAAAATATTCGTATATTTGTGACAAAATATAATATATCCAACGAATATAATGTTTCATAGATTTGATTCGTAAGACGTTAAAAAGATTTGATAGATCTCGAACCCGATTTTCAAGCCGAGTTATGCAAACATGTTTCACGCATAGAATATATGGATAATATAAAATTAAAGTAAATTCTAACTATACACCTGAAGCGGAAACCTCTTTCTGATAGCATTTCGCAAGCGTGTCACGGCTTTCGGGAAAAATGTGTATTGCAGACTCGAAAGTACGAGGCGAAACGTATGCACTTTACATATTTACCTGTAGCTACGAAATACACGTGCCAAGAGGTCGTTCGGGTTTATTGAATAGCGTGCTACTTCAACGAATAATATCATTTTTCGTTATCCACCATTCATATCCCTAACTCCATTCCGGAAACATGAAAATATACCGTGCACTTAATAACTTCCATTGAATTTTATTAATACATCAATTCCATTATGTAACGATGTGAGGTAACATTTCATAGTTCCGTACAGTTACCTATTTCTTTGTACAAATTATTTGTCAACTTTACTGTTATTTTGTTTGTCTGTCAGTCAATTTTATAGCTAATATTATGAAATTATTATTAATCATGAAATTAGATGCTAATAATATTATTCACAGTACTATATTAATAAAATCTAATAATTTAAAAATAATTCATAACTCTTAATTATTTCATAAGGCAGATTAATAATCTTATATCTGTCAACAAATCATAAGTAATTCGTTAATTGCCAAGAATGATATTATTCAAATTCAATTTCTTTATTCTACAAGGAAGATATTGAATTCTTGTTTGACGGTGCAAGGCGCAGCTTAGGTGTTCGTGGGAGCCTTAACCCCCGTCTATTTGGTCTTCCACTTGTGCAATTATTTATTCTGCTTGTACGGCAAGGAAGACAGCCGACGTGGGGTGGTTGAAGGGGTTAGAGGGGGTTCGTATGGGGGTGCTCAGACGTGTATAGTGAGACTGCAAGCGCACCCAATGAGAGTACTTCTCCCGATGTTACAATCTCCGGCATAGCACGAAAACTGTATGGAACAAAGTTGGCCCGGTGTGTACTTCCTTCGTAGTTGGCCGGTGTTAACTTCCGGTGTAAACGGAATCTGCTTGCGAGTTGCCCCGAGGACAATTACCGCGTTCATCTCAACGAGCTTCCACGGAGGCATTTCCCTTTTTGTCACTTAAGGTCCCGCGCCCGCGACTCTCCAACTTCCATGTTCCTTGGGAAATCTTGTGTACCCTCCGCCATACCTGCGAATTCGTATAAATACATTATGCTCACTGGTAAATCCCGTTGCTAATTTTCCGCCTAAAAATTCGACGGTGCTTTACTTTCCGATTAGTATTTTTTATTCATCTGGCTGTTTGATTCCTTTCAACATTTTCATAATTATTGATTTTGCAATTTTAGAATTTGAGAATGTCGTAGTCAATTTAATAAATTATAATGTTAATTCTTTATTTCGACTTCACAATCGGATTTATTATGGTTTTCCTGAACCAAGAAAATATGCCGTGGCGAATTAATTTTTTCATTCCAATAAAGCTCAATTGAGAATTAAAGCGCACGGAAGGATGGATATATTGCAGAATAGATTTTTATTTTAGCGTTGCTTCGACGGAAATTTTCTAATTGAACGTAAAAAATCTCGAACGTTTGGAATTCGTGTGTATAGGTATTTGAAAAAAATATTGGATTATTGGAGATAATCTCGTACAATCAAAATGGTATTCATATCCAGAATTGATTATACAATTCAACCGAACGTGACATATTTCGTTTCCATGTCATGTGGTTCGTGCCACGGCATATTTCATCTGAATATTTATTTAAATTTCTATAATTTCATATATCTATTTACCATCAACAGCATACTGTTTTCTCTCTCGAATGCCAAACTAGGAGGCATGGATTAGATTAAAATATTGCAAAATCGAGTAATCAAGGAAAGTCTCTAATTCAAAATTGTAAAGAAAACTATACCATATTATTATTTCTAACACTTACTGTAATATTTATAAATTTCATAATTCTGTATTTAGTACCTATAGAAATTGCTACAATCTTTCCGAATTCTATAGTTCTAAAATTAGTATTTATCAAAATTACTATATTCGCAGATTCCACATCTTTATAATGGGTTCTTACGAAAACTACAATATTTATATTTCCAAATGTCAGAATTCTATAATTAACCCTTCCAAAAATTCCAATAAAGTATCCAATTTTCACAATTCCACGATTAATACTTGCAAGCCAATGTTTGTAATCCAATCCAAAAGTTAAAAAAAAATATTCCGACAATCTATGTTTTCTTAGCAGACAGCTAGCAAAACAATTAAAACCAGGCTTACATTCACCCGGGTAAAGCGAATTAATTTGAATTCGCAAACAAATAATAAGGCACGGAGGATCTGGTTACGAAAAGGTACCAAACTCGGTGGCGGCTCGTTAAGGCTTTTAAAAGAAAGGAACGTCAAGAAACTTTGCAGACCTCTCAGCGGAGAGGACGACGACAACGAGGAAGGTCCGTGCAGACTTTTCCTTCGTATAGCGAAGCTCGTTATGATATTATAAGGAAAAACGCGGCTCGTCCACAGACAGAAAGCAGTCTTGGATAGGAAGAAGTGGAAGGCAAATGCGAGGGCTGGAATAAGGTGGAGGAGAAACGAAAAAGAAAAGAAAGGAAGAGAAAAGAAATGGAGTACCCTCGACAGAACATCGTACGGTCTAAGTGTCGGGCGTGAAATAAAGATTTTTATCGCGGCTCCAGTCGTCGAACTTTAAAGAAGCCCTGTGATTTCACCTGATTCTATTACAGTCTATCGACTCCCCCCTCTTTTTATGTAATATTTCAAACGGAAAATTTGTCACTCGTTCTCCAGCGACTCTCATTTCTTTGACTTTACTTCAAGTTCATTTACTTGTGGTTTTTATTTGAACTCTAAGAATATTTTAATTAAAGAAGTGAGACTTGATAAAGTTTGATTTGCATTGGAAGGAAGTTTGAGATACGCTATATTTAGTAGATGCAATTGGATGTTTATTAATATTTAATGATGAATATTTTAAATAGTATTTCTGTAGGAATATTTAGATTATTAATTTGTACGATAGTTCGCTTTAATTAAAAATATTCATTGAATTTTGATAAAGAAATAAAAATTCTTATTCAATTTTTAACGATCAAACAATAATTCCTACAATATTATGATTTTAATCTCTGACTTTATCATCTCCATTATGTCTGGCAATTGAGACATTATTCTACTGTATCCGATTTCATGGCTTAACAATTTAATTCCACCACGGTGATCGTTGAAAAAAATATGTAAATTCTATTTCTCCATAAAAAATATTTAAAAGCATGTTCAACTGCCTTTTCAATGCAAACGGAGTGTCAGGGAATAAAAATAGAGAACACACGGGCACCTGTTTCTAGCTACGATCGATACACATTAAGTTAAGCTGATAATATAATCCACGTCATTTTTATCACATAAAATAACATCACTTTTAAGCGGTGCCTTGTCATGCCGCATTAAAATACTTTTGCCTTCCGATTACATTAAAAGAACCGAAGAGCGCCGGCAGTCGGGGATTCTTGATTAAAGTAGCTTCAAATCGAGGAATATTTCGCAGTTTTTAACAATGTCATCAAAGCTACTTCCTCGGAAATATTTTTATAAGCCCGCCGCCGAGACTTTTCCGCTTAAAGTATTCTCTAACTGGTATGCGTTTATAATTTCATTCGTCTACCGCGTACCGACGTTTATCGTGCTTTTGAAACGTCGCTTCTTCGGCGACAGTACGTTTCTTCATTCGTACGTATTATTTTCGCTTGGTTTATTTCACGCTGGAGCACTCTGTGTTTTCTTTCGCAATGTTTCCAGCACTCCGTGATCTCGCCGTTTTATGGGCCAAATCTGCCTCCTTGAATTTACAAGATTTATTATATCGTGACATCCCCTGGGAGTATCTTGAAATTCTTGCGAAGAATAAACATGAAAATAAACATTACAGTACTTTCATCTGTTACATGAAATCAATTTATATGGAATATATTACAGTACAGTAGGATGTCGATTGTCTGAACGTCAATCATCCGAACCGTCAATTATTCGAACCACTGCTGCGCTAAAAAAATAATTATGCAGCTTTGAGCCCAAAAAAATAATGTATAGCTTCCAGTCCAAAAGAGTTAAAATCTTCGAATATTAATCTCACGAAAGTTTTCCACACTTTCTGAGCTTGGACTTAGTCTGGTGGGTTGATAGTTATTATTTACAAACAGTTTCGGAAAACAATCATTTTTTGTGATATTAATACATTTTAAAATACAGCCATAATATTCTCGCATTCACTAACTAATTTCAAGCTTAATTCCAGTTATTAACTGAATACGTTCATGCATGTTTAATTATCCGAATTAGTAAATAACCGAACCACCTTGGTGGAAATATAAAATGTTATTTTTGCTCGGTACGCATCCACCGTATTAAAAGACGGCTCAGTGTGCTTGTGTTATATTCTGTTATATTCTGGATAAGCTATTCAAATCCAGAATGGTATTTTAATCTAACTGTATAACAAGTTTCCTAAACTTGGATAGATGTCCATAGAAATCTAGTTTTCACTGTCGAGTTGATGATACATCGGATCGTATGGCTGACGGGGATCGATTCGAATTTTGTAGTTAACTGATGCTAATCTAGGTGCGCATTATTAGAAACTAATGTAGTTGGTTGGACGTGTGTTCTACGGGCCGAATAGGGCAGTCAGTAAAGGCACTCGGTAAACTGCAATATTGAGTGAGTTACTTCGTAATGGATGTTTACTGCCGTGGACCCACCTTCATACTCGATGTACCGTGCACATGCGACGCCATATTCCTCCGTAAACCATGTATGTATGTTGAGAATTCCTCAAGAAATTGCCGATCAAGATATATTATTATGTGTCTGATTATAGTTAGGTCTGGGTTAGTGTTTGAAATGAATTTCAAAAAATTTACTACAATGGTAAACTTCTCGAAATATTTCGTTCTAATCCCCAATTTTTGCTATATTGGTAAATATCTCCAAATTAGCTAATTCTAAGAATTTACTGAAATGGTCACTCTCTCCACATGTTCTAATTTGGTAAATTTGCAAAAATGGTGAATCTTCCAAATTTGCTTGTTTGATAAAACTGCAAATAGAATATTTTATCTAATCAATTTTCGTTTGTAAAATACCCCTATGGGTGGGGGATGAGAATACACCCATGGTATCCCCTGCCTGTCGTAAAAGGCGACTAATAGGGTGGCACTTAGGGTTGACTTCAAAGGTTTCAGGGAAACAAATTAAAAATTGTTTTCTGTCATTTTGGAGCAGATGAATTTTTTCATTAAGATTAATCGGGTAATTTCATTGAGATAATTTCCTGACTATTATTCAATTAGATGAACTACTATAATAGGTAGAAATTTCGAAAATAAATGGTACGCCGTACAGCTTGGTGAAACCAGCAGGTGTGTGCGAGTTGAGGTTCCGTTCTCAGATGGAGTATTTCGTTTTTCAGTTATTTCGAATTTTACGATCACCATCAGACAGGTTTTATATCTTCGTACATCTAGTTTGATAGGTGATTCGTTTCGTGTTCGTTTTTGGGGAGTTCAACTACTCGATAAATTTCGAAAGATGTTTCTTCTCATTTTTTCCACTACATTGTTCTTCTACAACGTGGAAACTTTTATTTTCCTATAAACTTTATTGACATTTTCGCAAGAAATCTACCAATAATAATAAGTATATTTACATTATTTTTTAAGATTAGGATGTGAAATCGCATAAAAGTCATTAATTTAGTAGCAGAGAGTAGAAAATTAGAATATCAGGCTTTAATATATAGAAACGGCCATGTGTTCTGTTCTTTGATTAAATTCCTATTTGATCGACTATCCGATTCTTATATTATACCCTAGTATTAAAAAAGATGGTTTTTGCTAGTAAATTAATCTTCAATTACATTCGAATCCATTTAATCAAATAACATTCTACTTAAAAAAGAATTTCATCAGTAATATTTGATCAAATATCTATCTGGCCGAATAATGGTTTTTATATATTGAATCCGAACATTATAAACGATCTACAAAACTAACTATTTTTAGTAAATTAATTATTTCGAAGATACTACATTTGCCACTCGAAACGTAGGAAACATTTTAGCGGAATGATTAAGGTTTTATCATTTTCCCGATGCGTAATTTTGACTAAGTGCTCTTAGAAGATTTGCCGACAGAATATATTATTGAATACATTTGTATGCTTCGCGGAATTAAAGTTAGGGAAAATGAAGAAACTCCCGGCGTGAAAATATACCGGTTGGCTGGAACCGACAGAGAGGAATGGCGTAAAGGAGTTGCAATTCCAGTTACAGATTGGTAGACTTTTCTTTACCATCTTGCTTATTTACCGATGACTAATGGTACACATTTTCACGGAGGAAATCGTTTCAACTCCCGAGATTATTATTTCTTGCCGGTTCTGCCAACGTCGTTCATTTCAATCCAACGAACGCATTCGTATTACATTAATGACAGCTCCAATAAATAATCAGCGTTTCTCTCAAAACCTACCCCACATTTATTACAATAATTCAAATAAATAATACATTACAAAATATTATTCCTTCTATACATATCGCATACTCATTTCATTCTACAATCACCGGGAAACATAATAATATAACGATAAAAATCGTGCAAGAAATAATACACTCCCATAATAATTTACCTCTAATATTCATCTCGAAAGAATTCAGAATATGACATTTTTCCGTAATTTCTTTCTCGTATTACGATACGTCAAAGGAGGGCAGATGCTTCGATTGATGAACTGTTTTAGTAATTTATTTCTGAATGCAATTTTATTATATATTGCAGCGCGATATTTTCTTATGGCGTAGGATATAAAAAATTACTGAAGCGTTACAGTGTTGCAATAAAATTAATAAACGTTTTACGTGGAGGAGCCGGTGCGGGAATTAATGTGACGGTAATAGCGACAACGGTAACGCTACAAGCCAAAACAACCAGCACGTGCTCATTGCACCACATGAAAACACTCGCACAAAGTATTCGTTAGTTGGAACTTCGACTTCCTTGGCCGAGGTGTGTTCCGGTTTAATGACTGGCCAGGTTGTAACACTGGAAATAACAACGGTGGCCAGTAGTAACCATAACTAATAGAACTACCCCCATTTACTGCCCGCCTTTAAGTCCTTTTATATTTTTCTCCAGGAAACGGCGAAACCATGTGCCACGGATTTCTATTGTTTCTACATTAAGACAAGTTTTTTTTAGAAGTGGAACTATATTTTCCAACTAAAATATTTGTGTTACTTGATAATGACGATGGATGTGACATACACGTCGCTGAATATTTATACGATTCTTAGGCTTGGACAGGTATGTCACGTCGCTGCATTTTAGCGGTTTAAGAAATACGATAATTATTTGCATATAATATGAATAAATATTGTGGATGGTAATTTTAAATGAATATTAGGATGATGTTACGTGTCTGAACAGTTTATTATTCATGAGTTTAATCAATTAATAAATTTCACCTATGAGAGAGGATAGTATTATAGTCTATTCATTAAGTCGCAAGTTCACAATGAGTCGGTATCAAGAAAAGTTTTAATTAGTTGCAACATGCATACTTGCGCAGACAGAGATCCCGTTAGAACATACATATGCAGGATTACATATGCATAGTAAAATGTGTTAGAGTTCCTAGGCTGCCTCAACTTAAGCGGTTACGAACTATCTAATTTGTCGATATAATTCGATAATTTGCAACCTCCAGTAACTGCCGTTTCGTGTGCTTTCTATTACGGAATAATATTGTTACCATTATTCGACGGCTAATTAATAATTTAGGACGGCAGGTCTTAAAGACATAATAATTGAATTATTATTCGAATCTTGAAAGGGAAACTTTGGCATAATATTATTGAAGCAAGATTTGCATTATTACCCATAGAATATAGGTAATAACATCAATAATGTTTATTATGTTAGCAACTACCTGCATCCACTTAGGAGTGAAATAATTCATAATTTTCCATCGAGGAAAATAAATAAATAATATCCATAATGTTACTATTTACTTAGGAAATATTGTTTTAAATTATTAATTGCTCATACGTATTCATAAAAATAGGTTTTTGATGTTAAAAAATTAATGATAACACGGGATTAAATAATATTTATAGTATTACCAACCTTCCACACTGTTCATAAATAAATATAATACATAAAGCACATTGAGCATAGTCGTAGAATTAAGCTCCTTTACATATTTAAAGTATAAACTATTGATTACACCGCTATCGGAGGTATCTCTGTATTATTATGTAAAGATACGTCGAGGTTGAATTTGAAGGCAAACCACCCTCCCGGCTCGACGTGATATATCGGAGGGTTGAATATGCGGGTGGAGTTTCTTGTTAATATGATGTGGCCGTTTGTAGGTTGTGTCGTTATTGTCTGTCGTGCACAATATCGTGGGGAATACCGATGTCCTGGACGGTCAACATCGTTAACGACACGAAAGTCCTTTTCAAGCCATCCGAGCGTGGAAGGCTTCGAGTTATACTCGACCACGTGCTGTTATCCTGGCTTTCCCGTAAACGACAACTTCGCTTTCAATTTGTTCTCCAAGTTTACCTCGATATCCCCCCCCCATCAAACCTGTAGTTGACATTCGTGTTCGCCTGTTGGAATACTCCAGATCTCTCGAACATTGCTCTCTCGGTTAATAATATTGAATATTTTAACGCGTTGAGTACCGGCTCGAAATTCGTATCATATAATGACTCGCGATACGCATTCGTAACCTGTATATAAAGTCTAAAAATAAAACTGTTTAAGTGCTCTAAGATAAGACATTTTACATCTTTATCGTAACGTTAAAAATATTCAGAATTTTACAAATATTAGCGATATTTCCACGGCATTCAACGTGTTAAACAGTGTAGGTGGATCTTTGCAAAATTTGTATTCTTGGAACTCGACATTCTAATGCTTGAGTTATTGGGTGTTTATTATTTGTGTATAATGTGTGAACAACTCTTTATTTAATCTTTTCAGCTTGACTTTAATTATGAGTATTAAGTGTGACATAACATAAGCATGAATGATATAAATACGGATAAATAGTATAATATAAGTATTGATAAATGTAATATAATGGAGGTGTAAGATAAGGTTCAGTAAGAAATTGTTTTCGTGTGTTTTCGTTGGTGATGTTATATAATAATAATCATGACACAGAGTTTATTTAACATCAAGCAACGTCAAGATTAAATATCTCCAGCATCTGTGTTGTTTGTGTGTATTACAGTTTGTGTGAAATAACGGGATTTAATTTGAAATTCATTTGACTCGAAGAGTCACCTTCATTTAACAATTGGTAGGTTACAAACTGTTATTACATGTTGCACACAGTTCTCAGTTACGATTTCGGTTCAAGTTTCTCGTCAATCTGCGGGCAAAGTTACTTCGAGATTTCAGTGCCTCTTGCATTTGACATCTACTTCCGATAACGATATTAGATTACACTTAATTGGAGCTTAGAGGTAGTCAACGATAAAATCATTTATAATTTATGCATACTATGCTATGCGACCTTCTTGATTTTGATGAACTTTCTTAATCACACGTCTACATATATCGGAAATGGAATATCTGTGGAAAATATTCAGTGATATAGGACATACAGATTCAGACAACTACTTTAATCCACTTGTTTCGACCCAAAATGGTCCTAGAATATGTTTATACATCATCTACCATCGATTTAGGGCATTTAGGAGCAAAATTGGCGACATTGAATTTTTGACAATTTTTGAAGGTATACCCCTTCACATTTTTGCGATTTTGGATCGACCCCTTTTTGACCAGAATAAATTTTTAAACCACTTCTTTCGACCAGAAATCGTCCTAGAATATGTTTATACATCACCCACCATCGATTTGGGCCGTTTAAAAGTGATTTTGGCGACTTTTATTTTTTGGCGATTTTTGAAGGTATACCCCTTCACATTTTTTCGACTTGGGTTCGACCCATTTTTGACCAATAAAAATTTTTTAACCGCTTCTTTCGACCAGAAATCGTCCTAGAATATGTTTATACATCACCCACCATCGATTTGGACCATTTAGAATTGATTTTGGCGACTTTTAATTTTTGACAATTTTTGAAGGTATACCCCTTCACATTTTTGCGATTTTGGATCGACCCCTTTTTGACCAGAATAAATTTTTAAACCACTTCTTTCGACCAGAAATCGTCCTAGAATATGTTTATACATCACCCACCATCGATTTGGGTCGTTTAAAAGTGATTTTGGCGACTTTTATTTTTTGGCGATTTTTGAAGGTATACCCCTTCACATTTTTTCGACTTGGGTTCGACCCATTTTTGACCAATAAAAATTTTTTAACCGCTTCTTTCGACCAGAAATCGTCCTAGAATATGTTTATACATCACCCACCATCGATTTGGGTCGTTTAGAAGTGATTTTTGCGACTTTTATTTTTTGGCGATTTTTGAAGGTATACCCCTTCACATTTTTTCGACTTGGGTTCGACCCATTTTTGACCAATAAAATTTTTTTAACCGCTTCTTTCGACCAGAAATCGTCCTAGAATATGTTTATACATCACCCACCATCGATTTGGACCATTTAGAATTAATTTTGGCGACTTTTAATTTTTGACAATTTTTGAAGGTATACCCCTTCACATTTTTGCGATTTTGGATCGACCCCTTTTTGACCAGAATAAATTTTTAAACCACTTCTTTCGACCAGAAATCCTCCTAGAATATGTTTATACATCACCCACCATCGATTTGGGTCGTTTAGAAGTGATTTTGGCGACTTTTATTTTTTGGCGATTTTTGAAGGTATACCCCTTCACATTTTTTCGACTTGGGTTCGACCCATTTTTGACCAATACAAATTTTTTAACCACTTCTTTCGACCCAAAATCGTCCTAGAATATGTTTATACATCATCTACCATCGATTTAGGGCATTTAGGAGCAAAATTGAAAACTTTGAAATTTTGAATTTTTGCAAAATAAATTTTATTCTATGCAAGAAACGATTTTAATCTGCTTGTATCAACACAAGATGATCCTAGAACATGTTTAATATCCACAACGCTATACATTATCTTTTATAACCCTTTCTCACTTATATTGCTTCCGATGAAAAACGATGGTAGTCTTCTCGGAGAATATTTTTAAGACAGGGATTAGTTTCCTGGAATCTTTGAACCGCCAGTCTTCATCAAGTTCCTAGGCAAGTAACAATAAGTTGAGGCAGCTAGTGATCGTTAGGAAGACGAATTACTTTCCACGAAACGGGATCTTCAATAAACGGCTTACTCCCGGAGTAACTGATTTCTGGCGCCAACGGCTATTAGTCACCACATTCGTTAAGCTGAGTCAGCTTTTGTAGCCCGGGGACAGATTCGTCTAGTCATCGGTGAAAATTGTGTCGCATGGGAGTCTGATGGCACTCGAAATTTACACACTAGTTTCAATCACGGCGAAACAAACTGGTGCAAATGGATTTCAGATTTGCGTTTATCGTCCGGACAATCAGAGACCGCAGCTGCGAGTGGATTAGTCGTTTAAGTTAGTTCGAGTTGTCATGTCGATTAGCGATAAGGTGGCTTCGAGTTTTCCAAGTCCTAGGGAAAGCACAATCGTTCCTCGATTTATCACGGTACCCGGACGATCCTGAACTGTTGGAAACTACGGCAGTAGATGTGGTAAATGTTGGAGGACCTAAGGCTAACGATACGACCAGGAACTACTGGACTCTGCCTTCTATGTATTCCCGGAAGGACGTCCAGGATGGAGTTACGACTTCCAGCAACAATCGCCGGATGTTACGCAAGTCATCGGCAAACTTTTTGCCTCGACGCTTGATATTTGTTAAACGCTTGTTCTTTTATTGTGTGAATGAAATGGGATATTCATGTTCCTTTGTCTACGTGTTTTTTAAACTAATCTTGTTCCTACTTATGTCACTGTGTAGGAAGAATGACAAGGATTGTTGGGGCAATTCTTAATGTTTAATTCTTGCAATTTGTTTATCCTCGTAGGATTGAAAGAAATTATAGTTAAATGGTAACTCTGTTACCTTGTTAAATGTAAGAATATTTTATAAATTATATGAATTATTTCGTTTACTTACACTGCGAATTACCTTTAAATAATCCGGGAGGACATAAAGATATCAGAAGTAATAATAAATATCTAATTAATTTTGCTGTGCAATTAATTTACTACATGATCATATAATCTACAATTACTCAACTGTGATGATTACTTTACAATTAATTTATAATCACTCCGAGTCAATTTAATTATTTCTGTGGAACATAAAAGAAGATCTGATGAAAAGTAACTCAAATGATTATTATTTTAAACAAGGTTTCCAATCACTGTGAATAAAAATTAAGGAGAATTGCAAAAGGATTTGGTATGCAAATGATCGAATTCGAAGTGCATATCGATCGACGGATAGCGGTTAGTTTTTTAGCTTCCAAGATCGAGCTTCCACGAATTTAGATTTTCTTTTCTTCCTATCTTTAGTTCGAAAAATCCCTGCGCGAAAGCTCAGACAATTGAAGAGTGGAGATTTTAAATTCCGCATTATTTTGCATACTTACGAGCCTCGTAAAGTCCTTACGGCCATAATCTTTATGCATAAGCTACTGCTCGAGTCAATTAATACTACCGTCAAGAACAGAATTATTGTTCGGCTATTCTTCAGGAAATTATTAACGCCTCCTTCCACCGAAAATTCTATCCAATGCCGAGTCCAGCCATTAATCAGCAATATTCTCTTGATGCCAATTATGACATTTACAAAATAATTTTGCTTATTTCTCATTCACCTTGAATAATCAATTTAATGGCGATACATCACACGAAATCAGAGATTAAAAAATAGTCCCGGTATTATTACGTTGATTACTATATTTATTAGAGATTATATATTCCATGTGCTATAATGCTTGGTATTTAATATTTAATTTCATCAATACAATAATTCACACGAAAGGGAGAATTAAAAGAGAATCATGGTATTATCATATTCATTATTTATATATTATAGATTACATATTTCTCTGGTATCTTAGAATCACGAAAAGAAAATTCAAAATTGGCCAGAATGTTGGAGAAACAGAAGGAATTGAATGACCCGCGATTCCCAAGCGGAGCAGATCACGAAAAGTTTTTCCTGGAGATCAGCTTTCAAAACGATCTCTCAAAGTTTACCTCCTTTGGCTTCGTTTCTCCTCGAATCCCCCATTCCCTCCTGGACTTCTGCAGAAAGACCCGGTAACGATGTTTAAAACCCTTTCAATGGGTCAACTTAACGGGCGGTTTCTCCTTTCTTCCATCTATCCACGATTCCTGAACGAATCTGGATTTCCAACCCACGATCCACACTCCGATTATGAAAGTATTAATGAATATTTGATTAATTTTAAAATAAAAAAAGAAATCCAAAAACAGTAGGGACATGCATTAACTTTAATTAACGGCTTATTAATTAAATCACTGTATTATGTAAAAAATATGGGCGACTGAAAACGTTATCATATAATGCATTCATGTATAATGATCATTACGTGATAATTACGTGGGTAATTTTACGCGCATACGTTAAATAATATGATATAAGTGATCAAATATAATTATGGATTCAATTTGCCAGATCAGAGAGACGAATTATAAAGGAATCCAGAATATTTCACACTTTTGATGTTTCCAACCATCAGAGTCCCATCGAATACATTAAAATCTTTCCGATCGGTTTCCGCCCGGAGGCACTTCTTTCGTAACGAGATGCAAATCGAAGCTTTACAAAGGAATATTTTATCACCGCAGCAGCCGACATTAATTATATATGAAATAAATCAGTGTTCCGGTAATTAGCCGATATTAATGATCGCGGTAGTCTTTACATCGACGACGGCATCGGAAATACTGGTAGAAGGTGCTAATTCATAGTCCATAAAGTTCCGGCGCTTGTACTTTGACTGTGCTAACAAAAGTTTTTAATTTATGGTAACTGCGCGATGATGATCTTTATCTCGAAACAGATTTAGTGTCTTGATACTTTAAAATACCGTTTTACAGGGAATAGAGTTATTTTTGGAACACGAAATTACGCAGCTATTCAAAATATAGGAAAATCTTATCATTCAAACCGGAAGATGCATTATCAAATAATAAAAATTTAAGAAATATATGAAATTGAATTAAAAGTACTTTCTATTTATACCATTATTTTATTGATTTTAACCTTATTTTACTATTAAAGATGCAGGAATTCGGGATACATTTTTTGACAATCTTGTTTTCTTGTACAATATCATAATTAACACTAAAATCATTGGAGACATTCAATTTTTTCCCAATTATTTTTGGAGAAGAATTATATTCGTTTGATTAATTTTGGTAGGAAAATACGACACGTGTCTAACGAAACAAATCATTTTGTTCCCCGACAAATAAACGGTTCCCCGGTGATCGCCAGATTAAATGGACCAGGATGCATTTTGCATTTCGTGGGTCTATTCGCGAATGGGCCGCGTTTTTGTCGAATATTTTGCGGGTTCGCGATAGAAGAGTGGTAGACGAATCGAGGTACAGGGAATAAAATATTAATAATCGGTTTCACGAATGACCAACGAAGGGACGCGTTTCGGTTGTCTCTTTCGATTGAATTTTTTTTGCAAATCGCTTCTCTCTCTCGCTTGTTCTTTCATTCCCGGACACCGAGCAGTTACACGCACCGATTCGTTCTCGAATTCCCTGAAAATCCGAACGTATGGTTTCATGCGAATTGAAATTAATTAGCAATAAATTCGTCCGCGGTGTTGCATGCCGATTGCTTTTATTCCAACCGCGCTTTGTACCCTCTGTTTGAATATTCGCAAATGAAAACGAAATTTTCATCCCTCTCTTTTTCCATACGACTAAAGTTGAACGTTTATCAAAATGGTTATCAGTCTGCGAACAAAATCCTTCTTTAATCAAAATTTCTGTAGCCGAAATTTTCGGCGGAATCCAATACACTCTATTCCAGTGAAATCCGGTATTCTTCTGAAGAGATATTTATAGAGAAAATCAATTTTTTGATGAAACTGTACGTTAATGGCGTGGAATCCCGGTTGAGGTATATGACATCATTTTGACGTAAAGCCAATATTTTTCCATCCGCATAATGAATAATGTTATCGTAATAAACTGTCGATCAACTTCACACTTATAAATATTCCTTATCTCGGGAAACTCATATTGATCATTTTCTTTTTTGAACTCTCATTGATCCGATTTCTTTACTTCACCTGCAATTCATTATAACACAAACAAGCCGCTGAAACATATTGCGAGAATAAGATAGAGAAATAATTACAAAATTCTATTTTACTTATTCTAATTTGTATTTTATAGTATTCTATACAATATCCTAATATTTTATATAATATTATACAATTCAAATGAGGACATTTAAAATAGGGTTTTATATTTTTTATTAATGGATGACGTTACATTTTATAAAATTTTATTTTAAATTCACATCTTGACTCGGCTTTTATCCAGAATCAGGTACAACCTTGTACAAGGTACTCTGCGTTTGTGCATCCACAAGAAAATGCATAATGGTCTTGTTACTAGTCATAAATCATCCAAGGAAGGTGTGACTCTCGAAGGAGACCGCGAAGTAGAAGTCTGAGTGCATTCGAGGAATATTCCTGGAAGTATCGCAAGAACTTGCTTTCCATCACGTTAAACTTGGTGTATCAATATGTTGGAAGTCGTGTGGTTATCAGAAAGTGCACCACGAATAATATCGTTCATTCCGGGAGCCAACCAGGCACTCTGATATTATTCGATTAATTTTTGAACAGCAATCATGGGGTAGTCTCGGTCCGATAAATAATTGATCGATTTTATTCTAAGCATCGTGCCTGGGACTTTCTCCGGTTTGCTTTCGCGTCTCACGTCGCGAGCTCTCCAGCTGCGATCGTAATTTTGCCTTCAGAAAAAACGGAACCAGAGAAAATGCACTGCACACGATGCACTGTGTTCGCCGTGCAATTCGCGATACTCGAGAAAGGGAATATTTCACGAAGCTTCGTTAGTTTTTAATAGTTTTATAAATTAGACATCGGGCCGCGGATCGTGAAATGTGTGTCTCATTTGTAAAACAAAATTGATATTAATTCAGCAGAAATGAAAATAATTTGTGGAGAAAGAATTCAATGAAAAACCTTTGATGGAAATGATTAATTAATACATTATGTTACCGTTAATATATATCGTATTCTTCACAATGTATCGAAGCATGCTGTGCCAATATTTTCAAAATTTCGATCTTTAAAACCAACATTTTTTAAAACAAAATTTTATTCTGTCGAAAATAGATTCGGTAAACTCTTTGTAAATATTTTACTCGGAGCTAGATATTTTATTCCACCAAAAATAACTTCCTCAAATTTTTGACATATATTTTGCTCAGACCTCGATATTTTATTCTATCGTAAATAGACTCGTTAGTTTCCCCAACAGAGTAATGCATTTTCAGTTGGAGTAATTTGCAAGATTTTTATTTTGTCGATACGTGGCGTGTGGTACTCGTGGAAAGAAAAGTTTAAATAAGAACAGTGTAGCTACCGGGGAAACATATTTCATCCGGTTGCAAGAAATCTCGTATGTGAGGACACGTTCTTGCTACTCCATCTAAAAAGATGATCTCACATGCCGTGACTGTATGCTGTTTCGATTGACTCCGCCGTATCTCGATTCGCAATCCCTCTTTTCATTTTACATGTCCCGTTTCATCTTCTTGCTTGGAAATTTCAAACAGCCCCTTCGTCTTTCCAAAGGAATCACGAGTCTCTGGTTGGAGAACGAATTCAGGCCGCATCAAAGTTCTCCTCGAGATGCAACAAAATATTGCGAGCAAGTGGAGAGAATATGTTAGATGAAATGACCTGGTTTTTATTCGTCAATGTCTACCACCGTTTTAAAACAAAATAAGCACTGCTTGTTCGATGTTTTTATTTTTTTAAATGAAACATAGAAGGCGATAAATGAAATCTGTTATCATGTCATGCTTCTTGAGGTAATTGTTAAATGTGTAAGAGGGGCATTTATCGTGCAATAGTATAAGTATCATATTGTTAAGTATAATATAATATCACAATAATTAAGATTACAATGTAAATATAATGAGAATTATTATAAGAAATACTACATTAATTAATTGAGGTGGCAATTTTGTAAATCAATAGATTTGTATTTCTTATATTACCATCTTGCCTCTTTGCACACTTTCATTTCGTAACAACAAGGAAAACCGTAATATTCCATCTGTGTTTAGTGCATTTAGCAGGCTGTCGTTTGTACGTGTCAAATTGCATATTCGCAGTACAAGCCGGCATAGAGACGGAGGAGCATAGAGTTTGTGTTTGAACGACCATTACGGAAGTTAGCTTTGATTTATTATCGCGGTTCGCCGACTCATCTCGATTTCAGTAGTCGATTCGACATAGCCATCGAGCAAACATGGAATTCCTCCACGTACGTGACTTCCCAGGCTTGATTTTAGTGGCCATAATACCTTCGAACTTTTACTTGTGTCTTTCGTTCCTCGAAAAGAACATAAATTCAAAATTGCTATTCTCCAAAGATTGATCTGAAACGTGTCTCATCAGAGATCTTAGATTCGTATTTTTGCTTTGCATTTCCTTCGAATGAAAATAGGTTTGCAAGTTTAGTAACTTTGGAGATTCGATTAAAAGAGCGAAATAAGAATTAAATAATGTATTAAGCCTACATTCATTCACTGACAAGGACATCTGCCAGAGTTAGTTAGACGGCCGTTTCGGAGGGTTGTTAAATATTGCAGAGTTAAGTGGATGGAAGTTCTCGGGAAGGTTGATATAATTGCTTTAAAAAATTCGTGCCACTTTAGGAGCGACCTGGCGTGCTCCGAGAAGATCGAAATTAATAATTTCATATTACACAGTGAACTATATTTCCATGTTCTCTTTCTTTTATACTTTGTTCTTCCCGGTTCTATTACTTTTTCTTGCTCGCTGAAGGTACCGTTTTCGAAGGGATGATTGCGAGAAGGAAATATACGAGGACTATAAATCAGGTGATCTTAATAAGTTAACATTGCAAAGAAGTATTTTAATGTGATAAGGTAAGCCTTGTATAACGCAGGGAGTTGGGTTCTAGAACAATGTCGTATTGTAAAATTCGCGATACGCCAGACTCGGATTACGTAAACAAAGTGGGTTTACGATACAAAAACGATCTTTTAGAATAAAATATAAATCTTGTGACGAGGGTGACATGTTTTGAAGTCAAGTATATTAATATTAGGAAGACTTGTAGGAAGATTGCAACTAAAGTTATTCGAAAATGTGTTCTAAAATTGTGGGAGCAGTGATTAAATTGTAGCATTTTCTATGTCGACCGAAAGGAGACCTTTTTCCAGCTCCTCCTTTTCGTGGTGGAATATTTTGCTTAAAAGTGGAATTCCAAGGTGAGCACGAGGAGACCGGGGCTCCCTTGAATCTTCTTTGGCACGCGTTTGCTCGAGCGTCAAGAGAATAGACACTGCCAAGTGTCGAGAGAGTCGGGTAGAGAGAAAAAAAAGGTGCGAAGAGTGGTAGGAGAGAAAAAGTAGGAAACGGAAAATGGGTCGTGGAATGGATTCGTTATTTTCTTCCGAGCTGAAGAACGCTCGGCCTCCGGAATAAGTTGCGCTTGGAAAGCGAGATGTTATCGTTCCGGTGCTTCAAATCACGATAAACCATTCACCGTATTAAATTCTATAGAAATTATATTTCGAGTATATTTGACTTAAAATATACAGTGGCACCGTGAAATCCCGAATAAACTCGCGAAATTCATCGGAATCCAATAACATCAAGGAATTCGGATGCGAATTACGAGGGTCATTCATTAATTTGGTATTACACAAGAATTTGTCAAGTCTCTCGCGTGTTTTTATATCTTATTTCGCTGACAGAGACATTGAAGGGAATTGATATGAAAGTATTTTTTATGTGAAAGGTATGAAGAAAGATCTAAGGCGAGGAGTGTATTTTGAGAATAGTTTAAACTTTCCATGAAACAGGATTCCGTGGTTAGCGAAAATAATAATAATCTCTCTGAATCTCGTACTTGTTGAAGAAGTATAAAACAAAGTCATTGAGTAAACATTTATTGAACTATCTTTCATGAAGAATAATGTACAATACATATATAAGTAAATTGTGCTTAGTGTTAATTCGCGTAAGCAAAAGCTATTGATCTCCGTCGAGCCGTTTCCTTTTCGTAATCAGAACGCCGATAAACCAAGTTGTACTGCAACCCGGGAACGATCTCCGTGAGGTGAACAATGTTCTCGTTGGTGGAGGCATTTATCGCTTAGCTAGTGCCGCGAAAACGGTGCGATTTAACGATAATGGCATGTTCCGGTCTCCTCCAGGAACACGAACAGAACCCATAGAATATTCCGGTGGTAGAACCTTCTTCGTGGAGGAACGTCGTCCAAGGAATGACGTCCTGTCGTCGTTCCACTCTCCGGCTGACAGTTATCGTCCTTATCTCCTACTTGTCTCTAATGGACTCCCCGCAATTTTGCTGGAATAATATACAGATCTTAATAGCGTATATCTATGCGAGAAAGCGGTACAAATATTGACACACAAGAATCTGAAGTCGATTAGAAACTTATTTGTGTAATGATGTTCCTCGAGATACCAATATCTCGATGATGAATTTTAATTAAGCATCCCGGAATTCGGAGAGTGGAGATCTACTAGAAGTTTGGGCTGTCAATTTCACGTCTGATAGTTGTGGGTTTATTAAAATTATGCGGTGAAACGGCGCTTGAAGATTTTATAATAATTCTGAACAAAATTTACGAACTATTTACTAATTCATAATTTTTTAATGCCATAATAGGGATTATTAAGATATCTTACATGAAATAACATGTTAATACTAAGTAAAAGAGTTATTTAAATAAATAATTTACTTCATCCACATAAATAAGAAACAGCTGAATTCTGTGAATGCTTCTATTTAAATATAAACTTTGAAGTTAATAATTCAGCTAGAGGGCGGATATGGGATAATTACACAAAGTGGAAAATAAGGATGAAATTGGTTCCTGGACTGAGTCCTCAGCCTTTGCCTCGATTTTCTATAAAGGTCCTTCTAGCTTTTGCCGAGGTATAGAAGCAACGATGTAAAAGGTACCTTAGAGTCATTGGGACTTGCTTCAAAGTTCGTACAGGGCCTTTAGATTCTGAAGTAGGGTCGGAGTATGAGAATCCAATAGGAGATCTACAACATGAGTGAAGTTCGAATACCTAGATTCTCCAGGATCGAGGACAAACTTATACAAGATCCCTGATCCTGAATACTTTGGGAAACGTAGACGATCCTTGACCTCTTTTAATGTTTCATCCTAACGCAAATCCCTTCCCTGTAAACGCCGGTCGTAAAGAGTATACTACTTTTCTATTGTTATGCAACAGCTATGAAAATTTCACTGACATCAAATTCAACCCCTAAGGCACAGCCACCCCAAAACCGTATTTAAACCTGGTCCCCGTTTATATGCTTGTAACTTATGGTTTTCAACAATTCTTATTATTATAATATATAATAATAATATATCATATGTTTTGAAGAATTATTATTGTTTTAGAATCATATATAGATTATAATTGTATTAGGATATATGAATATACCAATAATATATTCGAAATACATTACCTACAAATCCTTAACACTGAAGAACGTGATCGCCGCTTTTTGTAACGTTATCCTAATATAATTATCGATCGTTTTTTACCACGAGATTATTTAATCAAGTAATTTAATTGAATTAAAGTGATTATAGCACTAATTACTTCATTATATAGTACGTAATAATCATGTAATTGTTACTAAATAATCTGCAGCTAGTTTGGAATTATAATATATATATAATTTTGAAAATAATAATTATGCTTGAAAACATGTCACCTCCGAAGTACAAATATAAATATATTAAGAAAGCCAATTAATAAAACATTCGAAAGATACGTTCAAAACAGGCGGAATATGTTGAAACGTAACTCAGTAGATGATTTTAAATTATCAGTTCCAGTACATATTTTATTGATGCAGAAACAATTAAAAATGTGACCAGTAAAACGTGTTCGACGTAAATAATCAAAAATAATCTGGGCGCATAGTTTACGATGGAATTGCTGCGCGAGTTCAATGGAATATTCTCGGTGAAAATAAACATGCCAGGTATACAGTCGGATTTAAACGACGTAATAATATTCTGACATTTTTAAAAGTCCGCGAATAAAAGGAGAATAGAAACGTTGGTTATTACCGGATGTATATAACGACATCCATACGCTGCAAAGCAATTTCCTGCGTATCGGTTTTTTGGCTGGTACCATCGCGCTGCCCGGATGAACGACGGAGGGAGATGCACATACACACTTTTGCATGCCAACTCGTAAGTTTGGAGTGCGATCGTTTTAAACATATGCGAATGCGAAGTACACGCAAAACCAAGCTGTTCGAAGTAACTTAACCATATATAACACAATTTGTTTCGTGTCTAAAAAAAATGTGAAACAAAATTGTATAACCCGAAACTATTTAATTTCTAATTTCAAAATTACCGATTATATTAATCACGATTATACTGTAGTAATTAATAACCGTTTATATTAAAATAATTAATAACTGGTTATATTCTGATAATTAATAACCGGTTATATTCTAATAATTAATATTTGTGGTTTATCTCCGTCACAAGATAAAAGATTAATTTTCACGGATATTTCTGAGCTTCCGAGGTGCAGTATTTACATATATCTGCGCAAACGTGATGGTATAAAATAATGTGGTCTGTTTAGTCAAATGTAAACATTCGCAATGTCTCCCAAGACACTTGTTGAAGCAGCGATTTAAGGATACTCCGGTGACTTTGTTGGATACAGTGCTAGCAGTACATAGTTTTAATTGGCTCGTACCCGAGGATAGATCCGGTAAAAGGAAACAGCTTTCCGGTTAACAGAATACCTCCACCGTCTTTTCATTCTCAAACAGTTATTCCGCGGAAGACGTTATCCACTTATTATCTTATTTTCTGGTGTTTGGACAGACGGCAGTGCGGTGTCATTTTCAACTTTAAATATTTTCTAATTATATCAAATGAGATCGGAATTAATTATATAAATTTAGACAGCTCCACTTTTTATTTTGCTTTTTAGTATTTGAACAAGAAAAAGCTCGGTATCATTTTCAACTCCCCATATTTTGAAATTACTTCAAATGAGATCGGAATTAATTATATAAATTTAGACAGCTCCACTTTTTTCTGTTTCTGGGTGTTTGGACAGAAAGAAACTTCTACATTTTTTAATCCTATCAAGCGAGGTAGGAATAAATCACGTTAATTTGGACAATTCCACTTTTTACGCTGTTCTTTGATATTTGGACAGGAAGAAATATTAATATAGTAATTTAAATAAATGTGTTAATCTTCGTAAAATCTGCATTACTTTTAACGTTACAATAACGATATAATGTAACCAATATATATTAGAGTAGTCAAACAATTTAATTTTTAAACGGTATATACACATTACGAATCAGTATCGCGAGGTATCGTATAACACGGATTTCAGCCCGACACTCATCGTGTCCATCAAGAAATTGTTAAACCATCATTGTCAAACCAACGAAAGCAACTTTCGCTAACTATACACGCATTGAGGCATTGGACATTCCGTTCACTAACATTTTAGTTGTAGTTCATCGGATGCGATTGATATACCGTGTATGTACTTGATAGTGTACATCGATTTCTCTTCTGGCAGGGAATGTTCCTCGGAGGTCCGAAAGTGGGCCGATCGCTTACGTACGCCGACCTTAATGGTGCACGACCTCTTGCTCTTCTTGCGTGCCATTAACTTTCTAAAAAAATCAATTCTAATGGTATCACGTGGTTTACGGTAAAACGATACCTATAATGATGATCCAACTTCATTGTCTTCATTTATCAAGCGACTTCTTTCGCTAATTAAACAACTTCCATAACAAAACCTACCACGAAGCCTACACTAAGAATCGTGATGTTATTATTACATCACGATTATTACATTATTATTAATAGAATTCTTTTTGTATTACTAACATACATATATTCGATAATAATTTATTTGTTATAAATAGTATTATATGTTATACAGGATGTCGCCTGTGAAATAACCTTCCTAATTATTTTCCTTAATCGCGATAATTCACACCGTTAATATTTCGAAAAAGTAATTGCTGCCGTCGGCGTTTCTTATTTTCGAAATTATTTATCATATATTATATCGTATTAGGGGTACCGGGAAGTACTCAATTCGGGAGTGGACAATTTTTCCACCTCGAAATTTGGGGATTTGATTTTCTCAAAATGGGAATTATGACGTTCGAGGATCATCGGTCAAGGATCATAAATAACGATGGAGATTATCTAATAGAATAATGTTTAATATGATAAAATAAATGGAGTTTCATAAAGTATATGAAAAACAATTGATTACTTTCCGGTACCCCTAATAATTAGTCCGCGTACGAGTTATGAATCCTGTAATCGGTTTTTGCTCAATAAATTGCTATACTGATTCTGCAACATACGGAGAATACTAAAGGGTAGATTAATTACATTGAAAGGTATTAAGATAGTCGATCGAAGCCGAGGTCTTCAGACAAAGTAGTGGATGCACAGGATGTTCATTAACCGGAATGGACTATCGGAAGTTTCGGTCGTGCAGGTGGGTTACTCTAAGACAACTTCCGTCGTAACACCTCACAAGCTTTGCTTGTCGTTAAAGTAGCTTATTCCCTGAAGGATGTTACAGAGACGAAGATAAAGTGGAGTGCTTTGTACACCTTGGAGTTCCACGGAGTAGTACTCCACTTCGAACGAAATATAGCTTTACTTGCAGTTATCCGGTTACTTTAGAAAAATGGCATCTAAATATTTTATAAACAGATTTATAAGTAAGCATGACTTGGTCCATTTACCTAATTTGCATGTCATGTTATTATCTCGTGCAAAACAGACATATTTAAATATGAAACAATTCTCTTTCTACGTGAAAAACATGTGTTATCTGGAAAATCCTCTAAAATGACAACGGACAAAATTCTCTTTGATTATATTTGTCGTTTAAAGCCATTGGTATAATGCATAAAATATTGGCCGTATTATCGCAATTAAAGGAGATTATTAGGTGGGTTATTGCGTATGGTACACTTTTGTTATTTTTATATTTCATTGAATTTCAAGGCCACTTATATTCTTCAAACTATAAGAGATTAATGTTACCATAATACAATATCGAGAATATGGATGATATTAATTAAAAAAGTGTTATATTAAAATACAAAAATATATTCGTCGAATTACAAACTGATATTACAGTCACCTAAGTCTTAGTATAAAAAATGTAACTTTATATTAAAATTGGGTCTATAAATATCCGAGCAACATCATCCTCGAATTTTCTACGGAACCGGTTCACTTTAATTATCAGAATATCATGTTCCACCGAGAAATAAAGATTGCAACGCCTCGCGTGTGAAGCTTACTTTCATTATCACCTACGAAACCGTACCGATATAGCTCCCCCGAGATTTCGTGTGGCTGCTATAATAACACCATTATGAAAATTGCTTGCTCGCATCGTAATTGCAATCATATTTCGGTGCTGAATATTCATGTACGTGTACTCGGCCATGAAGACTTCCTACGTGCTTTTAAATACACATCTTACACTTGTGTCACACTGCAAACTCACGGTGTTAGCATCCTGTTTCTGGTTACAATCAAATATCTGAAATTTTTTTATCCAATTTTTTGACTCAATTATCTCCTACTATATTATGAAATAAGAGCTGTTAATTATTATATAATGTGTAAAGGAACGATTCATTTGTTTTGGATTGAAATGTGGTGTGATATTAATCAAAAAATTAAACAAAGATATCAGATTATATTGAAGGCAGTTTTTTATTAAGATTAACAATCTTATGGTATAGTTTATATCAATACGAATGTATATAATCTATAACATATACAAAATATACAAAACATATGGAATATATGGAACATATATAATATATAGAATCCATGCCGATGACATTAAAATTTCTTAAGTCTCGAACACTTAATTATCCACTACAATATTGTTTTACTTTTCTACAAAAATCGTATGCTTCCCGAGAGAAACGTAAACTGAAGCATGCTAGATAGAGAATAATTAGTGTGCCTCTCCGAGAGTACATTAACATGCATCAGTCTAAAATAAACGTCATATCCGGCGACAGGGTACATCAACATTTCCCAGCAGCCATCCATCCGAATCTCCAAGACTCCACGCAGTGTTTCCTTGACATTTTCTTATCCCTCAGTTCTCCGACGGAGCATACCCTCTGTAAAACGACGTACCGTGGGTTATCGCAACAGTAGTAATCAACTACATCATTTGGTACTCCGCATCCGCTGACTTACAATTCTAGTAATGAGAGGAGCCTTACAACGTTAACGAACATGTAATAATGCTTCTCTGCGAATTTCCTTCACCCAAGTTCCTCTGGAACTAAATTAATTAACATGTTTCTCACCATACCACTCTTACGTAATATACTGAGTATTTAATTGTACTACACTGTATAATGTACCTGAAATAAATCAAATATTATATTGAACCCTTTGCACACGAAGGTGATTCTGACGATTAGCGACTGATAGACGAAATTAAAATATTCTCCAATTATATTTTATAAACTGAGTGGTTACTGAGAGTCGCCTACTGTGTCCAAAGGGTTAAACTTTCAGTGATTTGTGACATCATTACTGACTTATAATGAAGATTAGCGAAACGGTAAAGAAAATAATTTGTCTCGGTGAATTAATAACTCGGAGATCTCGAGGCAAAGAACATAATCATCAAAGGTTCTGTTCCGTCCCAAGGCCTTTACCTTTTTATTAAATTTTATTGCAACCAACACTTCGCTCACGATAGGGTAAGCGCATCGTTCGGACGGTTTCTTTATTGGTACCGTTGGCCGTTTTCCCCGAAACAATGTATAGTTTAAAGTCCGAACGGTCGCTTGAGCCCTGGGACTGGTCGCAGCGGCAGCGGCGTAGGGATCTATTGTCACCTATCGTCATTATTACTAGACACGTACGGATCCTTGCGCCCTGCAATTAACTCTACCTGAACTCGAACGCGCGGCCCAGTCCCACATCTGGCAGCCAAATGTCCCAATCTTCGCGGAGCCTACCTGACAGCGGCCCTTCGAAAGTCGCGGATTCTTGGAATTTGTCGCAAAACAATTGCGACCAATAGGAAGGTCCCAAATCGGTTTGACCAATTAGACCAGCGACAGATTCCAAGACTTTCCACGCCTCTACAGGAGTAGGGACTTTGGACATCACGAGCTGGATCGTGAGCGAAAAAACGAACATCAGTCATCTTCGACAATCCAAAGAACAAAGTCATCTTCGACAATCCAAACGAAACCGAATCATCTTTGAGAGTTTAAAGAAACAGGTTCATCCTCGGAATTAACTAGAAACCAATTTACTCGAACCACCTAAGTTCGATACCAACAATTCCCGACGCGATTCGAAACCTGAAACCAAATACCAGCTATACTGTATAGTCAGTGTTAGCAGAAGTTGACTCCGAGAACAGATATCAAGTTCTCGTAAAGTACAAACAACGTCAATGTAAATAATCAGTGGTGTGTATATAGTTTGTGAATAAAGTATTGTGATAGCATTTTGGCAATTTGAAGCGAGATCACCCTCTCCACGCTATCCAATACGAACACCTCGCTGACCCGAGCCCGAAGCTAGCAACGGCAGGTTAGCACTCGTACATTTTGGTCCTTCGAGCCGGATCCAGCCTCCAAGAGGACACAGTCATTGGGACTTCACTTGGGGACGTAACTGGGTCCTTGAGCTATACCACCACTGCATTGAACGTGAACATTTGTACAACGCTCCACGAAGAACCGACCGGACAAGGACGTACACCAACCGTCGGATTCAGTGGACATCCAACCGACCAGTTATCCAGCAAGGACAACTTTGGGGACAAGACGCACAACCTGTGCCTGCCACTCAACGCATCACGCATCAAGTAAGCTCTAGACTCACCTCTCCTTATCATATCCGCATTTCCAAATCGCCTCCGTTTCTATAATGGCAGCCGACTTGAAATCGCTAGTTAGGCAACGAGCGGTGGTAAAGGGACAGCTAACTCGTATTGATAACCTAGTCAAACAACCGAGCGATGCCACCATAACAAAATTGGAATCGCTGAGAGATAGAGCTCGAGCCACGTTAGATAACTTTCTATCAGTACAAAACCAAATTGAAGAATTGCAAGATTGCGTAGAACCCGATCCAATTCGCGAGGAATTTGAATCCTTATTCTTTACGTGCAGCGGCTATATAGACGATCTGATTGACCAGACATCGCGGAATAGAATTACTGAAACGATCGGAACTTCTCCCGTAATCACTGCAAGCCCAGTCTCTAGCTCGGATCGGAATATTATGCCTAAAATCAATATTCAACCATACGATGGTAATTTTGCGGAATGGCGCGGCTTCCACGACACATTCGTGTCTTTAGTCCACGAAAGCGACTGTATCTCAGCCACCCACAAATTCCATTTACTGAAATCGTATTTGATAGGTGAAGCTGCAGACGTACTTCACCACTTACACGCGTCTCCGGAAAATTATTATGTTGCGTGGGAACTTCTACAAGATCGGTATAACAAACCATTAAGGATAGTGCAGAGTCATTTGCGAGCTCTATTTGAACTGCCAGAAGTAGCAAGGGATTCGTCCACGGCACTGCGCCGCTTAGCACAATCGGCGCAACTTCATATAAACGCGCTCAAATCATTAAAAGAACCAGTCGAATGGCACGCGATGCTGATTTATATAATCTCCTCCAAATTAGATAAGGATACGCGTACCACTTGGGATAGAACAGTGGACGAAAAGATACCGCCTACTTACCAAGATCTTTTGGCATTTCTGTTAAAATATTCACAAAATTCGGATCCTGTACCCCTTATTAAACAAACCCTCGAGCACAGCAATGAGCAAAGGGGAACATATAAAAATCCTAGAGGGAAAACCAGGGAGCACACCCATAGTTTTGTAACTTCTTCACACACGTGTCCGATTTGCTCTCAGAACCATTTCATACAGCAATGCCAGCAATTCACACAGAAAGCATCGCGAGAGCGCTACCAATTAGTAAAACGAGCGAAATTGTGCATTAACTGTTTAAGAGCAGGGCACTCGGTAGCGAATTGCACAGCCAGCTTGTGCAGAGAATGCAAGGGGAAGCACCATACCCTCTTGCACTATAAACAATCGGGTAACACGACCGAGGGACAGGATTCGCGCGAACCGTCCACCTCTAGTTCAAGTGTTAGCTTGACCTCTACGGTCAACTCAGAAGTATTGTTATCTACCGCACGCGTAAAGATTCGCGATATCCACAATCACGAACACGAGTGCAGGGTCCTATTAGATTCTGGGTCCCAAGCAAGTTTTATTACGGAAAGACTTGCTAATACGCTGTCATTACCTCAGCAACGAACAAAAACGCGTACAGTCTCGGGATTAGGCCAGCAATCCTCATCGATAACTCGCACGGTAAAGGCTTCCCTCACAGACCGCGAAAATCGCTACGCGTGGACAGCAGACCTATTAGTATTGCCATCAATTACAGGACCATTACCATCGCGTGAAATTAGCACTTCACAACTAGCAATACCTTCAAACATTAAATTAGCAGATCCGGAATTCCACAGACCGCAGGAAGTAGATGTACTCTTAGGAGAATACCATTTTTATAAACTCACCACTAGCGGTAGGATTCGTCTAGAAAATGATACCACCATCTTACAGAACACTCAATTAGGGTGGATTATTTCCGGCGATGTAGGATCACCGTTAAAAGCTAACGATTCGACAGTATGTCACGTGGTACAATCCCACCTAGAAAAACAATTACCAAAATTTGGGGCAAATAGAGTAGCCGACATGCAAACCCACACGCAACCAAAACAATGGTCTCACGTCCGTTCCGAAGACAAACCAGCTGACCATGTTTCGCGCGGTCCACAACCATCCGGGATACTTAAAAACCATCGTTGGTTATCGGGTCCCGTTCGGTTAAAGAAATCGGAAGCCTGTTGGCATTAGCGGCAACTGCCTAGCATAGAGGTACCGGAGCGCCGAAACCTAGTCGCGTGGACCACCCGGGTGGTAACGTTAGATATTCCAGATAAGTTCATCGTTTAAAAAATTACAACGCTTTAGCTACGCGATACGGTTTAAGATTAATGCCTTAACGCAAAATAAATCCACAGGCGTATTATCGCCATTAAGAACTCCAAACAGCAAGAGAACAAATCTTGCGAGCAGTCCATTTAGAGGTCGTGAGCGACTTAACCACCGAA
Organism: Nysson spinosus; assembly: GCA_910591585.2. Lineage (NCBI taxonomy): Eukaryota > Metazoa > Arthropoda > Insecta > Hymenoptera > Crabronidae > Nysson > Nysson spinosus. Next base: position 10,547,182 of record OU342832.1, read on the forward strand.
TCCTTCTTAGCTAGTTTAAAGGGGTTTTGTGCGAGACGAGGCATTCCGCGGAACCTATACACAGACAATGCCACCAATTTTGAAGGCGCTAAAAATGAGTTATCCGAGCTAGGAAATTGGGTCTCTTCTTCAGAATTCAATAGTTTGGTAGCTGATAGATTATCTGAACAAGGCCTACAGTGGCATTTCTCATTCAATCATTCAAATTCCACATGGCACGCACTGTGGGAGGCACCCTATTTACCTACGAGCAGCTGACCACTTGTGTAATTCAAATAGAGGCGATCCTTAACTCGCGACCATTAACATCCTTATCCTGCGATCCCAATGATCTCCAAGCCCTTACCCCGGCACACTTCCTCATCGGTGAGTCATTAGTGAGCATACCGGAACCAGATCTCTTGGAGACACAAGTCAATAGACTATCCAGTTGGCAGCATCTCCAGAGGGACCAGAACAGTTCAAGATTGGGACACTCGTGCTGATCAAGGAAGCCAATGCAGCACCCAACCACTGGAACCCAGGACGTGTGACCTCCACCCACCCAGGGGCTGATGGAGTCGTCCGGGTCGTAACTCTCCAAACGGCAACAGGGTCCTTAAAACGGAGCACGAGGGGCCTCTACGTCCTACCCATTGGCGAAAACCAAGTCTAAATTATACCCACCCTTTGTATATTAGACCACCAGCTTAATCAGCGAATTAGTACAGGTCCCGTAGTCATAAGTATATTTATTTTGTAGCTAAGACCAATAGTGGATAAGTCTATTATACTTAGATTTTAACGTGTTGAACCGGAGCGATTCAAGGCGGGCGGCATGTTCCGTCCCAAGGCCTTTACCTTTTTATTAAATTTTATTGCAACCAACACTTCGCTCACGATAGGGTAAGCGCATCGTTCGGACGGTTTCTTTATTGGTACCGTTGGCCGTTTTCCCCGAAACAATGTATAGTTTAAAGTCCGAACGGTCGCTTGAGCCCTGGGACTGGTCGCAGCGGCAGCGGCGTAGGGATCTATTGTCACCTATCGTCATTATTACTAGACACGTACGGATCCTTGCGCCCTGCAATTAACTCTACCTGAACTCGAACGCGCGGCCCAGTCCCACATCTGGCAGCCAAATGTCCCAATCTTCGCGGAGCCTACCTGACAGCGGCCCTTCGAAAGTCGCGGATTCTTGGAATTTGTCGCAAAACAATTGCGACCAATAGGAAGGTCCCAAATCGGTTTGACCAATTAGACCAGCGACAGATTCCAAGACTTTCCACGCCTCTACAGGAGTAGGGACTTTGGACATCACGAGCTGGATCGTGAGCGAAAAAACGAACATCAGTCATCTTCGACAATCCAAAGAACAAAGTCATCTTCGACAATCCAAACGAAACCGAATCATCTTTGAGAGTTTAAAGAAACAGGTTCATCCTCGGAATTAACTAGAAACCAATTTACTCGAACCACCTAAGTTCGATACCAACAATTCCCGACGCGATTCGAAACCTGAAACCAAATACCAGCTATACTGTATAGTCAGTGTTAGCAGAAGTTGACTCCGAGAACAGATATCAAGTTCTCGTAAAGTACAAACAACGTCAATGTAAATAATCAGTGGTGTGTATATAGTTTGTGAATAAAGTATTGTGATAGCATTTTGGCAATTTGAAGCGAGATCACCCTCTCCACGCTATCCAATACGAACACCTCGCTGACCCGAGCCCGAAGCTAGCAACGGCAGGTTAGCACTCGTACAGGTTCTTCACGTCATCTATTCCTAAGCGTCTGATCCCTCTGTAGGTGAATGAACGTAGGGAAAGGAGGTTGGCGGGAGTAAGAAAGAGTGGAGGGGGGTAAAGTTTGAGGGAGGCTTTTCGTCTTAGGTTGAAGTATAGAAGAAGGGTAGGGCGAAGGAAAGTGGGAAGAGTAAGAAGGTGTAGTAGGACGAAAAGTGGCTGAAAGGATAAGAGGGAGTCGGAAGATGGTTCTTGGACTCTTTTTGGGGTGCGCACTCAATTTTCCGAGGCTTAACTGGTCCGGTGTTTCCTCTCTTTACCTCGATCGAACCGCGAGACGCAAAGTCCTGCTCGTTTCCCCCGTTTAGTTCGCGTATAACGTTCGGGCTTTCCTAGCTTACCTCCACAGAAAAGGACATCTCCTTTCTGTGGGAGAGGATGAAACGTAATACTTCAATTCGTTCTATCCGGTTGCTCCATCGATTACGTGGTATTTTCTGCAGATTAGTTTTCGTTGCTGGATTCTCCTCGGTGTATTGTTGTCCTCTTTGACGCGGGACTTTGTTATCTTTTACGAATGGGATCCTTATATTACTCCCGTGGAGATTTCAAATCCATTTATGATATTGAATCATATCGAAAATAAAACTACCTTTCTCTCTCTTTATTTCCTCCCCGACTTTCTATAAATACATTTCATATAAGTGTATCTATATGTATCGCAGAATGTGATCGTAACAAATATTTTTCACTTAAAAATATATTAATATCAGCTATAAAATTGATACGAAAATAACAAAGTGAAACTATCAGATATTATTGGATACAACATTCAATTAATTTATCCAAAGATTTTCGTTGAGAGTCGATTACTTGTGGATTATTTACGTTGTTTAAAGTACACCGTGGAATACACCATCATCGTGAAAGAATGAAAAAAACACTAAGAGTGAGGTTTGCACGAGCCATTGGTGCGATCGATAAAATGACACCCGGAGGGGTGAGATCGAAGGGGGTGAAAGTAACTCCGCAGGATTTTTCTTGCGCCACATTCTCCGCCGTCATCTTTGACCGAAGTTAGTTATTTAAATAAAGCGTTCGAAGGAGCGTCGAAAAAGTTTCCGTCGGCATGACATTCGGGATGGAGATGAAAAAATTCAGCTTCTGATAAAAAGCGGGGGGGGGGGGGGGTGAAGGAGGAGGGTGGTTGGAAAGAATTGCATATCTAATGAAACTTTGGAATTTGAAAGTCGGACTAAATTAGTTTCGCTTCCGGTAACTCTGCAGAGACGCTTAATGTAGCTTTGACGTGCCATGAATTCTATTCGTTGGTTTTAACGAGTCCTGCCTGTCAGTAGAACGAGCCTTTGAGACCTTTAGTCTGTCACACGGTTCGTAGAACTTCAAGAGTTTATTGCGTAATATACCAAAAGTATGTTTGAGTCCTTTTTAATTACTTTTCTTTGCGACTTCGTAAAAGGACACCTAAAACTTCCGTGCACGTTGATGTTAGATAATATAACTCTCAAATACATTCAGCCTGTAATTTCACTCACCCCTTTGCTTCCATTAAAACCTGTGGTTATTTTAACCACTCATTCTTTGTCATTCGGATTTCCACTAACCTTCTATATTTTTCATTTGCTTTTATATTCTGACATTTTATCCTCTATCACTGAAAGAAATTTTTCAAGTGCAATCATGTCGAACAGAAACCTCTGCAATTACTGAGAAGCTTACCATACATAGCTCCAATAATAGATTAAGTTATTCTTCGATTAATTATTTCTTTATATTCATTTTCTGCCAGTCTACACGATTTAAGAAGCTTCATCATATAAGAAATGTAACATAATTTTGGAAATTTGAATCTCACATTTTTATCTACCAAGTCATTTTTTTACTGGAGCAATTACACTTCATAACTTCGAAAATCTTATTAGAAGAAGAAGAATATTTATAGCGGGAAGTAATCTGAAGGTAAATCGTTCACTCGAAGTCGTGCACGTTCCACGTATTAAATCATTCGTAGTCTCCAGTTAGGAGATAATTCTCTGGGGAGGGAAGTTTTTGAATAAAGCAGTGGTACGCCCATGGAATCGGCTATTTCGTGGTTCGTGGGAATACGTGCCTTAAGATTTCTCTCTTATGTCGACCACCGGCACATGTAGTACAGGGTTCTGGGAAGAAGACGCTCGGTGACTTTAGACAAGGAGGAGATAATATATATATATATAACCTATGTAACATATTTATTTATGTGACGGGAACTACCCCACCAATTACAAGATTAATAAAAGAAATACAAAACGAACAAGGCTGTACGAGAAATAACATTTGCGAGTAACATATAATACAAAATATTAATGTAATAGCAAGATATATATATATATATATATATATATATATATATATATATATAACTAATGGCAGATGAAAATTCTATATGACGCCTTACGTCACGACTGCCTTCTTTCTCGAACTTAACGATACTTTCCTCGGATGGGTGGATTAGTCTGGTTTAACATGGAATCCAAGGAGGGTGGAGACGTCTCAATCGCAGACACACGAAGGGGTGCGTTTGCTCCTGGAGTCCTGGTTCTGTCGAAAGCGACGATTAATCGAGACCTGGAACTCCTGGCTTCCTCTCCGGACACCACCCTATTTTGCCCAACCAAATTTACCCGCTCCTTCATTTATTTGCTAGGGGTGTGCGGGCACCCGAATACCCTTAATATTTGCCACAATTGTACTTCTTATCTGCTCATGCTTCCTTCATATTACTGTGGCTATTCTATGAATTAACTTCTATTTTATTATCCTGTTGGGTACTGAGAAATTAATCTGGAACATATTATTGATTTACATATATTATAATATTAATTTTTGTTTCAGGTAAATATTTGAATGCGGTTACCGAAATATTCCACAGTGGCACCAGTACTCAAGTAACCGTAAGTGACACAATATTTGATCATACAAATGAAATACATCAACATTTCCATAATATTCATATTATTTAGATACCTTTAAATTCACATATACATGTATATCGTATAATTAATGTATATCGATCACTTTTAAATTCGAATTTAGGGTAAGATTATTTTTCTTCTCTTTAATTAATCACAACTAGATTTACATTAATATAATTATATAGCATACAAGGTCAAACTGCAGCTCTTTATCGCCTTCCTTACAGCTTCTGTTTCAACGATCAATTTTTCAATTAAATCACAGCCCTCAACACTGTTAACCCATTAACTGGGAATGACGAGTTAATTCGTCATTCGAATCTACACTTTTCTCGAAGGTCACGAATTAAATTACAATTATCCCTTACATAATTCTCAAATTTCGATACGTATAAATTTCAGTGATGAACAGTCAAATCCATATAAACATCGTAATTATAAGTATATCGCAAGGATTTATTTTATTATTGAATCGAAAGTGCACGCGGCATGTTTTTTTGAAAGTGCACCCCCGGTTAATGGGTTAAGTTTGGCCACCCTTGTTAAATAGTATACAAAACATAAACTTTTGTTTTCAAAATCATCGAGTAAAATTGAACAAATTGAGCTCAAGATGTAGAATTCGTTTTTCTTATTTATGGAGTTCCATTCCTCGAGGAGATGGTAGTCGAAGGAAGTAGTGGTGGTTCGTTATGATAGGACAACTAGGGAGGTCTGTATCGGGCCGCGAATTGGAGGAGTGCCAGTTTTTCCATTTCCACGTATATTTTTCACCTGTGCTACCGGCTTTTGTTCCGGGCAGGCAATTACGATCCCTTGTGTGCACCGTTCGCGTAGAAAAATGCCGGGGACTCGTAGGTAGGGCGTTGGAAGGGATGGGTATTGTTTCGACTTCCACGCGCACGATCCGAAATTCCACATGCGAAAACACCGACGAAATAGCGCTGAAGGGGACTGTTTGGGAACGCTTTGTACAGCGGCGCTCCACTTTCGAAAAGGACTTCACTTCGCGCAATATATCCTTTTTTCTTGTCATTCAACTAGACAGGCATTTTTTTCACCTTGGCGTTCTTCCGCGTTTTAAAGGCCTGACTTTTCCTTCGCGTTTCTTTTTGTGCCTTCTGGCTTGGCGGAAATTATTTATCTTTGTATTCCGGTATACCTTTTGTTTGGATCACTGTGATGTTCGTTTGATGGGGTTCCATGGATTTTTGGATTATTTTTGTTCTCCTTGGAAAAGGAATTCATAATTTTTCTTTGGTTGATATTGGAAATCTGAACTCGAGAACAATTGTTTTATTTGTGGAATTAGCTGAATTTCAGAAGAGAATATTATTTATTTACATTTATGTGACCGTCCTTACTGTTTTACTTTATTGTTTTACGGAGCCGGAAATTGATTCCAAATTAATTTCATTATGTTATTGAAATGAACATATTCATACCAAAGATAATTCTAAATTTCATAATATCGTGATCGTCATAAAAATATCCCAGACAAAAATCGGTCTATAATATGTTCTATTTAATCTTATTTCATTAATTCAAGGAAAGTCGTCAAGTCTATTATTATAATTTCCACGAAAAGCAGCATATTAATTGAAGTCTTCTTTTTAATAAATGCTAATCAGAAACACGGGAAATCGTTTGTCCTCGATGCACTTTTAATATTTTACGTAACGTCTGATCCATAGATCCTTGATACATTCCATCTTCCTTTGCGAAAGTCTTTCTGCCTCCGCACGCATACATAAATCTAACGCACCGCGACGTTACCTTGTTAGATAGAGATCTGCATTTCACTTTCTGTTCTCCTTGCATTCCACGCATCCTAAGAATATTATCTTGCGACGACGCGAGTTATCACACCATAAGAGGAAAATTAATATCAGACATTAATAAATTACACGGCAATTCGATCTTCCGAATAATATTCCAGCTATCATGTCTTTCGCCTAATATATTCATAAGCGATCGTAAAGTAAGGCCTTAAATTTTATATCTCTCCATAAAAATCACCGATCGTATTAACCCATGTTTCCTAATTATCCAGAAATGCAGATTAATCATCTTCGGGGACGGATTTAATTAATCTCCGAATCGTCTTAATTAAGTGGCGTGTCACTACTGTATTCATTTTTTCGCGTAATTAATTCCTACGTCCGTTACTAATTTGTCTGGTTGTATAACTCCCGATTAATGTCTCTATATCGTGCGAATAACAATTGTCAATAATATTAAATATATTGTGAATATTAACTGTATACAGCGCATACAGAATTTCCCTCATTAAGCTCTCATAATTCTGCACGTTATGATCCACCTATTATTAAAATTTTCTGACATTTTTCCACTATAAAAATTCTTTAAACAGATATTTTAACATCTAACACAAAAGGAGGATAGTGAGTAACATAATTAAATTATTGAGGTTAGTAATTAAATTACTGGAATATAGAAACCAGTAGCATAAAGATCAACGCGATACGAGGTTCCGTATAGTTCCTAATGAACATAATATTGTAATTTCGAAGTTAATTTGATTCCGGTTTCCATCACTTGATTCAAGGTGATCGGAACAATTTGGAATTCCCAGCGGAAAGGAATTCGGCACGCTATACCGTCAAGCTAAGCTGCCACCTTAAATCTTATCGGAAATTGTTAAGACACCGTGCGACGTAATGCCTACTGATTAGTTTCCATCTTGGATATATGTTTGGCCAGAAAGTCTTCTGCAGACAACGTCTCCGATAAAAGTAGGAGAACGTTCTCGGCCAATCGTAGCCCGGTAAGCTCATGAACAATTAATCCGGCGAAAATCCTTGGTAGCCTATCGATGCTCCGCTTCCTTCTTCCTTCGACTCAAAAGTAAAACGAGTTTGCCCGGTCGAACTACTCGGCTGCAGTCTTGCAAGGATCCAAGGACGACACCTGGCAATCCTTTCTCTTAAGACGAACAAAGGAACCGTAAAAATAAAAAGAAAGCGTATCTTAATGGAAAAGAAGCTATCTTAGTCATAACAGAAAGTATTTACTGGTTTTAACACTTTGGCTATTTAAGAAGGAATTTGGATTCTAGATCTTTTTGGATCGGTCGCTTTTTAGTGCTGTTCATTTTGTATTTGATTAGTTTTTTATTAGTTCGGTTAAGGACCGTACTACTTTTTGGAATATTAGTTTCAATTATTACATGTCTTGGAATGATTCGAGAAAGAATTTATTCGCGTTGAATCTTTGAACTTCGATATTTAAGAAAAAATTTGCATTTGAAATCCAGTCGAATTTCTACGCTATTTTTTAATTAATGAGCTTTAACTTCTTGTGTTGCCTTCAAATCGGATGGTTCCATTTTTGAAGAGTGAAAAAATAAAGCGTTACGACAATGTGGAACATTTAAATTCTATTGGAGCCGCGCTTGAATTTTATTACATTTTATATTAAATTTCTATTCTATCCAATTTTTCACTGCTGTTATATCGCGATATTAAAATCATGCCGATATCGGAGCACTAAAATTTGTATTAAACTCTTCAACTTTCATATTGACATATTTTTAACATTCTATGGGGACAAAAATAACTAAAATCCTGTAATGTGATTATGAAATAAATATAATATTTCATCGTTTGATATCCGTCAAATTTATTCGTCAATTAAAAGAAAGGACTTTCTTGGATAGATATGTAAAATGTTTGGGAAATTTGAGAATACCCGAACTGTTAAAATAGGTTTTTAGCCGTTTAGGAATTATAGTATTTAAATCTTTTAATATTTTCTAGCATCGCATACTGGTATTGAACAATTCTTTATTTTATTATATATTTTAATTTTGTTTACTTCTTGTATTACAGAATTTTTTAAGTCCACCGAAGTAGTCGAAAAACGGTCCCCCGAACGTATCATTTTTAGCACTAGAACTACCAAAAGAGTGAAAATGGTTTGTCGGCCATTTTTAGCAAACAACTGAATCCATTAATTAACTTAAATCCTCCAGCCATAATTTATATATAAATAAATATGAAAGCAAAATTAAATATATGTTCGGTACTTCTAGTGTTAATAAATATATGGTGTAAAGTTTGTTTTAAGATCGTAATTAGTCGTGTTTTTCATATAAAATATGTACATCTAAATGCTTGGAAAATTTTAGTATTTTTTTGGCGAGATATAAAAAGCTAATGTTAGCATTCGAATAAAAGGATTTGTTGAGAAGCCGGCATAGTTAATCGACTTGCTATCTTTGAGGATTTGCCTAGACGACTATCGAATGCCGAAGAAGTCTTAGAAAATCGATGAACTCCGGGTTTGGTTTCTCTTTGTTCCGAATACTCGGGTAGGATTTCTTAGATACTTGCATTCGCTTCGCGACTAAGGACACTGATATTCATCTTCCAAAGATGAATATTAATTATGGAAGGAAGAATATTAATTCGAGAGAATTGGGATAATCCGACATAACAAGCCCTTCTCAATTAACTTGAATACTTTGAGCATTTAAGAAGGTATTTGGATTCTAAATATCTTTCGATCGGTCGGGTTGCTCTGCCATTTTATATTTAATTGTTCTTCAATTATTTTGGTCAGATGCAGATTCTTTTCGGTAACATTATTTTAGTTTTAATCTTGGAATAATTCGAGATAACAAGTTAAACCGGAATCTGTGGTATATTGTATTTAGTTAACTATTAATTATTTTTAAAAATAATAAAATAACAATTTATTCGCGTTGAATCTTTGAACTTTCGTTATTTCAGAAGTAATTTGTACTTGAAATCCAGTCGAATTTCTGCACTTTCTGCTGTTCTTTGTGGAAATGTCTGCAGTTACTTCTGCATTTTATAATTAACCAATTCTTCATTATTTTTATGAAAGACAGACTTCATTTTGCGATGTTATTACCATTTCTTTATTACCTAGTTTTTTATAATTATATCTTGGAAAGGTTTCTAATTGCTTCCATAAAAAAACATATTTTTATTACATATTTTTAATGAGTGTTTTCTTTTGATTTCCGACGGGTATTCGTCATTATTTTAATATATGAAGAGATTTCGCAAAATTTCACCGGACGCGATTAACGAGCAGAAAGATTTCGCGTGAAATTTGCAGAAACTGTAACACACCTTGAGAGCAATTTAATTTCGCCTGATGATCATCATGATTAGATTAAGACCGACGAAACAAATGTTGTATAATATGTCGAAATATTTGATTTATACCCTATCCATGATTTTAGTAAAGTAGAAGTTACGTGAGAAGAAAATTTATTTCATTCATTACTATTTGATTTTATACTTGGTAGAATATATTTTATGAGGTAGTACTTGTTTTCGTAATTCACATAAGATAAAATTTATTTTATGAATGCGTAAAACATTGCATATGTCTTAATTTAGTACATATGTGATATTATAATATCCAATATGTTTGTGCAATCTTGTTGGGTCTGTAAATTATACCTCATGATGGATAATTAATATAAAAATTTGATTAATTAGTATGATCAATTTTGCGCTACCTGTAAATAGTTCATGACGATAGATCATTCATAGAACAGGGATTAAATTAATTCAGTGATTCAATTGATTCGATTGATAGAGTTGACTCAGCTGGCCCAACACTTGGAAGTGCATTAGTGGAATCGGAAAAGCAAATCACCTTCCTCGAAATCCTTTTGAGATAACTCAAGATCGTGTTCCTAACATTTATTCTTAAAATAAAACTCTTTCACGTAAAATAATTTCGACTTCTAACAAATGTAATTGAAGACGCTTTGTAGAAAACACTGAAAGTGCCAAAATTACAACATTTTTTTACAATTGATAAATGTTCTACATGCCAGTGGTAATTCTATCTTATAGAATTTGTTTGCAATTTTCTTTTGTAAATAGTTAATAATAATGCTAAAAGATAATCTGTATCCTTTACCTTCTTGGCAAATAGTGGAACCAATTATCATTAGGAGGATAATTATTTCACCTCCAGTCACATACTCGTGTTAAATCATAATAATGAATCACAAGTACTATGATAATTAGTGCAAAAAATTAGCAGCCACGAAAGCCAGATTCATATTGAGCTCAAAATACACTACTTATTATTACATAATTTTACTCGCTTTCAGACATGGCTGTTAAGATTAACTGCTAAAGTTAATTCATTACTCTCTAATTAATAGTCTGTAATATAATATCAAAATCAATATGTAATATTATGCTGTTGAAGTTAATTTGATATTTTACTTTAATTAGTATATAATATCACGTTATTTAACACATAATATTAACTGTAAAAATTAATTTTAGTGATTGCATTAAATAGATATTAAAGTTACTATCATTTAAGGTGCCATTATTTATGCACAGAGTTTGCCGTCGGATTTTACTGAAAATGTTGTTTAGCTCTCGGCTTAATTTGTGAATCTAATGTAATTCAAGTTGGCTCTAGGATGGAATTTAAAAGGGCTTATTTAAGAGTCTATTATTTTCCTGATACTTTCTAAATCCCATTAGGGAGGCATTTTGTTTGGTGGATGGAGATGTTACCGTTAAAAGGAGTAGTGTACGAGTACGCGAATATAAAACTAAACGAACCGGCATTTCTTTACGACGCATCCCCATCCCGGTAATTAGAGCTTCAACCTTTCTTTCAACTGAATCGTACTACGTTTAACTACCAGCTCGTAAGGCGTACAATCTTTGCAGTACAAATAGATTTATGGAAGTTTACGGTGAACATAAAACTCCACTCGTGACTATTTCTTCCCATGGCAAATTTTTATTTGCCACGGAGCTGAAATAATTAAAATCTGCTTTATCTTTATAATCTGCTCTTAGTATTATACACTTTTATACGAGCTATATTCACATTTTCGTATGCTTTTAAATAAGGACGATCTTCGTTATTTCTTATTCAATCCATTTGATTCGACCCAAAACGGTCCTAGAACATCATTAGGCATCATATACCATCGATTCGGACCATCTACGAGCAAAATTGGCGATTTTGATTTTTTTACGATTTTTGAAGGTATACCCCTTCACATTTTTTCGACTTGGTTTCGACCCATTTTTGACCAATACAAATTTTTTAACCGCTTCTTTCGACCAGAAATCGTCCTAGAATATGTTTATACATCATATACCATCGATTTAGGGCATTTAGGAGCAAAATTGGCGACTTTCATTTTTTGACGATTTTTGAAGGTATACCCCTTCACATTTTTTCGACTTGGTTTCGACCCATTTTTGACCAATACAAATTTTTTAACCGCTTCTTTCGACCAGAAATCGTCCTAGAATATGTTTATACATCATATACCATCGATTTAGGCCATTTAGAATTGATTTTGGCGACTTTCATTTTTTGACAATTTTTGAAGGTATACCCCTTCACATTTTTGCGATTTTGGGTCGACCCATTTTTGACCAATAAAAATTTTTTAACCGCTTCTTTCGACCCAAAATCGTCCTAGAATATGTTTATACATCATATACCATCGATTTAGAGCATTTAGGAGCAAAATTGGCGACTTTCATTTTTTGACGATTTTTGAAGGTATACCCCTTCACATTTTTTCGACTTGGTTTCGACCCATTTTTGACCAATGCAAATTTTTTAACCGCTTCTTTCGACCAGAAATCGTCCTAGAATATGTTTATACATCATATACCATCGATTTAGGCCATTTAGAATTGATTTTGGCGACTTTCATTTTTTGACAATTTTTGAAGGTATACTCCTTCACATTTTTGCGATTTTGGGTCGACCCATTTTTGACCAATAAAAATTTTTTAACCGCTTCTTTCGACCCAAAATCGTCCTAGAATATGTTTATACATCATATACCATCGATGTAGGGCATTTAGGAGCAAAATTGGCGACTTTCATTTTTTGACAATTTTTGAAGCGATTCTGGGTCGGCTTGATTTTTCGCCAAACAAGGTTTTTAATCCACTTGGATCGATTCAAAATGGCCCTAGAACATGTTTGGGCATGATCTACTATTAAATTTCAGCCTCTAGGACCAAAAGATTTTTCTGTTTTTTTTATCAATGCTTGCTTGCATAATTTTCTTTGAATCTCAATAAGAGATTCGGTAACCCCATTTAACCCGAGCCCAACAAAGTGCACTTTAAACGCCTTATGCGAAATCAGAGACAAATAACATTTTATTGGTTTTCCACGTATCGTTCTCATTCCAGAATCTATTTTTGCACTCGAAGATATCGTAACCAATTAATTTGTGATTGTTCATATTATATTTTTTACAGTGTATCTCCTTCAATATCGTATCATGTCCACCGTGTACAACAAGTAATGTTATCTGTCATTGAGAAAATCCTTTGAAATATATCCAGTGAAATCCTCTTAACCGTATGTTAAAAAAATGCATTCAACACTTGAAACCTTTTCACGTTCCCCACCTCTTTTTGCCCTTTCCATTTTGCCTGCCATTTAATCGTCTATTTAAATCGCCCTGAAACTCGTTCGCATCCGTCTGTTATTTATATTTTCGAACGCATTGTAATGATACGGTTAATACAAGATAAACAGGGAAAACTAAACAAGACTGTATAAATATCCCGGATTAAACATAATAAATATATAATAAATAAATATTATAAGAGAAAATGAATTTTCACGGTACACTTATTTTACCTCAATTTAACGGAGGAATCGGAAACAGATGGCACAAAGATCAGCATAAAACTGTAGAGTATCATATTGCATATTAACGGCACATTAAATATCACGGCAACGCGGGTAATTAGATATTTAATTAAGCAATAATATGAATTATTCGGCGGGAGAAATTTACGAGAGAGAGAGTAGTGAGATGTGTTTAAATAAAGCGGAACAGCAAAGGCAGTATCCGCAGTGCGGTGATTCGTTCGGTGCTCATTAAAAGCTTTGAAAAGCACGGTAATACACAAATTATCTCTTATCGTAATCGCGTGCTCTTTTGTTCATTGCTTCGTACGCAGAAACATTCAGGCCCGGGATTATTATTTCTGGTTGACCATGAGCAAATAGTACCTTATGGTCCGCCTCTCAACCTTTTAGTTCACTGCGACTAGATGTTAATCGTTGATTAACCGCTTTATTACCATTTGATGGAAAAGCTTACGCGAGTTCCTTGACGTAGACTCGGTTTTACGACTACGCTATCGGGCCAGATTTATGCTTATTTTGCAATTACCCTACGCGATTCAGGTCGAAATGAAAGTATAATACAATATGCTGGCAAAAGTGGTGCATAATTCCCGCGAAATTGTATATCAGATATTCTACAATGGCCGCGGTAAATAATAAATAATTCTTTTGCGTACGACCATGATTTACAAGATATCGCGTGGTACCTATTAATACTTGACATTTTCAATCGTCTTAGTGTGATATATTTTCACTAGATGCTCGAACAATTTACCCTCCTGCCTGTGGAGTATTTTATCATGTTGACGTCTCCCGGGATATATTTTATGATTACACGTATTTCTTACTGCCATATTCGAAACTGTCTTCGAAACTGTCGAGAGGTATTCCCCGAAATATAAAATTTTGCGCGTCTACGGGACTCCAATAAATTTGAGTTTCTGAATTTGATTTACTTGATATTGATATGTTAAATAAGAAGAAAGACATCAATTTACATCGGGTAAAACAATTATTTGTTAACCCCGAACTAATGGATAATTATTAAATTATGCGATATAATTCGTATTTATTTGGAAATTTGTTAATTTGGTTTTTTAAAAAAAGGGAGTATGGATTTGGAAAACCGTCAAATAAATGGAGTTTTATAAAGTATGTGAAAACTAATTGATTATTTTCCGGTAACCCTAATAATTCTTTGATGTCACGAGACAGTTATTAAATGATTTTAAATAACGAGTTCCATATATATCGATGATATATTTGTTTTTCGCGAATCGGAAATTAACCAGAAAATACCTTAACTTTAATTAATTTTATATCAAGTTGTTTGTAATTACATGCATACAAATTATTGGAATTTAAGATATAATTATATGAATGCCAACGCATGTCAACAGGTAGCTAATTACATGCACTAACAAAAGAACTAACATAACCGCGTCACATTGGCCAGCAGCTTAGTGTTCTTGGTGCATAATACGCCAGGACTTCCGGGACCTGGTGTTTATATCTCCTTGGACGCTTATCCTTTCCTCGGGATAGTTGGTGCCCTGGGATTGGTTGCTCAGTGCACCACTGTTCCTGCAGTTTTTAAGCGAAGATATTTTCCTGCGTTTTGATTAATGATCTCAGAAACATCCACCGCGAACCATTAGTAGCTTTGAAATGCGGTAAAAACCTTACGTTAATGCCGTACGTTTTTCGCGACGATACAAATAGCGTTTATGTGCTTTAATAATGGCTGCAGAAATTGTGTCTTGCTTTCTCACGGTTTCATCAATTTCTTTTAATTGAGTACGAATGAAACAATATTTAGTTCTTAAACAATTTTGATGTTTATTGATATCGAATTAAAGTCGATCCAATGTAATACAGTATAATGAAAATTTATCATTAACCAATATTCAATAATCAGTATTTAATATTCGCCCATATTGAATATCCATTAATGATACATTTTCGTGGTATTGCATTACATTGAATTAATGACAAATTTAAAAATTATCGATATTAATTATCGACTTCAAAGTGGAACAAGGTACAAAGTACTTTAATTCAACTATTTAATTCGTTAATTTGCATTCATCCCTATTATCATTTAATTCGTCGACTGACATTTCAAGGAAAATTATTCAACGAACACGAAATATTTTTACGGAATATTAATTTGCGTGCCAGTAATTTTCTTTATATTAATTAACGCTAGGAAATGCAAGGTTTCGAATATCCATGCTGGCATGACTTCTTACCAATTATTGTAATTAGAAATTATTCTTGCGACTCCGACTGGAAGGTATTTCATAATAGACTGGAATATCGATAGAATGGTAATATGACGAGCCATTTCTCCGACAAATAGAGGCATGGTCATCGTGCTTGTTTGTTGGTGAGGCAGTAATGCGAGTGCAGTGTTGCACTTCAAGGACAACAAGTCCCAAACAAGGCCGCGTACGTAATCTTTCCATCGGATATTAGTCCCCAACTGGTGTACCGTTATGTCTCCGCAATTTAACCCGGAATTCCACGAAACAGGGATAATAAAATGCACCCAATTCTGTTTTTTCTGTTTTAATATCGAAAAAAATGTCATATAAATATTGTATTTAATTCTACTAAGATTTCGATACTGGAATACTGGAATACAGTGCATTAAATTAAGGCCGCGGATCACTTAACTTTCTCGTAGATAATTTACAGTGTCATTTGCAAATCTCTCATTTTGAAATGTTTTTATATTGTCTATCTATCTTATGATTAATTTCTGACTTGAATAAATATCATGAAATTCCGTGATCCCTCTCATCAAGGATACGACGAGTGAATTTAGAGAGCTATTCGAAAGTTAATACACTCGATGTAGATTTGGGTTGTTGTTTGCAAAAGTTTAATGACAAAGAATGTGGGTTTTACAATGTGAATCATTTTCAAGAAGTTTTTATGAAGAAAGAATTTTTTATCACCATGAATTTATAAGCAGGGATATAATAGAAAAATGTCGGTACGAAAGATATGAACCCGTGAAAGGGAGGAATACGATAATAGGATCGAAGCGCACGCAATTCGATTATCATCGTTTTCGAACACGCATCATCTGACGTGGCTATTACCATTGTAAAAGAGCACAAAGGATCCGTGGATAGCGAATGTCTCTCATTCGCTAACCCGATAAAAAGATCGACAAGCTAAATCGGAAGAAAAGATAGGGTTCTTTGTACTCCTCGAGAAATCTCCTTCCCCGGCATTCGAATCACGTTATTCCTAATTGAATTGTACAGAAGATCGAATGGAAAGATAAAGCTCATCCGTGATAAGAATCTTCAATTTCGATTTTTCAATTTGGAATATATATAATATACACTTTCAAATCTGACCAAAAATCGTATCACTTCCCTTCTCAGATACGTATAAATAATTTATAAAAGTTAATGTATAAAGGTGTTTCGGAGCTACAATTTTATGTCTAAATCCAGTTTAAGCGAAATTATCATGTTCTTTGTAACGCTACTACAGAAAATGGATTAAACTATTATCACCAAATGTATAAAAATACCAATTTATTAAATCCTAGATAATACGCGGTAATTGATATAATTTCAAGTATAACGTCGTCGCTTTACGTAGATTTAAAAAAGAGATCTCGCGACAAAAGGGTTTGCAGGATATAATCGACAAAGAGACAAAGAAGCTTTCATTCTTTAATTTCTGTAATTAGTGAATTATAAGCTTGGGAAGAACTATCACTTTAGCGCGAATCTCCCATTGATTAGTCAAAGGACGATATCGAAGAGTTTAGCCGGCGATGCCGTTCTCCAAGTGGATTTTAATTGAGACTAATCAAGCGGGCTTTCAATTAATGTTAGGAGACCGTTCTCCGCGGTCTTGTTTAATTAAATTTCAATCGTGTGAACGTCACACGCGTGACACTAACTATGCGTGCCACTCGTCAGGAGGACCAACCATTGCTCCGAATTATACCTGCAAATTGCTGGGTTTGTCTTCGTGAATTCGATGATTTTCGAGCTTTCCAAGATCCACGACTATTCTTTGCCTTGAATTCATATCGGCGATTGGCTTCATCCGATCTTCATCGTGAGTGATGAACACTGAATATTCACATTCCTCGGATAAACGTAGGCGACAGGAATTATTCTTGAATTTTTATTTTGCATTTTGCGGTGAAATAGATGTAAATGAGGTTACGAGACTGACATATTTTTATTCGGGTGAATAATTTTTAGTAAAACGCAGATGTAAAATGTTTTAATATCTATGTGATATTCCTTTCATTTTTATCTGGATACTGAAGTATTTTGCATTCCAAATGAGATGATGTATGTTGATAAAAAATAATTGAATTAATTATACTTTGATACACAAAAAAGCAGTGAATTAATAGTTCACTGCTTTTCTGCTATTAAATCAAATAAATGACAAGGAGTTAATCAATTGAAATATCTTCCAATTTCTTCATAGATGTTTTATTAATGTATTATACAAATCGAGGTCAAGATAGTGATCTTAAATATCTCCATTAAATATTTGTTTCTTATTCGAAATTACAAAATAGATTTGAAGGGAAACATTACGCTACATTAGCATATAATTTATCACAACGTGACGCAACAGTAGTTTAGTAAGACATCCTGTTGCAGAATGAATTCATAATTAATGTCCAGGTAATTCAGGCGATTAGAGTTCCGATAAAAATATTTGTATCACATCCTCGATTATATGGACTCCTTTTCTTGCTCGATATCTTATCCTGGCACTTTCTCTTGGATTTTTTGTTGGACATTGGTTGTCCGCGAGAAAGCAGGCAAACCTGGATAAGTAGCTTCATCGATTGTCTCGCATACAATGGCCCTCTTCTACTCGACTGAAGGATGAATCTGAATATCCGCCGGGAGATTAAGCGTGTTCTTTTATTTCCACTTCGGCAATACGGCCAAAAAGGTAGTTTACTCTTCCATTCCTTCTCCCTTCCTCCCTTTTTCTCCCTCGGCGTTTTTTTACCCTCCTTCGGTCTTCTTTAAATATGCACTCCGCCGGATGTCGCGCGCTTAAATCAAGTTTTTTGCTCGACTCGTCGCCGCATTCTCCTACCTTCGAATTAGAGGACTGTTTTTCTACTTCCACTCCCCTTGTTTTCGATCAATTAAAAGACACGATGGTGAGCCCTTTAGATTAATCGTTCCGAAATATTTTTATAAACGACAAAATTTTATATTAATTATTTTGAACCGATTTCTCATATGCTTCGAGGTATTCCGATAGTCTTGCAATCTTATATATTATTAAACAAATATTATTTATGAAATTAATAATACATATTATTGGAGAATAAACTACTATATCGTACTCGCGATTTATGATTTATTTATTATGCAGTGTTTTAATGGCAGTTTTATTAGAACATATATTGTACTTTAATTATTCTTCGGAAATATCACGAAGGTGACGATTGCTCCATCATTCATAATACCGTCCGCAAAATTGCACAATTAACGACTTAATTGCTACTCATTAGCATGGTTTGTGGGCATAAACATACGACAAATCACGAAGTTCGTAATGCAATCTAACGACCGAACTCCCGGCGTCTGTAATTTCATTCTCGGTCGGACTTTCTTCCTCCAGATAGGAAGCTGTTCCGGTAATTTCCATTAGGAATAAGAAGATCCAACTGGAATTAGGTAACAAGAGTTCCAGTATCACTTTCACGTATTTTATCCGAGCATTTTCGCGATGATGTCACCGAGTCGTTCGTTTCCTTAATAAATACACCGTTGAAAGTGAATCGTAGTTTCAGTGGTGCTTATAAACTTCGGTTTCTGCACGATTTACGTCGAAGCACGTTGGTTTGTTGATCGGTTGAAATCTCGTTTAAATTTCAATTTCGCAACACCGTTCGGAGTGTTATAATATTCCGTCCTCGTTCTTCCGACGAGATTATTAAAAAAGGCTGGTTAGCGAGGTATACTTTTAATCGACGTACCGTGAGATTCACTCTCCTCCTTTCTCTTTATTTTCTCCCCTCTTTTCCGCCGACGGTGTTCTTGCGCTTCTTATTTTTTTCAGTTTGAAGGAGAGTAGCTTACAGACGGTTATATCATGGAACGAACCGCAGAGCACGCAATTTAACGCTCGGCATCCCTCGTTGCATCTTGCACGTCTCAAAGAAATTACGGTCATTTTTTTCCAGGGACTTTCACCGTGCTAAATAAACCCGTGTCGCGCGCGGTAAACCTACCGGCGTATTTACTTTGGTTTACATTAAATTTACATAATTACTATTTTTATGGGAACCCTCGTCTTACTATCCGCTTACGCTGGATTTTAGTTCCGTCAGTAAGATTTCCATTTAAATCGTATAAGTGAACTTTTTTACTTGATATGTTTATTCAATTAACATTCAACGGGATGTCGCTTCTCTTTAATAAATAGGGAGTCAAAATAATTTCTAATATTACATATTCATTTACTTACTATATTTTTGTAATTCACGTTTATAATATGACACATTTTTACTTGATATATTTATATAATACACATTTGTCGGAATAGCTTACTACTTAAATTAATGGCGTGTATAAATCATTTACAATATTGCATATTCTTTTAGTTGATATATTATTACTAATATAATAAAAAATAAATAATGTATGAGTAAATCGCCCTCTTTAAATAAATTGAGAATAAAATTAATGTCTAATATCACATATTCTCAAATTCGCGTAATATTTCCTAATTCTCCAGATACTCCTAAAACCAACAGATTTCGTTCACACTATAAATAATACTATCGAGGGTGTTCATTCCATTCCAACACATTACAAGCGTGAAAGAATAATTTACGTCAAAGAGGACAAGAGGAAACATTAATTTCATAATAAACTACTATCCGTGTCTTATCACGCTTCCAGCGAGTCAGATGCGGAAAATAATTATACGTTTATCCATTCCGATGTAAATCATCGTCGTAAGATCTAACTCGGGATTGATTTATATCTGGCACGGCGGAAAAATGCGAGTAAAGTCGTACGATCCCTTTCACCTGAATCACTCTGCCACAATGTGATCGAGCTTTCGTTAAAGTCTGCTAGTTGCCGTGTTATGAGGACGATCCTTTCACCGCGGACCTCTCACGATTAAATATTACGTAATATCGCTCGTTACAGCTGATAGTGGGTTTTAGTAAGCGTTCCAGAACCGCTTCGTGGACGCGTAACGGTAAAGAAGCGCTTCTAATAAATTCCAAAGAAATAGCCGCTTGATATTTCCTTCCATTCGTCGAGATGTTCTCGCATACCGTGAAAGAATTTCCTCGTCGGAATAGAAATTGTATTAAATTCTGGTACGATTAGAATCTAGCCTTTTATATCCGTGCTAGCCGAAACCCGAAACTGACGTTTCTAGGACAGGAATTTAATGCGATGGCCAGTCATTAAAAATGATGAAATATAACAGTACCACAGTTTTTTATTTAATGTCTAATGGAATTTATAGGACGTCTATCGTAGATGTATAATATTTCCCAAGTGAGATATTTAGGTATCCTATTATATACAGTATTTTATTTGTTAATTGAGGATATTTGATTTATTTCAGTCAGCTTAGATTATAAGTAATTGGTCATTTATCAATCTCAACATTCTATGCAAGTTTGAATGTCTTAAATAAATATGTTTTTCTCATTTTTTGTGTGCGATAAAATCTGTACCGGATATCGTGACTTACAAATTAGTGAATTATGTGTAACTCGAGTTTTAATTGTTTAACGTACTACTAATAGGCTATTTATTAAGTGTATTCTATAAAACTCGCATAAGGATGTGATTTATAACCGAAACAATTATTTATTATTTAAGATGATTAAGTATTTAATTAACGAAGATGTGATGTAGATATCGATACTCTTCAGCTAACATATTAACATTTCATAAATGAATTTGATATATCAAAATATGTCAGTAATCTTTACTATACACCTGTCATTCAATTACCATTCCAAAATCACTTAGATTTTTGTCCGATAAAAAAGAATAGAAGAAGATGCTCGTATCTTGTACTCGTACTTTTTTGCAGCGATTTAACTTCATGATATACGAGTCCAGTCTCGTAATTACGGCACGAATAGCCGAACCGATCGATCAAGCGATTCGCAGAGCGTGCCGATTGCCAAATAGATTGTCGGAATAAGCGAGGATCTCGGTAGCGCCTTTTGCCCTTTTTTTACGGAATAATTACCGGTCCGAGAGCAAAATCGGTATACAAGGATGATTCGTGATTCGTGAAAGGTGATCTTGGAATCGGATACCGTTCTCTTTTAAGGTTACTTAACGAGTCACGAATTGCGACACACGCACTGAATCGACATTTCCAATCGTCTCGGTAGCTCTCTCATACCGATCACCGATTCCGACTTCGTTATCGGAAACTCCATAAAACGACATAGTTTATACTCTGATTTCAGCATCGCGTCTTCAATTAATAATTAGCGCCGTTTGACGCACTCGAAATATGATACAAGATGTATGACAAGGTACGAGAAATTTGATTT
Source organism: Nysson spinosus (assembly GCA_910591585.2). Lineage (NCBI taxonomy): Eukaryota > Metazoa > Arthropoda > Insecta > Hymenoptera > Crabronidae > Nysson > Nysson spinosus. The sequence continues at coordinate 10,569,102 of OU342832.1, forward strand.
AATAGCTTCGTCCAATGTCTTCGTGTACTCGCTTTCAGATGTCGTGATTTATTAATCAATCGGTCATTTATAATTAGAGTCCTAATTGTTTAATGCACTAGCAGTGAACTGTTTATTTAATGCGTCCTCTAAAATTTGCCCTGGATATGGTGATTTACTAATTAAATCATTATTTGTAATTAAAGTCCATTTGGTTTAATGTAGTACTAATTGATTATTTATTTGATATATATCAAGTTTAACATCCTTTAATATATTCACTAAAATTTCCATAGCATACCCCGTTTTATAAATCGATCAATTATTTATAATCAGAGTGCTACTTGTTTAGTGAGACTATTTATTTAGTATATTCAAATATAATGCTGCTATTCAGATTAACACTGAAATAACACTTTCATGTCATCATGTCCTCTCGAAGAGGAGGATTCTCATAATTCATATTAGTACGGTGTCCGCGTTATTCCGCAGAAATCTTTCCACGAATTAAAATTTAATCATCTCTCATAGCGGCTGTTATCCGCACACTCGAACTTCTCTTTCCAAAAGACGTTACTCCGGCGACTAATAGAAGCCGCAAGGCGTAACGCTCTTGTAAATCCTCCCTTAAGAAAGTTAATAGCTGCACCGCATCCCAAGATCCATTTTCATTCGCACCGTTTTCGAAACTTCACGGCATACATCCTGCTTCGTCCTTACAGCGTCCTGGACGTATTCCAGTTCCGTAATTATAATTCCGCAGCAACCAGACTGGCTTCGCGCTCAACTCGAATTAAATCACGTTCCATTTTGACACCTTTTCCAGGCAGAAATTTCGAGTGCATTTGCGGAAGATATGATTTCTAAATATTTTTATTACTGGTTTTTCCAGTAATAAGACAAGGTCTTATTTTTGGAGAAGTAGATTCATCAAATAATGAAATTTTAAAATAAAAATTTTAAAGTAAATCTTAATTCAAAATAAGACAATGATCTCATTTTTTGATGGTTCTATTATTGGAAAAAAACAGTAATAACTATGGACCCTCCAGTTTGACTGGTTTCATAGTTCTACTGTTAAGCAAGGAGAGAGCACAGAGATTAGAAGGATGGAAATAAAAGTGTTGAAATCAGACTCGATATTATCGTAAAAATGATTTTGGTTTTACGAGGGAAATTTTCATGCCCCATAAAGATCGAAGGTGTTCCTCGTTACTCGATTTTAGTGGTGCCCTTAAATTTATCCCCGTGTCTCCTCGCATGGCGACATCTTAAACTTGCGAACTTGTAATCGCAGTTTTAAGCTCTTTATTCTTATTAGAAGTTCCCGGTCTTTCGTTTAACATTGATTTATAGCTCGAACGTAGCCGAACGTTCTTTTGTGACAGAGTTTAATTGATATACTAGATGTCCCGTATAAAATGAGCCACCTAATTATATCCTTTAATCGCGATGATACCCAAAAATATTTAATGCATTACAAGATAAGATTGGTTTCAAACCGCCACTATCATAAAATTGAATTTTTTCCCTTGCCATTTTTTTACGGAATTCTTCGAATCACCCATTCTACATGGAATCAGACATTGCTGTATAATTAGATGGCGTATTTTTCAGTATATCCTTCATACTGAAAATTATTAAAAAAATTGTGTATATGGTATAGGTGATCGAAGTTCGAGTATTTATTTAATATTTAACGATACATTTGACATATTTTTGTTCACGTCGAGCTTTATTGTTGCATAAAGAACCTCGCGTTTCTTTCTGTTGTGTGTGTTTTTGAATATAAATTCGGAATAAAAATAGTGCACGATAAAATGGTAAAGAGGAAATGAATTAAACATTAGAATCCTTTGGGTAAATTATACGTGGCTTGACATATGTAATGCGTCATGCAAATTGTTAAATGTTAAATGTTACAGGGTCAGGGCAGAGAAATATCTAACTCGGTTATCCCAGAAATGAGAATTTCATATTTATATTAAATAGTAACCTGTTTTGTATTAATATTAAAGAGCTATTGTAATTAAGAATTGGAGAAATATTGTATGTATTTAATATAAATATTAAATTCTCTAATTCGTAGTGATTATTAACACTTGTATTAATTTTAAAGCGATATTACTTTTATTAATTAATACTTGTATTATTTTTATGGGGCTATTATAATTAAGAACAGGAAAAATATTATGTATATATTTAACGTGAATATTAAATTTTCGAACTTAATTACAATAGCTCTTTTTTAATTCTAAAGGAATATGGCGCGTCATAATGGTGCCACGTTCGATTCGATGTCCATAAAATTGTCATTTTCATCGAATTTTAACGTCCTTTTGTGCCGAACAAAAGGGAAAATGGGAAGGTTTGGGAACAAAAAACAGGAAGGATTAAAGAAGAGAACTAGCCATTTCGCGGTTTGACCAAACTGACCGAAACAAAAAAATTGACCCACTTAAACCCTCGCGAAACTGCCGGAAAAGAACGAGAACCGACAAAAACCCACCGACTGTGAATTATTCGTGGCCAGCCGCCCAAACATAAACAGTTTTTTGTTGGCCCTCCTGAAATTATTTAAAAGGCACGTGTTCCGGCACTTTTTAAATGGAACTACCGAAATATCCCGCGGATGTTTTCCGCGACAGAAAAGAGTGTTCATTGTGGAAATGATTCCTTTCCAGCAAACATAGTAGAAGAAAAATTATTCTAATATGATGTGAATTCTCCCCTTAAAAAACAAGCCATTTTTATCATTTTATAATCATTTAGAAACAATAAATTTTGTATTTCAATATAACCCAAATTGTTATTCTAAAATATAACAGAAGAAAAGTGAATTTTCTTTAACTAATTTGCCATGAATTTTACAGTTAAAAGAATTATTTTTATATTTTTATTTAAATGCGACAAACTTGTTGTTCGGAAATAAGATAAACTTAAAGTATGAAGTATAAATAAATGAAACTTATGGTATAGTATAATACATGAATAATATACTATAATTAATAAATAATAGTGGGTAACATAATAAGTATAACATACAAATAAGCGAAATTCTATTTAGAGGTTTTATTTAGTAATGTTTGGATTATATTTCATATTTCTTTCTCAAATATTAGAGATGTAATAACTGCTTATCACAACCCGGAAAACAAGAAAAAAAATAGGGAATCCCTGGCGCGCAGTTTTACTCTTAACATTTAAACCAAGTGAAAGGGATCAGCTATTATTACAAAGAGAAATTCGTAATTCCTTTTCGAAGCATTATATTAAACTTACAATTCACAAATATCAAAGAGCACACGTCGAGTTTCCGGTAAGGCAAACTTGGATCATTATAATCATTTGTAAAGTCAACACTGTTTTACATCTGCCTTAAATAAATATTCATTTCCAACCGAATCCTTCAGCTTGTTAATTCTAAAACAATTCTATTATAACCCTCGTCAGTGTTAATTTACATGTTAAGTATTTATGAAATGAATAAACTCGATATGGGACTTGCGAGAACGAAATATGATGTCGAGTCATACTCGACACAAAATCGCAATGGGTTAATAACAAATAGGTGACGAATTTCAAAATGGAGGCTGACAAGGGCCCGGATAAAATACACAGTCGAAAAGGGTCGCCTTGTATAATCGGAGCCTACCATTTCGCGGCTCAGACGAACTATTACGGTGTCCACTTCCACTGGAGAAAATTGACAGTGGAAACGGACGGTTGTTGTGCAGCCACAGTGGAAGTGGACGATCGCGCGCCTACATATATTTGAGTTCGGTTCCTGTTGACAAATCATTACTTGAATCCAGCTTAAATTGTCCACACTGCAGCGTCTACCTTTGTGGAAAGCGTTATCGTGTTTCCGTACTCGGAATAAGGTTATTTGTTCCTCTGTGTCGTTTCGCAGTATAAACAGTGATAATGGCTTGTTACAATTTGCAGCAGTTATTGTGGACAATTGTATGATTTATGGAAATGAACATATCGTTGTAATTAATATTGGAATATCGAGTTTATATGATTAATATAATGTTATTTGGATAATATTATGTGACTCTTTCATTATGAATTTTTATACTGGATTTAATAACGTATAGCGGAAGAGGAAGTTAAAAAATTCATCTATTTAAATGAGGAGGATTGAATATCGGTTTTATTTATTGTCAGAACTTCAGCGGTTTATACTACTTAATATAGTACGGAACATACTGTCACGTGCCATATAACAATCGATCATATAACTAAATTTCAATAACTCCTCGCTTTTTCTTATTTTTATCGGCACAATTTAATGTCCGCTACCCTCTTTCACTCCTCCTTACCCCCCACCACGTCACGCGAATATTGCATCGTAAGATGTTAATGTTTTTTTGTTAGAACACGCCACAGTCAAAAGGTTAATATAAACCGTTAATATAAAACTTCATTTTAACATATTTACAATAAGCTGGTTGAACAGCGAGATTTAACCAGAACGGGTCAATAAAAAACTGCTTCTTAGCAGTACTTAAAAATATTATAAGCAGATTACAGAAACGCAGAAGAAAATAATGTAAACAGTGTTCAAACAGTAGTTCGTGGAATTCAAGACGCATTGATTCACATTAAACATTTATTTTCCGCGCAAATGGAATATAGAAGTCTTTTGCCAAAGAGGTAATCTTGAAATCGGTATCACCGTTCCGATTGTATTTCCTGTTTGTAACGATTCATCTCGATAACACGCTGGAAAAATGATAAAGGGAAGTAGAAGGCACATTTAATTTAGACGAACAAAAGCTGTCACTCCGGTTGGTTCTCATCCGACGGTATCTCGGATACTTTGTTGTAAAATCCCCCGAGAATTGTTATTCGTAGAGTTTCTTCATATTTTGTACAATAACTGTAAAACCCTCGAACCTCTCCTCGAATAATCGGACCAGAATTCTTCGTCCCTCGCGAAACTAAAATTCGACGAAAAAAAATGATCGCGATATAAGTGTACTTTCATCGTGGATTAAATCGTCCGTAAAATTACTGTAATCTGTTGATGGAATCCGCGAAATCTTTCCACTATGACCTCAAGAATGAAGATTCCACGGGGGATTCAAATACTCACGGCTGAGGAATCTCTACGGGGGTGAAGGGGGGACGGTGGGAGGGAATGTGAAAGGAGTGACACGAAAAATCTTTCGGGATTCTTAAACCTTTGAATTGGACCATTACGTCTTCACGCAGATTTACTTTGTCAGGATAAGGAAGAGTGAAAGGGTACGGTGGTTTCATTCATGGTCATGTCTTTTATCATTATTTATTAATCAACATCAGTGGTTTATTATCCACTTAAGCGCGCCGCGATACCGCGATTTAAATGTCAAAATATTACACGTATACTTGGACCGCTAAAAATCATTCTTCAGACTTATTTCAACTACTTACATCCGTGTAAAAATGTCGAGATGTATGGCAGACATAATACTTAATGATAAATCAAATTGAAAGGATATGTTCTCTTAAATGGATTTCAATGGAACAATACGAGGATCGGTGTATTTTAAATCTACATAATGGAGTACAGAAATACATTCTACCTCATTTTGTTGACGCTTTTGTACTCGGAAGCGTGTGTCGGCGAAGGTTGCACGAAACAATTTTATACACTCACTCAATTAATCACGGAAGTTTAATCCCCAAGCGTTCACGAAATATTTAATTCGACGGGTTTTTCTCGCGTTTTTAAATTCCATGAATTTAATTAAAATGAACTTTGTTGTCTGCGATTTCAAAGTAGTATGCTCATAAATTAATAAGCTCAACATTGTTGCTTAAACCAGGAACAGTGTGCACGTTAATAAAAGTATTATACATTCATCAATTATAAAATTGCATTGATTCGAAGCATAATTAAATTTTTAGTTTACAACCCAAATAACAATTACGTAATAATCCTCTCTTCTCGATCGCTTCCATTGTACTTGTTTCCAACAACGCGTACAATAAGAAACAGAAATATTCCATTACACGACAAAAGGATACCATCGGCTATAATTTTCCGGCAGAAAAGAAACGGACCGATTTCTGGGTAAGGTTTTACCGTAAAACGATCCACTCGTATCGGGGAACAATTTGGGTAGTTAAAAGGGAAAATGAAGGTATTGTTGCACCGTTCATTAGCATTCGTTAGTTTGAAAGCCTCGGAAGTACAGGAACGTAATTATCCAAACTTGCGATGAGGAAGTCTGGCGTTGCATTCGGTGAGCTTCGGCGAGGTCGATTCGCGATCGATTTCGTTGAAGGAGGGTTGCGAGCCTGTACAGAATCTAAATTACGATGACTCCCGTCGGGTACGCGAGCACATAAATCATAGTCGGCCCTTCTGCCCTTCCACCCTCTACCCTTCCGCGGCAACGTCGGCCCATTTAGAATTTCCACGTGGAATTTCGTTAACGTGTCCTTCTGCCGGCCGCACGCTCACTTCGAGAGACTCCACTATCGTTCTACTAACGGAATGCCGTGCCACCGAGGCTTTGGAATTTCATAAAGTTGCCGCGCGAGTGCAAGAACTTCCGTCGGTACATGCATAAACGATAACAGGAACTATTCTTTTCAGTGACAGTGCAGAAGACATTCCTCCTTGAACACGTTTATTAAGATCGCGCGCGAAAGAGGAAAATCGACTTACAAGACACTCAGGGTATTTATGGTGCTCTTAGAATCAGATTTCAAGTCCCGAAGTTTATTCACTTAGTGCGGTATTTTGTTATGGAATTTGAGAGTTGGAGTTATGCGGTGGTATATAATTAATAGTGATTATATTGAAACTTGAATTTCATAGTTTAGGACATTTTTTTGTTAATGTTAATCTTGATTTTTTGTTACTTTAATTAAGGGTAATCTTATTATTGGGGTAATATTTGCTGGGGAAGAATATATCTTTAGAAGATTAAAATGAGCAGTACTAAAGTACTAACTGATAACAGAAATAGAATTAAAATTGATGGTGTATTACTAGTTAATGTAATTTAACGATCCATTTACGATAAATCTTGGAATCTTACGGGGTTTCCATCGTGACTCATTACGAACTACGAAACTATTCCTTGCGGCTCGAGACTTGTCACCTTCCGAAGGGCTTCCCGACATCCGAACAATGTCTGGCTCGACAGCGATTCCACTTTGGGAAGAGAAAATTCTGACCACACATATTATTTGCGTGGGATCATTATTTTTCGGCTGATGAGCTCAGAATTACAACGTGTGATCATTAATTAATTATAATCCTGCGTTTGCCTTATCGCATTTTGTAAACAAATTTATGATTTGAAAGAACAGGCACTCGGAACAAGTTTACAGTCGCAGAAGTAATAAAGATTTTTTTGCGCTCCGAATACTCTGATACTACTTCAGAATGCACTCGAAGTACATCGATAAACTTATCGCATATTGTTGTAAAATAATATTGTTACTGCGAGTGGTATTCTGTGCATCGCGAAACAATAATCAACCGTTCTAATTAATCTGAAGAATTTCATAATGTATTCTAGAAAAATACGATTATTTATTCCAACTGTTTCAGAATCTATATAAATAAATATATTTCGCTTCATAATATAATAATAACGCCTTTAAGAATCACAATGAAATCCAATACCCCAATATTACGATTTCGGTTATCGAAATGAATATTCCAGCGTGAAGGTTAAACTTCCACACTCAAATTAGAAATTAAGCTGCATTGAACGAATCTCATCGAGAGCTTTTTAGCGCAAATTTCATCCGAGCTGCTCTGGTGAAATTTGAAATTGGTTTAATTTGTTCGACTCCGTTTGTCGTCGTCCTTGGCGAACAGTTAAATATGGTGAAAATTTAATCGGCTGGTGGACTCATTATCAAAAAGAAATCCAGCAAAAAGGAATCGCAGGAAGAAGAGGATGGAATGGACCTCGAGAGATCCGTCGCGTGTGAATTTTATGAAGGTTATCCGGCGAAGTTCAAATTTGATAATTGCCGGCTGATCTGGCCGGGGATGTTTCGTGCCTTTCTCATTAGGGAAGACAGCCACGTGGCCTGCACTAATTATTTTCGTACCAAGAGCCAAGAGGATATCGCTTTTACTCAGTCAAAATGAAGATTACATTTCACCGTATCGCGTTACTTCAAATTTACCTCTTTTTCTTCCAGTTCTCCCTTTAATGCGCAAAGATCAGGTGTTTTAACATTAGTTTCATACTAATTTACATGGATAATCACATGGATAATTAACGGATTTAGAGTCTCAGTATAATCACGACGTGATTAAATGCGTTAAAATTCATGTAAATAATTGTCGTATAATCGCAGAAATCGTTTTATTCATTCTAATCTTAATAACATTAAAAATTACATGATATTAATTATTTCAGGTCTTGGATGAGATAATACATATTATACACTGCATAACATTAAATAATTAATCTAACTTAGAATAGTAAATATTATATTTGTAACATTATATTATTTACATTTTAATATATCATATATACAACGTAACGATCTTAAAACTCAGCCGTTACACCATAAAACGATTAAAAAAAATTCTCGATTCATGCAGCAACGTTTACTCCGAAGATCATTATCCACATTCGAAACTCTTCTAATCTTCGTGTATATTAATTTCTTTACTATGTTATCAAACGAAAGAGTTCTAAAGATTCTCGGCCATGTGTGGTTCGCACGAGACATCTCGGTGTACGAAAAAAATTTGGAAATCTTTCCCAGTTGCATCCGAGTTTTTAATTAAAAGCCGAGCTTCTTGCAGCATCCACTCGTAGCACTTGGCTCAGCAGAGTGGTTCATACCGGTGATCAGAAAGGTTCTGGCATAGTGAAAACACCGAGTCACGGATGTAATTTGATTAAAGTTGGATCCAGAGTTATCCGAGCATCGAATGCAACCGTTCACATCCGTCGGGGATCCTGTGGGTGTTCAATTAATAGAATTCCTCCCAAGCTCCACCAACTGACACGTTCAGTTCATCTCTCTTCCGCTTTTCCCCGGTGTCTCGTGTTTTTCAACGCTCTTTCCTTCTCCGTTTTACTCAATTTTCACCCCTCCACCTCGTCACGTATTTTGTATAATTCTTCCTCTCGTCGTTTTTCTATTTGACCATTTCCGTGGTACGACTCTTTCTGAATTAAATGGAATACTCTCCATATCTACCTTTTTGATAGACAACTTTCGATAATCTCCGGGGAGTTTGAGTGTTTCGGGAACCCGACTTGTTTGCGTGCTATTTTTGCTGTGATTCTATCCCACCAATCTTAACACATTCGCGTCGAATTCGCAGTATTTCCTGTTCCAGTGTTCCTGTTATGATACTCACGGAATAAAACAAGAAGTTGTAAACGTATTGAATTATTCCAACTTCTGAAACACCTGTTATAACATCTCTGAAGAGAAATAGAAGCAATTATATCGTTTTATCCTTTTATTTTGAGACAGAAGTGTGATGAATCTAAAGACTCATAATGCGTGATTCGGGCTCTAGTAAAAAATCCGCAAAATCCGCCCATGTGAGTCATTCGATGTGAATCTGTTAATATTGAAATATGTATTATTAATTAGAAATGATAGAAGTACGTGATAATTTTGTCACTGATTTTTCTACCTGCGTTTCAATTTATAATTAAATTATTATTGATATGCAGCGATTGATACTGGAGTGCAGCGCAGATACTAATACTGTAGTAGTATGTTAATGCGCCCGTTAAAATGTTAATACTTACGCGTATTTATTCGCGTGATAAAACGACGATAATAATAGGGGGAAATATGGGGTGAAGACAAGAGGCCGGAAGTTTCTTATTGTTAGTGGTTCCCGTGAAGTTTGGTTCCCCTTTGAAAAAGTTGCTCTCAGGAGTGTTAATAAAGGTGATCACCCTATACTGTTTTAACGAAGTTATTCGGTCTGAAACCTCGAGCAGGCCTTACGCTCTTAGGGGTTTTGCACCCTCATCCCATCTACTTCTTCACTTCTTCTCTCCTTTCTCTTTCTCCTTCTCTCACATTGGTCTGGCTTAGCAACTCTTTCTCTTGCTCTCACACTGCTATTTCTAGCTGGTATAATCGGTGTGAAACAATAGCCGCATTCACGTTGCTTTGTTACTGTTTAAACTAACTCCCAGTTTTTACCCTCATAAGGGGGTAGAAGGGGAAGCCAGCAAAAATGAAGACAACTTCTGACGGTAGTTAAATTACTTGTTGGACCCCGTGGAATAATCGCGGATTTAAAGCGAGACTTTGTGAGTCGATGGCTGTTTAACATTTGACGTTAAGTGTTCGAGATAATGAGGATATAAAACAGTTGTCTGGTGTGTTATTATTTATGTGAATTAATATTGAAATGATAATATTGAAGAAAACGAGGTATAATTACTCTATTTCTTTATTTTATCCTATTTACTTACTTATATTAACAGAGAAAATAGTAGAATAAAATTATCGAAGTATTCAGATTTCTGTAATAAACTTAGAGTAAAAGTTATATTCATTACGTTGTTAGATATATATTTAGAATTGTATTATTTCACACCTAGAATCAAAATTCATTTCTACAAATTTAATATTAATATGTGTTTAAAAGAGTATTCATCTTTTTTATTTTCTACGAATCTGAAGTTAAATATGTATTTAATATTGCAATATCTGCCGATTGGAATCTAGATTAATTTTTATAAATGTAATACTAACATATGTCTAACAATAACTTTGATAATATAAAACCAAATGAAATATATTGATATTCATTCTCACAAAATATAGATATTACTTGGCGAAGCAAATGATGTTTTCATGATTCGGTTGTTGTAGGCTGTTAGAAACGAGATCCGCGTTTACATAATGAATGCGTTATTATCCTGTCATCGTTATGAGTGATTGGATTTCAAATTGGAAGACAGATTTCGTAACCACGATAGAAATTGATTGACAAATCCCTTCGACGCCAACCGGAGATTCATCCTTTCATTCGAAATTCCGACCTTAGTCGTCTCTAATTTTACTTAATTGAAAGGAGGGAATTTCGCTTATCGCATAAGGAACGATGGAAAAATATGGTGCAATATAGAATCGAATTTTTTACGTCATGTTTGCTGGCACTTTTTTACTGGAAAGTGAGTAGGCAGTGTAAATTTGGAAAGTACTACGAGAATTACATTCTCCCCGTGTGTAGAAACGAATCCTTTCTATCTCCTTGATTTCACAATAAATCCGTACACGCTCCACTTTTTCTCTTCAAGGACTTTGGAAGCATTATTTGTACAATGAAAGTATACCAACTAGATAATAATGAATAATGATCTGCTTTACGTATCTGTATATATCATAATTCAATTTTAATGATGAATATTCGAGTGGAAGTATTTAATAAATGTTAGAGTCTCAAGCTAACTTCGGGACTCTCAAAATCTATCAACGCGGTACACGAAGCTATTATTAATACATTGTTATTAATACATAATCTTCTGTGCATGATGGAAGAAAATAATTTCAATGAATCGCAAAGTAAATTGTCATATAAATAATTAAAGATTCTGTTAAATTCTGTTTCTCACTGAATTCTAAAGAAACGATACAACAAATAATACATATTATTAATTTTTAGTTCATTTCTAGCCGTGCAATGTGTAAATCTTTATTATTATTAATATCATCGTTATTATTAAATCTTTCTAGTCAAATCAATCAGCTACAATCTTACTTTTACCATTTACGTCAATTTTTCTATATCTCTTTCTGTTCTTCTTTCCTTCTTTATCCAATATATATTTGTGTTAATAAACCTAAGTTCGCATCTTATTTGATCTCTGTCTTTCGGCTATTTTTTATATTTCGCAAAATTTAGTATCTCGTTTGGGAATTAGATTTGCGTGGATGAAGTGTGTTTAGCCAATCCTGAATCTGAATATTGTTTTTCCGTTAGATAATACAATGAACTGTACAGTCATACAAACATCATTTATGAACGTGTTATCGGTTGAATTAATACTCGTAGACGCAGAAGCGTCTGGATTTCGAAGTATTCAGTGGGATTGGAGTTTTGAGACGACACTTGCTGATGTCAGTAACATATAAGCGGATAAGCCGTTGACATTGCAAACAGCATCTGTCGTTCTCGATACACATATGCGTATACACGTATCGTGGTCACACACCAGTCGAGTGACAGTTTGATGAAGCGAAACGGATCGTTCGGAGTGATCGAGTACACAGCGACACAGAATCACTTCGATCCTTTTCATATTTCACCGACAACCCTACAGAAATTCACTCGCACACACGCCGAGGGTAAATACACCTACGTCGTGTGAGAAGGCGCAAGTCAGATATAATGTAGATGAGAGATTTCGTTGATGCCGGCAAAACAACGTGTACGAGATTAATGACAAGAACAGTCGACTATTAACGAGAAAGATCATTCCGAGGGATATCGTTGTAATATTTTATTTTCTTGTACGGGTTCTTGGTCCTCACCGTTTTTTATTCAGGATGAAAATGACGGGACATTGATGTCCCTAATTTTGCTTACTTTTTGTTTCCATTAAGATTGGACTGGTATTGAAACAATGCCATTTGACGATCAACTGTTTTCTTGTTGAATTTACCAGTCTCATTTATATATTAATTTTATGCTCGTAATTTATTCAACTACGCATTCATAAATTTTGTTTCTGTATTTTTTCTTACTTGGATGTGTTCAGGTATATGCAATATAACTTATAATAAATATAGATAAATTCAGTATATTCAGTATTATACTATAATATGACTTAAATAATTGATATAGGAAAAAAAATATAAAAGGAGTGGAGATAGGGAAAGGTAGTGGTATTAAGTCCATTGTATATTCTCATCAAAATTTCCATATTTATTCTCACATATAATAATATATTTACAAAGATAGCGGATGATGTCTTAAATCGGACGAAGATAATATTTCAACAAATTCCCTCAAACTTGGTGCATTTTCGAACGCATATATTTATAAAATGCTCAAAGTTCGCAATGGAAAGAAGAGAGAGGTAGTCGTTAAAGTCGGAACAAAGTCGATCGGGACGCATTGTAATACGAGTCAGCGATTCTTCTGCGACAACAATTCGCATGTAGGTTAAAAGCGTGTTTTTTTGTCAGGTCATCTGGATAAAAAGCGTAGGCTAGATAGAAGAGTGAGGCTGACAGGGTGGAGAGAGGAGAGGGTGGGAAGAAACAAGGACAAATCGATCACACTTCTGGGCCATCGTTCCTATTGAATTTTCCCAATAGCCGCATTAGCAATATCCAACGATTTCCACTTCGTCCTCCGTCGAGGCTTTCCCTTGTTTCCCCGATGCCGCTCGAAATCCTGCGTACGAGGACCGTTTTTCTTCCGCTTGCTCTGTTGCGTGCATGGATTATCCGGATATCGCAGCATTTCCACGGTTTTCGCTGGTAAAAGGCAACGTTGTTATCACGCTCGACGGGTACGCATTTTCGTTTCGTCCACGCGCCTCGTTGTCTCCGTCTGTTTCGGCACAATGGACCACTGACTGTCCATTTCACTAATTCTCTCTCTATCCTCTTTTTTTCACTTCCATTCTCTTCTCTCTTGACCCATCCCTTCTGCAGTTTTCGACCATCCCTGTGTTTCACACAGCGACCAACAGAATCCTCGCAACCACCAAATGACGCAACTCCGGTTTCCTGCTCCCCCTTCAACCCCACTCGTTTAACGATTCCACTGTGATCACTGCCTGTGTGTGAACTTCAATGAAACTGTAAATATTCATGATGCCAACCTTGAAATCCTTTGCTTGCGATTTTTTGTGGACACCGAGTGACCATTTGAATACGCTTTCATTGATAAAATTCTTCGAGCATATTTCTGCGGAATTATTTCACTTTGCGAATTCTGGTGGTTTGTGCTTTAATCAGAGTGGACGTTTCTATGTGAATCAAGATAAAATGTTAAGTAATTTATTGATAATTAATTGTGTAAATCAAGAAACATTGTTGGCGTCCGCTGTAGGAGGCTTGGAATTAATTCTGGAATTTTTTAGGAATTGATTGATTTGTGATTTTTTATGTAAAAGGTGCTATTCGGAAAATTCAAATCTCCATTAAAGAGTTTTAATATCATGGATGTAATAGAAATATCGAAATATTTTTTACCGCTCATGTTTTTATCGCGAATGGAAGTGGCAAAGCGATATAATAGTTCTTTGGAAACTTAATTATGAAAATTAGGAACATGTTACGTTATAAGGGTGAGTAAGACGAAGAGACATTCGAACGTGTCGACGAGCGTAATATATTACGAGCGAAGTAGGTTTTAATAAAATTCTCCCTCGATCTCGTTAATTCTCACCTTCTCCAGGTTATCCTCAAATTATTCCAATCTGAAATTTAAAATCACATCGCCCTGAATTTTTCAAATTTTTCAAGAACCTCCACCGAAACTTAGGGTAATCACCCACTCCGTCGATCTTGTGGTGGAATTAATAACACGCGAGAAAATCAACCCCTTCTTCTTGACTCTTCAATTTCCTCAATATATCAAAAGCCCAGATTTCTAAACTGATTATTTCTTCTAATTATTATTCCTGAAATATGTCATACTTTCTGCATCGATCAACAAACTTGGTTCACTTAACGCGATAATAAATACTTAATAGAATCATAATGGCTCTTCTAAGAGAATGAAGAACTTTGAGGTGAAGCGAGGCATTAAAGTTTATTAATAGAATTGTTTATAGCAGTCCTAGTTTAACAATAAGGATTATTCCGTGGCACGAACCACAACGGGACGATTTAAGCGAATTTATATAACTCCGGAATTAAAGTTTTGGTTACGCAAGTCAGCGGGAAGTCGAAGTTAGAAATTCGCATATCTGCAGAGAATTTGGATTCGCGTGATGAGAATTACGAGGCCCAAAAGAGGGATCAGGGAGGGGACCACGAGGTGTTGGAGGGGGAGGATAACTCTCGGCAATAAACGCCTTACGAAGTTCAGTGTTAGTTTCGTAGAGGAGAGATTAAAGAGGTGGCTTTATATCTCGAGTGCAAGCCACCGCAACGGCAGATGCAGCAACCGCAAGAAGCAAGGTCGCAATTGCACTCGTTTTTCCATGCAGTTGCAGTCTCTCTAAGCGGCGAGCATTCCGACGATTAACCACGCTCGAGACGGAAACCGAGCCAGCAAATTAGTTCCTGCTAAATCTTCCGATCCTTTTCGTTACTTTCTCACCCCCGTCTCCCACCCCCTTAAGACTTCATTCGTGTAAACCGATATTTCAACCGCGAAACTGTCTTCCTGATTTAACGACTTTATCTTTAGACCATTTCCCATCTTAATACTCTGAGAATATTTAGGTATGAAAGTATTTCATTGTTAGTATCTTATTTATTATTAAATGATCGGTATATAATTAGGAATAGTTTCACCCACCGCTCGGAGGTGGCGCCGTATTTTAATTAATTCCGGAAGAACGAATCGCGAGATATTTTTGCCCGCGAGTGATCTTATAGAGAAAAGTGCGCTCTTTCGAATGCACTTTGTTGCATCAAAATATCTTTATGGACTCCTTAGTTATGGACACTTATTCGGCGACTTTCATTCAAGTTTGTTCGCGAGTCTCACCCGCCGCTCGGCGAAGGCCCCGTATTTTAATTATTAATTTAACCTTTCCAATGTATCACAATTTTTCTATTGGCCGAAAAAAATACCTTGGAAAATATGCATTTTTGAATGTATTTATTAACGTCATTAAAAATTTGGACAATTTTATTTGTGTAATAAGAGGGTTAAATAAGTGAGATTCGTACATTGAAATTATTTAAATTTTAATTATTAATGTATAGTTATTAGTAATTTTAGTGCTTAATTCAGCATTAATTTAAGCCACTGTGAGTTTCATACGCTTCAAATGTCAGACTAAAAGGCCGATGGGTGATTCCAGATTTCTCTTGCTTTTTAAATATATTAAAAAGAGATCCATCCCTTGATATTAACCATCTATAAAGTACGGATCACTCCATTACCCCGAGTTTCAATCGGTTCAATGATTTTCTTTCAATCAACCTCACTTCAAAGTCGAAGCGACT
Organism: Nysson spinosus; assembly: GCA_910591585.2. NCBI lineage: Eukaryota > Metazoa > Arthropoda > Insecta > Hymenoptera > Crabronidae > Nysson > Nysson spinosus. The sequence continues at coordinate 10,585,182 of OU342832.1, forward strand.
TGGTGATCTCGAAGGGATTAAAAGTTCTACGAAGAAACGAATCTTCTGGCTATAACGGGGGCTAAGAAATATTCGAAAAAATACTTCCAACAGGATTTAATTCTTAGAATGAAATCCATTGGGGACTGACTCGATTCCGTGCCAGGTAAATCCAAAATGATTCGCTGGGAGAAAAAATTTGACTCGGATTGTAGTATTAATCTTTATTCCCAGTAGTAAAAATTTCAACTTCACGCCGGGGATTGAAGTTCTTGTTTCCAACTTCCCGTTGAAAATTAACGCCTTGCTTGTTTCATTGAACCACCATCATTAACGGTTATTGTGCGATATTTTATTGTAACCTTTTACTAAAAAGTGTAACTAAAATACAATACTAAATTATTTGGTCTCCGTGATTTAAAAATCTCGCTTTGTTTTGAAACATTTTATATATTAATATTTCGTTGGATTGTGTATAATTTAATTATAACAGGGTACTGTTTCCAACTTAAATTTCATTTTCATAATCAATTCATTAAAATAAACGAACAACTCCAATTAATATTGTAGAGATAAATGTATAATATGTCAACAAAATATGTAAAATTAATAATGTAGAAAATTATTGAAATTAAGAAATATGTCATATTTACAAAATGGAGCAAGTATGTCACGAGATGAAGCTTTTAGGACGCAAATGAAGTCCTTCTTCACGAGTTTAAATCGTACCAATTTAAACCGAATGAAAGAGTTTCCAAAGTGATACTTCAGATTTTCAATTCCTTTTGTATCTTGTACAAGTCGTATATGTATAAAGGTATATATACATGTATGTGTGTATGCAGAAGTATTCTTTCGCAGAAATCGCGTACAAAGGGTGAAATGCTTGCGAGGCTGTTTGGCTTCTTGAAAATATATTCGATGCCGCCCAGTCGGGCGTCGATTCTCGTTTTTCCTCTTTTTTAGGGCCCCCTTTGAAAGGGGTGTGTTCCAGCGATAGGTGGAAGTCGAACGAGAAACGTGGATGTGTTTGGAAGGTTAGAAAATGACTTCAAAGGGAAGTCTGTTCGTTCGTAAAGCAAAAAGGACCTTATTTTCTGGATTCTCGTAGTACTTTATGTCTTGCATCAGTGGAGTGGAGTAATTACCGGGTAATAAACATGAGCTAATTTTGAAGTCAATTAGTCGATCTGATTCTATTATTTAAATGGAACTCGAAATCCACATATTTCTTATTGACCGAAGAATAATATAGAAAATAATAATAATCTACATGATGGGATTGTGGTGGATTTTTAATTGGCGAGTAAAACGAGGTGGAGATGATTTCCGAGAATAAATAACCATATACGGTTTATTTACAAGAATTAAAGATACAACTATAGAAAATTCAACGCAACTAATAAACGACGCGGATCAACGTGAATCAGCATTGTAATCAACTCTGCTATCAACAATCGACACTTTAATCGACTCCGTAATAGACACTCTTAACTCTTTCGTGTTTAACACCGTCCGTGCGTCCATCGGTTATCTCATATTATAAAAACTACCCTAATACTACATGTATGTTGTATTTAAATTATTACTTGCTTGATCTTCGTATAAATTTACATGAAATTTAATTGCGAGGATAAATTTCGTGGCAAATCTTTAACTAGAAAATAGTGGATATGGGAATCCACGTGGAAAGTGGTTGGAGGGCTCTTCTTTCTATTCTTACTTATGTCGGAAAGTAGTGAAAGAGTTGTAAAGGAAAAAGAAGGGCTCAATGTCTGGATATCACCCGGATGCCCCGAAAGACGTTCTACCAGCTCTTCTCATCCACGTTTTTTTTGCCTTTTAGGGCTAGCTTAACTTCAGCTTTGATGGCTCGTGAAAATCTTGGAGATTCGTTAAGACTTCAAAGCCACTCTCCTCTGCGAGTTTCGAATTAGCGGATTTTGCTCGAATGACTTTCGCGAAGTAGATTCAAGGTAGATCAAAATGAAAGGTATATCATCGATTGCACCTCAAGTATTGCTCCTTTATCGTTCCCTTTTCCATCTGATTGAAATAAGGATATTCGTTTTTGATCGAAAAAAACAATATGTAAAATTAAATATATCGCAGGATTAATACTTATCCATTTAAATAATTTCAAAAATTTGTTTATTTCTTCATAAGTCTAGCGAAAAGCACGCACTCTTGGTTTTCTCGCGGCAAAAGATTCCCTTAGCTTTTTTCCACAGTGAAAGAAACTTTCGGCGTCAGGGACGCCCTTAATTAATTCGATTTCACAAACGGAAATGGGTGATCCACCCTCGCAAACACCGGACTTATATTTATTTCTCCTTCTGCGCTCACGCACCGACAAAAGAAACGTTCAGGGATGAAACCGCGTCCATTTTGGTGCTTTTTAACATTCCACGCGGTAATCATCCTGTGGTGGCGCATGAAAAATCGAGTCACGAACTCTCAGGGGTTAATTAAACCCCTGGGGAAATATTAGGTACACTACCACTCTCAAGTATCTGCACACAACACAGCAATTATTTTAACTTGGAAGTAGAGTATTATTGTGTGTTTTACTTTCTTCGTGTCCTATATTCCTTCATATTATTTTGATCATTCACACGTTGACTACCGTGGACGCCACGAGTGACTGACGATGCGAATATTACTAGAACTCGAATCAAAAATATACAAATGCGAATTATGATAAAAATTAACTTATTGGAATTTAATGAATATTACGCTCTAATTATATGAGTTTTAATCATCCTCTGAATAAGAATCTATGTAAGATATTATACAAAGGTTCCGTCTGTGGAATTCGCGTTTTATTAATCATTTTAAATTATGCTTGTTTAACAAGGATTGCCTTTTGCACTCCGCTTTTAATTGAGCCCAATTAAGCTCGAATTAATTTTTAATTCAAGATGTGAAAATCTTGAAATATTAATTAAGACTCGAGATGGGCTTCATATAATTTGTTCGAGATTTCTTAGATATCTCTGTTCGAATCTGAATTTATTTAATGGCAATTAAATTTCACAATTTTTTTATCATTTCATTCTCAGTTTCACTTAAGAATTTTGTATATCGTATTATTGTAGCAATTCACTTAATTTCACTGCAATTACGAATTTTAATCAAAAATATCTTCTTAAATAATTATTATGAAATCGAACAATAATTCTTGTTCCAACTTGCTACACAAAGTGGCTCGCAAAGTCAACTTCATTATTTAATTATTTTCAATAAATTACACATTTAATTATCTAACCACTAGAATGCCTACTATACATAATATTCACGTATATCACTTAAATAAAATTTCATTGCACCCCTCCCATCATATATATTTTCAAAAATTCTTCGTTTCGTAGCCTGTAATATTATAATTATTAATAATACATCGTAGGAACGCTTGTTTATAATTCTATTTCACTGCGACTCGGTCTCACGGCTTAATCCCTCTCGGCTTACTTCGTAGTTCAGTTAATCACGAACGTTACCTTGTGTCAGTGTTATGCGAGCTCCCAAGGGAAACGTACATCTTATTGCGTCCCGTGATCAATTATTCGGCAGTCATATACGGGTAGCCCTCGTATAACGCGATAGTTGGGTTCCACAGAGAGGCCGCGTTATACGAGTGTCGGATTACATACACGCATGATATCGAAGTCGCATTGTATAAGTGCCGTGTTATACGAGGATCGCCACAGTCTGTACTTCGTGAATCGCGTCATATCGAAAACGCGTTGTACGAGGGTCACTTATATTTTTATTATTCTCGTACGATTGAAAATGTATGTTATTATACATAAACCTGCTAACCTGGGAGTTCTTTTAAAAAACGACATAATGTCGGCATTTGCAATTTAGCATTAAAATATTGATTATATTATGTAGGGCGTATGATTTAAAGCGGTGTCATCTTCAATTATTATTATAGATATTATATAGATAATATATGAACCGTGTATTATAAAGGTGTGGAAACTCCATTTTCAAAAACAAATTGATTTCATATCGTGTCGGCTTTTATTGAATCAAATAAATGTGTCATTGAAATAGAATTGTAAATGAATGCTTCTCCGATGTATTACTGGCTTTGGTTCGAACATATTTTTATCGAATATGATGTTAAGTACGTCCTTTAAAATTCAAATGACGTATTAACTCGTCATCCCCGGTTAACAGGTTAAATTCTTGATTTAAAATTCTGCTTTCGTGCTACTCGAATTCGTAGTGCTCGCCTCTCTTTCGAGTTAGTGACCTCGTTGTTCAGTTAATCTCGAGTGTGTTAGTGTCAGTATGTACTGCCAATTTGACAGGGAGCCTCAAGGGAGTTGTACATCACCTTCTATCTCCAGGTAAATTATATTACAATTATACACGTCAATTATTCTCCTTGCGGCCGACGTGTGGGTAAAGCCGCAACATTAATTAATAATAGATCTGGCATGCGTATTGAATTCCGTTTCGTAAGCTACCCTTCGGCTGTATTTTCTATGTGCTACTTTGACTTCGGTTGTCAAAGGAATAGTGAATTATATGGTGGTTCGAAGTAAATTATTATTCATATTTTTTCTTTATTTATGAGTCCTCAATCGAAATAATATAATATCTGTAGAAGAATTTATTCATTCTTAATTATAATACTAGTCTTATTACGAGAGGCTAGTATCATAAATAATAAAAGATAAATAATCGCACTTTATTCCTGCTTCCACAATTTTATTTATTTGATTCTTTTTAGCCATAAATCATAGAGCTTGATAAAGTTATTTGATTACACATCAGCTTATTATATCATCATTATTATATCAGCTATAATTGTTGAGAGTAATATATCCGTAATAATGCGATTAATATTGTCGCCGCATAAATTAATCAATATTAATTTATTAGAGTATGATCGTCCGTGCGCGTTTCCGTAATAGAATCAAGTTGTCAACGAGGTCCTCCAACTAACCAAGTGGATTTTTTTGTTGCAGGTAATTCCAAGTTCCACGACGTTATCTCGCGCGAAAACCGGCCAGAATTTATATGGACCGTACGTAAGTAATTAACGAGCCACTAAGACCGTGGTGTGATAAAAATAAATTCCCACGATATCAGATAAGTTGGCGTCGTACGAGTCGAATGGTTCCTCCCCCTTTAAAAGTTTCGATCACCCCCCCTCGGTAAACTCCCTCGCTTTATATAGAATCATTGATCTCACCTTTAATCGAGCATCATAGTAGCCGAGCCAGACAGAAAAAGAGAAATCGCGAGATAGAAGATAAAAGTAGGGAACAAGTATAGTTTGAAGTAGACGTCGGGACGCGATGTCATCGAAATTTTATAACTTCGGCTGCCCCCGCATAGTTTCACGATTCAAAGCTAATTAAGTCTGATAACGATAAAAAGAGAATCCCTTGAAACGCCGTTGTTAAGAGTTACAGGGATGGTGTGAGAGAGGAATGAAAGATGATTATCCACTGCTCCCTTGTTTCAATCTTGAAAGTCTTGCACGTATACATAATTAATAATTCACTTGAAAAGTTTACTTTTACTCGACTTATTGGAGGCTTCTAGAAAGAAAGCATGCGGTGGTTAGGCGAGAAGATAGATGTTCCATGTATAAACTATCGGAGAGTCGCTATATAATGTGTAACTTATAAAATAGATAATATATAATATACATATGTAATCTATGGGAGATCGAAATTCCACGTGATATTTTCGTCGCGAGTGCCTTCTTTTCGAAACCCAACACTACCCGATTCGTTTAGCTTTCGTGTTGTTTCCGTTCACTCTTCGCATTAAGTTACCCTACTAGGTGTCTAATAATTTCTATTATATTATATTAATCATATATGATTATATTCTATTATTATATTCCATTATTTTGTTAATCTTCAAAAATTCATTGACTTCCATTCGCGCCTTTTGTAATTGGCCTACGTGCCTTGTTCCACCATCTAATTGGCACTGCACATCCCACGAGAAACGAATAAAGGAACTAGGGAAAAGTTTCTGCGAGTGGGTAAATGTTACTAGCGGGGTGGCAAATATTGGGATGTGATTTACGGGGTACAAATATTGGCCTTCGTTAGTGCTCGCTGAAACGAATTGTCGAATTTACTAGGATGTTAGAAAACGACGAACCGAACTTCTTTGTTTTCTCTTTACTGCACTGTCCTGCTATTGGAATAATTTTAATCCAGCAAGAAGCTAGAAAATGGAAAATAGTTTGGAATATTCTACTGTATTTCTTTCATCGATAACAATTATTTTATATTATTGAATATAAATAATTTAAAGCTTATTAAGAACGTAACTAGAAATATTCTCAGATTTCCTACTTAAATTTAATGATTGAAATAATTGCTAAGAAAAAATTCTAGGTAATAATCAACGGATATAATTATAGTGGATTAATCTTCAATTGAATATATGGATCTGCTAAACAGATATTTGATTCCAGCAACAGTCGCGAAGATAGAAAAGAATTTATTAATATTATACTGCATTTTTTTGTTCGATAATAATTATTGGATTTCATCCAGTGTAAATAATGATAGCTTATTAAAAACATTATTAAATACATTCTGCATCCACTCAGTTTCTGTTTCAATTGCCAAGACAAAATTCTGGGTATGTAATTACAGGCGGTTTAATGTTCTTAATTAGTCCAATTAAGTTAAGCGCTTGTAGTTTTCTAATTATAAATGATTTAATACATTGTGTAACGGTTATTATGAGGAGCAGAGAGAAACGGGCCTAGAGAAAATTTGAGGAATGTTACGTGCTCTTTGAGACTTTACTTTTGTAATTATATATGATTTAATGTTATCGCGATGGTTGGGATGATAAATAATTGGCCACGTTAATTCCGCCGCACGTCTTTTGATAAAATAGATCTTAATTCGCTCTGCTGGGGCTCGTAATCGTTTGGGATTAGGGGAATCCGAAGGTGAAATTTCATTTTTATTCTCGACTACTTTCACCATTCTGCGGCTCAATCTATTTTATTACTATTGTATTTCTTAGTTAATTATTATACTTTACAGACATTGACTTAATATGATTATGTTGCAATGTCCACCGTCTATTTATATATAAATATTTTCTCAGAAAATAATATTAATAATTGTTATCTTTATGATAATACATACATACATACATTAATAATTTTCTGACTTCGATTTGATAATTATCCGATTATAAAACCGGCAGATAATACATCAGAAATAACAACAGAAACAACAATTACTTAAATTACACAATCTGTGCACAGGTTAAAAAAAATAATTATTTAAAGACACACCCCAATTATAGTTATTTCAAAATGAAATACTTCGCAGAGAAGCAGAGAAAACACTTTAAAAATATTTCATGTACTTCTTCAAAGAAATGAATTCCATTCCTATAATTAAAAATTCTTAGATTATACAAAATTAAATATCCCATTGTATCTTCCAAATATCACTCTTATGAATATAAATCGTCGTGGAATAAAAATAGTAGCAATTCAAATATTATGAGATCAAACAATTCTTTTTTAACCTTTAATAGTTGTTAGGGATGAAAATTCACCCCATGCAAATTTTATTCTAATAATATTTAAAAAACGTAGCGACTTACAACACCATGTTTTTAATTTTTTTTAACGATAACTTTTAAGAGTTAGTCGATCTAAAACTTCCACAACAAATAATAACGATTATGTGCCTGGTCAATATAATGTCAAGGACCTATGAATGACCTTGCAAAGGGGTCGCCATAAAATATACAATGCTGTCGAAACAATACATCCAATATTCGGCTACTACGTGCACGCATTTAGAATCGCGCTGTGTCCTCGATTTCCTGGCGGCAGGGATTCAAGTAGGAGAACAGGATTGTCTGGAAGGCATAATGGAACTTCCTGACATTCGGCCGGGCCATAGTGCGCTCGTCCTTTGTTCCAGACGTAAGAGAATGTCATCCCTTATTGCAACCAGCCGGGAAGGCTAAAAGCCGAGAAGGGTGCGGTGTCGTCTCTTCGATTGGACGACCGCCTCTCCTGGTTCTCTCCCAATTCCCTTCGATCGTTCATGGAATGCGAGAATTTATTCCTGAACATTCCACCGGCTAGTAGCTGGACACGTTCCATACTCACACCATCCTAATATTTTTTTTCTACTTTGTTCCGCCACATCCTTAACATTCTCGGGTGCGACCGAAAGTTTTATTCGTATGGGATTATTTGTCCGATTTTATTTTTCCGGTGAAAGTCGAATGTGTCGATTTCCTCTTTCAGGGTTAATTCTGGGAGGTTTATTATTTTATTGCGGATAGTTAATAATTTTGGTTATATTTTGATTCGTACATTGTGGGAATTTTGGAATTAGTAGGATTAGTGGGAAGAGTTAATAATCAAATATTCAAGCTGATTGTGCAAGTAATTAAATTATATATAATTCAATTTAATCCGGAGATTAAATATCTAGGAAACTATTAAATCAGTTAATCTAGTCTATCAGAATATCTAGAGATATACTGAGATAACTGATTATCAAAGTACACGGAAAACAACCAGATTAATTAATTATTAATATATTTCGAAAAGTATTAAATTACCTAATTATCAAAATATTCAGGAAATTACTATAATAATATATACAAGAAATAATCAAGTTCGTCGAGAATTTATTTTAATAGAACAAGGATTCGGAACTATACACCGGTTTACAAATAATACATATGATATTTTTTTACATATGAAACATAATAAACTGGTGTTTTTATAAATATTATGTGGTGATGCTTATTACTTCCGAATTCAATTTCCGGAATGACGCGAGGTAAAGGTTCCCTTAAAATTTCGAGGTGTACGATTCCAAGTAGTTCTACCTTGGCTTGGTTTTTCCGCCGCGCTGCTACATCCAATCTTTGTCCGTGATAACATCGAGAGAGGAAAAGAGAAAAGTTGGAGTGTCTCTAACACCTGACCCTCTAAGCCGAGTCCTTGTTTGCGGTTCGTAGACATTTGTCAACCGATCGCATACTTTTCCACCGTGGCCGTTTCTTCTTGTTCTCGGCTCCAGTCGCCCCTTTTTTCTACCCCCTCTTTCGTACCCAGAGGGTAGTAAAAAAATACCGCGAATGCCTAACACTTTCTTTACGTGGAAATATGAGAATTAGATAAGCTTCATTACTCTTACGACACAAGGGAGAATTTTTGAGTGAAAATTGTTTCCATTATTTACCGAGATGTAGCATCTGGTAACGGCATAGTTATCGTTTGTTTTCATATAGTAAATTAATTTTTGGTTATTATTTTGTGGTTTGTGTTTATTATTGAAACATGTAGGAACTTCTGAGTTAATTAATTAGTAAAATATTTGGGAGACTATGAGTTCAATTAATTATTAATATATCTAGCGAACTATTAAATTACATAATTAATAAAGCAACTAGCAAAATCCTAGGTTAACCAATTACAAAAATGTGCGGAGGATGACGAAGTTGTTTAATTATTAAAACATCTGAGTAGCAGAAAATCTTCGATAAAATACATTAAATAATAATATTAATGTTGACCAATTAGCGTGGAAAGTGGTTTTTCAAAATAGTAGTTACATTTGTAGTACTTCTATTTCTCGATTGTTAAAGTTCGATCCAATTACAACTAATTATGGATCTAATTTATATAAATTGTCTGAACATATAACGCTATTTATATAAATAATGTTCCGGTATCTCTTAAATATAAGTATACAATTTTCTATAGGTTTTATATTATTACCATATTTTATTATAAGGAAAGATCTTCTAACGAAGACTTAAATCGTATACTGTTTACATAAAATATGTAGTGTCATTAACCATTTGGTTCAGAAGAGTGATATTCCCCAACCCTTGTTACCAACATGGTGATAAATGCCAGAAGTGAAATCGAAGTAACTGTGGATTTGTTGAGTGCACAAAAAGCTCGTCTCGTGCCGTTTCAAGCTCGTGTGTTAGATTCCCGCGGGTTGAAGAGAACTACCACAAACAACCCCCGAATCGTGGCTTGTCTATAGATTTTACGAGAAGCTTTTAGGTGTCGCCTTTCCACGTTAAAAGCTCCTACGTGCCTGGCCCTAACTCCGGGGCATTAAATGCCCTTCGTGTCATCCTGAAAACTGATAACGATTCCGACCAAATTATGTACCTGCGTGCGACTAATACCCCGAAGTGGTAGAATTTTGGCCAAGTTTGACGAGTTATTGCGCGATGCTATTAAATCACTCATATTTATCTGTATTTTAGCAGGATTAGCAAGGTGAAAAGAGAAATTTTTAAGAATATTTTGAGATGAAATCTATACTTTGCACTTTTTATTAGCGACATATTTAGGAATCTATTAAATTTACTAATTATTGAAATATCGAGGGAAATATTAGCTGAAGTAATTACTGAAATTTCTAGGGAAATATTAGGTTGACTAATTATTAAAATATCTGGGAAAGTAGTAAGTTAACTAATTATTAAAATACATAAAAAGTGACTGTGTCAACTATTTATTAAAACAGCTATGGAACTACTGAGTTAACTAACTATTTTAATATTTAGAGAACAATTCAGTTAACTAATTATTCCAATATCTGGGGCACTCTTAAAAAGATAAATTTACATACATACATTTTTCAGTGACGAAATTTACATCCGTTCAAGATAATCGTCATTAAAGAACGATAATTATGGAGATAAGGGCTGGTTTCGTGTATGAAAGATTATTTTGAAATTAATGGTTGTACGGCTTTATCCGGGAATCTTCGTCGCGTGCACCGAAAACTCTCGTGGAATAAGAGTTTAACGAATTTAACACGCAATGATAAACGGTTAAACTTATCACTGGCTTATCAGTAGTTATTATCGCGACTAACTCGGGGTGGTTAACCAGAGAACATTGACTGATTATGATAGAATAAAAGCATGATTGAATTTGTTCGATCGAGACACCACTCGAAAGGATAATCGAAATGTCACTATTGAAATACACCATTTTCCAGCGTGCTAGCTGTCTTTTCCGTCGTAGCTTTTCACGGCAATCGTTTCGATTGTCTTCGAGATATTATTCCGCGTCTAGAAATACCTCTGCGTGCTCCGAGAGTTTCATAGAAAACCTCCGGCGAAGAGTTCAAAAGTAATCCGACAAAACTCTTTTCGACGTGTCTCGATTGGATGCCAGAAAATGTTTGAAGAGTTCGCTTTCCAAATCTCCAAGTGAAAGTGGATAAAAGTAAGATATGTGTCGGAAAAGTTAAATAGAAAAATGTGATGAATCCGCGGAAAGGAACAAGTGTCTAGCACCTGTGACTCAGCTTTTCTCAACAACATTTTGTTCCTTTTTTGTTATATTATTATTTATATGCAACAACACACTCTTTGCTACATATATACGCACACATAATTACTGGTAAATATTCCTAGTTAATGGTGCGATAAAAAATACTTATATAATAACTACTAATTAATAAATACTATATTAAAATAGTCACTCGAATATCGAATAAATAAGTCATTAATAATGCTAAGAAAAATACTTAAATATCGGAGCAGGGAAAGAAATAGTGCTCCAATGCACGACCCGGCAAAACAAATGGTAAACGATGGAATTGAAAATTTATTTCGCGTAACATCCCTCGAGTTCATGCGATATTTACGCGTAGAAGGCGGATTCAAGTCCCGGGACTCGAGTTTCAATTATTGTCCCCGTCGCAATACGTATATAACACGTCGGTTATGTATTAAGAAAATACCAGGGCGTGCGAGCCATGAATCGAACCGAGTCCCCGTTTCTTCGGGTAAGTTGGTGTACCTGCACTCTCGGATATTCGTCCATTCTCGAGGTACCACACAAAAAAAGTCGGTCGTGCATATGTATGTGTGTGTGTGTGTAAAAGTGAAACAAAAAGAGAGCAATAACACACGTACGTAAGAATAGAGAGAAAGAAAGAAAAAGAAAGCGGGTATAAAGGAGGCAAAGAGACGGAATAGGAAAATGAAGAAAGAGAAAAGAGGCAGAAAGTGTGACAAAAGGGGTGCAAAGAGAGGGAAAGGGTCACTCAAGGGGGAGGGGGTCGAAAGAGAGCAAGATAAGAAGAAAAGAGTAAGAGACGAGTATAAAAGAGCTTTCGTTTCGTAACACTGAATTTATCTTCCCTGAGGAAATTAGAAAAGGCATCCTTCGTGATGTCCTTTTCTCTCGCTCTCTTTCTCTCCCTTTTTCTCCTCTCTTGCCGAAGAAACCTTTTACCCTGCGCCCTCTCCTCTTTCTCTGGATCCTATACCGATTTTCAGAAACAATATTTCAGCGCCGGTGCTGGAGAAGGGACGCAAAGTATCGCGTGAAAGAAGGGAAGTTTAATACGCTGGGTGCGAGTTAATAAAACTGGATCGACGATACGAGGCGAGTAGTAAAGTGAGGATGACTTTCGATAGGGAATTATGAAATATCGTTTCTGGGCACTCCTTTCTCACGATCGAAATATTTGTCATGTTCCATGGATAATTTCATTTTTAACCATCCACTCGATTTGAAGATTGAAGTGAAATAAGCTATAATATGTTTCATGAAATTATAATCATTGAGATACACGGGTTATGATGGATATAAATGGCATATGAGATAAAGACGTTCCTCTTTATAGATCCTAATTAAATTGTTTCGTTTAAACAAGTTTTACTTTTTAACAAAGTTTTCTTTTAAGTTTAAGCATAATCGATCAAAGTATCGAATGTGCCAGATAGGGCGATCCGGTGTGCGCGGATTCCAGGAAAGCGTGCGAGATAACGAGTGTAGGGGTGAGTGAGAAACTTAGGGTAGTTTTTATCATATCAGGGACAACCGCCGAAGAAGTGGACGGTGTTAAACACGAAAGAGTTAAGAGTGTCGATCCATAGTCGATTAGAGTGTCGCGTATCGATTACAGAGTCGATTACACTATTTTTTCGCATTGATCCGTGCCGTTCGTTAATCGCGTTCAATTTGTTATAAACTTATCTCTAATTCTTTTAAATAACTCGTATATAGTTAGTTATTCGCGTAAATCGTCTCCACCTCGTTTCACTCGGCAATCAAGAATCTACCATAATACCTACATTCATAATTGATATCTATTAATTTCGAATAATTATAAGAATACGTCAAGGTCGAAAGATACATTTCCATGGTATTCGTTGAAATACGTGACAGTCGTAAATGGTTCCGGAGCGGGCTAGGTGTTGGGAATCCAGAAACGAGGATAAATTCACTCTTACAAGCGAGTAAGACATCGTGAAACGTGACGTGGTGCGATATTCATGGTAGAAGGGTACCTACGCAGGGGGTGGGGGACTCGTCTACGTCGACAATGCGAGAAGTCTCGTTCTTCTCGAGCCACCCTGAACTTACCTTCCGTCTTCATCCCCCTTGGTCGCTTTGTGTATCTATTACTTTCGGGAATGGCTGCTTAAAGCTTCCACGGAAATGGATTTCTTGAGAATAATTTTATTAGGAAGTATTCGAGTCATTTTATTCATCTTTAATATGATGAATTATTTTCCATGAAAACTACACGCAACTGAATCTTACGAATACAATGGTGTTAAGTTATTTCACTGCTTTACGGGAATTTTTTTATTTCGACAATAATATCAGTCTCATTATACATTACTTTTTATTCGAATTTGGATTAATTAGAATTAATATAAATTGTTCATTACTTCTTATGCCTTGAAGCTATGGAAGCTAAATATTCATTGAATAAGTATCGTATTACGATTATTCTAATAATTACAATCCAAGAATATTCAAATATATTATAAAAGCTGAACGAAACAAAATAGGGTTACAGCCTCGGTACATCGTGTTCTATGAATACCTAACTAATGCTGTATTTATAATTTATACACTGGTTAAATTTGCACAAGTAATTTTCCCGCAACGTTACGGAATCCGCGGGGTATGTTATGTTATATTTGTTTGCTAGAGAGTAAAATCAAATATCGATATAAATCCCATCGAAGTGGACGAATACCTCGATGCAAATATTCGTGATCTAACTGGCCGTTCGGGCTGACAGCGTCACTAACCAACCTCCGTCAGTTGTTGAATATTTGATAAAGTCCTGGATACCGGAAGTGCACTCCATATCAGTGCATACAGATAGATACCCATCGGTTCTATCTACATCGAGTTAACGCAGTATTCGTACGCGCATGCTATCCATTCAGATGCCGTCCATCTCTCGGTGAATTTGTCACGGAATTTCGTAACATAAAACGTACGCCAAGTTTAATTACACGTGCAATTATGTGGTTAATGACGCCTTCCTTTTCAAATGAACACTAGTGTAATATTATAATTGCAATATGTACATCCTAAATCAAACCGTATACAATGTTTGTCATTCTACATTTACGCTGAAAAATATTCATTACCGTCGACAGACTATTATTCGCATTTGACACTTTTATATTTATATCCCGTTACCAGAATTATTTTAATAACTTGTAGCGACTCACACAAACATACAGATGTTATACGTTCACTATCTGCGCTCACGAGTTAACAGTGAAACCAACATTCATACAAATATTATAGCGGACCCATGAGTACGACTATAGCTCAACCACGGTACAGGAGTCACCATAAAAAATAAAAAGCTAAAAAAGAGATCAAAAACCGAATATTCAGATTTGGTTGATTAGTTCGGGACAGCAGAGTGTCGTTATTAATTCAAGGGTGCGAGACCCCTATAGAAAGCAGAAGTGCAGAGAAAGTCATGTCACTTGAATTCATTACGGTTGGTCTTACAGAATGTTAGGGATGCTCCATAGTCTTAGCTGGAGAAGGCGAAGAGTGTACAAAGGCACTCGTTATATTGCATTACGGAATAAAGTGCCTCGGCATAACAATCTCATCTTAGTAATTTATCGTCTGCTTGCCGTAAGTAAAGATAAAGAAGAGTACCGGTTACCTGCATGAGGTTTTTATCGATCTTCCCCCTTTCTACCCTTCCCGGAACCTCTGCTTTCATGAATGCAGGAAATGCATAGACGTAACGATGTAACGTGGCATTTATTTATTAACCCTCACCCCTTTGCCCCCTGTTCGTACAGGAAACGCTTCCATCCACATATTTTTGAATAATTTATATATTTTCTGCGGTGCACGATGAAATTGCTTTCCTGATGTATGGCGTGCATTATATTTTTAAAGATAACCCATTCGTTATTCGCTTGTTGTAACAACATACTAATTATTACAATATGTAGGAAACAAATAGATGAGCTAAATAATAATATTTATATTAATATTAAAATATGTAGGTAATTATTAAGCAAATTATTATAATAGCCAGGAATTCACTGAGTTAACTAATTATTAAAATATCTATCGTTTCAGCACTATTTGATTATTTGAAAATATACAGTGCCAATAAATAATACACAACTATCGGTAAATTTACTCGACGATATTCAATAACAACTTTCAATGAGATCTTGGTCGTGCCTTTTGTATTATTATTATCTACCCTTCCAGAGCAGTCATTCATCCTGAAGCACCACTCGTATTACGCGTTTTAAACGGGGGTGACTTTCTTCCCGTTAATGTCCTGCTGAAGACACTGCCTTGTATATCGATAAATCCGCAAAGTGCCGCTGAATGCATTTCGTTTGCATTCATTGGCCGGACCCTTTGAATAAATCTCTCCTGCAGTGTCTTCCTTTTGAATTCTCTTAAAGTACGACTTGAATGAAATACTAAATGAACATTTCTCTCGAAGTTCCTCCAGTAGAATATTAAGGTATCCAGCTACATATATCCTTGTTATATAACATCCATGATGTTAATATTTCTAGAGTGCGAAATATTTTAAATATTAAATATCAAATATTAACATTTTAACCGGTGAACTTCCGAAAAGATATCTCGCGGCTCCATAAAATATTGTAGTACAATAAATTCGTGCGATATATTCATAATTGGTGCAAATAAATAAATTTGACTTTTCACTACTGAAATTGATGCGCATTCAAAATCTAAGAATTATGAGAGATGTAAATCTAATTTAATTTATAATCGACGAGATTAGCATACATTCGAATGACGAGTTAACTCGTGTTCCCTGATTAACAAGTTAACTGTTATAATATACTTTTAAATTCGTAGAAATTACGAGAATTTTCGGAACGAATAAGATTAATGTCTTTGATTGAAAGCCGATTAACTCGTGTAATTTCCTGCACTCTTAATTAGTGGAATTTATAATTAAGTGGGGAAGAAGGGTTAGAGATTATCAGGTCGAGGCCAAGAAAATCTAACGACGGCCGAGGTTTAGATTCCGCGCGTTATTTTTGAGACCGATACCAGCTATCTGCCGACAGAAACTGCGGATGTAACGGAAGAAGGAAACTGGGGGATCCTGGAATTGCGCCGACTTTGGGATAGTTAAAGCTGGAGACAGAACCTGAGATTCGTAACTTTCGATCTGATTCAAACTTACGAGCATTACGTACAAACATTTTCTACATCTCGGGATTCTCTATATTTTGGTGGGAGCACATAAAACATAGAGCGCACGAACTAGACAACTTTAGTTGCGATAGAATCTACGTGTAAAATATTGATCTGCTCTAATAGCTAGATTACGGCATTGTCTGAAAGGTTTTTTAGACTCTCGTGGTTTAAAACTAGTACCTATTATATTGTGGGTGAAGAAGTACTTTATTTACTGTTGAGTACGTTTGTTCGCTCTTCGATGTGAGCGAATTGTACTCTGTGGTGTGCGTCCCTTTGCGTGTTTCGGTTCCCGAATATAACGCAATTGCACAGCTTCACCTCACGATGTTGGTCGTTACGGTGATTATTTTTTGATTTGTATGATTGGGTTACACGATTGATGTGAGTGTGGAAGGTAGGTCGACTAATGAATTTGACTCTTGGTTCTGGAACTGCAGTGTTTAGATTTTTAGTAGTTCTGAGTCGAGCTTTGATTTTAGATTGAGTACAAAGTGTGTTTTTGCAAATGAAGACACCTCGGATGGCCAATTTGGGGCGGGCATATTTCTGGCCCCTAGAATGCCATTGGTTGTAATTGTCACGCCGGGAAGGAGAGTTCTTAGAAATTAGGTGGTTATAGGGGAGGTTTCCCAAAACTTGTAGGTGCGGCAAATTCCTGGAACGGAGCGACCGCGAGGCCACGTGGTAGCCAGGTGACGGCGACCGCTCCAGAGTCGCCGCGATTGGATTTTATGATTTAATTGCACTCAGCCGTCCCTGACTCCATCCCTTTTAGTGTAGGATATTAAGAATGTCAGGCACGACTGAGTTCCCCCCTGTAGTGTCTTTCTTTCGATTTCCTTGCTGGATGTGGCGGACGTTGGACTTCATTGTTTTGCGCAGCAACATGCCGCCCCCCTTGAACCATCGCGTTCAAAATATTGACAGTGTTAGAAGTACAATGATACATAACTGGACGAGATATACATGGTCGGTTCCTTAGTCTAGTGGAATTGAAATATATACACTTATATACACTTATATACACATTCAAACAATAACAAACACATTTTTTTTTTTTTTTTTCTTTCAGACAGAGTGACGTACGCGTAGGTATGCTGACCTGTACAATAGGTAGATGGGTAACGCTTTACATGTAGTTGATATTGATGTTGGAATTGACTAGTATTTCTGATAGAATTGATTTAGAGTTATTGAGATGCTGAGATACTGGACTTAAAAAACTTGCAAGAGTATGCCTTCGATCTTACTCGCTGCTATCGGACTGAATAGGAAGTGGTGCAAGCTTCTTGATTGACCTCTTGTATTCTCCGTCTTGGGTTTTAACGGTTACCACGCGGATGATACCGTCTGCTCCTGGGTGAACCTCGATTATGCGACCTAACCTCCATCGCATAGGTGGAAGATTGTCCTCTTTGATAGTAACAAGGGTTCCCACCCTTATTTCCTCCGCGGTGGAAGCTCCGGTATGCCATTTTTTCCGCACAGTCAGTTCGTGCAGATACTCCTTGTACCATCGCTGCCAGGAATGTTGTTTCATCCGCGATACATGTTGCCAAGCAGACAATCGTGTGATTGGTGTCTGTCGGTAATCAGGCTCAGGCATGCTTGTTAATAAGTCACCGATAATGAAATGACCAGGGGTGAGTGCTTGGAAGTCATTAGGATCGGACGATAGTGGGGTCAATGGACGTGAATTTAGGATTGCTTCCACTTCTGTGACGTAAGTGAGAAGTTGTTCAAAGGTGAGTAGAGTGTCCCCAAGTACTCTGATCATGTGATGTTTAACCGATCTTACAGCCCTTTCCCACAAACCCCCAAAATGGGGCGAGCGAGGAGGTGAGAAATGCCATTTTATACCTTCGTTGCAGAGATAGTGGCTTAGCCCAGCTTTGGTTTGTTCTGAGTTTAGACAGGCGTACAATTCCCTTATTACGCGATGTGCGCCGGTAAAATTCGTAGCATTGTCTGAGTAAATCTCAGTGCATTTTCCGCGCCGCGAAAAAAAACGTTTTAAACATGCTATGAACGCTTCCGTTGTGAGATCATGAACCAGTTCTACATGGACGGCCTTTGTAGTAAAACATACGAATATGGCTAGATAGACCTTGATTCTTTTAGTGTTTCGATATCGTTTTTCCTTTATGAAAAATGGACCGCAGTAGTCTACACCGCTGACTAAAAATGGTCGCTTGAAAGTTACTCGATTTCGCGGCAGTTGACCCATTAAATATGTGGGGGTCTGAGGAGCTGCCCGTCGACAGGTGACACACTTATGCAGGATGTCCTTTACGGTTTGTTTGCCACTTATGATCCAATAGGATTGGCGGATTGAGTATAGGGTGGCTAAAGCGCCAGAATGAAAATTCCTTTCGTGGTATTCCCGTACGAGTATGGAAGTGATGTGGTGACGAGGAGGCATTAAAATCGGGAATTTTTTAGAGTATATCAGGTCCGAGTTTCCTAATCTGCTGCCAACTCGGATCAGGTTGTTCTTGTCGACGAACGGATTGAGCGGTGATAATTTACTAGTTGATTTTATAGGTCTTCCGTTTGTGAGTGCGTGTAGTTCATCCATAAAGCATTCGCGTTGAACTTGCGAAACAATACGTTGCTTGGCTTGTTCTAGTTCATAGGTCGATAGGGGACCATACGTTTTGTTGTTATTTTTTAAATTATGGCAAAATCTCAAACAGAATGCAATGACTCGGACGAGTGTGCTGAATGACGAAAATTTGTCGAATGTGTCGAATTCCTTGATTACCGCGGTTAATGAGACAGTAGATCGCTGTTCAGGGATCTCGATTTCAGGGAGAATCTGAGTGGGCCACTGAATTTCTGGGGAATTCAGCCATGCGGGCCCATCCAACCAGCTTTTCTTCGTTATTAGTTCGATTGGGGTTAGCCCCCTTGAGATGAAATCGGCAGGATTGTTTAGACTCGATACGTGTCGCCATTGAAACTGATCAGACATTGACTGGATTTCGGCAATTCGGTTTGCTACAAAGGTATTTAAGGTGTGTGGCGGTCTCTGTATCCAGTGTAGGACGATTGTTGAGTCAGACCAAAACTTGATTTTGTTGAACGTAATGTGTCGCAACGAGTGAACGGTAGTTCTATAGAGTCGTATTAGAAGCACGGCTGCACATAGTTCGAGTCGCGGAATGGATAACAGTTTAAGAGGTGCTACTCGCGACCGTGAACATAAAAGCCTGGATGAATAAGAACCGTCCTGCCCTTCGGATCTAACATAAATACAAGCGCCATACGCGCGTTCGCTCGCGTCACAGAAACCGTGGAGCTGTAATTCCTTATGTTCCTTTGTGATTATTTGTCGCGGAATTCTGAATTGACTCAAGAGTGGTAACTGATTATAATACTCCAACCAAGCAGAATGTATATGCACCGGAACAGACTCATCCCAATCAGCCTTCATTTGCCACAGCCTTTGCATCAGGATCTTAGCTTTTATGATGATAGGACCTAACAGACCTAACGGATCGAACAATTGCGCGATCTGTGAGAGGATTGTGCGTTTGGTGATCCGCGCAGGGGTTTTATCTTCAGAAATGACATACGAAAAAACGTCGTTTAACGGGTGCCAGGAAATTCCTAACGTCTTAGTGGTATCGTTGAGATTGATAGATAAGTGTTCTATGGATGAACTGTCGGCAATATCCCTTAAGAGTCGCGGTTCGTTTGATGCCCATTGTCTGAGTTGCAGACCCCCCCTTTGGGCTAATTGAATTAATTCGTCTCTAATCTGTGTGGCTTCGGATATCGTATTTGCACCGGTTAGAATGTCATCGACGTATATGTCTCTTTTAAAAATCCTTGATGCCTTGGGATAGAGTTGGGCTTCGTCATTGGCTAGTTGCTGCAATGATCGTATTGCCAAAAACGGCGCGGACGAGGTTCCGTAGGTGACGGTATTTAATTGATATGTGCGTATAGGCTCTTGATTGGTTTCACGCCACAGGATTTTTTGGAATTTGCGGTCTTTGGGATGGACCAGAATCTGTCGATACATTTTTGCTATATCTGCTGTTAATACGAATTTATGGGTACGGAAACGGGTAATTAATGAAAACACATCGTCTTGAATGGTGGGACCGATCATTAAATTGTCGTTTAACGATAATCCTGTTGACGTTTTTGATGAACCGTCAAAGACGACTCTCAACTTGGTGGTCAAACTGGTCGCCTTTAGCACTGAGTGGTGAGGTAGGTAGTAACCCTCCTCGGCTATGTTTGGGTCGGCAATAGACATATGCCCTAGCTCGAGATATTCATTGATGAACTTAATATACTGCTCCTTGAGGGTTGGACTATTATTTAGAGACCTCTCCAGCGAGTAAAAACGTTTTAACGCAATGGAATAAGAATTTCCTAGTTTAGGTGTCGGTGATTTGAAGGGAAGTCTGACTATGTATTGCCCGGTTTCATCATTTCGCATGGTGGTCGATCGATAATGTGTTTCGCACGCCCTTTCTTCGTCTGAGAGAATCCTTTCATGTGGACCTTCCTCGATCTCCCAAAATTTGTCGAGTTGAAGCTGAAGATTGTCTAATGCTACATTACACGCTGTTTGATTTGTGGCTTTGTTATTGGTCGAATGGAGTTGACCAGAGAGTATCCAACCGAATTGTGTTTTTTGGAAGACTGTTGAGTGATTGGGTGAAGTGATTTGGCCAACACACAGTAATTGATAAAATAATTCAGCCCCTATGATTGCATCTATTTTGCGTGGTAAGTTGAATGTGGGATCGGCCAGACGAATATTTTTTGGAATAGTTATCTCGGTCTTGGGTATAATCTGTGACGGAAGCGTGTGTGTGATCTGAGGGAGTAGTAGGAAGGTGCAGTTAGTTGAATACGCGTTATGACGTGATTTAATTAGCGCGTCGATTGACGATGTGATATGTGTTTTGGACTGGCTTATGCCTGTGACCGGTATATTTACTGGCCTTTGCGAGATGCCTAATTGGTTGGCCATTGCCTTGGTTAAAAAATGAGACTGTGACCCGGAATCTAACAATACTCTACATGGGTGATAACGTCCTTGTTGGTCTCGGATATCTACGACCGCTGTTGAGAGCAAAACTTGATTCGAAGCAGATGTTTGAAGGCTAGTAAGGTTTGAGGGTTGCGGTGTTTCGTCTATGTGCAAAAGAGTGTGGTGTTTCAGATTGCATGTTCTGCATGAGAATCTAGATTTGCAATTGCTGACCAAGTGGTTGGATCTAAGGCAGTTGGTGCATAGATTCGCTCCCTTTACTATCTCATTCCGCTGTACGGGGTCGGCACTTAAAATGGTGTCGCACGCGTTTGTGTAGTGTGTGGCTTTACATATGGCACACATGGGTTGAATTTGTGACGTATATACCTGCGGGGCTCTTTGCTTAGATAGACCTTGATGAGATTGTGGCGATCTATGTTGCTGAGTGGATGACGGTGAGGCGTCAAGAATTTTTCTACGCGAGTGCAGGAATTTGAATAGGATATCTACAGTTGGATAGGGTCGGTCTTGAATGTGTTCTCTCCATTTCGTTTGTGTTTCTTCATCTAGTTTGGACATAATTATGTGTATGGGGAATGATTCGAGAAATGGTGTTTTTAAAGCTTCTAGTGCGCGATAATTTTTTAATGCTGTGTCCAGAACGTGTCCGACGCGTAGGTTTGATGGTTTATTTGACACAGGAATATCGCAAATCGCTCGAATGCGATTGGTTATGATAGCGTATGGGTCGTTGTACCGACCTTCGAGTAATTCCCAAGCGACGGGATAGTTCGCGGCGGTGTTCTCAAGAGATTCAATATATTCTGCCGCCCCTCCAGTAAGACAAGCCTTCAGGTATACTAATTTTTGTGCTGGACTGATCCTTTGATTATTTTGAACTGTAGACTTAAAATTGTCGCGGAAACCCGGCCATGATTCGTATGTTCCCGCGAAGTGAGGTAGATTAAGCGTGGGCAATTTTATAGTATTGTCATCCATATTAATCGCGGCTGGATACGGTGAATTTAATAGTAGGGAGTCAGAATTTACGGGAGAAGTGCTATTCGAGGTAGAGTCCTCGTGGATTATTCTTCGCGCTGTACCGATAGCTGTGTAATAATCATCTTCAACCGTTTGTCTATACTCAGAATGGTCGTGTTCTACGTCAATTGAGTCGAGTTCCGCCTCGATCTCGTTGAAAGCTTGAAAATGTCTTTCTACCTGCTCTACCCTTGCCTTCAGGGTCCATATGTCGGTTTTTGTGGGATTAAGTTCGACTAGATGTTTGAAACGAGTAATTTGTGCCTTTAGAGTAGCACGTTTCGAGGTCAAAGATTTAATTTGTTGTTCTACGGACTGCATGGTTGTGTGATAGGATTTTAAAGGAGTCGGTGACTTAGAATATGAGCATGTGAGCTTACCGCCTTTGATTCACGCTGTTGGTGTTGTGGATGTCTCGGAATAGTGTCCCCAGTTCCGGTGGATTTCGCCGCTGTCTGCTGTTCCCGTCGTAGAATCAACGTTGTCGCACTCAGGGCGTCGTCAGAAGCGGTGCTGCTTCGTTGGAATGGAGTCACAATCTTCCGATGTTGATGCTCCAGATGGATGTCTTCTTGTTTCCAAGACCACTGAGCATCCGGCTCGAAGGACCAAAATGTTGAGTACGTTTGTTCGCTCTTCGATGTGAGCGAATTGTACTCTGTGGTGTGCGTCCCTTTGCGTGTTTCGGTTCCCGAATATAACGCAATTGCACAGCTTCACCTCACGATGTTGGTCGTTACGGTGATTATTTTTTGATTTGTATGATTGGGTTACACGATTGATGTGAGTGTGGAAGGTAGGTCGACTAATGAATTTGACTCTTGGTTCTGGAACTGCAGTGTTTAGATTTTTAGTAGTTCTGAGTCGAGCTTTGATTTTAGATTGAGTACAAAGTGTGTTTTTGCAAATGAAGACACCTCGGATGGCCAATTTGGGGCGGGCATATTTCTGGCCCCTAGAATGCCATTGGTTGTAATTGTCACGCCGGGAAGGAGAGTTCTTAGAAATTAGGTGGTTATAGGGGAGGTTTCCCAAAACTTGTAGGTGCGGCAAATTCCTGGAACGGAGCGACCGCGAGGCCACGTGGTAGCCAGGTGACGGCGACCGCTCCAGAGTCGCCGCGATTGGATTTTATGATTTAATTGCACTCAGCCGTCCCTGACTCCATCCCTTTTAGTGTAGGATATTAAGAATGTCAGGCACGACTGAGTTCCCCCCTGTAGTGTCTTTCTTTCGATTTCCTTGCTGGATGTGGCGGACGTTGGACTTCATTGTTTTGCGCAGCAACATTTACTATAATTAATATAATGAAATAATATGAAATTTATGTAGCGTAATTAAATATTTCGTAGTAAATTAACAAGTTTGTATCTACTGTGGTTTTAGTCATTCACTGAATTCAATAAAATCAAAGCAGATTTAAAATTATTAATCCACTAATCGATAAAGGATTTTCACACCAACCGTATGAAAGATGTTAATTATAATAGAGAACGATTTAATTAATTAAATAATTAAAAATCAAGATGATTACGTATATTATTAATTAAATTAATGTAATTAACTCAAATTTATCAAGGGATTCGGAATTTAATCATTCATTTAATTAATAATGTGTATAATAACATTTATTTGATTTTAAATTGTTTAATGAATGAAACCGTTTTCCATTATAACCAACATTTTCCATATCGTGGGCGTGGAAATCCATTATCGTTTGGTTGATTAACAATTTTAAATCTACTCCGATTTTATTGAATTCAGTGAATAGCTATAGATTATCATGATAGTGTAGGTTTAATAGATAGATACGTGAATTGTTCAAACCCTTAATGAGCCGAATGGGAACACGAAAGAGCAATAATCGGTCGATGTTAATCGGCTCGTTCAAATCGATCGACTATTTTAACCTGCATGCGGGGAGATATTTCGATGAGAAATGCATAGCGAAAATAGGAATAGCCGTTTTGTTCAAACGGGTTACGTACGATTGCCAACAGAAATATTCAATGAGACTCATAGAAACGATAAAATAGCATGAATATTGAAACGCGAATGGCATATACCTCTTTAGTAAATGCCCTGGGTTAAATGTTTAATTAATGTAATGTTAATGTATTCCAATCAGTTTCTGGCATCGTTACTATTACCCAACTATCGGAGATATTCTTAAAATAAGATGTATCTCGAGTAAAGAAAATTATACAAATACAATTATACTCTCTGATTATTTATATACATTCTACTAGTAAGTACTGCTTATTAATTTATGTGTAAAGCACATATAGGTCTATATCAAGTGTTTAGACCTTAGTATATAATACGGATAACAAATTTTCAAAGACTACAGTGCTATTTATGATGTGCACTACTTAAGATGTATCTGCTTTCAACAATACTTCTAATAGTTAAGTAACATTAATGATTCTTAAGTAATACATTCGCTATTAGGCAATGAGTTAAAAGAAGATATCATGCCAATTAATTTGCACTTTGTTTCAACCCGATCGGCCTATCCGTTCCCGAGATATTGCGGTTTAAAGTTCAGCACGTGATGTCCAGAGGCGTGCGAAAATATTGCCGGCCGTGAGAAAAAACCCTGACCTACCCCAGTCCCTTTAAACTCACTTGACTGAAAGTAGGTCAGACAGTAAGTAGGTCAATGACCACGTGCTGCAGGCGCGCGGTCGGTGAGACATATCAATAGACACGGCAAAAACGCAATATTAGAGTATACTTCAACCGACAATATCTCAATTGTTATTAAAGATAGAAAGAGAAAACTTATATGAAATTTGTTGGTCAGGAATCGCGGAAGACGATGGTGTATCGAATAGAATTTTATAATTTTTTTCTACAAAGTTATAAACAATTAAATTTAGGGTAATTTAATATGACTTTTCCACTTGCGCTTTGAGCTTCACTGGTATTCTCTCGTTAATATTAAACTAATATTAAAGACAATTTTGTATGCTGATATTTTAGTGTATTAGGTGTAATGTCGAGCTAAAAATGCATGATGTAATAAGTAAATAAATAAATAGAGTTGTGATTATGAGTAGTAACGAGTAACATAAAAGTGTCAGTTTTGTGAACGCGCGTTTATATTTCTAAAATGATGGTTCAGGAAATAGAAATTCGATTATATTTATTTGAAAAACACTGGTATTCGAAGAATTGTTTATCTGTCAGCATTCACCACAAGTGAAATTTATTTTAGAGGCAGACGTAACACGAGGTGTGCGGGCGTGCAGTTATAGTCGGTAAGACGTTAAACTTCCACGACGGTACTTTATCCCGACATCGATAAATTCTACACATCGACGTAAAAGAATTCGGAAGGTGCACGAACCAACAAACCCTTCGGAACTGACGCGAGGAAACTTCGGAACTAGTTTTTCGCGAGCTCGTAGCCAACACGCCAACAGGCTAAAACTTTCAGGAAAGAGCGCCCCAGCATTCTCGAAACTAAGCAAGTAACCTCGCCTTCGAATTGCTTCCAAATGTCTTTCATTTCGAGTTTTACCTTTTCCTGAAGTATACCCTCGATGCATTTAACGAGAATTAACTGCTACCTTTTCCTACCACCGATAAAAGAAACACGATAAATCTGTCGATGTTCATTTAACGTCGGTGCATCCCAACTTCCCTTAACATTCTACTTAACTCGGAGGCTGAAGTAAATTCGAATTGATTTATTGCTATAATGAACTTCCGACTTAGAAATCACTCATAGTTTAATTGATTCTTTTAATTACAGAAGAATCATGCCTGCGAAAGATTTACGTTATTTTGAGGTTGTGACTAAATTGATTAAATAATAGTGATAAATTAAAATCCCTAATTTTGTATATACAATTTTTTACGTATATCAATCTATGTAAAATGATTATAATTTTCCCGGTTAACGATTTCCATTGATATTCTACAAAATATTTATAATATACTATTATTATATTTCTAGTGTCCTAAGTGTATTAACACAGCCAAATTAAGAACTTTATTTGAATCGTAAAAATAATTTAAAACCAACCCTCGAAACTTGATCTCCAAAATGGTCCATAAATACTTTATATTCCGAAATACTTCCAAACTCAATAAGGCACAAGTATAATTCTTCGAATAATTGAAAAATCTTCTTTACACATTTCAATTGCTTTCTTATGCGAACACTTCGAAACATCGATTGATTAGAATAAGGCTAGTATCTCCCACGTAGATGTTACCTTGCAAATGACAGGAGAGTGGGCAAGAGGGTGGGGGGGGGGGGGGTAGATGCAATGCGGGCTCGTATGTATGATCAATTCGACGATACACAGTCGGCTACACCTGGGGCCTCCGGGCAATTGCCTCCCTGTACCAGTATGTACCTTTGCATCCAGCTTCCTTGCTTGCTGGTTAGATGCATCGAGCTGAGATGCACCCATCGAACGAACACATCGATTCTATGCCTTTATATATGAATATCTATATACCTATAAGTGTTACGCGGATGCTTGGCACCATAGCCAGACACAGATGCTAGACGAGGGATATCGATACTGCTCACACTGATTGCACATTTCGAGCAATTGGTAACCTTGCATGACCTATACAGTTTCGTCAGTGTCAGGGGATCTCCCCTTGTAAATGGATCCCGATGATAGTCGGCGTTGATGGTCACATGGAGGGCCACGTTGTCCCGAATTGCATTTGCTTCGGAGAAATAGACCCTAAGCAGCTGGAATTATCGGTGGAAATTGTTTTCGAATTACAGTGTTAATTCTCAATGTAATAACGATAATATCAAAAATATTTTATCCATTACATGGTTTCAAACAGCTCATATCGTGGAATAGAATTTGTCCGATGTTGTTCTTTTACAGAATTTCCAAGTTCAATTTCCAATGTTTCCAATGTGAGTTATTTATTACACAGCAACAGAGAGTGCTGTATAATTGGGTGCATTTTATATCGAATACCCTGCATATTGACAATTATACCAATATGGACAGTGTATTGTATAAATTGTATGAAATTTTTTTTGGGGATATTTCGCGGAACAAATATTACGAAGGTTTCACTGTTAAATGATATTATGTAATTTTTGATACACGCCGATCACATGGCAACTGGAATTTACATTTTGCCGAAATAGCTGATGGTTAATTACGGGAATTGCACGGAGTAATAATAGGTTGATTGAAACGATACACATGTATGGGAAACAAACGATAGTTTGCTGGAGACTGAAGTGCATGGGGAATCGCATCTGGTAATGGTGTATCGTATGAAAGCAATCAGGATTGTAGGGGGTTCGATGTTTATCCAGGAGCATTTAATACGAAACAGTAGCAGGGAATTGTTATTTAATTAAGCCTGACGATTTCATACCTAAATCGTTCACTGATGAGCAAATATTTGAAAGGGAAAGCGTTCGCGGGGATGTGTAATGAAATGGGAAGAGATGAAACTCATTAACGAATATAATGTATTTGAGGATTACCATCCAGACGATACTCTTAAAATAAATTCTCGGATTAACTGCAAAGACCTAAAACAATCTAAAACTCTGAAGATAATATCATATGGTGATTTAAACCTTTCTGTGTTAGAAATATTTTTAAAATGTATTCGAGAAAATATATAATGAACATAAAATTATATTAAATCTAATTTTATTTTATTGACTTAAAATAATTTTATTAATCATTTATATATTATTTATTATTTATTTATTTACGGGCTGTATGCCCTTTAGTATATAGTTAGTATATGATATAATGGAATTATATTATATTGTGGCTCCGAATAATTTTATTAAATAAAATTCCTTTAAATTTAATCAAGTTCTTCAGAATCACAATGTAAAATATATAAATTATAGATATCCTGAAAGTAGCCAATTGATATTGACCTTGACAATAAATTACTATTTTCTTGGTTCAATTATTTTTGGTTTAAACCAAGGAAATTCAATTATTAATTGTTAAATTATTAATTTAATATTCCCATAATACATCCAATTTCAGTGCATCCCATAATAATATTACACTTTATAACCGAGCTATTAGAGAACAGCTATCAGGGAAGTTAAATGGCTAAGAAATAAGTAGTTAAATAGGACAACAATGTCATCGAATTTTCCGCAGCATGAAATTGGACAATGTTTCGGGTAAATTCACAGCATCGCAGGGTATCTATATCAGTCGACATTCTTGGTTGGCAGAGAATCCTAATTCTCCATGAAAATCCCTCGTGTCATGCCATTATTGCTCTAATGGAAGCTATTTCCGTGCATGAGTGCTACAATCTCCCATTAGCCATTGACATTGTTCACTGTGAAATCATCGAAGCCGCTTATCGGCCAGATTTTCTAATTTGCAACAATTCTTCTCCATCCGCTTGCACTTCTAAATTCACTGCAATCGTGCTTTATTCGCGCAGCCCTTAAATTCACCCCTTAAAATTCAACCAACAATTCTAACCGATAAATTCTTAATTTATGATTTATAATTTTTCGTTACAATAAACGGAATACATTATTCTTTAACGTATGGATTTAAAAGGTATCGGAGCACTATAGCGGCCTATTTTACATGGTATCGGCCTTTTATCGGCACAATGCAAATTCGATAAAAGCCAACCGTCATCTCTCAATTATTTTCCATATAATATGTATATTATAATTCCTGTTGATCCGAAGTCCTCTTTTACTTGCAGCTCCCGTATTCATTTAATTTTTTTACATATACATGTTCACTGTTCTAAGTAGTTGTAATTGTTGCAATTTAACTTTACTTAAAAAAAGGAACTATAATTGGGGATTACATTTTACATCGCAATAATATCATGCATAGGATAAAGTTTGCAACTTTATATAGTATCAGCTTCAACTATCTCACCCCAGCTCTTTTATCTTTAAAGGCAGTTTAAAACTGTATAATATTTTACAGTCTTATTTTCAACCAGTTTTTGCTCTTCCTTCTTATTACAATAATATATAAATTCCTTCTTCCTTCTTATTATTGTATTACATAAATATTATTATTCTTCTGCTACATATAAATAGAATTTTCCTTCCGATTCATAGAGCGTCTCCTCGGAACAATTGTTCCAACGTAAAGTGGATTTACATTGTCGTGGAAGATTTCGTTTTTCTCGTTCTTCTTATTACCCTAATAAAATTCCTTCTTTCGCTTCATCCAGCGTCTCTTCGAAACAATTGTCCCACAAAAAAACGGATTTAGATTGGCGTGAGAGATTCGGTTTTTGTCTTCTTTCTTATTATTTTAGTATATACGTAGTAAAGTCCAAAAGATTCCTGAACAAACAGTTTTCGACCATTTTAAGAAGAAACATTCAGATTAGTTTTTTAGTGCTATAGAAAAGTTAATTAGCGGTTCTAAAAGATGTATTGAAATGAAGGCTGATTATATTCAAAATAAAAATTATGATTTAATCCTATTACATCTTTAATACCCTTGGGCCAATAACTTTTGGACCTAACAAGGTACATATAAATTATGATCTGACGTAAATATTATTATTTCTTTGCCGCATATAAATAGAATTTTTCTTCCGCTTCATCCAGCATCTCTTTGAAAGAATCGTTCAAACATAAATCGGACTTACATTGGCGTGAAAGATTGGGTTTTTCCATCGGAAAGAATTGTCGAGTGTAAGTCCAGGTTGCGAATTGCTCGCGCAGCTTTTCTTGCGGCGTGTATTTTCTGTTTACTTATTTAAATGTATTTTTCTCCGGTTGGTTCATAGAAAAGGAACGTGTGCAACATTGCAGGGGCGCTTTCGTCTGAAAGCCCCGTGCTACCCTTTCACGCGGGTGTACGTTGTACACGTATTTCCAGGAATAGGAAATGCACATATTTCAACGTACGAACCGGCGCATTCGCTTTCCCGGAAAATAGAAAAACGTAGGAGAAAAGTGTAATCGCGAACTCGCGCGCCTGCTGATACCGAGTCTATCAGAATTTCCACCTTTCGTTTATCGTATCACTAATTTCCTTATTTACCCAAATTATTTCCTCCTCGCGGGATTCTCATCCGTTTACTTTATCGGCGTTCAAAATTCTCCCGTGGCACTTCGCAATTATTTGACTAAAAACTTCCGCAATTTTTCACCTCAGAAAATACGAATTTATTTTGACGTCAGATCCCCCCCGAGGGTTTATTTATCAAAGATATTCGGGATGTTACTTATTTCATAATTCTTTGATTGAAATGTCTTCCTTCGTCGAAATTCGTTTTTTACTCTGTTGATCGTAAGTCCTTAAGCAAATATTAATTCATAAACTCATAAACTTCTTTGTCGCTTTGTTTTAATTACTTCTCCTTCGAGCAAACCAGACGTTTGCATGGAAAAGGTTGCTCGAATTTATGAACATTTCATTCTGACATGAAACGAAGTGGATCAAATTGTAAATTGGGAAAAAAGCTCTCTCGTTGCTGTCGTAACAACAGCAATATGTTTTCGCGAATATGGCGGTACCTGGTAATGGAACGGGTATCGTTTTGTTCACCAAACTCGTGAAATTTTCATAAAGAAAGGACATATTCATAAAGAAAGTAATGCCGAGTAACGAAATAAAAATAAAAATAAAGTTTACGAGGGCGTAAAGTTTCGAGTTTCCATTGCATCATATTCATTGTGGACAAAGAGTTCAATTAAAATATAGATTAAAAGTCTGATGCCATACTAATTTCTTTATCATTTATTCTACGAGAGTAAAATTCTAACACATGTCAATTAAAAATTGAATCTGAAATAAAAATAGTAATTAGATTAAATAATAAATAGTAAGCTGATTAACTATGATAAACCCCGAGCTGTATTTACGAACTTATCACTTTCCGTTACGTAAATCAAAGTCTGAGAAATTAATTACAGAGTAATTGGTAATTACTTGATTATGCAACGGCTACGTGAGAAAGTTAATTATGTTGGTAATTGGCTTATCGATTTTCCTTCCTGAACAACGAACCCGAGAATCCTGTGAAGTTTGTCTCAATCGGGTAATAATTCAAGGATCATTTGCGTAAAGAATCTGCAGTCATAGATCTTATCCTGACGTATCCGAGAGAAGAAGATTCGCAGGTTCTTAACGAGCTAAATCTGACAAGTCAAAAATAACAAGATATCTTCGTCAACTATGCACATCTCATTGACCCGATATACTTTCCTTCTTTTTCCAACTATTTCTCTGATCTGCGATGACAAGTCGAAGGATTTATGCGTTTCAGAACACAATGATAAATAGAGATTTATACATATCTGCGACGATCAATGTTTTATTCATTCAACGTCTCGTGAATTATTGCTTCTTATTACGTATAACGAGTACCACGGAGGTTTGATATCGATAAACCCGAAAATATCAACCGAATAAATTTGTATTACAATTATATATGACGTCTTGGATTGATATTCGTCGATGTTCTACTTCGTTAAGTATCCGATGCCAAATTGAAGGGATATTTGCAGGAATTAAAAGGATCGTCTTTAGGAAGGAAAGCCGATAGCATGGAACCTGTCTTGATTCAATCTTCATCCATCAAAATCAATCTAGCTTGCACTTAAGGCCCCGCTCAAGGACTTGATAAGGGTTGCCATTCGCGGTTCGTTCTCTTTCCCATGACATAGTGGAAACCATAGGCACCCAGACTGCATCCAAACCCCGATCAGTCATCCCATTCACCGGAAGCTTCGCCATTAAACTTAACAAACGTCTACGGAATCCACACGTAGACGATGATGAAGATTTTAAGCCCGTCCAGCGTACGATCTTCCTATTATTCCCTCTAATCCTACCTTTTCGATTAATTCGATTCTGACTCAGGATTACTTCAATGCTCCTATTTCGTGTTCCTTGTAAGTGCACAAACATCAAGGGTGGTAAAAGAAATTTATAGGAATTTAGGAGCAATGGTACAGTGGATGAAAAATGTTTTCCGGTAAAAAAATGGGTCGAGCCAAAATTGCAAAAATGTGAAGGGGTATACCTTCAAAAATTGTCAAAAAATGAAAGTCGCCAAAATCGCTCCTAGACGGTCCAAATCGATGGTAAATGATGTATAAACATATTCTAGGATGATTTTGGGTCGGAAGAAGCGGTTAAAAAAATTTTTTGAGCCAAAAATGGGTCGACCCAAAATCGCAAAAATGTGAAGGGGTATACCTTCAAAAATTGTCAAAAAATGAAAGTCGCCAAAATCGCTCCTAGACGGTCCAAATCGATGGTAAATGATGTATAAACATATTCTAGGATGATTTTGGGTCGGAAGAAGCGGTTAAAAAAATTTTTTGAGCCAAAAATCGGTCGACTCTGAATCGCAAAAATGTGAAGGGGTATACCTTCAAAAATTGTCAAAAAATGAAAGTCGCCAATTTTGCTCCTAAATGCCCTAAATCGATGGTATATGATGTATAAACATATTCTAGGACGATTTTGGGTCGAAAGAAGCGGTTAAAAAATTTTTATTGGTCAAAAATGGGTCGACCCAAAATCGCAAAAATGTAAAGGGGTATACCTTCAAAAATTGTCAAAAAATGAAAGTCGCCAATTTTGCTCCTAAATACCCTAAATCGATGGTATATGATGTATAAACATATTCTAGGACGATTTTGGGTCGGAAGAAGCGGTTTAAAAAATTGTTCAGCCAAAAAATGGGTCGACCCAGAATCGCAAAAATGTGAAGGGGTATACCTTCAAAAATTGTCAAAAAATGAAAGTCGCCAATTTTGCTCCTAAATGCCCTAAATCGATGGTATATGATGTATAAACATATTCTAGGGCGATTTTGGGTCGGAAGAAGCGGTTTAAAAATTGTTTTGGCCAAAAAATGGGTCGATCCGAAATCGCAAAAATGTGAAGGGGTATACCTTGAAAAATTGTCAAAAAATGAAAGTCGCCAATTTTGCTCCTAAATGCCCTAAATCGATGGTATATGATGTATAAACATATTCTAGGGCGATTTTGGGTTGGAATTAATGGATTAAAGGAATTTTTGGTCCTAATGGGTTATTGCGAGCAAAGAAATATTGTAATCTTCGTAAGGGGTTCGTTCCAATCTTGAGAATGCGAAAGTGCATCAGCTCGCTTCATCATCTTCCTGGTTTTTAGTATCGCGTAAACTGTAGTGCAGTGCCAAGTCGAAATGCTGAACGAGAAATATTACGCGGGGAAGATGGAGCGGGACATCTTTCTCGCCTGCGACCTTCTTTCCTCGGCTTTCTTATTCCACTCAGAGGAGCTCTTAGTTTCCACTTTAGCGCATTTTTCCTCTCTACTTTCGTTGTCTCCGAGCTTCCTTGAAAAACTGGCACATGGACGACTTTACGTGACCATATTCTTACTTTTTGTATTATATACGGCGCACAATCACCGTGAAATTAATTAAGAACCCTCTTATACTTTCCGCGAATTCATGATTGCACGAGCGCAAGTATTTTCAGCCTAGTGTGAGTGAAATCCATATAAATAAATTAATCTTTTTAAGAATCAGATTCCAGGGAATTTAATCCTACTCTTAGTTCATCTTCATTTTGCTATCTTTTTATTTTGTAGACAGCTAAATAATTAGAGCGTAATGTTAGCATTATTTCAATTTTATTGGTAACTTTAATATATTCTTCTTTTTGTGTGATTGTTGGACCGAGTATATCCTAGGGATTTCAATTCATAATAATTTTATGGAGAAGTTTGAAAAGGAGTTTAAAGGCTATGAACATGAAATATGAGAGAAGAATAAGGCGATAGGGATGTATGATATTCGATGGATCGAAGACAGTCGATACGGAGAGGAAAAGCTCGAAACCAGAAGAGCTTTCCTGTGTCCCTGGCTATGCTCCCTAATGTAAATTTACTGTCGGTCCGTTACTCTTAGCCACTTCGTTCTTCCAAAATGTAGAGCTGCTTCATAAAAGGCCAAATGCACTTTTTCTCTCCGCCCCGTGAGAAACATTGGATTTCACTCCAGGAAACTGATAAACTTTTACGTGACTGAAGAATAAGTCGCCCTCCGAATCAACTTTAATCCAATGCATAATCGCACGATATTAATATACGAAATATAATTTTAATAAAGTAAATCAATTCTCCTTTACCATTATTTTTCATTAAAAAATACTTCACGCGATATCTGCGAATTTGGGTTTTAAATGTGTCAGATCGAAGCATTTTGATACGTATAACGCGATGTATATAATATATTATTACAATATTATGATATAATTGTAGTACAAATTAAGGAGAATATATTGTGCTTTATTATCTGAAAAATTGCTATGAGATCAGAATTAAACTCAATTCTTCCCTTAACTCTAATATTTAATCAAATCAATTTGATAAAATTAAAGATCATTATAACATTATGATCTAAATATATTAAATATTTAAGAACATATATGATACCTTAATATCTAAAAAAAATAGCTATACGAACAAAAATAAACCTCACTTCCGCCCTTAATTTAATGTTTTACATCATTTTTCATTATATTCAATATCAAAATCAATAAATAAAATTAGTGTATGCTCAAAAAGATGTTGCGGAAAGAGTTCCATCGCACATTCAAGCCATAGCAAGTAACATTCACGTAAAATGTTTGTTCTGTTTGAGCCATAAAGTTTCGTGACAAATGTCAGGTCGAGTATGCAAAGAATGTTGAGTCCTGTTGCAACATCATCGAGGAAAAGCCATCGTAAAGAAGTCAGACAATTTTTGTTGATGCCTCGTAACATTTCTGAATTCGTTTAGGTTGCGATCGTGGAAATCACAGTTATTCGGGCACAAACCGCAACCCTTGAAGAATGGTAGTTTTTCGAACAAAACCAGGTCACCTGGAGATAACTCAGGAAGTTTTGGGAAGCTTTTTTCTTCTCCCGTAGAGTCCTCGGTGAGAAATGAATCTGTTGTTGCCGGGAAACAGAGGTGTGATGTGTTTTAATAAAGTTGCTCGTTTAATTAACACTTTTTCAACGAACCGCCATGTAGGTCGCGTGAAATTGTGTTTATATCGCGGGTATATTTGAAAGTTCAAAAAAGAAAGTTTATATCAACGTGAAATATGCGTGATACGTTTCGAATTTGCAATTTCATGGTGTATTTAAGATTTTTAATGACGAAATGACGCTCTGGTGTTTTTATAACCGTGGCAAATTTTCAACCAGAATTATCCTCTTTAGTATACTTTATAAGTTCCCTGATAAGCTTAATTAAAATCACGGGAAGCTAATGTTTTTTTTATCCATAATGCTCAACTATCGGTTTCGCGGAGTTTCTTCCACGTTAATGTTATAATATTCATTCCGCTTCTAGAATACCAATATAGGAACAAAATTTACCTTCAGTAAAAAGTTTTTAATATTACTTTTAATTCAAACAACGTTTCACTATTTTAGTTCATATATCAGATGCCTGTTATTCATAATAATTATCAAATTTTGGATAATCATGAAATTTACTGTATGTAAAAATTATATATGGCAGAAATGTTTATTATTCTGGTATGATGAATACTTCATAAATTCATCATACCAGAATACTATTATTTCGCCAATAAAGATATATTAATAAATAAGAGGGAATCTAGATTCTATAAAGCATCCTAATACTATTATATTAGGAGAATTATGATTGTTAAAATTCATATTCTAATTTGTATACTGTCTTCGGTATAGAAGTGTCTCGTATCTCGTCACAGCATCTCAGAATAATTTTTATATCCTTTTGAAGACAGTTCATTATCAATGTTATTATCGATAACATAAGATGTCCGGCAAGTATTTACAACATATCGGCAAAAAGGATCCAAGCTCGTAGCATCGTTTCTCGCTACAATAAGTAGAAGTAGTTGGTTCGTACATCTGGCTTTGAAGGATCTCTCGAGTGGTTCTTTCAGGAAGTGGAAGGTAGCTCTGGCTGAGACGTTTGATTTCAACGGAAGCAATACGTCCCGCAGGAGAGAATCAGGGATCCCGGGGAGTCTTTAGAATCGAAGAAGCTCCGGCTATTATTGCTGGTTAATTAAGGGAATTGATGAAAGATTAAGGAGTTTCCTCTCTCGTCCTTTACCGCCCTGGCTTTCGTGAACCTATATCCGCTGTCGCTTGGTCCTTTATCCTTTCCTCGAAAGCTTGAAAGCTCGATCGACGACGTATTGTAGCCCGGATATCATGAGTCGCTTTATATAAAACTACCTAGTGCACCGTCGCAAAAGGGATTGAAAACTCCACCGAACCACCTAGGAACCTATCGAGAAGGCACTTTCAAGAGGGGGTTGATCTTTAGCCGGGATAAAAATTTCATCATCCTATCCTCCTTCGCACGGACTCCTCGTCCTTTCAGTAATTAATTACGGTTCCTTCGACGAAGTCCGTTCGCTGCTGTCAGAAAAAGTTTACCTCTACCTTCGAAGACTGATGTATTTCGTGCGCTCGAATCCGACGGTGATTTGTTTTCCCCCGAAGGTTAATTAAAATCCGTGCGGTGTTTGAACATTAAGGAGATTGACCGTTTGCCCGACTCTCATTTACCGAGTTTCCAAATTAGCGAATTTATCGAAGTGATTCTTTCTTGGATGTTTGAATAAAATCATGAATAATTTCATTATTCAGTTTCGACGATATCAACTTTTCCCTTTCGTTTCAATTACGTGTTTGCATGGCAACATTGAAATATCACAAACATCCTATGTCAACAGAAGTAATTATAAGTCCTTGGAAACTGGAATAGCGAAATTGAACCGAGCATATTTAGCCTTACGAAAGTTAATCCGTAGGAAGATGGAAGAAGGGGTGGACGTAAGTCAGCCGGGGGATGTTAGGATGTTAAGTGGATTGCCGTGGAAACATTAAATTACCTGAAAGCTGGTGGTTCGGTCTGCAATCGTCCGAAATCACCAGGAGTAACGTAGGACGATGCCGGCCATTAACCACAAGAGTCCTGTGTATACAAGAGGCAGTCCATTGGGTAACTGGGTTTACAAGACTAGTTGAATTAGCTTCACGATTAATCCTTCCCAACAATAACGCGCGTTGATGCTCACTCCTTAATTAGTCGGTAAACGAGCTCGGTTACATCAGTAAATGTGCCCCCAGGATAAAACTTCTTTCAACGTCATAAAAACACCCGCTATTTGCGGTAACGATTATTTTGCGGTCAGATGAATTATGTGCGGCTTGGCCCACACTGAGATACGAGGACCTTTTATTAGTCGACTTTTTTTATTCTCGAGCTTGTAAGATTTAATTAGCGCGGTTTTTGTAATGATGATAATCGAGGATATTTTCGAACGGTTAGGTACCTTATTCGTGTCACTGAATATTACTTGCTGATGTTTAATTGGTGTAATTGAAATACAGGCATCATGGAAAGTTTGAAAATTAATATGCCAGTGGTAATTTGATTGTGAAGTGATTGGAAGTTTGCTTCGAATAAATAATGGTTTTAAGGCTGTTGTAACGTACTGAATTTTTAAACTCGAGTTTTTTTCGTCCAATTTGCATCTTCGAATAACATCGAGGTAGAATGATTTCGTGGATTATTATACGTCGGAGAAAAATCCTTGAATGGCGTGCGGGCATCCTCTTTAATACCAAAATTCTTCCGAGTTCGGATCTCATCATGAAAAAGACAAATCGACGAGACTGCGGAGAAGTAGGAAAGGAACAAATTCCGAGGTGTCTCATCAATTCGTTCCTTTCGGCATGAGATGCAAGGTAATGGAAGTCGGAGGAATTTAACCTCGATATGTCACCCTTATTTGCTTTTTATAAAAAGAGAGCAGCATCTTAAAAATTCGATAGAATTTTCTATCAAAGCCAATATTCCGAATATTAATATCTGTGCACCGAATAGAGCTTTCAAGCAATATACATAAAAGGCTATACTTTAAATATCTATATTTTTCTAAGACACTGTAAACGAATTAATTATTTATTTAGCTCCTGCGTTAAGCACTCTTGTTCTTGATTCTTATCGAAAATCTGTCCCAGCCAGAAGTCCGAGATTTCCCCTGATTTTTCAAGAGCTTCCATCGATTTCCCGGATAAGCCTTCCAACCCTTAAAAGTACTTTACAACTACTTTCGATGACGGCAACCGCGTTTATTTTTCCTGTGGTGAAATCAAATGTTCAAGACTCTTGGAACATCCCGAATCTCAGTTCTCCGGGTTATTTCTCAAAATACGGTTAGTTGGAATAATTTAAGGCAACATATGTACGTACAATGTACATTTATTCAATGAAAAGCGTAATATTAGATGGACGTTTAAAATTCTGACGTATCATAAATTCACTTTGCTCCATGATATTAAATCTGCAACATCAACCGAGCTATCGACGCTTTGTATTTTAGTATAATCATTCTATTCAAATTTACTCTGTAGACAGAAAAATGGATCAAAACGAGAAATACGAATGAATACATTTTCCGAGGGAATAAAATCCTGTAGGCAGCGGAGTTACTCGTGGAGAACTAGGCAGATCCTTCATAACAATATTTAATCCACAATGTTGGTTTAGCTAGCTAAAAAGATGGAGAAGGAGAGATATACATAAATACAAAGAGGGAGACACTTAAACAGGGAGAGCTAGAGAGAAATACATGAATAAAGAGAGAAAAGGAAAGAGGTACATAATGGAGAAGGCAAGAGTGAGATACATAAACAGAGAGAGAGAGAGAGGGGGAAAATCGAGATAGATATATAAATAGAGAGAGAAAATGAGGCAGATACATAAATAGAGAGAGAGGGAGAGAATGGTAGGAATTTAATACTCACGTCGTGTCCAAGTGTCAGCTGTCTACTTTGTCCAGACTCCGTATCCAGGCAAATCCATGCTGGCGTAGTCGCGCGCGGTACAGTTTCTATATGCAAATCTACTCATAACTCAGAGGAAACATATCGGACGGACCACCCCGGTTACTGCCCTCCCTCCGATTCGCTATCCACCACGGCGATCCAACGAGAGCACGTTTCCCTCTTTTCCGCGAAATGGAAATTCTCGAGTGTTTCTCGCACGTCGAAGATCCAGGAAATTATGAGGGAAGAAAAAACACTGCCGACTCTATGAACACACCACCGGTTAAGGTTTCCACGAGTACCACTCGTGTCTTTTTTGCGGCCTCTTTCCTGCCTCATGTAAATGCAATTTTTTTTTATTTTCCTCGCGGGACGTTAATTTATGCTTTCGAATTTTTCTGGGACATTTTATTTTATTTTACTATGCTTGTTGGTGTTCTCCGCATAATTCTCGTACGTCGATGTGTATATCGCTTATGAGATTAACCGTTATTCATCGGAGTGAAATATTTGTTCTCAATATTACACGTTCATTTTATACGTGGAATAAAAACTGCATTATTTTATGCAGAATATTGGCCAATCAAGAAAATGATCGTGACGGGTATTTGATTTTTAAACATTATCATTTACAATAAAAAAATACACGTACATTAATCCAAATATTATAAAGTCGATAATCGAAATGATCCAATAATTATCTAAAGTATTTTCGAGAAAAATAATGTCGAGTAATCTGATAACAACTGGTCACATTAAAAACCAGTTGTGTAATGCGATTAAAAGGATGGTTTAAATGGTAATGCTGACACAATACTGTAATTAACAATGAAGATTGCAACATTGTCGTAATTCACAGGGGGAAATATATTCGTGGTGTCACGAGTGGCAATATCAAATCGGTCCAATATCGATGGTACTCTAATTCGCTTACGTTCGCGCACGCATTGTCGAGCAGCAATAACGAGATTAATAATGCCACCCTCGTCGATAATAATCCTGAAATCACGTACCGCGGCAATATCGCTCCTCTCAATTTTAGTTATCGTTAGGATTATTCCTAACCGATTGTTATTATCTCAATGTGTCTTATATCAGCACAGGAATATTCAATTATTTATTATACATATATTCTATATTGATATCGGATAGAATCAATAACATTGATCATAGAATAATCAAATATTTATGATATGCATAATCAATGTTATTAATTCTATTCTACGTCATTATGAATCAGTCATTATGAGGCAAATGTGATTATCAAAGTGTTACCACAGTCATTAATTTTGTTATAAACAACTGGTAATTAAGTTCAGTAATTTCACCTTAAATAATAATGTTCGAAGCTTTAGTGTTACACAATGCACGAAAAGTTTGGAAGGCAAGCTTACATGATCGATAATCGATAATTAAGGAGACCGTGCTGGTTTCGACACGAAACTGTCTTGCAATTAACGTCGTTAATTGTCGACTTGCCTTCGGAAGCCGCTCAACTAAGTTAGTATGTACACTAAACCGCCGATCCTTGAAATAAGAAGGTGCACCATGACAACGATAAATGAATGCACCTTTCTAGTATACTAATCTGAAATCCTTATCACGGCAGGCTCGCGGTAAATCAAGGTGAGTGATTGTACTGACGTGGACACAAAGGTTTAGGCAAATATGACTTTATTGAGATGTAAACGCAGACGTAACTTTATACCTGAAATCGTTCGCATTAACACTCGAATTACGATATATTCGGTTATATTCGAAGATTAACTTATTCGTCCTCAAAAATAAGGATGAATTGCAAAAATAAATTAATCGATTCAATTATGTCCATTATGCAACGTAAGCCGAAAAAATCTCAGAAAGCGAAACGTTATGAATTTAAACGATTTTATTAAAAACCGCAGACCCGTAATTTTGACTGTTTTGATACTTCTAGTGTTAAGTATGAGAATCCTATTTTTTTAAAGTGTCCTTATAGTTTCGCAGTTATTACTTTGCTTTTAGTTGGAATATTTATCCAAAGATAAATATATATGAATAAATTTGTATTTAATATTAATTATGTATATATTGTAATGTAATCAATATTTATTTTTGGATAAAGATTCCAATTACAAGCGAGAAAGCTGTGAAACTTTAAGGAAACTTTCAGGAAATATATATGTATTATGTATGTACAAAATGTGTAATATAAAAGATAAACGACCAATAGGAGATCGAAATTCCATGTGACACTTACGTCACGAGAGACTTGTTTGTCGAACCCAACAATAGAATCTTGTTTGAAAAAATGGTGTACTTTATTTTCAATAGTATTTTTATGAGCACTCTTTATTGTCTCACTCTAGTGTCAGTGTCCTTTTATCTTTAGTAAACTTTACTCCTTTTTTTACTTCCGTTCTGTCATGCAATGAAAGCATCGGTCTTTGTGAATCGAATTTGCACTTCCGGATTCCTATAATTGTTGATTATTTCGCGCAATAACTCTCAGTGCATCTGCTGCAAATTTGTCACGCAACGGTGGAAAATATATCGCATCATAGTTTAACAAAACTTTAATTACGAATATTTATTTACGAGCGATGTTCCGAATGGGAGATGCATGAATTTTAATCAACTTCATTTAAATTTAACTGACGGTTGGCAAATAACATCAATATTAACAATGTAGGATATTGAATTATATATAATGAACATCAATATTAGTATTTAAACCAATCTTTCTTCCGATTGTAACATCATAAATTATTTAATATAATAATTTAATACAAGCCATATTCACTTCGTAAAATCAAACCACTTATACGAAAGAAGCCAATTTTTTCGATTATAGCAACATAAATAATTTAATATATATCATATCTCCATTTTGATATGGAATAATTTATATGAAATAGAGATGTGAAGTTTAATTAAAATATATCCAGATAAGGCTGCAAATACTTGGCATTCTTGGACGGAGCATTATTAAAAGGATAATTCTATTCATCCTCCTTCATTATATTTTATTCTTATTCCTCTAATTAGTTCCACCAGGAGATAGGAATTTCTATACAGAACGAGTTTCGCGAAGTTCCTTTAAAAGTCTAAAACAATGAAATCGCAATGTAAATGGCCGCCACCGTGACGAGATATCGTCGCAGATAGGAAGCTCGATAGTGCCGGCGAAGTTTATCAAGTTTTATTCGACGGAGCG
Source organism: Nysson spinosus (assembly GCA_910591585.2). Taxonomy (NCBI): domain Eukaryota; kingdom Metazoa; phylum Arthropoda; class Insecta; order Hymenoptera; family Crabronidae; genus Nysson; species Nysson spinosus. The sequence goes on from OU342832.1 coordinate 10,627,712, forward strand.
GTCGAACCATTTTGACATGACGTTGTCCACGATGGAACCGGATGCAACAGCTTGCCGTATTCTAGGTACCCAGCTGTACTTCCTGTTTGATATAGTCCCTGACCCGTGAATTAATATTTCATAATGGCGAGGTTATTGCCACATTTTATGGCGTATGGTTTATGGTGCATGCTGGTGTATGCTGTTCTTCCTTTTCGAAGTTAATCTTCCATTGATCGCCTTCCATTTCTATCTGGACCATTTACTCTCTCGTTGCATCTTCGATTGAGATGCACCATTAACCCACCATGCAACGACTATTGTTGTTTATGATTTATTCGTCGAAGCGGACTTTATTCTTCCGTGTTTTCTGTATCGAATAATATTTTGTGGTCCTTTCAATATTATTTATTTTTTTGTGTGTCGTTGAAAAGTGAATCGTATGATGTCTCATTCATGGTCTGGATTTAATTATAAAATTCTAAATTTCTGCAAACAGATACAGAGTAACCCCGAATTTTATAGTTTATATGAAAATAAATATTCTAATATCATTTGGATAATATTATAAACAATAACTAAGTATATACAATTTACTTACAGGATATTCATTACTATTATTATAAAATCTGATTTCGAGTGCGATCGTCTATTAATAAATGGTGCAAGAAATCCACGCAATCATATAAACGTCTATCATTAATTCGCAATGAAATGGAGACTTGTCGGCAGGTATCAGTTCGCGATTAGGGGTTTAAAAAATAGGAGGAGATAATTTATTTGGAAATACGAATCTCATATTTGTGTCAGTCATGTCACAAGCGAACAATATGTTCTTCCATATGTATCCCATTCATGCACGGATGAATTATCATAGAAGACGAAGAGACAAGCGGAATCCCGGAGAACTCGGTGAACAGAATTCAATGACCTATATACCGGGTGTACAATGCATTCGGTGCACAAAGGCGGCACGAGATACGAAGAGCCTCGCGACTCCATATCGATTCAAAATCAATACAGTATATCTCGATGAAATGTCAATACAAAAGCTCGTATCGTGCAACGAGATCCCTCTGCCTTACAATTGCTCTTCCTATGGAAGCCAACTAAAGGGTAGAGAACCACGAAGGGCAAGAGTTACTCCATATTGATTTTGAAACCCTCGAAATCTAAGGAATCCTACCCGTACCCTGATAACATGAAATCGAACAACTTCGCGTTTCAACTTTCCCCGTGTTTCCCTTCCCCCCCCTCCAACCCCTATCTTAGTTGGAAATTTCATATCACTCCCCCCAACAAGCTTTATGGCAAATCATAAATATTTTCCTGTTGAATTTATCCCTCTCCTATGCCTCTTGCGAAAGAAACAATAAACTACCGCAAACAATAAAAACTTTGTATTATTATAGGTTTGATATTACTTGGGAAGTTGAGGTTATTGCATTATTTTTGAAAGATATAAATGAATTACACTGAAATTTTATACTTTAGTATTACCACTGTATGTAAAACATTTAGCGTTTGTAAAAAAAACATTGGAATTTGGCACGATGACAATTGTAGAGATTAATGAAAAGTTTGTGTGAAAGGAGGAAATTAAATAGATTTGATAATAATTGTACTAATAAAATCTGGTTTTATTTGCAGAATGAAAACAGAGCACTGCGGTTAAAGGAGCCTGCATCTTTGGCCCTTTCCGCCGGAAATTCTGGTAACTACATGGATCCAGATGGTACGGCCATTGTGATGTCATCCGAACTCCTGCCTGCACCTACACCAGATCCAAGAGTAACCTGGAATTACTTCGACGAGCAAGGGTGAGCAAACTATTATCGCTTCGAAGATTTCACCCCTTGAAATACCCTCCGAAATATCTCATATCGGAAGAGCCCAAGTTACGCGGAAGATATTCTTCGTGGTGTTATTGAAACTTTTATAATTCACTTACAAGTATAAGGCGTATATCATATTTTATATTATCTTATATTTGGATGTCAAAATATGCGCCAATTAGATACTTATTAAATTGAGTTTAATACAAACCTATCATTATGTTATAATCTGCATAGCTCATTTATTTTATTTAATCACCTATAACTCGATTTTGTTCATATCTGGAGGAATATTGTACAACGTGAAACTAACTAAACGCGAATTAAAAAGAAAATCAAGTTAACGTTTAAAATGTGACAAAGTAACTTTGTGTAACTAGTATAAACGTTAACATGATTTTTTTGACAAATGCACTTAGGTCACTTTCAAAATAAACAGCTCGAATATTTGGTGTTCAATCAGATTGGAATGAGACTGACATTTTTATTTGTCTAAGATATGTTTCGAGAGGAGGACTCAGAGCCGGAGAAGATCCATATGCAAGAAATAAATTTAATCAAGAGGCATCCGACGGTCTTCCCAGCAACCGAGATATTCCTGATACTCGCAGTGCCATGTAAGTGAAACCAACAAATTAAATTCTCTGTAAAACAATTTATTCACGATATGCTGGCTGAAATTTACATGTTCCGTATACAATCAAATTTCCATGGATACTGCATTTTTTATGCACGTGGTGTTTCACTCGAGGTATTGTTTGACGCAAAATTTCGAACCTAACCGTACCAAGACTGGACTAAAAATTAACCCAAACTTAATCCAAACATAACTATAATTAAATCTTTTATCATTACTAATAGGTCAAATAAAAAATGAACCCGAATCTATAATATTATATAATAATACAAACTTAACATTAAGTAGAATCTAATTTTAATTATGTCTCTTATAATGCACTGAATATAATTATATAGTTATTGATACCAATAATTAATATAAAATTACTATCCAAGAATAAAAAATAACTCAAAAAATAAAGCTTCCAATGCTGCTATATATAAACCTAATATTTTTAGCCGAATTATAAACCAAACATAAATTTATCTTAAACCTAACTTTAATTGACTCTCAAAAAAACGTTTATTTTTCCAAAGAAACGAGTGAAACTAAACTAAAAACAGACCAGGATCCAACCAACTGAATTGAAACGTTAACAAAAATAAATGACAGAGAATCGTGGCAATCTTCGTGTCAATAAAAGTATGACATCAGTATCCTTAATCTTTCACTGACGATGAGTTAAACTGCATTGAAGACTTAAAAGAGACGTTCAAAATTTTCTCGTAAATTAAAACGGAATAAAAGCAAGAAAAGGGCTCGATGCGATTTGGCATAAAAAATGCATTTAGTCGAGGAGCTAGCGGATGTGGTTCAATCTCCGTCGGTGGAAAATCCTGAGAAGCTGGGAACGATGAACGGGAATAAGAGAAAAGGGAAGTTATCTTGTCAGTCGATCAATCCTTTCATGCACTACTATTGGAAACTACGAGAATCTCTTGGAGAGTATTATTCCTCGCAGATGATCGCTAGGATCGCGGCGCACCGCTGGGAATTCATGGATCCTTGCGACAAGCGCCGATATGTTCGTCAAGCCAAGAAACAGTGGGATCGAAGAAAAACGGCCATTTTGCCAAAGAAACGAGTCTAACAATTATTAACACAGTAAACAAGTTTCCCCAACGGATGATTATATTTTTAAACACTTCGAATTATTTCTGCGCAATAAAATGTTTCGAATTTTGTTCACGATATTTATATTAGTTTTACTGCAATGTAGAGGGGGTATAATAGAAGCTTTATCAGAATTAACTTGAAATATTAATTATGCTCTGATTCACGGTAAAAATTGGTGTAAAAATGTTGGGGAATGTTTATATTAATTTTCATATTTTCTGCGAATTCATTACATAACTCGTAGCCAATTTATAGTAACAGGAAACATTAATAAAAATAATTTTCAAATTGCAGACGCGAAGGACAAATTTCAATGACATTTAGATTCATACATTGAAATTGGCAATACAAATGTCAGTCAATTAAGGCTAACAATGTAGAATATTTCATTCAAAACATCCGCATCGATATTCCCATTACTTTTATATCACAAACTCGCAATTATATTACGCGGATTATATTCAAATATCGGCGGAATAAATATTCGATTTCAATCGAATAAATCAGCGTACGTAGAATTGCCTTCGACGTACAAGTGCTCTCAATTTTGATTAAAAAAAAGGAAAACAAACAAGGGTTAAATGAAAGAAAGAAATGCTTTTCGCTGGTCCTTTTATCTATCTCCGTATTCCTATTGGAAATATCGGGAATCTCTCGAAAAGAATTATTTCTCGTAGATTGCCGAAATCGCAGCTTATCGCGGAATAGTTCGGCCTTATCAATCACGCATCACAGGTGGAAAAGGATATACGTATGTCTTTTGAAGAGAAACAATGAAAAAGATTCGTGCTTGTGCATCTCGAAGTTCAATTTATCTCGTTTCGCATGTTAAAATATCAGAATAGATTATAACAATAAATATTAGAATATATATAGAGTACATTATAACTCTATTATTTAATGAAACAGAAATCAACAGAATATTATTACTAACATAAAAATAACTAAAACGAAGAAAATATGAAATTACTTGTCTTCTTTATACATTATGGAATACGTAATAATTATATTATCTAATATAACAGAAATCAGCAAAATATTATTATTAACATAAAAGTAACTTATGACGTAGAAAATATTAAATTCTTTTTATTCTTGGAGGTGGATTCGTACATCTTGCGGCCATACGACGATTCGATTTTACGGCATAAAGTAAATATTCTTGAAACGAGTGGGCGAGGGGGTGGAGGGTATAAGTACCATGTATGGTTCGGAACGATTCACTCAATATTGAGAATACAGTCTGGATTCGTGGGTACGATAGTCGGCGTAACATAAACTTCGCGATTTTCGTCGTGGAATGAAATGTTCTTTTTCGGTGCAACAAACCATCCACCCTCTTCGAGGACGGCGAGATCTCATCTTCGCGACAAAGTACGGAAAAAAGTGTGAAGGGAGAGGACGAAGCCTCCGGGGGTAGAAACGAAAACCGGAGACGCAATGGGATTGAGTTTGCGAAGTTTAGGGGCCCCCTTGTACTTAATGGTATTGCCTGCTTTCTGTACCCTATCCGTATCGCACACCCGGACTAATAAAAATACGTGGTCTGACTTAACGCGCACCCTTATTTTACCCGACCGGGAAAATCGAAAGCCTGGCCGTCTGTGTTTTCAATTTCCGCTCTATGCATATTGTCTGCTTCAAGACGCCTTGAATCAATTTCTGCGTGAACTTGAAATCTTCTGCCTGATATATTTTCTATGTTAACAATTCGTGGCTTGTTAATTAATATAATTAAGATTTAATAAGAATTTAATCTGGCAAAAATCCTGAGGTTAATCATTTCGATTAGTAAATTATTTAATATTGCAACGTGATTGAAGTAAGTGGATTGTCACGTAATGTTTGTTTTTCTTATTATATCGAATTTGGAATTTGGAAGGAATTGATTCCTATTTAATAATACTTCAATCTGATCAAAATTTCGAGGTAAATAATTCTTGGCAATAAACGTATTTATAGTAAATTATTTAATACTGTAATCTGATTAAGGTAAGTGGATTGTTTTTTTTATGTCTGATTTCGATATTACATCGAGTTTGAAAATTTGCTTCATGTAGATATTAATAAGGACTTAATGACAATTTAACCCGACCAAATTTTGCAAGCATTCTTTATAATGTTAATTTAATCGACATAAATGTACGGAAAATGGGACGGTCAACGTTACAGAAATAATGTCGTTAAAATATTTTGAATTCACGGAAATTACATGATTAACTAATAATATAAAACTCGTGTATTATTAATAATAAGCGGAACGGTATCACTATTCCGATATGAGTATCATTATTAATGATAATTACTTCAATTGAAATAATTACAAACCAGAGGGTCGAATTTGAAATTTCCATAACGAAGTATATTTCGAGAGCGTACTTTGTTCGATAATATATTATAATTTCCACGAAAATTCATAGACTATAATCAATTAATTACGAAGAGTGGTATTTCCCAAAATTACTAATCGTAGTAATAAATAAAACTATTAGTTTTAGTAAAAAGAGTACAATTAAATAAAATTAGTAATTTTAGTAATTTTCGATTTATTTAATTCACTTAATAATTTCCCTTACGGGGTGCAAAGTGTTCGCACGATTATAATATTATTACTACAAAATATTCGTAGAATTATTTTGAATTTAAGACGATGAAATTTATGTCACTTTCGTTATTCTTTCCCTGGAAGTATATTCATGATCGATGTCACTTTGAAATGGAAAACTTCGGCACGTATTCTCGGGTTTGGAATGCATTTTCTGTCCCTGCTTTTCTCACTGTTTCTCCGTGAAGCAGCGAGGGCTCTTCAACCCTTCAATGTGATCTAATTTCCTGCATACTTCAAGCCCCTCAAACATCGACTATATTCTATTTCACGAGAACAGACGCGTTCAACAAGTATTACAGCCCTAACGTAATCCACCCTTCGTGGTACTTTCGACAACTGTACAAACTCGCAATCCTTTGGACATTTTTATCTCGACGTGAATACCCGGGGATATTACTTTTAATTCCATTATAATTGAACTCTATCTGCGGAACTGTTAGCAAGAAATTTTAATTTAATGCATGGCATTATAGTTGGTAATAGACTCTTGGAGTATGATAGTGCATATATATAGTGCATAAATATATATTATATTTAAGAAGATTAAATAAAATAAGAATTTTAACAGTAGGGCATAAGAAATCGGCCGCATATAATATTACAGGATATAAATATAAGGATCGCTAATTACGACTTTGTAAAAAAATAACCAATTTTACTAAAATTATTATTTCTACTAATTTAAAATTGTCTGAAATTACTAATTCCATTAGTATTGAATTTATATTGAAATTATCAAAATTCCTAATTTCATTAATAATAAAATATTTCATTTCAATAATATGAAAATATTTCACTTCAAAATTAGTAATTTCGTTATAAGATAGTAATCAGCCGTGTTTATATTTATATTCTAAAATATTATACGCGACCTTCATGTCGCACCCTATTATTAAAATTCTTACTATATTTCATTTTATAAAAATGAATATACATATACCGTTTGTATATCGATTTATAGAATACAGTATGTATATATAATATAAGCAAGATTAAGTATAATTTAAATTTTCCAGACTGATGTCGACTCGATAATATTTTCAATATTTTATAAGTGGCTACGGTGAAGGATGTATCTTATTGCATGCATTATTCATACCCCATAATACTTTATTGTCCTCTGTCCATTGGACGTTCGTTTTTATATATCTTAGGCCGAAGACGTATGTTTCCCGTAATAGAATATTTGTAGTACTTATACGTAATATCGGGAAAGTTAAATATTTATGTTTCCGGCAGAAGGTTCGTTGCAGTGCACCAAGATTCGATACACGAACTAATACATTAAACATATCAATGCGACCTGATTCTCGAAGTTTCCCGCGAGAGAAATTTTACGCATCCCGAAGCATAACTTATTCTTTCATCATAACGAAACTTTATGGAATTTATTATCCTGGTATTTCATGTTTCATAATGTACTTCCGCTGTTGAATTAGTTACTTAATCGAAAGCATTAAACGATAACTAAATATAATTAAATCGTTTGAGTTAGACTAATAATTTTATTGCGCAACTTTGACAACTTTTAATACATTTTCATACTTACATATGTATACATCTTTAGAAATGAGAATGGATGACAAAGATAAATTAATAGATTTAATTATGTTGATTATGCAACATGAGCCGCGGAAAATCACTAAAAATGGAACGTTATAAATATGAATATTTGTATTATGTTGCACCGTCATTTTGACTGCTTTTGTAGTTCTAGTGCTAATATATTTCCTAATATACATAAGTGGAAAGATTGATGACTAATAATAAGATAGATATTTAGAGTGAATTAATTATCTTCCCGATCAAGATACAAGTAATTATTAATTTATGTGAGAAAAATATTTCTTTAAATTTTCTACGTCCACGTCGCTGCTAGGAATCATCCTCGCTTTCTTCGTTTATCTTCCCTGAAATAACTCGAATGGCACGTAGCACAATGAAATATTCAAACACCGATGAAAAGTTACATCAAATGCGAAGGGAACTTGGACGAAGTTGCGTTGAAATCTTTTAAGTGTGAGTTTAACCGTCGCTATTTCGACAATCCGACCAAATAACTCGCGAACGGATCCAGAATACTTTCAAAAAGCGTGTATACAAAGTGCCGCATTAGCGGGGCGCACAAAGGATAAAGCAGAGAGATTAAGGCTCCTAGGAAATCGGGATGCATAAAACATTCTCGGTTGTATCTTCATTCTGATTTTTTTCAGTAAGATACCCGATGTACATTCCCGTTCGTGGAATCACCAATCACTTCTTCCTCGTGCTTCGAAGCCTGTGTTATTTCCCTTTCTTTGACGAAGCAGAATCGTGTCACGAGCTCCTAGAGATTCTCGAACTCAGAAAGATGCCATCTTCCCGCGATATACTTTGCTATACTCTGCTCGACACAATGGAACGTCTGTCCACTCGCGCTGGCTGACTAAACTCGACTCATACTACTTGCATCAGCACCACTTAAGTACCTCTGTCGGAAACCATTTTTCTTTCGAATATCCTGGTGTTATTAACTATATTTTGCACATGAAATACGTCTGCTTCGTTACTTCTTTCTTGTACGAATTTATCAGCTCACAATATGCAGTAAATAGATATATATATCTATTTAAATTCGATGATTAAAAATCCAGTAAATCAAGATTTATTCAGATATTCCACAAGCCATCGTTATATTAAAATATTTTAATATATATCTGTTTCATATCTTCCTTTAGTATATCACATTTTCATCAGTGCGAACAGATTCTTTATATAAACATTGTAATTCTATACGTTGTGATATATTTAGAATAATTACTGGTACTCATTATGAGATAATTGATAATTTGGAAACATATCCATGGTCAACTGGAATTTTACCTCCGAGGATTGTCGTTATATTTTTATGATACCCGGTTATATAAAGTCATGAAAACCGCGAAAGAAACATCGAAGAAAATTAATAGTAAGGAAAATTTTTTTCTTGACGCAGGAAGCGTACTGCGTCACGAGCTTATCGAGTGTCTCGAGGGTACGATAAAGGGTGACATCTTGTCCGATACACTTGGCCGATAGAATGGAACCTAGCCCATATCTCTACTGACTTAGGTTCAGTGTTACTGGCTGTATCAGCAAATAATCGTGAAGTTAAAAAATAACAAGGTCAATGAACTTTTCGTACATTTCCAAATATATTGGCAATATTAGCAGGAACAATTACATTTTATTTCCTTATGTTCAAAACTACAAACTGAAAAATCTTATTAAGTTTTCTATATTTTCTTCTAATAGATATTATTATTATAGATGTATATATTATTTGATACAGTTCCTATTAATATGTTATCTACTTTTTTCCTTATGCGCTAAACTAGGAACTGATAAATCGTATCAAATTTTATTATAAATAGATAGACAATTTAATAAAATTTGTATAAATAAGTATATATAGATAGAGAGACGGTGATAGAAGAGAGTGGATTATTCAATAAAATGTGAATAGATATTTTCATAAATAGGTAAATATAGTCATCTTATTGTGAAGTATTTTATTACGAAATTTTAAATATATATCAACATATAAATTTTCCACTTCGCAGTGATCAGTAGAATTCCTCGGAACACTATCAGATTAGACACGTTGAATCAGCGCGATAAAGCTGCACACCAAAAACACTAACCGCTACGAACAGAATATATAGGAACATTTGCAAGGAACATTTCGAGCTCACAATGCACTTATGACTTTTCCGAACATATTCCACGCAGGTGAATTTCGTGATAAGGGTGAACTACCAGTAAACTGATTCTCCACTAGAAGAACTCCAGGAGCATTCGGAACGCCCGGAAAACTGCTCGTTCCGTGATATCAGCCACGATGCAAACGTTTGCAATGTCGATTCACTTTCCACGAATCCACCAATATTCCGGAACGACTTCGACCCTCCTTCTCTGAAGATCTACCGGTTATTTTCGATCCTTGGTTCTTCCGTCTGAGATACCACGGTTATTGTAAAATCTAATGTCCGCAATATCGCTCGGTGCTTGTAGTTATACGTTATTGCAGTTGACCGTTCTTGGATTACCTATGTCGTCGTAATATCTTATCGAAGGTAAGGAATGTAATGTGTAATAATCGATTATGTTATTGCGATGCACTCCTCGCGATTTTGTTTAACTCAAATATTAAATAATAGTGGAATATTAATAGATACTGCGAACAATCAAGAAATTTGGAATAATATTATTATTTGTAATACCAGGAGTAATATCAGGTAATACAATGCTAATCTATGCTAGTCTATGTTTCCACGTAGTTAAAATCGAAATCCGCAACTTTAAACGAAGGTCTCGCGAATCTTAAAGAAACCGAATAATGAAACCTGCAAAACGGCGGCTCGTAAAGTTTATTAACCGGTAAAAACAGATCTTCTATACAACCGGTTACGTACTTTCCGGTTCTTTAACTTGGTCCAACTCCTTTTTATCGCTCTACCTGCTGACGTTAAATTGCGTCAGTGAGGGAAGGGAACTTCTTCGCCGTTCATTGACACTCGTTTTTCTCGAACCACTTGGGGAAAATTTAATTCAATTCTATCGAGCAGTTGCCATTGGGTTTTTTATGTCTTTAACTCGGGATGATGTAAACTAATCATGATAATGGGTATTGAATTTAATAATTAAATTATTCTTGATTATTTCAATATTGAGTAAGAATTATGTACATTTTTTCTTGTATTTGTTTGGATGAAACGATCGATTATAATATTATTGTATTCGATGAAAAAAAGCCTAATTACGATCTTAGGACAAAAACGTTACCATGTATTTATTAAAAGTTATTACTTATAGTGGCGGCTTTCACCAATTTTCGCCGATTTTTAAAATTATATATTTTAAAATACATATATGCAAAATTAAAATACTAACTAAGATAAAAATTATAATAAGTAATATAATAAATAGTAATAACCTACGATGTCAGATATTTGAATGATTCTCTGATATCTTAGATTATCATTGTTCAATTTTTATCTTGATTTACATTTGCATTTTATATACTTCATACATCATAGAATCGAAAAAATCGACCAAAGAAGGCAAAAAATCATTTTTAATAAATACATACCATTTTTGTCTTAAGATCCTAATTAGTCATTTTTCTCATCAAATCCTATAACCGAAGTCAAGATAAATATTTGTATAATCAACTAACGATAAGAAGTATTCATAAGACACTTCTTTTCTAAACAACACAAAAAGGCATTCAAGCGAACCGTTTTCTACGATGAACACGGAAGGACCTTCGAAAACGAAACTCGTGCCACAGAGACGAGACTCGTTACGAGGTACTCATTGTTACAGCTGGGAACTGCGGGTAATTAGGAAGCCGCTCGTAAATAGTACGTACTGCTATTTGCTGGCAGTTGCGGTGAACGAAAGGAAAAGGATAGACGAGGAATAAAAAGTAACGGAGTGAAACCGATGTCCATTTAAATCCTATGAAGCTTCAACCAGAATTTGATGACTTCTTCAATGTTAACCAAAGTACGGAAATACTTATTTCGAGTAACATTGTTTACCCTGAACGATTGGTTCCCCCGCAAGGTGGAAAATAAATGTACGTGCACTCGGATGCAGTAGTTTGCACCTGGAAAACTAATCCCTCGGGTTAACGTCGACGGTATAATAGTGTTTGCCTTCCATTTAAGTTGTTTGCACCTCTGTTTGCATCGTCGCCTCTCTTTCGAAATGCAAGTCTCTCGGTAGTTCTCAACCTTCCTCGCGAACCGGTATCTTTGTCCTTCAAGGTTTCCTCTTTCCATTTCGGAGTGCTTCTTAGATATTCTTCTCGGATGTTACTCGATAACTATTCTACTACCTCGTCGGTGCTGTTATAGGCAAAGGTGTTAATTACTCGATTGAATTTCACTCTCCGGGTGATCAGAGTTTCAAAGCTGCAGGGAAGGACGTGGCATTTGCAATGATAATAAGTATCCTCTTCCTTGTTCTCGGTTCAACGCCATTTCTATCACGTAGGTGCAGCACATGACTTCGACGAACCAGTCTTCCTTCGTTTAATCGAGTCGGGCGAATCTACGACTCGCATTCTCTCGCGTACCATCCAGCCATTGGCAGCGGAGAAACACGCGGATAAGCATAAGCGATTCGCATTGAGCTTCTTTCACTCGATTGCCTTAAAAAGTAAGATCAACCACTTTCCCCGATGGATCTCGATCCGCGGGTTACCTGCTGCGAAACTGCCGGTGGGAACTTCGTTAGAAACGAACGGAAACTCGTAATTGGTACTTATACTTGGTAATAGGTGAATTGAATGCCAATTACACTCTTAACATCCCTCGAATTTACTTTCCGCGCGTTTAACCACTTAGCGTGATTCGTGCGTTTCGTTTTCGTTCCTTTCGTGGAAACGGTCGTCTTTGTTGAAATTTAAAATCGCACGATTTTCTTTTCAAGTTGAATCTCGTAGAATTGTAGGGGTATTTCAAGATACTCGATGTGAAAACGATCGATCATTGTTATTTTTATTCGTGTATTATGGGGGATTATAAACGCGCGCCATGTTATATGACGAGCAGCATTATCACCGATGGAACATCACGATTAATGGATACAACGAGTTTGCGGTATTTTCGACAATCAAGCATCGTCGATCGAGTACCGCAACATGCCAAATCGATCTGTCCAAACGAGGCATACGCTCGATGATTAAATGGCTGCACCCTGACCCGAGATACGAGTTCGGTTTTCGCGTACTCTCACTCCGGAAATGTGAGAGGCGTAACGTTTATGTTCCGTTTAACCCACCATTTCCATTTTCTATTTCTGCCGATCATAGTTGTTATAAATGCTTAAATACGTCCTACGTATATCCGGATCTAAATAGAATACCAACTGTTCCGTTTCAATCGCCACACATATACATAGTGGATGCTCGCTATTTTTATAGATAACGATAATAGCACGGATTATTGTAGAAGCGGGAAAAAATAGATAAGCTTGCTTGATTGATCCCTACGGAATTATTAACAGTCAAGTGGAATAATTTATCAAAATTATCCATTAATTATTTCAGTACTGAAATATTTGATTCCCGATGATCGATAATGATTATTGGATTAATAAATTTCCTTTAAAGAACCTCGGAGTTTCCGAGCCCCGATAATTATAGAACCATTATCGTCCTTCATTTAGAGGCTTCGATTCATCGGGAAGAAAGGATTCGATCTTCAAACAGATCGGCTAATTAGTACTAATTAATCGTCTTCTTCTATGATTCATTTTATCCACCATTTTCCGCTTTCAATTATGGAATCGTGGTTCGCGCAAGTCACTTCGTATTCGAAAGTCCAGGATTCTTTTTTCACGTCCGCCGGAAAGGGACAGTTTAGTTTTTAATGAATAATGCATAAGTCGTTTTCAAAATCAAAAAGTTGGTCCCTTCTCGTGGCCGATTTTTTTCCGCCTTCTCTTCGGAGCAGCCGTGTGAATACTTAAACGTGCACAGCTGCTGCTCGCCGCGTTTTAAAGTCCACCTTTTTCGAAGGGACACAACTCGACTATATTTTCTCCCTTTTGCCCTGCAATTTTTTCCTCAAACGAGGCTATTCTTCACGAAGTTTCTCCGCCGCCAGTTAACCGCCTCTGCGAAATTGTTTCGCCTGTTTTTTTTTCCCCCTCGGCGGTAAAGATTTATTTTGGATTTGCGAAAGGTACCGATTGATGGATTAAACTCGTCTGTCTGAGTTGATGAAGAAAAAAATAATAAAATAATTTTATAACGGAACTTGATAACTCTGGATATTAATAACATTCGAAAACTAACGTATGATTATCGACATTATCGTGTTTCTCAAAATATTATGGAAGAACTACCAGATACGATATACGATTAAATGTCAATTGAAATCATATCATTTTCGTGTATTCTAAAATTATGGTATTTATACCTAACAATTATTTCGAATACAATTGTAGATAATGGAACAGATAATCGCAGGACATTCTGTGATATTTCCAATGACATGTCAATTAAGGTAAAACCAGATGATTGGTAGATCGCATCACTGGCGTCATCGAAATTACTTCTGTATAATCAGCCAGTTACAATGCGGCTTTTATGACGAAATGATAGTAATATAAATCACTCGATATTCATCGCGTGGCGGGGTACAATCAGTCGAAAGCAACCCGATGAAAGCCAGTATTTATCCGGTAGCTCGGTTCGCGTCATCGTGGATGGTGTTGATGAAACCAGGAGAAAGTTTCCTCAAAATTAATCGATCGTATCAAAGTCGGTTCTCGCGTGTTTGATTAATTCCCGGCAACTGAGATGTTCATTCACGATTCTCATACTATAAAACTGAGATCATTTTCGTACAATTAAGATCAAGAGCGAAGAGGGGAGAGAGAAAGGTTTCCTTCGTTTCAGTAATCGAGGGAAAGTTTACGTGTGCAATCTTCCCACGCACTTGTTTCAATCTCATTTATTCCCAGCTCCAGCCCGCATTCAGAACGTGACTCGATCTTCCGGCTTCGCTGAACTTCCTGGAATACTTCTAACAGCTTTGAATGCTCGCTTCTTTTAGCACGACTTGGATCGCTGACCATTATCTATTCTTTACTATCACACAGTACTTCCTGGTATAATAGAGGTAACACTTGAGCAACAATGTACTTATATAACGCGGTTCCAATCTAACTATAATTTGCGTACAAAAGAAAAATATAAAATATTTATTTGGTAAAAGAAGAGTTCAAACCTCCATCTGAAGTAAGATACTCAAGATGCAACGTTAAAGAAAAGGGAGGCGAAGTCAAGAAAAAGAAATAATAAGAGAAAGGTGGAACGCAATTGCGGCAGCCTGAAAGAAATGATGGGGCCAGTATGGCCAACCAAGACTCTCCGAGGTGAGGGAAGAAAAGTGATCTTCTAAAAACTTATGCGAAATTAGATTTTAAATTCCGCCAGATCCACGCGCAACCAACCACCCGTCGTTCTCTTTTACCCTTAAAATTGGAGGGGAAAATAGTTGACTACGGTGAACCTCGAGGAGATGCAATTCGCCACAGCGTTATGGCGTCCCGACGCGTCGTGGAAACAAAGAGGAAAAGAAAGGGAATGAAAGAAAGAAATCAGGGAACAAATCGTCCGTGACATCTTGACTTTATCTCGAGGAGATCCTTCAAGCTCGGTGCGTTATCTTCGTTAGACTTGGAAAATGAAATTGGGAATTATTTTCCACGGGATTTTCCTATGAATGATAAGTAAAAGAATTATTCGGGCTTTTTAAAATCTTAAATATATTTGCATTCCTTTCCATAAGTTTTCGCATTTAAGTTTCCTGAATGTAGAATTTCGGGATGATAAATTGAATTGAATAGCTTGGAAAATTCGTTTGATTTTAGGAAACTATTAAAATATATTGTTGATAAATATTATAATAACGATATCTATATGATACTAATTAGGGACTTCATGAAGTTCTAATTACTGTACCACTTGTTTAAACGCCAGCTATTAAAAGGTGTAGAATCATTTGTTAAGTTCAATATTCTTCAATCTGTGGAAAAAATGCTTGAAATTCTTCCTTCTCCAAATAATATAAATATTATTGATATAAATATGAAATGCAAAAATCAGTGCAATGTAAATGCAAAGAAAGTAACGCAAGAGTGATAAAAGTGAGATAGAGAGGATTCACTAGTTTATGTAGAGTGAATAAAAAACCTTGAATTAAACTAAATTGAATTATCCTGGTTCGAACGGAACAGTTCTATGAACCGACCCGGTAAAAGAGAATATAGAAGATGAAAAAGTAAGCCATCGAAGCACTAAATTAGATAAAACTACCTCACATTGATGCCAACAACAAACTCCATTTCTAATACTATTAAATATAATAATGTACTTGAAAATGTCCTACGGATCTTAAATTGCTCTCAGGATCATAATTCGTCCTGTTTCAGCAGATGCGCAGGATCGCGATAGTTTATCCACGTGGGCATAATTCCAGGTGAACAAATGTATGGGAAGCGGATTCGTAATACGGAATAGAGTGGCACAGAGGGTGGCGTGGGCGGTAAATTATGCAAATCAGAGGGAAACGATTTCGTCGAGGACGGAGGGTTGTATCGGTGGGGTACCCGGCAATTACGAGCCGTTCGCACGTCAACGTTCACCAGGAAATCCACCGGTAATCGGCCGATTCCACGCACGGCCTGTTCCGAAAATCGAAAATTTCGTTTTTTGCCGTTGATCCGAGTTTTACGTTGCACCTCGCGCCTCCCCGGAACTTGTAGCCGGCCGATAATCTCGTTAAGCTGGATTCACGAAGCTCGGGGTTTCGCGAAATTGTGCGCGCGATTCGTGAGCACCAACGCGCCGTTACAAAACAAATTGGATTGGCCCGGTTTTCATCCACCGTCTAATTTCAAGCTTTGACTCCCTTTATTTTTCGAAATCTTCCCTGGATTTCATTGGAAACGTAGTTACTGATGTAATTATCCTTTGTAGAGTTTTTAGTACTTGCAGATTAACGATGCTTGAGATTGTTGGGTTACGAAGTTACTTGTCGAAAGAATGTTTGTAAATTACGTATTAAACGCAGAAAACAAACAGGAAGAAAGTGTGTTAGAACTTAATGTTTTTGGAAAATAGTTCGTATTAATCAGGTCATTTGACCGTCAGACTTACGTCCTCGAGTAGTGCGATCGTTTCGCGGATCTTATAATTATTCCAATATTTTACGATCTTCAAAAATCGTCAAAAAATGAAAGTCGCCAATTTTGCTCCTAAATGGCCCAAATCGATAGTAGATGATGTATAAACATACTCTAGGACGATTTTGGGTGAAAAGAAGTGGTTTAAAAATTTGGCATACTCTATACATTTCCGTGGGAATAACAATTGCATTTCTAATTTGCTCTGGAACAGAATATTACTTCATGAACTTCGCACAACACTTGATTTAATACCCGGGCATAGAACAGGTACGGAGAGCTTAAGGATATCAATAATTAAGTTGAATGGAAGCACATAATGCGAACCGTCCTAGGAAAGCCTTGAGCATGCATTTCTAATAGAAAGGATCGATGGAGATCGTTAGAAACAAACAAAAGAGCAGGACCCACCGCAGCCGGTTCAGCATTGCCAAGTCAAATGTTTACCAGCTGGGACCGAGGAAAACGGATCACGTCTACTTCCTATGAAACGTTATTATTCCACCTGGTCAGGTCCTGAAGCAACCTACTATTATTATACCTAATACTGACATTGCAGAATATCGTTTAATTCCCGCAGTAACGACCGATTCGACCCAATTAACTTGTTCCCAACTGACTAATTAATTATATCGGATTCGGCTACGTACATTCGATTAACGAAGAACCTCCGCATACCCTGCGCCGACTAGGAAACTATTCTTGCAGGTAATTATGTAATAACTATTGTTATATTACTGCTAACACTCTAATATGAATATCTTCGAATATTCTGCATAATATAATATAATATAATATCTGTTATATGATTTATAGTATCAATTTAATATATTCGTCACAGGAATGATAACTAATATAAAAGTAATGGAGAAATCTTGAATTAATAGCTCTTAATATTTTTATGACTTAAGCTTAATATACTACACGCGGTTGTTTAATTAACTTTTTGTTAGAACTTTAATTCAAATACTTTGGAGTTTTACATCCAGAACGATCAAATGATTATACGATTTCGCGGAAATTAATGTATTTGCGATAGAAATTTGTTCGATATTAATATTACTTGTGAATTATGAATGCTATGTTGATACCAATGAGATGAATATTAAAAGAATAAACTATACGAACTAAATACACCCGGACATTTATTTATTTCTTTAACGCGAAGATAAAACTAATAGAAGTGATAACAAATATAAATAAATATAAAACGAATTGATAGAAATTAATATGTTTGCCGTGGGAATTTTTAAAGGTATACACAAGTAGATCCTCATCAAATCAGAGAAGCCGGAGTACCGTACGTGAAGAAGGATAATGGGGTAAATGCAGTAGAAACGATTACGGAGGAAAAGTAAAATCGGGAAATTATGCCGTCAGACCGCGGTTATTTCCATGGCCCATAATATTGATATACCCACGTAGATTCATACCAGAATTCAAGTAAATTTATGCACTCTGCTTTTCGGTATTTTTATTGCGAATACCGAGCAACGAATAGCCGCATAAGTCAAGCATTATGAGTAATACACACGGGCAATAATCTGGCGTAAAGCAAAATGCAGTTCGGATAAAATAAATAATGTTCGCAGCACATTTAAAAGTATGAAGTATAGCATCGCCCAGCAAAGGATTTTTAATTCCAGACTTAGTACTCGCGTACTTCAAAATCTATTTAAACCGCTTCCTGGAACCCAAAACATTACTAGAACATATTTAGGCATCATATAACATCGATTTGGACCACTTAGAAGTAAAATGGGCGAGTTTGATTTTTGGCCCAGGAGCCACTTTTTAGAGAACTACCCCCCCTTCTCAACTTTTCGATTTTGGGAGGCCTCATTCGGAGGCTGAAAGGAATTTGTAATTACTCTCCACATGTATATGTTTAAATAATATTTAAACGTGTACCTTAATTATGACATAAAAATAATGTTGTCGTCTGTATTTTCTTAAATTCTCGGTCATTAATATTGGAATATTCGGTAATCAATTTATCAATTGATATGGTGGGGTTGGGTTTAAAGCCTAATGATGAATGAACTCATTAATTATTGAATAGTGTAATGATTTATACAAAATGAAAAATGAATGGAAATTTGGGAGGATATAATATATAACATCGAATTGTAATCATAGATTGATTTAAATTTAATTTATGGTTGAAAGGATAAATGTCTTTTATTCCAAAATTAAAATTCCTATTCCGAAGGAATTCATTCCGTTCGCGAAGAAAGTTTTCAGTATTTCAGTTCGGATGAGCGGAGTTTACATCTCCGGATTGTGCGGGTCAGTTGACTATGTTGTTGTTCCGCGGAGTCTCTTGACGAAGTTGTTTAGCGACATTCCTGACAAGGTCGTTTATCGAGGACTGTTGAAATTAAATCTCTAAGCGCCTCGGCGACCTTTCACCGCCGCTGCTTTGCATTTTTCGATCCGTATTCCCGGTTTTTGACGTCGACAGATTTTCGGGAATTTATTTGAAAGTCCATCTAAACTGGGAATCCTGTGTTTCGCAATACCATTTCTTCTTTCTTCATATCATTCCGGAACGGCATGTAAACATTCGATAATAGGACGCTCGGAAAGAGCAACCTTTCTTGCGATTTCTAAATTGACGTAATACGGCTGTCATTTTTATAAATGTGTTTTAATTCAGGATATGTTATCGAAACTGTATAAAAGTATTTATCGATGACGTTAATGTCCATATATTTCGCATGTAAAAATAAAATCTGCCGTTACCATATTAATTAAATAATTTAGAGAGTATCAGAATTCCGAGCACCCAACAATATTGTTGTTTTACAATTTTAATTCTGAACTACTATATTATATATCGATATAAAAATCAACTAATCAAAAAGATACTTTTAAATCTGAAATAATAATAAAAAGAAATAATGCATTTTCCTCAATTTAGATTAGGTGCACATTAATTATCGACCCTTTTAATTCGATTTGATTCGATAAGGTATTCCAAACGAAAGGATTCAAATAATTAATATTCAAATAATGTAATTACTAGTTAGAACCGCCTTACCTTGATAGATAAATTATTATCGAAAAATAAGCGGGTTCTCGTAACTCATATCTGGTCTGCGGTCGCGATATATGTTTATAATAAACCATTTTCTTGAATGACGCGGTGCATCATAAATTTCGTAATCTGGTAAGGTAAATATTTTCGAGTCTAAAGCGGTCTATGAAAAGAGGAACGATATCTAGCGTAATATCGATTGCAGGGCTGGGAGGGGGTGTAAGAAGAAAGTCACGTCTAGGTGGTAAAAGAAGCGAGCAAATAGAGAAAAATGAAGAGCGACGGAGGAAGTGAAGGAGGAAAAGAGGTAGGATTTTTGTGATATCCAAGGGCATGCCATGAATGCGAAAACCATGCTGGAGGGACATAAGTTATACGCGTGCATTATTTTCGCGACACCAGAACACCGAATCGCCGTTCCTTTTTTTTCTTCCTCCATCGCTTGGTTTCCCTCTTTTCCCTCGTTTTCCCTTTATTTTAAGCATATATTTCCGCGACGCCGTCGTTCTTCCGTGCAATTCTTTTGTTTATCGTGCTCCTCGGCGACACTGGAGACTCTGCTCCCCACCCCTCTCCAGCCCTATACATTTCTCTATCAACCCTCCTAACTATCCAAAAGTTTAGCCCCGCACCTCAAATACCGCGAATTTTTCACCCTTCGGCCAAAAATAAATCCCCTTTTTCCGCCGCAAAAATGTGCTTTCCGGAAACTTGGAATTGTTTTGGATATCTGTATTTATTTCTCTTTGGGATTTTATTCTTTTATGTGACATATAAATAGTCGTACTATGATCTCTAATTTCTATATAATATTTTTTCTTTAATTTGGATTTGTATAGGTGTAATTAATATTCTAATACATAATATAATATATAAAATATTACAATAGACTGCTAGAACTTAGCGGTCTTATTTTAATAAGTACATAAATCATGATGAAAAAATAAGCGGATTCTTTTAATTAATATCTCTTCCTGTGTACTCAATAATGGCCTTTTAAATTTCATTAAAAATCAGGAGCACAAATTAATTAAATCCTAAGCCCCTGAGAGAATATGGCGGCTGATTACGTGATTAGTTGCGGTGAATTAGCCAGGTGGAAATAAAGAATGCAGGGATTTTTCCGAGAAATAAGAGATAATGCAACGGGGCGGGGTTATTTTCCACGGTGATCTCGAACCGCCGCAGAAGAGATCTTCCGCCGGAATTTTGATACCGGATGGAAAGCCGTGTATGTAAATCTCATACGACTGCGACCGGGGAAACTTCCTACTTACTTGCAACAATGTGCATTCGCGAAATACAACCTGCACTTTACCCAGTATTTCGTTAGGATAATAAACATACCGCGGAAGAACCTAATGCGGGGATCTTCTGAACTTTACCCAGAAATGGAATTCTTTTCCTCTTCCTTTGTGGACGAAACAGAGAATTTGTAGGGAGTCGTGCACAACGATCTTTATTTCCTTTAATGCATCTCTATAAGAATTCCATGGATTTCTAATGCAGCATATACGAGAATAATAAACTATCATTGTTGATATTTAATAACTATAATGAATAAATAATAATTGTTAAAGTTGGATGTCTCTATTGAAAAACTGTTATCATCCAAATTTGATACTTCTATTTCAGACAGTAAAAATAATAAAATAATTGATAATTTAATTCATTCTAAGCATTATCTATTTAATAGAATCTTATACGGTATATAAGTTACAAGAATCCGCGTATTTTTTATCTTTATTTACCTATAAAAATTAAAATAA
The DNA here is from genome assembly GCA_910591585.2 of Nysson spinosus. NCBI lineage: Eukaryota > Metazoa > Arthropoda > Insecta > Hymenoptera > Crabronidae > Nysson > Nysson spinosus. The sequence goes on from OU342832.1 coordinate 10,649,403, forward strand.
GACGCTTCTAGCGAGCTATTATACCATAGTATTACTTTTATTGTATAGAATTAATTTTTATACTAATATCTTTTTCGAAACGCCGAGATGTAAAGATATATTTTGGTGGAAAAATATTATAATATTATTCCATGAGATTCACGTGAATAAAAATTGTTGCTGGCTACTGGGTATCCTTGAGCGAACGTATATCAACGAAATAAGAAATTTGAAATGGTAACAATATGTGTATATATTATATGCAGAATAAGGAATTAAATGGAGGATGGAAACTTCGGAGTTGTTGGCTCAAAGTTTCCGTGGAGGGGTTGATGATTTACATAACATCGCGAATATATAGAGGATAATCCACGATAACTTCTCCTTTAGTATGTTCTGCTTATCGCTGAGTAATAATATGATAAGACAGTTAGACGTCTCGCTTCACTGATGTTGATGAGAAAATAATTTCATTCGGCATTCCCGTGAAAGTGGAATCCGCAGGCCCTTTCCATCGTGAAATCAACGATTCCGATGCTCTCCTTTGTAATTCCTTACCGAATCGAATTAAAAGGATCGATAATTAATGCACGCCTAATCTAACTTTACGAAAATGCATCGAGGAAATCAAGGAGATTGTAATTTTACTGGCGGATGTAAGTACAGGAAGTCCGGAGTGCCCTTTGGGAATCGATGCAATTGATGCGATTGGATTTCTCCGCAATTAGTTAATGCATTGAAATTTCGTAGTTACCAACTGTAATTCCACGTCTGTATTTCGGAAATTGAATAATAAAGCAGCAACTATTTCGGTACTGCTAATATCCGGCGCGTCCTGAATATTATTCGCCAATATTTTTCCAAGAATATTATAATTGAGATCATAATTTTTAATGTAGATGCCGTTTTTTTAGATCTTGGAAAAATTAATTAAACCCATAGTGGAATAAACTATCAATGTTTTTAGTTTCCCGTTCATATTTATATAAGCAGGATATAAATATGTGTATTAGCATTGATAAATATATAATAATTTTATAGACTGCACTCAAGTGTCCAGTAATTAAGTGTTATATTAGTATAAATATATTAATATTATTAAGGATATTATAATGTTACAGGCTATATTTGAGTATCTATAATTAATTGCTAGATTAAGTTAACTCCAATTAATTAAATAGTATCAGGTATTACTAAGTGTAGCATTAAATATATTAGTTTTCCATCCTGCTATTTACGAAGTACTCTTAATAATATTCTCTAACGGAGTTAGTAAAAATGCAGGATATAATAAAAAGGAAGAAAAGGAGAATCTTAATCGATCGAACAATTTCTCACCGCAGTTCGTCGACAGGCGAAGTTCTCCCTTTCCTTTGCTCGCGCGAACCCTCGAAGGGATCTAAAAGGTTGCCAGAAAATGACCTCGTAAATCGTAACCACGAAAAGTCGGGTGGCCCATAATTTCTCTTCAGCCAGTAATTCCATGATCCACCATAATTCATAATCCACGATGCGCGGGAATATGGAGGCCAGTAGCGCGTAATATCATCCCTATTTTTCGTCTTTCTTTTCGTGTCCTTCTCATCAGCGTAGATTTTCACGGGGATACAATGCGAGCGGACGTGTAACCGTGAATACCAACCAGTTACAATCCATTACAATTTGGACCGTTAATTATCCCATCACACATTCCGCCGTGTAAATAAAACCCGACGAAAATAGAACTACAATTCGTAACATATCGAAAATCCAGTTATTGTACCGCGACAAAGTGGAAGTATCCAGCATCCAGATTTTAAACGATCCAATATTGTTACACGTTACTGCTTTAATCGGCACTCCCGTCTTGTTAAAACATCACCGTCGTATGCAGAACACGATCGACTGCTCGCATGAAATTCTCAAAATGTATTTTCCCCGGATATTTTTTGTCAACGAATTTTCATTAAACTATTTATAAACAAATCACCACGCCGAGAGGAATCGATTAAAAAGTTGCGAAATAAAAAAATATGGAATTAAAGGGACATAAATTGGCAAGGTACGTGACCGTACTTTGTGTGTGAAATTAATATTTGTTTCTTTAGTAAATTCGTATGTCTTTGTTATCATAATTAATAATAGCAAAGTCATTTTACGCTAATTTATTTTACTATATAGTCAGATTAACAAATATTGTTTGGAATCTATATATTAATAGAAACAACTCATGGAGGATATAATCAGCGAACGTTCACATCTATCATTAGAAATATATGAAACAGATTTTGAAACACATTTTCATTTCAATAATTCCAAGTAATAATGTCGAATGTAAAAAGTTCTGTTCTTTGTTCAAATATTTAATAGGAATTAATCTACAATGTATTCTCCACCATTATTTAACGATCACGTAAAAGAATAATTACGAGATACGTATTCAATATGTAATGAAATCCGCGTGAGTTTATGCACCAAGCCAAAATATATATTAATAAAATCATAATAATTAATGGATAAGAGAAATATAATATAATTTGAAATATAATAGATTATTCTATAGACACTATTAGAAACATTTGAAACGAATGATTTTTATTTCAATATTTCCACGTGAAATGTTGAATTTATTCCGACTATGGTAGTCGAGGAAGAAGAGGACTTGAATAATGATTCTGGCTCGTCGAAATGGACAGGTTTAGGGATAGCTCGCATAGTTTCACCAGCCAATTCGGGTAACCAAAAGCAGGTTGTTCTCTCGCCGCAGGTTCATCAACCAGCTCCACTCACCCCGAAATCCTTCTCGTTTCAACCCCTTCGTTAATTAGTCATCTACCCGCACACGAGAAACACGCGTGTCCCTTTCCATTCACTTTTTCCCCACAATACATCTCTTTCTCCTATCGGCAACATTTCCCCCTCCGAACAATCCGTTGCACTTGTATTCCTCTTGACTTTTTTTTCATCCCCTTTGTGTTTACGTTGCCAGAACTTCTTCCGTTTCATCCGCCACTCGTATTAACTCCTTTAAATCATCCTTCGACCCGTTCGACACTTCCGAATGAAGCTGCACTTCCGAACTTTCCGATAGAGGAGAAGTTTAATCGTAGAATGCCAGAAATCTTAGTCAACTTAGCCCCTCTTTAACGCCTGTTTAACACCTCGGAATCTTCGCGATAATTTCTGGAATTTTATGGAGACTGAGATTTCGTGAAAGGAATCCGATGCTTGAATTTTTATGCTCGCTATATTAATTCTAAATGTGCCTTCTATTCATTAAATATACGGGGTGCGCCATATGAAATAAACCACCTAATTATCTCCTTTAATCTCGATAATACGGAAAATATTTTTCGCGTTATACAAATTCTTTGCGTTGTGATTCTGTTTACAGACATTTCTAGATATTTTACGCGGAAACAAGGATTCTTGTCGAATTAGGTGGCCTATTTTACCTACTTCTATTAGGCTCACCTTACTTTCAAAATCGACATAATTACAATTACAATTTTTTAGAATTTTATACACTTCGCCGTGTCACGTGCCAATTGAAAGGGCACAGTTTCCAGGCCTGTATGACCCTTTTGTTTTTAATTCTATAAAGTAGGGAGTGTATAATGAGACATTGTTTCCCAAGTACCTCGTTACACGGAATATGACGAGGCTCGAGAATTTGTTCGCGTGGTAATGAATATGAAAAGAATACTAGGACGAGGATCGATTATTGTAAGATGCGAAACAGGGAATAATGTCTCTTTATTTGGTGCGCACGGAAAGAGATAGACAGGTTTTCATTTGCGGAGAATAAAGGGAGTAATTGACTGTGTGCGAGAAATACAACGCCAGGAAAGAGTGAAGGAAAGCGGGTGAATGTACGAATACCAAAATGCGAAATATTAAAAAATGCCCCGGGCTGCAAACCTCGGAACATAAAGACGTGAAACGAGACAAAAATGTAGATTGTTTGTAACTCTGACGGAGCTGCATAACCCAGATATGTTTCGTGCATTTACGCATCCTTCGTGCGCCATTGGAATAAACAAACAAATACGAACTCTTACGAGTAACAGTACTTTACGGCTGTTCCATTGGATTGTTTATTACTGCGCAATTTTTGTAGTGCGCGGAAACTGATAACGACGAACACGTTATACAAGTATTTCGCTAGTTCACTTTTTAAATTGCAATAAGAAATCTCTCTCTCTCTCTCTCTCTCTCTTTATTCTTCGTCCCAAGGATTATGTTACGCATAGAAAATTTATTATAATGTAATATGCAATATAGATTTAAAATAGAATAATACTCAGTGTAATTCTGATTTAGATTGAAATAAGTTGGAACTTCATGTTATCCAAATGAAAAGATTAAAAAGTGCTTACTCGGAACTTCTCATAACATAAAGTCCGAAATTATTTTAAGTGGAATAGGTACGTATATTACATACATATAATAATTTCGGATTTGATATTATCCGAAAGAAAAGGTCCAAAGTGCTTACTCGGAATTTCTCCACCGCGATACTCATCCTAGATCAAGTAACATTTATATTCGGTGGACTTGGCGAAATTCCGTAATTCTATTGGCCCGTTGCAACCCCGTGTGTGACCCCGTGTAGCCAGTATCGTAATCAGCAGGGGATTATGCCACAGGATTATAGCGCGAATCATCCAGAATTTCAATGAAATAATTACTGGTTGACCGATGTAAATTGAAATAGTCACGCGCCGCTACGAATGCCGTTTACGTCCGAGCGGTGACGTAAAGGGAAAATTAATTAAACCTGGTGGATCGGCGGATGAATCGACTTGTTTCCATCGGAATGGACGTGGCGTTTGAATTTTGAGAGTGATCGATTTTCGGGAATTAATGGTAGCGCGTTACAAAACCGGCGAAAGATCGATGCCTTCGATAAATTCTTGATGGAACTTGAGTGGATTGGTTTTTGACGACACCGCGCGTTTACGCGACGCATCGTAAACTATGATTGGTTTTTTCGCCGAATTTATTTACCGCGTGACGTTTCAATCAGAATCGACAGATAAATGTGTCAGGGATAAATGGGAATTTACACTTTGTACTGACCCTCCTGTAATAATCTATATATTTGTATATCTGTATGACCTGTATGATCTACATATCTGTATATATATATACGCTACCGGCCATTAGTTTAAGGTCACTTACTATCGTTAAGCAAATCATTAAATATCTTGTCTATAAAATGGAATAGGACACTTTTCATTGGGTATATCTGTAGGTTGATGTATGTTGATATTATAAGATAGCAGAGTTGTATAAATTTCGTATATTTTATTCTATATTAATTATTCATTTCGCTTTATACGCGATTCGTCGAAGTATCCCCCTTTCTTCATTATTGCTATTTTACATATTTTTGACATACCCCAACAAGTTTGTGTAATGTTCCTTGCTGCAAATCATCAGTTTTTTTCAGTGCGTTTAAGTAATAACTTTGTTACTACTTTCGCCTAAGTTAGCTTCGCTAGATTCCCGATTAACTATTATAGTTTCGCATTGTAGAATTTTCTTTTAAATCCACAATTTGATTAATATAATTAATTAAGAAATACGCGCAGTCTTTAGTCTCAAATGTTTAAAGTGAGGATATACCGGTATCTTATACAAATTCTATTTGAAATAATTTCGAATTTTACGTTATCCAAAGATATCGTAGATTTATATAAAGGATTAGTAGCGAGTGTAAGAAGTACTCGAGTATTTTATTCTAGCGCGTGGAATATCAGGAAATATCCATAGACATAACCATACGTCTTTGTTCGACAGGGTTTTATAGTGTCACTAAATTTTCGCCGATAAAATCCGCGAAATTTACCGCTCACACTGAACTAAACCACCTGCCACACTCTTAGTCCATGTAAAAGTGGCCCGGACCAATAGAGAAACCTCGGACATTTAAATCGATAAAAACTCCAAAGAAGTATCTGGGTGCCCGGAGAAGGCGATAAAGAGTTAAACAATGTTACACTTCGATATAACATGCTTTTAAGTTGATAGTTTTATAACAATATTAAATATCATCCATATACTGCGCATTATACAGAGGGGGCAAAAAAAAGGATACTAAATAAATATATTAAATTACACGTACTCATTACACTTAAAGTAAATTAAATATGTACCACTTTCAATATATATTTAGAATTATGATTCAGACTGATGCTAAGTTATAATTAATAATAAACGACGAAATCACTATTTTCGAAAATTTATATCCTAGTATATGAAGTATAATGGAAATTCCAATTTGACTTAATGAAGATTTAAAGAAGATTTTGAGAGGACGTATGTTTCGGATTCGTGAAGTGGTAATTATGGCCGGGGGTTGCGACGCATCACGATTATGTTCCCCCCTCATAATATTGATCTACCTGCATATTGTGATCGTGACATATTGGATCGACGAGAAGCTCGTCTTGGTACACCGTGATTAAGAAATATCGATTACGATCTCGTGCAAATTTGCTCGTGATTTGCTAGCAGATTTGCGGTGTTTCCGCGCAACCGCAACGTGGAAACGCCTGTATGCTAATTGTTCTCAAATATATTTCGGTCAGTGCATACGTGTGATTAGTGGTATCAACGCAGCTCGGATAATCCATAATTCCATAAATCTCCGTACACGTGCATTCGAAGACAATGATGAACACAAACCGCGCTGTTTATTGTTTAATCGTAATGAAATTCGGTTTTCTGAATTCATCAATTTCGTTTTATTACACGTCACATCCCGCGCTTCCACGAATACCGCATATTATCGAATGTTTATTTTACAGATACGTATCGCCGAATGCTTTTAATTCACTCGCGACCCTCACTGTTTTGCATTTATGTAAATACCTCCTTTTTATTATCAACGTTCTCCTCACTCTGAATTTTTAAACCACCCTTTTCATTTAATTCGCAGCATGCAAGGTAAATGTGAATTTATTTACAATTACCATTATCGTTCTCCACTAGAAATTTTCTAAATAAATTGGTGATAGAATTCCCGAAATATGTTCGCTTGCTTGCGATACAATGAATATCAGTTTATAGATACAAATACTATACCGGATAAAAGGATTCAATATGCATCGATGTATTGATTTATAAAAATTATTGGAGTACTAATTTGTAATGAATTAAGAACATTGGGATTATTAATTAAAATCAATCGGATTGGATATAAATTAGACATTTTTTGCAGCCGGGGTCAAATTAAATTGATTATCCACGAGCAATTGGAGACAGTCGAGGATTGATTAATTAATTGTGCAATTATTATTCGGAGCGGATGCAGTTACTCATTTACGTCAGGGCTCATAGAAAATGTCAGAAGAATATAAACGATTGGCTGGACGGCTGAAATTATTCTCTTCCATTTGCATTATTTCAATCGTAGCTGTGACCTCGCGTTCAATTGACACGCACTCGATATCACGCTTAATCGAGAGGGCCACTTTTGTTTGGATTATCTGGAGGAATCATGAGTGCTATCGAAACCTCATATTATTTTACGTTTCCTCTTCTATTCAACGCCGCACCATGAAATACTCACCGAATAATATCCCCGCAGAATTTCATGCGCCATTCGCTTTTCCAGTAATTACGGATAAAAAATTATTTTCGCAAAACTGTAGTTTGAAATTCGTGACGTTGAGAGAAGAATAGTTATGTCGCTCCGTAATAATAATTCTCATGTTTTATTATCCGATTTCGATTTTAATATTATAAGTTTGTATTAAAATCATCTGATATTTAAATTTTAATATTTGATTCTAATATGATAGGAGAATATATAATCGACGCTAATTTAATTCTAATTTAATCTACTTCTATTTCAACCCCGATGATATTATTATATTATTGTAATATATAATATTACAAATATCGATGAAAATTAAAAAGATATAATCATGAAACTACTCCGAGGCTAATTAAACAGTGCAATAAAATAATGCAATACCATAGAATAAATAAGGAATTACTTTGTTATAATATTGGACCTACAACCGCAAAGTTTGAACTCGATATAAACGCAACATTAAAAAATCTTGATGAAAATGGTAGATTAAAAAAATAGCATAAATATAATTATCTCTGTCGCTTATACAAGATCACGTGAACGCGGGGGCGGGGTAGTATCCCGGGAACGAATTTGATGCGGAAAAAGTTGTCTGCCCGCCACGAGGCAACGTAATAATAAACCATCGACTGCAACTTTCATACGATTTTTCAACTCACGTAAAAACTGTGAAAAACGCCGGGACGTTGGACGCCCGTATTAATTACTTTTGCATAGTAAAGAGATGCATAAGCTGGATGAAGCACGATCGCCAAAGGCGTGTACTTCGAAATGATCCCAAAGCTTTATCCATTGGAAGGAAAAAAGTGACCGAAATTATGGAAAATCTCATACGGGACTGAGTTCCTGATTCATTCACTATTTTATGTCTTGCGAATCGTCGGGTTCATATTCCCTATGAGATTTAAGGGATAAAATGATATGATAATGAAAAATAATGATATAATGTTGCTTATTTTGATTTGAAGCGTAATAATTAAAGATTTCGATTTTGAATTCTGATTAAATTTTTACTTATTAATTTCCACAATTATTAATTACTTAATTAACGCACTGATGTTAATAATGCGAGATTCAAGGTGTGAAATTATTTCAGCAATTTGGATTTTGAATATTAGAATATAAATCTTAGGATTTTTAATTTTTATTAAATTTCGCTGCTAGTTTCTTACTGTTTATTTATGAATTACTTAATAAACTTATCGGTGTTAATACACAATGAAATTCGAATTAATAATGCATAGATAATGTTTATTACTATTTTCAATAGTTCTATATGGAATTCTTTATCAAACTAGGAAATGGTGAGAATATTCCGAAAGAATGATATGTTTAAATAAATTGATAAGTGTCCCGCATAAAAATGTATTAGGACCAAAAAATGGGAACTCCAAATAAACCACTGGCGCGCTTTATTATAGCATCTACTACTTCAACTAGCAGTTACAATTAAGCGCAGAAATTAAAACTAATAATAGCAGGAATATAACAATAGCACTTCCAGCGTGAATTAAAGCCAGAAGAAAGATATAATTCATTACGGCAATTTACATCGTTAAACCTGAATCACATCGAACGCGGGTACTCGTCTTGTGCTCTCCGTTGTTATAAACTCGTAAAACAAATTCCAGTCATGGAAATAAAATTACCTGTAATTATGTGTGTAACTTTTCAAATTACACGGAAGTCCGGGGAGAACTAGTAACAACCGATGCTCGTTTGTCACTTGCGTTTCGCAATATGCGAAACACCGCCGCGCTTGGAAGGCAAGCTGACGTTAGCAGCTCACCAAATGTAAATGTAATTGGCAAACTCTTTGATGCCAACTGGAATAAAACCGATACGAGATTTCATAATTTCGTTCGATGTACCTCGCAATTCACTCGATGAATTCGCATTTTAAAGTTATCCCACGATAAATATTTACATATCGGTCCCCCCGGGTTTCCCACCGTGGATGGAATATATTCACGTAATATTCGTGGTCATTGAAAAATCGCCGACCGTAAATTACACGCGTTCCGTTCGCGCGACAATACGCGGGAGAATATTTTCTACGGTGGGCAAAATAATCGCATAAATTTGCGACGCCGAATTGCGTTCTTTCCGGTCTCATTCATCTGCGTTGTTTATCCCTAACTCTTTCCCTTACATTGGTTCCGTTGTAACGCGAGGTAAATCCACGTTTACAGCATCGTCAGACGCATCAGACACCGTCGAATTTATGTCGGGACACGGATGTTTCCCTCGCAAAACGCAACCCCTCGATCCTGGCATCTCGAAAGTCTCCGAACAAATCCCCATTCGTTTCAAACACTCGAAACAAAGGCGAGGGTGGAGAAACCCCTCAAAGTTTCCGCCGGCCTTTTGCACCCCAGCCGACATGTGAACAACCATGGTTTTCCCCGCGCGAATACTCATCAACTCTTAATTTCGCGAAACGCAATTTCGTCTTGCAATATGCTCTGCCGCTGGTGGTTGACCGTCCGCGAGGATGACTTTTGAGTTTGCGGTAATACGTGCTTTTTTCTAGTATCTCATTAACACTAGAACTACCGAACATATACTCGGTTACACTTACAGATTTATTTATATCTAAAGTATGGCACTGGTATGCAATTAATTAATGGATTTAATTATGTGAGTTATGTATATAAAATAAAGGTACATAAAATCTTGAACAACGCGTCGTTGTACTTATATTCGAATAATTTCAGTAAAAGTTGCGTACCAGTCATTTTGTTTCCTTTTTAATTGTATCGTCATCATCTTTCAGATAGTTGTATTTTATTGAGTTTCGAATTGCGAAGAAATTAAGTATAATGTTTGCATAGTGATTTGAGTATTAATTCATTAGATATCTGTGATATCTAATATTAATATATTTCATATAAAATTAAATGTTATGTTATATAATTTTGTAAGCTTAATAGCTCATATTGATATTAGATATATTTCATATTGATCTCGCTGCATAAAAAGATGTTAGGATTATAAAATTATGTGATATAATGTTTATGAAATATGTTGGTATTAAGTATTATAAGTACTTAATACATTTAATATAATACTAATATGTATTTCAAATTATATTAAATATATTTAAATTACTATTTAAAATCGATTTAATTAATAACTGGAACGCTTTCTAATTTTTATGTCATACAATTTTGAAAACTTAATGGCTTTTTTTATACAAATTCGGTTTTAAAAGCTGCATTCATTAAAGCGTAAACTTTCATTAAAACTTTCATTGAAATTTGGTTTATAACACATTTTCCAATATAAACACAGTACTTTGTAGACTTAATTCATAAATATAAATAGAATGCCGTCGCCGCGGAATAATAATACTTCATTAACAACGTCACCCATGATGGACGTTCTTCAAAAATACATTCGACTCTCACTCAAACGCTTTCATAGGAATTCATTATTACGCGTTAGTTATGCGAATTCGAAAAAATTGCAATATATACCGGGAGCAAAATTTACGACGGAATCGTATTCGACACCAAAAGCCGATCACGCGGCGTTAAGAAATGTGAAAGTTTATTAACATGCTCGTTTATTATTTCAAGAATTCCCAATTTTTTATCGGGATTCCAATACGCTCGCGTGAAATATAGTACACAATATTATCGTATTATGTTAATTCTGTTTCCTCCAATGGCAATCGGAACTTACATCTCGATGCGCCGTGTGATAAATGCAGAGAACCGATCGTATTTTATCACGATTTTTGCCGGCGAAATTTATCATCACCCAACGAGAACCAGTTAAAATCATGCCGGATTTTAACTGGCCGACGAATTTACGGCTACGATTGAAATCACATTATGCCGGAATTTCGATATGTTTTTCTCGCGCCAGGATTACGCAGTCGCATTCTTTTCGACTGGGAATCGGGTGTTTATCTTCCTAGTTAAATCTCCTATCGAATTTCGATGCTAATGCACCGCCTAACTTTCATCGACTTGACTTACGATCTTCGTAACAAGGATCATCATGGTTTTAATGAATTCCGAAGTTATTACGGTACACAGTCGGTTCCGGAAAGTTTTAAACTTTGACCTCCAATAAGTCCCACTACGTTTATGTTTACATTAAACCTTTTCAAATCTCGATGTAACGTTTAATATCAAAGTTCTGTCGCATAATTTGAATGGAAAAATAATATTGACGCTAATTTAATATGAAATGATAATATTAAATTTAATAGGATAATGAAAAGTTTAATAATCCAGCCTCGTAATTTGGAGCCTAAGGGAAGATGGTATTTACAAATTTCCGAAGGCACTAAGATTTTTTGCATAAAGATAGAATTGATAAAGTTTTGATTGATAACGCTTATGAATACGAATTATATATTTTATGAAATAGAAACTAGTGTCTAACAAAAGTAAATGAAAAACAAGGGCTTATATAATAAGACTAATGAAATTAATTGAACTAAAAGCTATAATAATTAAAACATGGGTATACACATAAATTTCTCTCATTCTAGATTCATAATAAATCTTCGAGAAAAAATATGATTATTCAAATTTGATACTTATGAATATGAAGTGCCACTAATTAAAATAATTAATCAAATACCTAATGATATCGAGAATGTACTATGGAGGTATAGAACTTTCTTTCACCCGATAAAAGCAAAAAATGTTCTAGAAAAAAAGATTACGTTTTTAAAAAATCGAGAAATATTATCCTCGATTAAGCTCGAAGCAATATCACATAATGCAGATAAAAGACTTGTACAATTTTAATTCCATATCAGGTTTCTGTGTCGCATCGTTATCCGCGCTGCATCTTTATCGTTATAAATATTTGGTTAATCTGCCGTCGGTTTTCGTTCGATTTTTGGGATTCTACGATGATCCGTGTAACTACGTGGGTGCATCGACGAGTGCATTTCGGTGTGAGGTCAGGTGCAGCTTTCGCGCGGGATTAAGCTCGAAATCGTTCGAATCCGATCTCGTGTGTGAATTGCGACTGTCTATCTTCGCTACGTGTTTCTCGTTTTATCTTTCGCTTCGTGTTACACAACGACACTCGGAAATTTATTTGCATATATTCGGATGCGTTAGTCTATTATTGTATACAATTTCGCCGAAACAAACCATCGAAATTACTCGAATAATAATTAATATGTAAAGTACGCAAAATAATGTTCTGGGATGAATTACTGTCTTAGAATAATTCTGGTTGTCCAATCCATAAGAATATATGAGGAAACTATTCTTAAATTATATCGATATTAATTCAATTTCTTAATTGAATTGATACAGAACGTTTTTAATATGAAAATGGCAAGAAATCAGGAATTAAAGATAAATATTTCTCGACATTATTTAGAACGAAAACAAATGTTGACGATAAGTTGAATCATAATATTTTAATCGGACCTAAATTACAAGAAATAAATTGCAATATTAAAACTCCATGAAGTTGGAAGCGAATGCTAACTCTCGTTGGCCGGATTAGTAGGAAAAATGATTTCTATGAATCGGACATAATTAAGGATTTATTTAGATGAGTTTTCCATCCTTTCGGCCAGATTACACTTAGTTAGTCTCTTCATTTATGAATACACCAGATTTCTACGGCAGATTCTATTCAGAGTGTCGTTAATCAGATATTCCCCGGATTACACGTGTCCGCAAAGCTTCATTCGCGCATATGCTACCACGGATCCATGCGAAAGTGTACATATGTCATACGCGTACCACGTATGAATTTCTCGTTGCATTCCACACGTTAAATACACGTTTCATGTCTCCGCATTGTGATTTTGTAACGAATAAATTATCGCGCACAAATTGTCCGCCATATCTGGATGCATCATGGCTGCAACTACAAAATAACTCGATCCGTTTCTATATTATGCGAAGTAACTTATCAATCATTTTTGCAAAGTGTAAGTAATTATTAATATTTAATGCGCGATCTATGGTAGTCGAATTAAATAGTGATTTACTATACGCATCAAAATCTGCTATTTCTATCATTTTTGTTAAGTATTGGAAAATAATTAATCATAATATAGATGCTAAGCAATCCAATATTTCTGTATTAAATTATGGAACATTCAGTTCAAAATTAATTAAATAAATACAATTCTCAGAATTCATTTCTCATCTTACTTACAGTTTAATATGATTAAAATAATAGTTATTTTAATAGCACGAAGATGATATCAGGTTTTTATTTTACGCGATAAATTTGTTCTCCTGAATTGGTACAATTATTTTTTATTGTGGCATTTCGCAATAGCAGTAAACTTAGGTTTAGGAGGATATGCGTTTATCATGACACATTTCTGGAGATAAAGCGAACTCGAGAATTCGATAGAATCGGTGGTCCATTCGCGTTATCCACTTTAACGGTAGGACTAAAACCCAAATTGAAGTTTCGAATTAAACCGGCCGGATGATCCGCCTCGACTGGCTAACTCACTCTAAGGCTCGTTTGCAATTTCGTTTCCCAGCAAATATGTCCCCGTTCAACCCCCGTAACCGGTTTAATCTCAAATTATGGCCCCTCGAATTAATTCACCGAACCTCTTCTCACTTCGCCCGAACGAGTGAAAGGATCAAGGAAAAGACAGGATCATCCTCGTACGCAATAAATTCACCGTCCTTTACCTTTCTTGGAAACGAATTTGTTAACGAATTTTTTCTATCCCTTTATATTTTTTTAATATTCAAATATTATACCAATTTAATAGTAAATTAACAAAATGTGTGACACAAATAATGAAGCTGAATCTGTTTCGTATCAAAAGGAAATATATTTCGATATAAGTATTATTTAAATATAGGACAAAGAATACTTAATATACAAGCAATAAAAATAAGCGGGCAGACAATTTCCTCGGAAACGGAACAACAATGTCTCCGGTCGATAATCTCATCAGCATGATGCCAAACTGTGACAATCTCATTTCCCCATAGAAGGAAGTGGAAAAGTGCAGCGGTACGAAGCGGATGTTGATGCATTCCCCACACGTTTCCCGAGTTTATCTGGAGAAAGAGAGGTTGACATATTGGGATCATTCCGGGCGTCTAGTCACTTTTATGTACCCTCCGTGTCAGTTTACTGCACCAAAATGATCGTCCTCCTTTTTCATCCTCCATCTTTTAGTTTCTTTTTGCTCCCCTTCGCGTCTCCAACCGGATCCAGTTAGAACGTCGACCTTTCTCTTTAACTTGCAAGAGTATCTTTAACTCTTCTCTTTAACACCGCGCATGAACCGCACCAAGCAAAACCGAACTCCATTTCGTTTTTATTTTCCACCGGTCATAAAATATGATTTTTAACGAGGAAAAATATTTCGCTTCAGTTAAATGATAAAAATACACACCTTTGCGCATATCCAATACAATGTTTATGAAACAGTTGATATTAATTATAAAAAAAGGGCGCGTACCATTTGTACAATTGTAAATATTATGACAAAGATAACAGTGGTACGTGTGACGATTAAAATACACCGCAAAAACGGCGGGTTTGATAAAACGTGGAAATGGCAAACTAGTAAATCTCGATTATACCTTCGCCAGAAACGTAACCTCAGCCGAATAAATTTATGCGTATGGCGTAGAGAATAATCAGGAAATATTCAGCCACGCACTGTGCCGATAATCGGCGAGCCAATATTTAACGATTAAGCGAAACAACGGGTTACGTATGGTGTTTACTCGATATGGGAAATCTACGCGCTCGACGAAAGGCGATTGATTCTTGGAAGATTTAATTATTTAATTATTCTAACAGAAAACACTCGGCATAAAATATTAAATATGTAATTATATCAGAATAAAACATGCATAAAATATATTCTACATAGAATCGACATATTGGTCTTTTTAACACAAGGATTACTAAAGCAGACAAAATTACGGGTCCGCAATATTTAATAAAAATATTGAAATATATAACATTCCATTTTGTGGGATTTTCGGCGGCTCATGTTACGTAATAAATATAATTAAATCGATTAATTTATTTTTCCTATCCATCCTTACTTTTAAGGACACGTACGATAGGTGTGGAAATATGGCTGAGTATCTTGTCGATGGTTCTAGTGTTAATTGTCTTTATTTCAATTGGTTATTGTACTATTGTCCTATATTAATGTTTCTAACGAAGATGTGATTAATGTTCTATTTCTATTGACAGATTTTTATATAAGCATTAATTTGTGAATAAGTATACGAATCAATGATTAAACTTGAAATGTTTATGGTAGAATTGATTCTAATTGTTGATATTTTACTTTCAGGTGTCGAATGAAACAATGGAGAACAGATCTGCCACCGACATCTGTTATCATTACTTTTCATAACGAGGCTCGATCAACTCTACTTAGGACGGTCGTAAGGTACCATTAAATTAAACACTATTATTTTGATTATTACTAATATTACACTATTACTTTTGCTGGGTAATAGAGATACTTTTTATGAATACGGAATTACGAAGATATCCAAAAGATAGGAAAATATTATAAGTAAAAACGGCCAATACATTATTGCATACAAAAAATTCAAACAATATATAATACAAACTTGAGTAAAAATCACTTTTTATTTATATATTAAAAGCAGTACGAACTTTTTGGTCAATCCAATATTATTACTCACTTGATGTATCTTCGATTAAATCCCAAACATTTATAAAATATATAAAGACCCTGATAACTCAATACTCTCGAAATACGTGTAACTATTGGAATCGGTTTTACATTCACAGTATTCAAGGTAGTTTGCAATAACTTGTATTGCAATGAAGAAAGACCATTATTATCCAATTATTCGCAGCACGAAGTCTATTCGTAGCAGCGAAACGGTCGAAGTGTAATTGCAAACATAAAATTCGTAACGCGATTAATATTTCCTCCTCGTTCGGAGGCTGGAAGGAGCAATTGCGAGAAGATAAATTCCCACGCGTACCGGCGAACGTGCACCCAACTGCAGTCCCCCGATGCATCTTCGACGATGCAGCTAAAACGCGAGGAAATTTTCGATGCAGTATACCAGAGGAAGACAATGACTGTTGGAATTCTTTAATTCCCCTGCAATTTGTCTACTTTCTTCGAGAAGTTATTCGTTTCTCACATATACAAATCCTTCCGAAATATTAAGTTCAAAAGACAAATGCAAACATTTATTAATATTAAAGCCCAACTTCGAAAATTCTAAACTATAAATTCCAACATAGAATTTTGGTATATATCGAAACTAGAGTTCAATCTTAAATTTGTATACTTTTCGTATAGAAATAATATGCGTTGATATTAATTATAAGAATAGTACGGTAATAGGGAAATTAATTCTCTTTCATCTTCGACCTTCATCGAAGTAATGCAGACATAACATTTAATAAAGCGCGGAATTTCGTCGATAAAATGAACGATCATGATCGTAAATTGTTAAGCTTATTAATTAAAACATTTTTCGTGGCGAAAAGTCACCGTGAAACAAGATTACGAACCACCTTCCCCCCAATGGAAGGGGCTGAATTTCCCAACGGGAAGTTACTAAGTTTTCGTCGAGCCGGAAGGAAGGCCGAAGGGAAAACCAGGAAATTTATTTAAGGAAGGATCGCGTTAGGGAAATATATTGGCGCGATTACGCTAGTCGATGAAATTAAAGAGACCTTTTAATTATTCGAACGAAAGTTTTCCTGGCACGATCAGGGTGATCTTCAACGATATCTCGCATTACAAATGCCTTATTAAAAGATTTGTGTACAAAATATGATAAAAAGGAGTCTATTTTTCGATTTGTTTCAGCGTGTTGAATAGAAGCCCCGAGCACCTAATCAAAGAAATTATTCTGGTCGATGACTTCAGTGATCATCGTAAGTATCGAATGATAATATTATATCGATATTATATCAATATTAAATAAATTCCTGCATTGATTTTATACGGAATATTTTTAATGTTAAAATGGCAAGAAATCTAGAATTAATATAAACATTTTCAAGTACTATTTATAATCGGGATAAAAGTAGATACATATTATTGATTACTTATTATTATTTAATTATAAAATAGTTATTAATTACAAATAATTATACTTAGTTGTATAAAAATAATAATATTCGGCTAAAGTATTAGCTAAGGTATAGTAATTATACCTTTCATCTCATTATTATAAATCATAAATTCCGGTAATGTTTTCAAGTTCAAGGAGACAAAAATATTTGATTTTAGCCGAAGACGGCGAAGAACTAGCAAGAATACACAAAGTAAGAGTGATAAGGAACGAAAAGAGAGAAGGTCTGATGAGATCCAGAGTACGCGGTGCGGATGCAGCCACCGCGAATGTACTAACATTTTTAGACTCGCATTGCGAGTGCAATGCGGATTGGTTGGAACCACTTTTGGAAAGGGTTGCCGAGGATCCTACGAGAGTAGTGTGTCCAGTGATAGACGTGATAAGCATGGATACCTTCCAATATATTGGTAAGTTTTTATCTTCATTTCAATATAATCTGGCTATATCCGCTCACCAATTAATTGCTAGTTAATTATATATCATTTCGTCCAAATATGGTTAAAATTCCCCAGTCGCCAATTTTACTCCTAAATGGCCCAAATCGATGGTAGATGATGTATAAACATATTCTAGGATGATTTTGGGTCGGAAGAAGCGGTTTAAAAATTTGTTTGGCCAAAAATGGGTCGACCCAAAATCGCAAAAATGTGAAGGGGTATACCTTCAAAAATTGTCAAAATTTCAAAGTCGCCAATTTTGCTCCTAAATGCCCTAAATCGATGGTAGATGATGTATAAACATATTCTAGGACGATTTTGGGTCGGAAGAAGCGGTTTAAAAATAGTTTTGGCCAAAAAATGGGTCGATCCGAAATCGCAAAAATGTGAAGGGGTATACCTTCAAAAATTGTCAAAAAATGAAAGTCGCCAATTTTGCTCCTAAATGCCCTAAATCGATGGTATATGATGTATAAACATATTCTAGGATGATTTTGGGTCGAAAGAAGCGGTTTAAAAATTTGTTTGGCCAAAAAATGGGTCGACCCAAAATCGCAAAAATGTAAAGGGGTATACCTTCAAAAATTGTAAAAATTTCAAAGTCGCCAATTTTGCTCCTAAATGGCCCAAATTGATGGTAGACGATGTATAAACATATTCTAGGACGATTTTGGGTCGGAAGAAGCGGTTTAAAAATAGTTTTGGCCAAAAAATGGGTCGATCCGAAATCGCAAAAATGTGAAGGGGTATACCTTCAAAAATTGTCAAAATTTCAAAGTCGCCAATTTTGCTCCTAAATGGCCCAAATTGATGGTAGATGATGTATAAACATATTCTAGGACGATTTTGGGTCGGAAGAAGCGGTTTAAAAATAGTTTTGGCCAAAAAATGGGTCGACCCAAAATCGCAAAAATGTGAAGGGGTATACCTTCAAAAATTGTCAAAATTTCAAAGTCGCCAATTTTGCTCCTAAATGCCCTAAATCGATGGTAGATGATGTATAAACATATTCTAGGATGATTTTGGGTCGGAAGAAGCGGTTTAAAAATTTGTTTGGCCAAAAATGGGTCGACCCAAAATCGCAAAAATGTGAAGGGGTATACCTTCAAAAATTGTCAAAATTTCAAAGTCGCCAATTTTGCTCCTAAATGCCCTAAATCGATGGTAGATGATGTATAAACATATTCTAGGACGATTTTGGGTCGGAAGAAGCGGTTTAAAAATAGTTTTGGCCAAAAAATGGGTCGATCCGAAATCGCAAAAATGTGAAGGGGTATACCTTCAAAAATTGTCAAAAAATGAAAGTCGCCAATTTTGCTCCTAAATGCCCTAAATCGATGGTATATGATGTATAAACATATTCTAGGATGATTTTGGGTCGAAAGAAGCGGTTTAAAAATTTGTTTGGCCAAAAAATGGGTCGACCCAAAATCGCAAAAATGTAAAGGGGTATACCTTCAAAAATTGTAAAAATTTCAAAGTCGCCAATTTTGCTCCTAAATGGCCCAAATTGATGGTAGACGATGTATAAACATATTCTAGGACGATTTTGGGTCGGAAGAAGCGGTTTAAAAATAGTTTTGGCCAAAAAATGGGTCGATCCGAAATCGCAAAAATGTGAAGGGGTATACCTTCAAAAATTGTCAAAATTTCAAAGTCGCCAATTTTGCTCCTAAATGGCCCAAATTGATGGTAGATGATGTATAAACATATTCTAGGACGATTTTGGGTCGGAAGAAGCGGTTTAAAAATAGTTTTGGCCAAAAAATGGGTCGATCCGAAATCGCAAAAATGTGAAGGGGTATACCTTCAAAAATTGTCAAAAAATGAAAGTCGCCAATTTTGCTCCTAAATGCCCTAAATCGATGGTATATGATGTATAAACATATTCTAGGACGATTTTGGGTCGAAAGAAGCGGTTAAAAAATTTTTATTGGTCAAAAATGGGTCGACCCAAAATCGCAAAAATGTAAAGGGGTATACCTTCAAAAATTGTCAAAAAATGAAAGTCGCCAATTTTGCTCCTAAATACCCTAAATCGATGGTATATGATGTATAAACATATTCTAGGACGATTTTGGGTCGGAAGAAGCGGTTTAAAAAATTGTTCAGCCAAAAAATGGGTCGACCCAGAATCGCAAAAATGTGAAGGGGTATACCTTCAAAAATTGTCAAAAAATGAAAGTCGCCAATTTTGCTCCTAAATGCCCTAAATCGATGGTATATGATGTATAAACATATTCTAGGACGATTTTGGGTCGGAAGAAGCGGTTTAAAAAATTGTTCAGCCAAAAAATGGGTCGACCCAGAATCGCAAAAATGTGAAGGGGTATACCTTCAAAAATTGTCAAAAAATGAAAGTCGCCAATTTTGCTCCTAAATGCCCTAAATCGATGGTATATGATGTATAAACATATTCTAGGACGATTTTGGGTCAAAAGAAGTAGATTAAAAATTTGTGTCTGACTTTTGTCTTTAACTGACTCAGATTGTCCCGCCTTACTTAAGCCTTAATTAACCCGCCTTAATTAAGAGGAATAATTTAATTATTAGTTATGTAAATAAAACAAAAAATGTTTCATTTCATAGGTGCTTCGGCAGATCTAAGGGGTGGTTTTGATTGGAGTTTGGTATTTAAATGGGAGTACTTAAGTCAAACGGAGAGACAAGCAAGACAAAAAGATCCGACTCAAGCGATTAGAACACCAATGATCGCCGGTGGTCTTTTTGTTATTAACAAAGCGTACTTTGAAAAACTGGGGAAATACGATACTCAAATGGACGTCTGGGGTGGTGAAAATCTTGGTAAGTCCTCGAGTGAACTTCTACGGTGAGATTGTTCGCGGTGAACAGATTAATTTACGAGGGAATATTTTTTCAAGAAATATCATTCCGAGTATGGCAATGCGGCGGAAGCTTGGAAATTATTCCCTGCTCGCGTGTTGGCCACGTCTTCCGGAAACGTCACCCTTACTCCTTCCCCGGCGGAAGTGGAAATGTGTTTGCGAGAAACACGAGACGAGCCGCTGAAGTTTGGATGGACGATTATAAACAATTTTATTATAACGCTGTACCCCTGGCACGAAATATCCCTTATGGAAAGTAAGTGCTATTATTACTTCACTCCTCACATTAATTAATTTGGTTTATATTAATTTTATCCCAAAATAATATCACTCTATCTGCACGCACATCAACAACATATTTCCAAATCTTTGGTCTTTTGACGCTTATAACTGAACTTAATATTCCGATAAAATTCTAATACTTTTTTATATTAAATTCCGATTAAAGTCTAATTTTCTCAATTAAGAACTTCTACTTTAAAATAGTCGAGTTATAAAATCATCGCAATAATAACAACAATTGGTACCCGATCTTTCTAAAATATAAGCGTACAGAACATTAATATAAAAATTCTTTTGTTTCAGTATTCAAGACAGAATGGAACTCAAGAGGAAACTACATTGCAAACCCTTCAGTTGGTATCTGAAAAACGTATATCCCGAATTAGTTATACCAACGAGCGAAGGTGGTCCCGGAGGATCTCTTAAGCAAGGAACTGCATGCTTGGATAGTATGGGTCATCTACTAGATGGAAATGTAGGACTTTATCCTTGTCACGACACCGGCGGCAACCAAGTAAGTATTTCGGTACATTATTCAAGCACGGTATACGTTCTAAGCAATCTCAAAACCCGAATTACCACAGAGTTATTTTACTTAAAGTACTCTATTCTTCGTCGTTGTCGGTACAGCTATGTTTTCCTAATATAAGTCTACATGGAAAATTAAATTATTTCTTATATAAAAATTCGATGAATATTGAATTTGACTCTTCCAGAAAGTACTATAAACTACTATTAAAAAAATAATGAAATCTTTAACCCTGAGATTGTGAATTAATTAGGAAATCAAATCCGATGGTTAACACGCATAAATATTAGTATAATAAATGACACTAAAATATCTCTAAAATTGGAATATTCTGTCTGCTAATAAAAATACCACGATAAACGATAATAAAAGCAACAATCATTTTTGTTGAAGGAATGGGGCCTGACGAAAGACGGCCTGATAAAACACCACGATCTCTGCTTAACGTTACCGGTTTACGCGAAAGGGACAACGTTGCTGATGCAAATCTGCGACGGGAGCGAGAACCAAAAGTGGAGGTACTTGGAAGGTGGTCTGATCCGACATTCCAGGATTCCGGTATGCGTGGACTCGAGATATCACGCGCAGAGGGGAATCACCGCAGAAAAATGCGACTCGAGTGCCGAGAGCCAAAGGTGGCATCTCTACAACCACAGTCACTAGCTTCTACCACCGCGGTGAAAATCTTCTTCGACCGCGCCGCAATGCCGCCATCACCCACGCAGAGGTGTGCGTTACTTAATTAGGAAACGAATTGATTTGATACGCGCCATCGATCCCATCAATCCGAACATTCGAATTCTGGATCGTACCGGATGATTGGACGCGTACTTATCACGTTTCCGTGACAATGGACACTACTCAACGAAGAGTATGATAATCAAGGTAGAAAGGTTTCGTACTTGAAGGACACTGATTTCGGGATGATATACGACAAAGGAATTTTCGAGGTGATTTGAGAAGATTTGTAAGTATCAGGAATTGATTAGGATTTTTCTTGCGGTTTATTAGAGTGATGGAGATGTCTCGTCGATGAGGGATGAGTATTTAAGTTAGAGGAACAAATATTATATATAATTACGTGATAAACTGATGGCATTTGATATGAACAGGTGAGATGGATATGCGCAGAGTTAGTAGAGAATTTACTTTTTCGTTGAGTTCTTTTATTAAGTCAATGATGAACTAGGTAATCATCGTATTATAACAGTTTAATACTCGAAGAATGATGAGTTCTGGGATGTATATTATATTGGGAAGAATACATTGTAAGGACTCGAGTAGCTAAAGGAATTGAATGGAATCTTTCTGGGAAAATAAAATCGGCACGGAAGGTTCTGTTTGATAAGGGATGAATATTACGATAATAAAAGTAAATATATATTTACTTGGTAGAGTAATGCGAGATTGAAATGAGAAAGAACTGGAGTAATAAGATTAAAGGAGAACGGAGTAATAAGATTACATTTTTTTACCGGCCAAGTACTGATCAACAATCATTTAAACACTTAAATTCCAAACAATATATAAACATTCCGTTGCTTCGGAATATTTTACATTATCCCAAAGTACTTTATCAAACACTTGCATTAGTATCAATGATCTCAAATGATGTTACTGGTGCAACATATACTATATATTACCTCCAAAAATACCATTTTGAGATTCTAGTTAGATTCATTCCTAAAAGAAATCCGAGTAAACTGCAGAATTAAAAAGCAAACGTTTCACATCCACGTTTAAGTTCATAGTCTGATTTTAGTTAGAAGATGCGAACACTCAACATAAAGTTCTTAATAATTATGATACTCAATACTGTATAATAACGAAGCCATCATAGGGCGTATAATGAAAAAAATCTTTCATCGACTCCGCTATTTTCGCAGCTTTAAGAAGAAAAACATTTTCACGATTCACTATAGCAACACCTGTTTTTAGCAGTCCTTATTGTTAGTGTAAACACGGCGACCAGCGTCCGGATTAATTATCTCTAATCCACGAACGAATTACAGTCGGCAAGACGCTTCGCGATCAAATGCTACGATTCTCACAGAGAAGAGATTTATTTTTGTAATAAATTGTATACTTACTTGGTTGTGCGAATAGATGGGAATTGCTCGTATACTCGCGGAATAACTACTCGACACGTTTTAAGTCACCATCGTATTTTATTTTATCCTTTGAGCTAAGCCACTTTTATTTCTCAAATTAATAATCATCTCAAAGATTTTTAATGACCTTCATAATTTATGAATTCATAGTCTACGATTTTTATATTGCTATGAACTATTACTTATCATTTTAATATAAAGGTATTACTATACATTTTAGAAATTTCTTGAATTAATAATGTTTGATTTAGAAATTTTAGACATTTCTTAGGTAGAAAATGATATAATCGCTCCAAATAAGCGAATGGATTTTATTTATTAATTTTATATAATAAAATTCTGATAGAGAATGTATGGAATATATTTCTTTTATTTGAATGGGAAGTTTCATTCGATGTTCTTTTCATTCGAGAACTTATCGTAATATATTATTGCAGGTAATCTATATTGCAGATCAATGACCATATTATTAAGATAACACATATGTAAAAGCTACTGAAAATTTCTTTCTCCTTTCAAGAATGGCTTAGAGAGTTATCCATGACCTATGAGATTGAATCGGAACATCAATAAGGACAATGCTTATTGTAATCCAAAATGTGTCGAGTAAATTTAACCGAGGAATGATGCGATAAATATAGCAATATGTAGCAGAAGGCGATCTTTTGTATACCTACACTTTCCGACGATAACATTTGACTGCCGTTATCACACGTTGGAATTACGTATATAAATACAATATATATCGGAATTAAATTAATCATACAATATTGTAAACTTTTGTATAATATTACTCGCGCACTCTTATGGCATTCACGCTGGAGATGCTAACAGGAAGTATCTCATGGATCATTATTTTTTGGTCTCGTCATACCGATTCGGTAATCAAATCTTATGTACGAAAAATTAAATTAATTGAATCAATTAATAACCAATGGAAGTCACGCGTATATTAATTAAAAAATGGCAAAAACATGACTTTTAAATTGATTAAAATTATTTAACTTCTTAATTCTATGCTGAACAAAATAGTAAAGTTGAGTAACGAAAGAGTGAAATATTCGTTGATTAAGAATTATTTTCATATGGAAAGATACTTATAAAGACATTTTTATTATTTTATATTTTTATTTTCTTTTATAAAGAAAGAATTTTTATTACGGCAGTGTTTTGAACAAATTGAAATAGCATGCAATACGATGTGGATGAAATAAGGAGAGCAAGTTACAATTGAAAATATAAAAAATATAATTTGAAAATTACATGAAAACGGCGGTTATCTTTTTCCTCGTAAAACTAATTCGACAAGTGATTTGTTGTAAATAATTTGAATAATATTGATTATGCTTCATCGCTCCTGACACATCTCCCTATGCAACATTTTTTTTCAGAAAATCGTGATTTACTTGTTCATTGCTTCCGAGGGATCGCGAGTAAATGATTACCATAGTCACGTAACTGTAAATAATGTCTATGGTATAAATCTAAATATAAGCTAACGAAACATCGTACTTCCAAGATCTGTAAACTGTAATATAATAATGGTGATTCGAAGTTTAAGGATAAGTTAGTAAGGAACCAGTCAATGTTAATAACTTCATGTCTAACGGATATAACTTTGTACTCAACAAAATGGAAATCGTGGTGCGAACTAGGATAAGATCGCTGTACATTGACCGAGCATTTATATAGTCTATCCTCGATTAATTTAATAAGTCGTTAAGAAAGTGATCTTTAAGATAAGACGACATATTTAGTCCACGATCATCGCCATCAGTTCACGGCCAGCTACTTTCGAATTACGAATTATTTCGCATTGGGATTTGATATCCTAATCGTACTGACCTACGGGGAATTAAAGCACTTTGAAGACGCGATTTTTTTATTTCATAAGAATATTTTTATTCTTAATTTTAATAATCAATAAACTATTCACGAATCTAATGCTCAATTATTTCGAAGTGTGTAATGAAGTAGCGATTCCTATTACGAAATATGTGTCTAATAAATATTCGAAAGGTGTTTTCATTTGATATTGGAACTTAGTCTTCAAAGTGTGGAAATTGAGATTTCTCTGATCTGTATTTTGCAAATGTATAATAATAATTATATTTAATAAAGTATATATATGTTAAGGATGCGATATTATAGTGATTATAGAGAAATTTTTTAATAAAAAAACGGGATATTTCCGTAAACATATGAAGGTGTGTTGTATTAGGAAACAATAATTCCAAGTCAAATATCTACATATTGTATTATAAAATTCATGTACAAGACATCTGTTTAACAGAAATCATTCACGGAGAAAAGTGTTCTTGCGCGCGCGCGTGCGATTTACGCGTTAATGCGAGTACTATGCAGTACGTTTTTTCAAACCTTTTTGTACCTTCTTCTTGAACTCATCAAGATTTATGTCAGTTTTCTGTTTTTTAGTTTCCACTGGTTTCTCTTCTGGTGGAACAAAGGCTTCAGCTCGGCGTTCCTGTCTCCTCTTCTCAGCCTCCTCATGCTTGGCATCTTGTTCCTTCTTTCTCTTAGCTCTCTTCTGTTCTTCCTTCAAGAAGTATTCACCAGAAGCAAGTTCCTTGTCCATTTTACTTTCTTGCTGAGGTGGTGGGAATGGAGTATACGGTTTCTTCTCCTTCTTCTTCTTAGGCTGTTTCCTCTTACTAATATTCTTACTATTGAATTTAGGCAAGAATCTCTCCCAGTTCTCATTATTTAACTTTGGATCCTTTGCTAATTCTCTTTTTATCATAAGTGCTTTAATATTATATATAGGATGAATATTTTTCATGGTGTCCTCAGATATACGTCTAACTTGTTGCAGTCCTTTATATGGACCAAGTGCTGCTACAGTTTGTCCTTGGACTAATACGTAACAATTTGTAAGCAGTTCTATTGATTTTAAGGTACAGCCATTAGGACCAATTAGCCTCTGACGTCTCTTAACAAATTTCTCTCTATTTCTAAGAAACGACGATATCTTTATAATATCGGCACCGATATCGTCTTGCAACACTCTAACCGCTTGCTCGAATGGCACAGATCTGGACAGCAGTTTGATCATATCTCGCGCTTTTATGATAATATATGGATCCCATGTTTTCCGCGTGGTTTTCACCGTCATGCTACCTTCAAGAAGATCTAATTCCGCTTTAATCGCATGCTCGTCTAACGCTTTCTGAATTAACGGCCAATGTTCTTTCAAATACTGTTCCCGATATTTCGGAAACAACGTCGCGAAGGAACTCTCTTCCAGAAGACGATGAGGGTTATCTTCGGGTTTGAAATCAGGAATTTTTAACGACCACGCATTATCGACAGGCCCTGTCGTCTTAGGACCATCTTCATTCTCGGAATCACTCATTTTCTCAGCACTTACAACCATTCAATCATCTCACAGATACTTTCCAATAAGAAATAAATCACACATGTTCCAACTTATAGGTTAGGTTTTCTCGCGCAACTCAAATGGATCAATACTCATACGACTCCACTTTGTATAGGAAAGAATCAAGACGATATACCAAATGATCGAGACCTCGTTTGTTAGATGTATATTATAAAAGAATAAGTATTAATTTTAGGTTATATTATTGATTATATTTTAATCTCAGAGACCAGTCGTCGGTGATTTCACATGGGCAACGTGAGGTTTAAACGCAGAGGGAGCCTAATATCACAGACGAGATATAAGTAGACCAAGCACTAAATGCGCTTTCGTGATTCCACTAAAAAATCACAGACCCGGTAGAAATCAACACAACAAAATGCGCTTATATCTGGTCTGTGATGCAACGCAATAAAAGGAGGTAAATGTCCAGTGCTTGCGAGGAAGGACCATGGCAGTTGTGGCCATCGTGGCGTGAGTCACGATTGAGCGAAACACTCCTTTACCGAGTAATGGTTTCGACTGAGAAGTACAGCTCGGCAGTCTTTAGTTTGACTATCAAACTTTTTCTCGCGATTTAAAGTTAGTGTCATCAATTTCTTAGAGCCCGTCCCCCAATTAGTACATTCGTTCTTCGAAATAATGTTCGGTCAGCGACTTAGCAACAAGTTTCGTATAAGAGTAGTTATATCTTGTAGCTTGTAGAGTAGTTATAGTAAGTTAGAAGATTGTACCCGCGATGTAAAAGTTTTTGAAAAAATAGTTCCGTGTTGTACTTTTGTACTTTAGGACTAAAAATATAAAAAAACAGCTATTGTATATGTTGGTGGGTAACGTTACCAGGGACACCAAAATCATTACCGGGCTCTAGGACTCGGTAACTTTGGAATTGCAATTATATTGCATTCTTGGTCTACTTATATCTCCTCTGTGCTAATATTTAGGTTCAAATTTAGGTCCGAACCAAGATCGACCAAAGTCAAGTATCATTTACCTTATCATTTTTGATTAATATACGCAGTATATTTGCAAATAATATATCTACAGAATCACGGAATTGTTTCAAATATAATAATATGATAATATTTCGAACATACCGATGTTGAAATAAGTTATTCACAGTCGAACAGCAAGCGGTACACAAACACTTGTAATCGACACTCGGCGAGGACACTAAATGACCTCTAGTCGATGCGCGTAAGTACACGGCGCACCTAACAGATGTATATTCTTGTATATTCCTAGTACGTTCAAATGTATCAAAACTATCATTATCTATTATTATAGTATATTTTCAGTGTAGTAAAATGTACACCGGTATTACGATCCTTAATACTCAATTATTCATAGTATTATTAATATTCATATATTAAATTATTAAAGGAAATTCCCCTTAATAACTAATTGTAAATACACGTGAGCTTCCTAATTTAACAGCTTACTAATTTTTCGTCTGAACTGGTATAAATCCGCGTGAAAATTTACTAAAAATATACAAGCTTACAACGATGTTAAGATGTAAGTTTCGTAGAATACTTAAGTAAAATGAATTTCCTGTTGCACCGGAAGAAGCTGCACATCGAAGGACGATTGAAAGACGGGGATATCTATGACGCAGTTTATTATACAATTACAATATTTTTACTAATAATATTGTTGATAATAATCGTATTAATCATAGTATACCTAGATAACATGAACTAATTCAGATTGATATGATTTTATTTATACAACTCCATATTCACTCACGCGCATATTCATTCTCTCCCACTCATTCATCCTTCACGTAATAATCCACCTGGATGTAAACCAGGGATTATCCAAAAAGATGGACGCCAGGGAATTCAATTGTAAAATGAATTACCGAAATTATTACACCATACGATGGAGCGTCCACGATCAGGGATTACTTCCGGAAATCTAAAAACCTCTCTTGACCGATTTTCAGGACTTTCTAATTCTTAGTACAAAATAGCGAAACGACTCCATGACGATTAGGATCCTGCGGGTCGTCTCGACGTTATGTATATCTATATATAAGAACTGTCATACCGTGCTCCTTGTTATCATCATTTCTTTTAAATATTACCGTTAGTAGTCTTTAATTACTTATTTATAAGTAATTAATTAATTATCCTTAATTATCATCTCTATTACTCCTCGTATTCGCGGCACGAATATCCTCGCGTTCTCCACACTTCTCCTCTTTACGAATTACACATCGAACGTTAGTAAAGACTAATTAGTAATACGATTATTCTCCTCAGAAGACGTAATTATACTGTTCTATGATTATCCGACTAAATTGGTATACCGGTTTCGGGGTGGGGGTTACTTAATTATTATCTTCCAGCTCATACAGGACATCTAAAAAGGATCATTCGTCACTCACATCTTTCACTCTCTCGTATAATTACAAGGATACTCTGAGATACTTATGCACTCTACTTCGAAGTATACGCTCGTATTTACAGAAGGATCTCGCATGGGACGGTAGGAACAATAATCCTTATGAAATTATGTAAAAAAAACAAAGGTCACCAGAATGTCAACGCATAAAATCAGTAAATGAAGTACTCCTTCTTCTCACTTCTCTGAAAAAGAAAACCAGGATAAAACAAAGGACGAAATCAAATAGAACGAAAATAACTGAAGTCTCTCTAGCACTTTTATTTTCAAATAATAAAAGTTAAAATATAATGAAATAATAATTAATAATAATTAATCATTAATAATAATAATAATTAATAATAATAATCACTATGATAATGTGTCTGTCGCTCGTGGAATACGTCGGCTCATCGAACGAGGGTTTTAAACGAATCGCTGATAATCACCGAGGGGGGTGGTGGGTACTTCTCCTTTAAATCTAATTTGTCCTTTTTATCTACACACGATTTTCCTCGAACAATTAAAAGAAACACAATGATAGTCCCTCTTTTCTACTCCTCTTTCCTTTAGTTCTTCAAAAAAAAGCCGATCTCCTCTTAACTCTATCCTTTGTGCTTCTTCGTTTCTCACGCTTTCTCATTTATTTATAAATCGTCGTGCGCACTCAAACACAGGTGCACGGCTCTAGGAACTCTTTTTCATATTTTTTTCGTTAAAAAAAAACATCTCTCCTCAGCGCACGCGCTCTTTTTTGTTTTCACTACAGCTTGGTCCACGACTCTGGAAGTTAAGATTTGAAGTAAAACGAAGACGGAGCTTTAACGAAGTGGTTGCCGAGGGGGTTGAAAGTAAAGCCCGGCAAAGATGCGGTACGAATAGGGGGTAGCTTCTATTTTTTTTCTTGTAAATTGATGGATTTCTCGGAAACGGAAACGGACGTGCCTGATCGATATGAGATCTCGTCTCGTACGTGTTTAAATACGTACATACATACATACACATGTATATTATATTATACGTAATCATTCGTACATAATATATTATAACTCCCATTAAATTTCCCATTATAATATATTATGTGGCTTTCGTATGTATATATATATGTATATGTATAGACCTCGCAACTGAAGTTACATATAATATAATATAAAATATATATAATATATATACACGTCTTGTAATGGTACGCGAAGTTTATCAGCACTTGCGACCGCTTATATAAACAATCTCACAACAATGTACACGATGAATGAGACTATTGATAATAATAATAATAATAAAAATAATAATAATATAATAATCATGATAATCGTGGTAGTGTTATAAGTAATACCTATATGAAGATAATAATAATAATATAATAATAATAAATGTCGCTATACTTAACAATCCGTCGTTCTTTGCGAAGTCCACGGATCTTCTACCGATTAGCTACTATTTACAATAATGTTCCGTATTTATACATTTATATATAATATTTATATGTATAGTATGTATATCCCGATGCGCCTGCTCTACTTTCTGTATATATTTATATTTATATATGCATATGTATTCGTGTACGAGCTAAACGTCATTACCATAGAATTCGTCTACGTATTTATACGTACATCCACGTAAACACTCAGGAAAAGTCGATGGAATCGGTGTACGTGAATGACTTCTTAAGAAGTAGGCGCATGATCCGTTTTTATCACCTACGATCATAGCCCTTAATTAATCACCGGGAATTCACCACCAAGGAATGTCGATCGTCCTAATTACCGCCGAGAGAACGCAAATAATGTCGAAGAATAATCATTCTCATTGAATACCAGTAAAATAAGTCTTAAGTCGTACAACTCAAATTATGTTCTAGGAGCAGTCATTGCAACGATGAATCCTTTAATACGATCTATATTTACGAACTCTCAATCTGAACGTGACGATCGTACGATATAAACATATACGTGTATTATTTTACTATGCAATTTGCGTACAGCTTATTATATATACTATATGTACATATATATAGGTATATCTACAAGAACTACCGACCGTGTCTGTCGGAAACCTACTCTTCAAGAATACGAGTTCTCACTTAAGTTCCATCGTCTATATTCGTTAGTCGAATTAAATTCCACCCCGTTCTTTTTCTATGATCACATATACACACGCTTATTGTACCTCACAACAATACTTTGGCATGAATTATGACGCAAGAATTGATTAACGAAGACTTTGGTGTCCCCGCGATGTAATGAAATATATATATATATATATATATATATATAATGTATGTCGAACCGATAAGCCACCTCGCATTCTTGATAATCTGACGACTATTTATAGTCACGTATATACAGACTTGGAACAAGGATATGTATGATGGTTTGACAGACACGTGTGTGTAAGTATTTACAAATGTATTGTCGGACCTTGCCGTAATTTTTTCATTGAGACATACATAAACCCTGCTTGCCACGGAGGCGAGTACCTCAGAAGAATCGTCTTGTTTTATATTAATTTATAGATTTTGCAAATCAAGAATATTCTTGTTCGTTGTCCAGTATCTTTTGATTAATCCTGGCGCATTGCGTTTTTCTTAAGTTTATTCGCATGGACGAATGCAATTGAAAAGTAATGTCATATTGATATAATGTGAACGAACGAACTTGATCATTTATCAGAAGGATTTGTTATGGAGAAAAACCATTTGATAATTATATGTATCTTCAAATGGTTCTTCTCGATATGAAAGTTTTTATAATTGATGTTGTTGATTGAGAAGTTATTTTGTGATTGATAGAAGTGACTTGCATTCGTCTTGCATTATTAAATACTTGGTAAACAATGATGGTGTAATGATACCGTCTCGTATATAAGAATGAAGACTACAAAGTTCTTTAAAAAGTTTTGGCTTCTAAACTTTTTAGAAAGTTCAGAGAGTAATACTAGTGTTTAAGAAATTTATTTCTCCTGGAATACAAAAGGACGACATAAATTTTAATATACCGGTAAATTGAAGGAATTATTATTTTCTTCGACTTCCTTCAACCTAATTCTGATGGCTCGAAAATAATATGGTTGTTAGAAAAAATGTTATCTTTCGTAAATATATATATATAGCTATAGTTGCAGTTAAAATGGTGTCCTTTTTATATAATATTTAAAATTGTGAAGGGATCTATAGTTTATAAAAGAACGTATGAAATTATATATTATACATTTCTTTTATAAACGTTTCCCGACAATCTATTATTTGTTGATCACTCTAAAAATTCATTTAATCTTTTAAGAAAATGTACGAATATTAGAACGAAAATTATTAACCAAATCTCATTCGAACTTTCGTACGATTCCATTTAAAGCATCTTTGAAAGCTTCATTCCACGATACAGACGACACTAAGGAGAATGTTATTGCGACAAACCTTTAATCCTTGCGATGCTCGATTGCCATTACTAACCAAATTTAATGAGAAATTTCTTTAAATAATTCTTTATCATTTCCCTTGCATTGCATCTTCATTTACGCTCACCATCCTTTAAAATCGTGGTGCGCCTTCGTATACTTCTGATGAGATACTTGTAGCTTCTCCAAGTGAACCTTGGAAGATCCTAGTTCTTCGTCCTTAAATATTCCATCACAATACCACCAGATATTTATCGGTTGGCTGGCACTTCGTTCTTTCAAATCCTTGGAATATTGTATCCCATCGGCACGAGGATATGTTCTGAATCGTATCACGACTGTGCCGAAAGTTAGGTACTCGTCATATAGAATGATCGGTATTAATTCCTGTCTTCCTTATCATAATTCTCATGGACTGTATTTCGTACCAAATTTCATTTGATATCGAAACCTTCCAGGTACCCTTTGATAAATCAACCAATGTAGATCATCACGGGTTACCAACCAGGTTCTTATCCGGACACCATAGTCGCCCTTTAAAGCACGATCACTTCAAGGCTTCCAACGTACTAATGGTAGAACTCGGGTAGATTGCACAATCGACGTTGCTGTTGCTGATTCTGTTGTTGCTGCTGATGATGCTGATGATAGAGAGCGTCCCCTTGGTAGCTCGTGGGTTGGTGTCACTCATGGGACTTCCCACTGAGTGGGTGATAATTGCCACCTGCCGATGCTACCAATGCCAAGGGCAAAGGTGAACCAAGAGGTGTCGGATGAGGATGCGAGTGGCCGATTCCCGAGGAATGCGTCGTTAAAGCTAAAGGACTTCCGGACATCGAACTCGCGAGGGATGCGAAAACCGAGGGTGCGGGGGATGCCATCGTCGGACTACCCATCGCTGCCGTTGGGGGGTTGATCCTCTTTTCCTTCTGTCGTCTGTAACGCAAATACAGTCATCGTTTTATCATGGCCATTCTTATCGTATTATAAATAAACGCATTGCTAACTTTCTTTAAAGCTCAGACATTTAAATGGATTTTGTTGCGACAACAGAGAAATGAATTTTAGGAATATTATTATGAAACTCACCTATTGCAGAACCATACCCGCACGACCTCCTTCTCCATGGCCAAACTATCAGCCAAAATTGTGATTTCTTCCGAGGTTGGTTTTGGATTTTGGACAAATGCCTTTTCTAATGCTACTCTTACACTTGTCTCTATCGAGGTCCTCTTCTTCCGCCGCCTGCCGATAGCTTCCGGTGTCGTGAGTGGGTTAGAAAGAGAGTTTGGGTTGTTCAAGGAATTATCTGCATCTTCCAACCACTTCTGGAGAAGGGGCTTTAGTTTGCACATGTTTTTGAAAGAAAGGTTCAACGCCTCAAACCTGCAAAATTGCAACCAATAATCCATCAGTATCATTAAATAATGTCCAATAACACACATATCTAATTAAACAATTTTATCATATTTACTTCAACAAGCATTTTTAAGAATTACACCGTACCTTGAGATCGTCGTCTGCGAGAAATCATTTCCATAAAGCTTCCCCATAGCGAGACCAACGTCACCCTGAGTGAAACCAAGCTTGATCCGCCTCTGTTTAAACGTTTTAGCGAATTGTTCGAGTTCTTCAAGGTCTGTTGTCTCTTCCGGCGATGGTTCCAATCTCGCTGGTAGTGGCTTCACTGCTGGCGGTGTGCCAGGGGGTGGTGGTGATCTCTGTTGTGTCAAACCTCGTCCAACCAGAGCTCCACCACCCTGAAGAGCTTGCTGCTTCTGCAGGGCCTGTAGTTGTTGCACTGCTTGTTGCACCTGGTAATAAAATAAATGACATTCATATAATATTCTGGTCACTCGAGTATATACGTGTTTCTCAGCTATGACTTCTAGTATATAATCCTCAAAAAGGATGTTAAAATTTTTGGTGAAACCTCCTATTAATGAATGAGTCTGAGGAAGATTTAGAATGGATCTAAATAATGTCGAACACCTAACACTAAAAAATACCTGCATGGACTGTGAGCGCGGATGACTTGGTCTCGATGTGTAGCCACCGCTCTGCAACAGCCCCTGCAAGATATTGATGACCATGGCTCAAGAATACTAACATTCTTCCTCTGTTTTATTTCAATATTCTACTCTTAATAATTTCATCGACACTTCACTGATTACGATTATGATTATTTCGAATATTAATTGATTAGCACATACGGTGTCGAACACTAGCACCTGATATAGTTATTAGCAGCATCGTCACTTTAGGGATAATATTATCTATATAGATGTTACATATATCTTATTCCTTTCAGGGTAAATTATACAAAAGATAGCAGGAGGTGATAGAAATAGAAAAGATCAAAATAGCGTTTACGATGAAGGATATATCGAATTATAGACACGTGTTGCTCTCGTGGACAGGTACGAAAGGAACTACTCGAAGGGTGCTCGCGCCGATCGATTATCTTCACCCTTTTCTTAACCAGATGTTCGATTATGAGAATAAGAGACTCGTGCAAAACGCGCCACCCCGGGAGGAAAAGGGTTCTTAGGATAGGTCGCGTGTCGCTGGGGTTATAGAAACTTGTTTATGCTTATTGTCAGCCGCGAAGACTCCCTATGCAGAGATGCTTTGAATACGGACACGTGCCGGGGTTAACCGTGGCAGGTTCCAGTCAAGACTTTTCAGTCACCTGTATCTGCCTTGTAAATGAGAACCTAATCTGAACTTCCTTCCGTAATAACTCTATTTTAGTTGTATTTTTAAATACATTATTAAAATATCACTTTAGTATATTTAGATATTATATTATATCGAATTTAAAGAAAAGCTAGTCGATTTAAATGATTATTTTTCGTAACATATTTACTCCAAAAAGTAAAACTACAAATTAGCCCTTTCCTGCAAATATTCTCTTATATAAGAATTATTCTTATAACAGTAACTTTAATATTACATAATAAAATTTATTAATACTCGTAACTTGCTCAGTATTATTAAATACAATGAACTCTCATACTTCTTACAAAGTATTCTTCACTAAAATTGCACAGAAATGTATTCAGAGAGAAAACATACTCGCCACGTGCCACAAGTAAACAATGCCACCGATGCACTCGAAGGGACATATATCACATCTGAAGAAATTAAATGTCTGTTACGCAGGCAGGCCACAATGATGCCCGCGCACGTAATCCGGAATAAAGGGGTAGAGGCAGGTTACAATCCACTCGAAGAAGGGGTTGCACGCTCGAGGAGGTCGTGTGCTCTTCTTTAATCCGGCGAAGATTCGAGTTAAAAAAAAGCAAGACAGGAGGGTTGGGTTTTGGAGCGTACAAGGCTAGAAGAAGAAAGAACAAACGATCTGAGAGGGGAGGATCTCCGGGTGAAAAAAAAGAAACACCCTGGCCACGTGTGAGGTAACAAAAGGCACCCCGTGGCAAGGTGCCGAAGGGCTCGAAAGATCTTCTTGTTGCACCTTTCAAAAGGAGACACGGAAGACCCAGGTTTAATGCTCCTAGATATACACGTAGCTCGGGCGCGGGTAGCCATTAAATCTGCTAAAGTTCGAAGTCGTTTTGTTAGTTTTTCGTGAACGTTACGTGGCCTGCACACCGTTGCGTGCGTTCGACGTGATGGAATCTATAGAAATTTTTTCGTAAATGCAGAGGGCCAGGCTTCCATTGAAACCCCGGTTCGAGGAAGGCCGTGGGGAAAGTTGGTATAGGGGGTGGAATCGGTGGTATCCGGTGAGGAAGATCGTTTTTCATCGTAACCCCCGGATATATCGTGAATCGATTTTTCACATTTCGATCCGCTGGATCTCGCGAACAAAACACGCTCGTTCGGTGATCGAGAAGAATTTCTTTATAGATCCACGATCAATATCTATTCCTTTTATGCGCTTTTGGGATTCATCCCAGAACGCTCCAATTTTCTGATATATTATTCTTAGTGCCCTACGGATCTCCTTGGAATCTTACTCCAAACAGGAATAAAATTCCTTAAAAAGTACACAAAAGGAACCTTCATAGATGAGGATTTTTTTTTCCATCAAAATGAAAACGTGCATCATTAAACAGCACTGCTTATTCAGGTATAGAAAGATGAACCTATGAGGTTTATATTGAATCTTTATTAGAAGTATACTAATAAGAAGATCACCTTGCAACGATCTTCGAGAATTCAAATAAAACGATCAATACTTATTAATCGTGATTTAAATTTGAAGTAATGCGATAAAGAGGCGTGGCTTGTTAAGTAGACGCGAATCTCGTAGAAGAGAACGCCGAGGTAAACGAGAAGAAAGGCTGTCCCTTTGTGGCATCAGCAGGCAACTATCTCGACGTCAAATCGAGCGGACCGTCGCCGAAGAATAAGATGTCTACTTCTACCTCGTGCTCGATCAGATACCGCTCGATCAGAGGAACGTCCTCTTTGGATCCGCGCTGATCTACCCTCGGCACGACAGCACCAATCGAATTCGTATGGAGTAAGTAATTCGCCGAAGTACTCACTGCCGAGAACAATGTCAGGATTCAAAGATACCGAAGTACAGAAGATTTGTCCGCACACCGGACTCCATTTCTCTTTATGATATCACTTGTAACGCTACGTTTATTTCGTCTTATTCTGTGGTCGCTGTACCATATTCAAAGATAACACTGACAATCTTTAGTGCCATTAATAAAAGAATTTTTACAGTCGCATATTCAACTGGTACTTTTAATCTATTCATTGTTTTATTAAGTAGAATCTTATTATCTTATGTTATTAAGAAGAATAATTTTTATAATTAACATATAGATCTATTTCGGGCTATTTGTTAAGTTGAAACACGTATTATAAGAATCGGTTATTTCGATGGAAGATTTAGTTCAGTTTAGGTTAATTTATTAGTTTAATTTAACGCGGCCTCCATTTTATACATAAAATATTTAGTATGCAAATTTTATATTTAGTATGCTAATTTTAAAAACTTTACCTAGTTTGCGGTTAATTTGCTTTCGATAATTTTATATAATACCTGGGATATTATTAAAAACTGTACTAACCTGATTTTGCAAGAAAAACTGTGCCTGCGCCGGAAGTTGACCAGCTGCCGCAGGGTTTGCTTGCTGGAACATCGCAAACTGTTGCAACTGTTGTTGAAGAGATTGTTGTTGTTGTTGCAGAGTTGATGCCAATGCTTGAATCTCTTGCGGTCCAAGCGCACCGAGGGAACCATGCATCAGCAATTGTTGACTAACCAACTGTGCAGCTAACGCGGCTTGCGAATTGCTGTTGTTTTGTTGGTTGGCCGAGTGTTGCTGTTGCTGCTGGAGACTTCCGGTTAGTTGGCTGCTCACACCGGAACTCGGGGATGAAGCACTACCGCTGGTACCGCTGCTACTGTTTCGATGCGACACATCGGTAACCTGGAATTTTAAATAATAATTGTATTGAATAAACGTGAACAATATCCAATTATAATTAATTAATGGAAGAGGTCGAAGAATTAACAGGCGAATATTAGAAAACCAGCAGATAACAATATCGTATATTCAGCAGGAGGATAATAATATCATTCGTTATTTAATGCAGTGAATATTTTCTATAACCCTGATTTTATAATGTAACGAAATTGAAAGCGCTTAATTATAATAATTAATGATTAATAATATCAAATCTTTATGTTAGATTTGTAAAGAGGTGGAAGTTAATGATGGAATGAAAATTAACTGTTTAGTACTAATAATATATCCTACTAATTTATTACATAAATGAAGAGTGCAAGATTTGAGGGAAATCAATGTCGTCCCAATATCTGGATAGAAGTTTTTATCAGAGCAACGTGGGACCAGAAACACGAAGAATCGTTGGAGGCACACGAGCCACCCTCCCTAATATTACAGAGTAAACGCCATCGAACAAAGCCGTGTTTACACTCGGCCAGGTCAGGATATTGGTCACTACGGTCCATTCCATGCTTTTG
Source organism: Nysson spinosus (assembly GCA_910591585.2). Classification (NCBI taxonomy): domain Eukaryota; kingdom Metazoa; phylum Arthropoda; class Insecta; order Hymenoptera; family Crabronidae; genus Nysson; species Nysson spinosus. Next base: position 10,688,397 of record OU342832.1, read on the forward strand.
TGTTTTATAAAACCCGCTTGCCCCTCTCGCCTTCCCACCTACGTTGTCCCTTCCTGTCGTTCATCTCGCTAGTGGCTTCCTTTATTTATTTGTCAAATATTGATCAGGAGCACTCTTTACATTCTCCGAGAGTGTCGATAAAAAATTTAGGCCGAACTACATCGCCGAGGTATGATTTGTTGAACAACAAAATTCCACCGGATATTGCAATTGTGATGTAACGTCGATGAGGAAGTAGTTAACAGTAGAACTACCAAAGGAGTCAAAGTGACTTGTCTGCCATTCTTAATTAAATATGTATTATTTTATACACATTACGCGAATTATTGAAACCATTAAGTAAGTTAAATCCTTCAGCAATAATTTATATATAAATAAATGTGGAAGTATAACTGTGTATATCATCGGTGATTCTAGTGTTAATAATATATTGATGTAATTAATTTATAGGAATATTTGGTTCGATTAAAGTAGATATAGATCGAATAGAATTATTTCAAGGGTTATATTTCTTATATATGTAATTTCGTTCATATCGATAGAGAGAGTTTAATTATTCACTTACCAGATTAAGGGCTTCCCTATCGGAATCCATGGAGTCGTGGTCAAGATTGGCATCCGTGGCATCCTGGATATCACTGGCGATACTCCTATCATCGCCACTGAGTTCCGGACCATCAACATCACCGTGTAAATCCGCATCTATAACAACAAATATAACGTACCACTTCATAAATTATGTTAATTACACAGCCACGTCATACTTCTACTTAAATATTTCAGAATTCCAGGATTTAAATGATGGGTCAGAATGTTAGTTTCGAAGTCAAAAATGTGGGAGGTAAACGAAGAACTAGAAGATTAAAGAAAGGGTTTGTTTAAGATGTATATTAATAATGTACGCGTGATATCGTACAATCATTATTATTCTGCGATCTGTATTTCTGATGACGATCATGATGATAGCGGGTAGGGGTAGTAGTCGGCGTGCTGGTCGCATGAAGTCTCATATCCGCAAAGATCATCCTGGGGTCTTCCAGGAAGACCATTTTATCCTCGTTGCTTCTCGAGGATTCGTTCTCCCCTTTTCTCGTCGTCACATCGGGATATCTTTCAAGATCCAGTACGACGATCACTGGCTGTGATCCTCTTCAAGTACGAGACAAATTTGAACAATCTTCTTCAACAATCTTGCTCTTTAAATCACTCGCGATTCATCGCATTCCAGGTCACCAAAGATCACACACTTTCATCAGACGATCCACCACAATTTTTATCTACTATATAACTCGTCAGAATAAATAAATTTTACTAAAATACACGATTAATGAATCACGATAAATTATGCATTCAATGCAAATTTATGAATATTAAGATTAATGAGGGAGTTGATAATGTTTAATAATTATGTTGGAAGGCACTTGGTACCAAGCGAACCGGAAGGCTATTAAAGAAATCAGTTCGAAGGGCGAGCAGGCGAAGCGTGTAAGGTCACGAAGCAGGACCGGTCCTAGCCGAAGAACCGATACAGCACGAATGTCAGAATGACGCAACGAAAGTGTGCCCCTAAGGGCGAAGCAACCCTCCCCACCACCACGTGCTCGAAGGGCATCGGTGATTGGTTCCCGAGCCATTCGGTATTCGTATACGATTGGCCCATCCAGGAACCCTTTGGCCCTTTTTGGGGTGTCCTTTTCCTCCCTACCTACCAAAAACAACCCTTCGTGCATCCATCATCGTATCTTATGACTCGAACTCCCTCGCCACCTCTCCTTTCTCCCCGTCACCTTTCTCGCGGACATCAACCCCTAAAAAAGGGGTACTGCGCGGGATAATGGCATGGAACCGATTCCTTGATACTAGGAAACCAGCTTACGCTTCGCTATTGGCTCTGTACACCCAGCATAACGGTTTTTAATAATAATTACTTCGATACGCCGAGGAGGAAAGCACGTTCCTTCTAAAAGGATTTGTGGCATGGCGGGTTAAATTCGATGTTCGAAATTTGGGGATTGAGTTTGACTTGATGGATTAGTGTGCCTCGAATTTTTATTAATCAAGATGTACCTCATATTTTTCACGTAACTTGCAATGGCACAGAATTAATTATTATACAAATATTTATAAATGTTAATCAACGAAGAAATATTTCTTTTCTATGCACTAGTTGACGCTTACATAATTTTGACAATTACATGAATTTGTCGTGCTTCGGTTTTTTTTAAAAATGCCCATAATAGTCAGTCAGAGAAAGGACCGCATCTTCGTGGGAAAAGTCGAGAACCGCAAAAGACCAGCGAAAAGAAAGGGTCAGTGAACCAAAAAAAGTCGCTTAGCCACTTGGACCGGGTTCGGACTTTCCCAGCGATTTCCAATTCCTTCACAAAAGGAAGAAAAAAAAGGGAAGCCGTAAAGGAGATAAATATTCGCGAAACTCCATAAAAACCGATGCAGGTGAGGTGATGACCCACTGTGGGATGAAACGATCGTTAGAAAAAAAAATTCAAAATCCTGTGATTCCTGTGAATTCTGTTCTATGTAGGATTCTAAAGGGCAGTGTGTGTTTGTTCGACTCGATTTTCGCTCCTCCACATCTGTGCCTCCCTTCTTTTACCTGACGTGGATTCCCCCGAAATCGTAAAAAAAGAAACGGCAGGTCAGGTAGGATATAGGTCCTAGACATGCAGGAAGCATCGTTATTGGCGGATTCCCTATAAAATTTCGTTGACTCGTCTTTCTTCAGGCTCTTCCGCGCGACCTACTAGTAACAACCCCCTACTTTACGAAACTCTCACCCCTCGAAAAAAGCATGGAGGACAGAAGAAGCAGGTACACTGGCTACCAATACACTGTCGTTTCCTTCCTTCCCTCGAATTTGCATCGTCGTTCCCCTCTTTTCATCGAAAATTACGCTTTTTTCCGTGAGAATCTACCGGATCCTTTAACGTCCGCGGGAACAAGGACGAGAAAGAAGGAAAGAGGGAAGAAAGGATTTTTGGGGTGATTTCTGTCGGTTCCTATTTTCTACCCTTTTTCAAGCACACTCACACGTACTTCAAGGAACGATATCTTATAGGACGCCTTACCAGGTGCGAGTATGGCGTCGCAAAGCACGTTAATCCTAGATAAGGTAACCGCCATTTTTTACCGTTTCTTTTTTCTAGTATCACACGCACACATCGCGAGATCGCCGGGTTTTTTTTCTTTGAAGAATGATCACGGTGATGCAACGTCGAAGAGTAACCTCGACAGGTCACCATTTTGAAGAATGTTCCAACGAACTTCCGATGCTTCCAATGACGTGAGCCGTTTGTGAAATTGAGGAGAAAAGAAAAAATAGCGAGATCCTTGCTCAACGGCTTTTTAACGTATTTTTTGGTAGACTTCATCGGTGTGTAATGTTCACCAATTTACTAATACAGAGAAGTTACATATTGGAAGAAGCTTCAAAGGATTCTTGCAACATGTGCATCTACCGGTGGAAGCCATCTTGAAGATCCAGAAATGTTGATGGTAGAAAATGTTCCGTAATTGAATTACCAATTTAATTAATAACAAGAACGAGCAAGTATAATTATTCGAATATATTAGCCACTAAAGTATATTACATATTAAAATATATTGATCAATTACCTCTAATTAAATACTACAAAATAGTTTTATAGCGATATAATAGATACAGTATATATAATACAATATAATACGGAGTCTAATCTAAATCACCTTCAAATAATATCAAGGAATCTCGTCGAATACGCAACAATAAATAAATGGAGCCAAGTGATTAAGATCAGCTTCAACGTCGTCCTAATAAAGCCATCGGAAGGACATAGAATCCGAGCGATGCGATTGAGCGTCACTCGAGTGATTCACCTCGAAGGAAATCATTCGATGGAAAGAAGATCGTATCTCTCACGGTGGATCGTCGGCACGGCATTGTCCCGCATCTGCATATGGGGTCGGCGCTGCACATGCAGACACAATTGCAGCTAGGTGCCATTATAAATAGCCGGGGCACAATGCCGTTGCCCATGCAATTCCGAAGTATTCAAGTCCGTTTAACGTTTGCACGAGTGACACGGTAACCATCTATCCATCACCCACGCGCATTAACACAAAGATCCGTGATCCTCGCACGCACACGAATGCATGGAAACGTGCAGGATCTTTTCTGCAAGAGGGTGGATGCAGTTGAATGCAGCTGGATGTAGCATCGCATCTCACCCTCGTTTCGTAGCTTTCCTAACTTTGTGCGGATTCGATGCAGTGACCTACGATATTTTCCCCCCACTCTCCATCTTTCTTTCACTGTCCTTTAACTTTTTTCAATGGATCACCCAAACGCCGACCTGACCTTTACGTGAGGAACTTGAGATCTGTGGGTGCACCGTAGAGGTCACGTTCGTCAGGTGATAAATCGGAAGAATGAGACACCTGAAGTGTCCGGTGGTCGGTCTTCTTGGAAGGAGTCTTGCGGGTTCTGGTTTAACTTGCTTTTACATCGACCTCTGATAGTTAACGATAATTCTTGGTTAATCTTGAAATTTGATTCGTGTAAAGAAGAATTCCGAACTCTCTGAATTATTCAACTTCAAGGAGCTCCATTTTTTGGAACTATGTACTGTAATGTGAGATATGAAAATCGTAAAGATTTCTTGCGGTATAATTCACACTATTCAAATCATGAACTATCCAAATTTTAGTTAGTTTCGTTAAGTAATTCCGCATCATGTTCTTCCACCCGCATTGTCAATGGAAGCTACGGAATATATAAGGGAGGCTTATAAGAAAGGCAGTCATTCTATTCTAAGTGACATTGGTATTTACAAATCGATGAAAAACACGTTTAAAATCCATCTCTCACAACGCCATTTTACGGTAGCTAGTAGGGTAAAGGGTTGCCGGAGTATTATGCAAAGAAAGTCGTGAAAATTTCACCGCAATCCGATAGAATTTTCCAAGGAACAGGTAGGCGTGTTTTCAATCGAACAATCGACAGGAAGAAAATCCATTTGCCAGTCGAATTCTGCCACGTAAGAAAACCTGGTTCGGGTTATCCTATTCATCCCTCATTCTTATAAGTCATCTCTCGGTAGGTTCTCATCTATCGCGTGGAATACGCCGGTATTTTCTTTGCCACGGTAAGAATAGCCACCGACGTGGAAGGGCGCATTGCCCTTTGCCCGTGATCTACATAAAATACCGATTCCCTCAGCGTTCGAGAGAAATATCGACAAGTCACGTACTAAGTTCCTCTCGGATCCTTCATCGACACGTGAAACCAGGACTTCTCGGTTTAATGAACGGCACCACAAAGGAGAAATCGTTATTTTCACGGCTCTCTCCGATTTCGCGGTTGCATCCCTCGTTCCATTCCACTCCCCCTCCCCTTGCCCCCCTACGGTGCTCCGCCCTCGACTTTTAAACACTCTCAATCGTGGCCTCACTTTTCGGTCAATTTGCTGCGTTCCCGGTATCCTTCGCCTTCTCGTCTTCCCTTTAATTCCTTTCTTTCTTTCCGTCGACTATGCTTCGCCTTCTCGTAATCGATCTGCCGCCGTAATTCGCAACAGACCCTCTCGGTAGAACAATGCAATGTTTCGGTAATTAAAGGACTCCTCTAGTTTGGCCAAGATGATAAAACGAATCGCATTATTATAGTGTACAGGGTGTCTGGTATGAAATAAGTCGCGTAACAATCTCCTTGAATCGCTATAATAAAACAAATGTTTTATTCAAAATTTGTCCGTCATCTTTTAACAGAATTTTCTTCATCAGCCATGTTTTCCACACGGAAACAAATATTATTGTGATTAGGTGGCGTATTTCAGCTGGGGTACGTTTTATATCCAGCTTATTCTACCGAGAATCATTATAATATACATATATAATATAATATATTATAATATGTATATATATAAATGCCATGTCTTAAGGGTACAAAATCCGTCAGATATTTCGTTGAGAAGCAAACCGTTACGAAAACAGATCCGTTGTTTTCTATTCCCTCGATTTACTCGGATGCGTCTCAGAGGGGTGCAGAGTTTCGTGCTAAGATGGCAGATCGCATTAATGCTTTTTCCTACTCCGCCGTTTCTTTCCAGGCTCGAGACGGTGTATCAAGACGAAGGAAGGACTAAAGGCAGCATCTGCCTTCGGTTTCTTCGACGCCATTCTTACGTAAGGAGAGTACAATGCAACCAGCCCCCGACAATACGGGGGAGGAATTTCTCGGGGGTATTATTCCTAGGTATATGCACCGCCTGTCAACCGACTTACGATTTTATTAGGGCCTTACATCATTCGATTACGCTCGCTGCATCCGTTTTCATGCATCAGAGCTTCGAACGCGTCATCGCTAGAATGAAATGACTGATTGATCCTTCTACTTTTTCCCCGAATACGTCGTTTGTCATGTCAATTATAAACTGATTTCGCTTTAAACCAATTTCGGGTATCTCGTGTTCAATTCTTGAATTTTGCTTCTTATTATTAGATCTGTGAATTCTGTGAATTTGTGTGAATTTATCTTAACTAATCATTTCTCAGATATACATCATCTACATGATAATCTAATATTTCTAAGTATATCTAAACATCGATCATTTTCTATTTCTAAATATTTTTCAGAGAGCAACTTCAAAAAGAACATATATTAAATACTTATTAACTGATTCCTATCATCCTTTAAACATATCGTTCAAAAGAATACAATAAATGAAAGTATTCCTATCAATGAACTATCAGAAATCGTTAAGAAGTAAAACTTCCGCTAAAAAATTCCCGCGTCAAAGGACGAAGGACGAAAAATGAAAAAGTATTGTCCCGTATAGTGGAAAGAGATTCAAGGATGCCGAGGAGAATCGTTCTACATAGGTGGAGAGGATTGTATCGAAAGGGGAAGGTACGAAGGGGGCTAGATTCGAGCCAATAGAATAACAGTGTTTCCTCCGGTGTGTTTTGAACTGAGGAGAGCCGCCGGTAGGACATAAAGGGCAAGGGTGACGAGAGAAGGGGTGGACTGGTTTTCGAGCAGCAGCGTGGGGTGAGTCTAAAACCGTTAGGTTGGTCGCGTGCTACCATAGCCACGTGCCTTTCCTCTTCTTCCTTCTTCTTCCCTCTTTCTCTCTCTATCTACTTTACGCACGTGCTTCTTCGTGTGTGTGTGTTCAGGAAATACTTTACAAATGTCTCAAATAAAAATATGGATTTATGGCCTGAGATCTCCTTAAACGCTTTGCGTGCGAGTACTTGTAATGTTTCAGAACTTACATTTTTTGATTCGCATCGAAACAGTTTGTATGATCTAATACTTTCATCCAAGATGACGTTAAAAATTGGCACGGTATTAAATCCTGATTTTTAATTCGTTATAATTATAATGATACGTGTTATACTTTAGAATCGTTTATCTTCGTGCAGTAGTGCCATTTGGGATAATAAGTGCAAATAGAAATAGGAATGTGACACAATATAATATAATATAGTATTAAATGATATTTATTATATTTTCTGTTCTTCGAAGTAATGCCATGAAAGTAAACAAAGACACAAAGCATCGATCCTTAATTTTAACTAACCACAATTCGACCATTTCCGCCGTAGCACAATCAATTTAAACACATAACGACGAACAAAAGAAAGAACGAATACACAGCACACGATAATCAACCCACGAATAGATCATCGAACCCAAATCCACGGAATTCATCAATAATAATCATGGAAAGTCTCTTGTAATTAAAGTCGGTGGAAAATTAGATGTTCCACTTATCCCCGTTCACTCATCCCGGAATGAAAGAATAAAGGGAAATTCATAGCCAGAAACTATCGAACTACGAAATTCGATGATCGTCGTTTTTGCTGTAACCCTAAATTAAGTTCCAGGTAAGCGACGAGATTCTCGGACACATGGTGCCATTAGCCGCGGTCGCACCGTTGAAAACGAAATATCCGAGAATGGCGTGGGTCGAGGCAGATGCGAGGATCGGATAAATAGTCGGCCGGATAACAGTTAGACCCTGGCTGTCATCGTCGTCATCGTCATCGACTGCTACCGTTATAATGAAACCGAACGTGCACTTATAACATACCCTTTGGCACGTGCCTTTAATACAAACACGGGAGCCTGTTTCTTGATCGCGTGTCTACGAACCGCATAACGGTGCTTGGACGCCCAAGAAATGGATCAAAAGTGCAGATGCTTCTACATGTTCTCTTTGTGATAGAAAAAGTCATCGAAAAAGTGAAGTACAAAAAAAACAAGGTCTGTTTGGTGATCGTTATCAAATTCTTCTAATTAGAATCACAGGAAGCTGTTATGTTTTAGTGATGAAAAATATAATTTCCTGGCGTCTTGGTTTCTTGAGTCGGAAGGTTGAGAATCTTTCGTGTTATGAAATTAAGAGGTACGTTATGAGATTGATATGTTAATTCTGGCAAAGTAAAAACATTAATGAATTAAATTAAAAATTCTAGAAGATATTAATCTCGAATTTAAATACTAATTAAGCATTCTTAAGGAAATAATTATATCTTGATACTCGCTTTGGAATAAAAGTAATATTAAATTCATTGCCATTTTTATCGAGATAAAATTGCAAAAGTATTCAATTTAGTTCGCTGATAGAAATAGACCAATAAGAGGACCAGGTACACAGTAATCTTTCGATAAGGAAATGGTAGTCTGATTGCATTTTGGGGAGGCAGAAAGATGATGGACCAATAAGAGGACCACGTACGCAGTAAACTTTCGATAAGGAAATGAGACTATGCATATAAAAGTGTAAGTTTCCGCGAGGGAGTAGCACATATTGGAAGACCGGCTCCATTTGGTATTTACCCCCCTACGACTGTCTGGCAGTGATGTATGGTACGACTAGGACCTGCATGCTGACCACTATCCACTCTCTAAAGTTCTTTAAAGGCTGTTTCATTCTAAAGTACTGTCCTGGAAACGTTATTTATTGTGTGCACAAATGTTGTCATCTTCATTCATCTTACCATCAAAATCTATTCGTATCATGTGTAACAATTTGAATTAAGAAACGCATAGCGACTGATAGTGTCTTACTAATAGTCAGTTAAATTAAATTTTCGTTAAAAAATTTAGATACAACAAAAATATTTCTGAGTTGGATTTATCAAAATATCTATAGTGTATAAAATTTGGTATTCTTCCCTAAACAGTATATTATAATAGCAATATTTACATGAATCCTTCGATATAAAATTAAAATATAAAGAAAAGACTCTTACAACTTAAATTTGGTTTACGCAATAAACTGTAGTTTATGAAAATTCCATATTCCTTTTCCGGACTTTTATCTACCAGGAATTCCGGAATACAATATGCCGCAAGGTACCGCAAGCGGGGCGCAAAGAAAAGGAAGCAAATGGAAGCAGAGGTCGCGAAGGGAGAAAGGAAGAGGTGGTAAAGATTATTTGAATATCCCATATTTAAGATTCGTCCGGCGTAGTGCGGGGCAGTGATTGGCGAGTTGGTAGGCTGGTCACGCGGCCGGCACGTCATACACGTCAAACCAAGCCCCTGTAGAAGCCACCCCTATGGAAACCACCCCTATTGCGCCTAAGGCCGAGCATACGCTGGCTAGTAGGAAACCTCGGACAGTCCTTCGAACACTTTACATTCTATTTTCACGCTGTACTGACCCCGATCTATGCGACTTTCTTAACATATTCGCCAGATATTGCTTTCTGGCACGTGCTTCCTACTCCATCGCCATTCGTTCTCGTTATAAGCCAATGTCAATTTCATGGGATTCGGGAAGAATTATTATGTTGATTTCTCATCCACGCTAATTATTTCTAGCAGATTATATGAGAATCTCGTCGATGCTTTATACGTAAATATAAAAATCGCATATACGAAAATATTTATATAGAAAATAATAGAAATTTGTATTCCGCATTTATTAATATTAACTACTAATATATAAAAATCTAAAGTGGATTATTAATCGATATAGAAATGATCTTCTATTAAAAGTATGGAGATTAGTACTTTTTGATATAATAATATTTAATATATCTCTTATTGAGCGGGGAAATGTGATAGTATATGAATTGGGCTAAAATTCATGATCATTGCAATGGTCAATTATTCAAAGAATAGAACTCGGAAGTTTATATTTGTAAATCAAGGGGAACACCTGGCGCTGTAAATGGAATTGGCTTCTATTTTATGCGTGTCACCACCCCCGCAGTGTTTTCACGGGACGCCGAGCACCCTCAGATTTTTCCAGGGGTTCCTTGCGATCTGGAAACTAACCGGTCGTCCAGCAAAGAGGGGTGGACTCCTAACCGAGTTAAATAACGCTACATTAGCGCCCTTCCACGATACAAGGCCAGTCCGAGTGTGAAATACCCTCAGGCTTATCAGCCTTCCGCAGTGCTCTTTTTACATCAACTTCTACTCTATGATTCTCCAACGAACTCCATCGTTCTCCGTTCTCGTCATATTACGAGCAACAATTTTACAAAATATGGCGGATCGTACTTCTCGGTGACACACATTCACTCGAGTATGTCAGTAAACATTTGATTAAAATTGGCTCAGGATGTATAAATATTTTATTACTTGGTTTAATTAATGGTTTTATTAACTTGGTTTAGTTAAATGAATATTAATACTGATTTCAAATGATTGCGTCTGAAAATAGTGTTAGTTATAAACACGAGGAGATGGGAATAAATCAGATCCGAAATTAAAAATTAATTTAAATATATCTACGAAACAAGCAGAAGAGCCTAATCAAAAATCAGTAAAATATCTTCCAATCATGGTTCCAACATAAATCTTCTTTTATTGCAATAAATGTTTTGAACACTGTATCATGTATATAATAGTGGTGGTTATTGTTAGCGTTTTATTATGTCCAGCAAATTAACGATGATTAACGACGCATTCGAGGACTAAAATTTGAGTCGGCAGACGTATTTAATTATGAATTTTAGTAGATCGTGGAACGATCAAAACGGGGACTCGGTAATAGAGTTAATTACTCCCGAAGGGGCTGTTCTAACTGCAGGGCTATTCAGTGGTAGAGAGAAGTCGGTTCCGGTGCGCGCATAACAGCCACGCTTTACCTGGCCGTCTTCGTCCTTTGTCCTTTTACCACAATTACCGTCGTCTAGACGCGAACACCGTTTCTACGCGAAATGACAATTACATACCACTGGAATCGCCCCATCGACCGTTTTTCTCCTACTTAAATGACCGCGCTTAAAACCACTACTTTCCTCTACGATACACTCTCCATTCAATCTGAAATGTAACCTTCGACTGCCTCGGGAACACTCAAATTATCCTTCTTATATATTATAGATATAGAATGTTCACTTCTTATATTTCGCGAGAAAATAATTGGCGATTTAGCAGTCTTATATTCTGCTAATAACTAATTAGCAATTCAATATCTCGTATTCTTATGTTCCACTAATAATTAACTCGAAATTTAGTTCCTTATATTCTGATACTCTGCCAACATTTAATTAGTAATTTCGCATCTTATATTTTGATATTCTGTTAATAAATGATTAGCAATTTAGTATCTGATATTTTTATAATCTGCGAATAATTAATAAGAATTTAATGGACGAAGTTCTCACGGTATTCGTTTATTCCAATAAAGTAATATAAGGATTCCAAATGATTCACAGGGATATTCCGAGGTAAAACTCATCGGATAAGAAGTTCGAGGAGGAAGTAGAAAAGGTAAGCGAATATATCGTTCTTTCCGCGCCTTTCCTCGAAGATCCTTTACGCTTCTGCAGAAACTCGATAGCCGCGTCAGCCATTAAGCCAGAACTGTGAAAGCGAGTAAGGGAAGGTAGAGGAAGGGCGGGAGCCCTGTAACAATGCTAAGAGTGAATTTCTCGCACACGTTCGGGAGAAGAAAAAGGGTAGCGAGACCAGGCGGGGAGGTGGATTGTGTTCGGTTCGGTTAAAGAGGAACGAGCTCCTTGCTTTTCTTCTTTCCGCTCGTAGATTCGCGAGATCGTCGTTTCACGAGAATGCTGAGAGCAATGATGCTGAAGAGACTTTTTCTTGGACCTTTGGAAGGTGAAACATCTTCTTCGTGGTTTTATTTACGATCCTTTGTAAGCCATTATTTATACTTTATATTTTTATTTAGAATCATTTATTCGAACTTTTCTAGCAAACAAATTTATAGAAATATTTTAATGTACTATAATCAAAAGAATGTAGAGCAGTATTTATACTGATGAATTTTATAGAAACCATTAAAATTAATCATTTATATAGAAGAATATTTCCACCGCCATAAAAATATCATTTCGATATTAAACTCGAGTAAATTCGATCACGACTGATTTGATGGAGGAACATAATACACGTGGAAGATATATGTGGCTCCTTCTTGATCATCCATAAGTGTAGGGACATAAAAGATAAAAAATATCCAGTGAGGATCTCGCCACTCATCAGCCTGTTGCAGTGTCCCACCCCCTCGGCGCAAAACGGATATATAAAAAACAGGAGGGTTGCACCCCTAAAATACGAGTGAACGCACGGAACTATGGCAGAATCATGCGATGGCAGATAACTGGTCGCTAATTGATTATAATAAGTGACGAGGAAGGAAGGAAGGAAGTAATGGAGGGTTGATTTCCAACAGAATCGTTGAAAAACGCCGTTTAAACGATCGATTTCTGACTAAACGATATTTTCCCGGACATCAGTCTTTTCAATTAATAACGGATCATATATATATACGTAGAATCGTGGATAAGATTATCATCGAATAAAACTGCATCCGAGTGGCGCTGGTAAATCGACACCCACAATAAAACTAAAAATAAGTATGGTGGACAGTGAAAGAGAAGTAAAGGAAGAGCAGAGAGAAAAAGAGAAGGTAGTCATTCGGTGCCGACAGCGGGGGCGTTCGACAATTTATCGTCTTTATTTGGCCACGTCCATATTTATTGCATCGTTACGAACAATATGGCACCTATTAAGCGAAATACGAACCCCACCGGAGAACGGAGAATCAAATTAATACCGGGCTTGAGCCGCCCTGTCTGATAATAAGCTTAATAAATATTGATTGTTTAATTAATGTATAATCGCCGCGTGGGACAGTACGCGATATCAGGAGTCCATTGGTCCGCCCACTCGCGGCTACGAATTTATTAACTACCCCCCCACCAATCCCCACCATGTCACAACGATGAAAGCCGAGCTCAGGTTTTTGCGCGTTCCTTTCCAGTCTTTTAATTGATTTATACGTGCAATTATCGGAATCCGGGACGTAAACGAGCAATGGATGTATTGGATTTTGTCGGTTTTAATTGCAGTTGCAAGAGGTCTTTGATGTTATTAAATGTTCCAACACCTTCGTATAATGCGAGTTTTTTAATGCGGAATATTGAAAACGACAATTACGAGCTGATAATCTTTAGGCTCTAACGAGGATTATTATCATCAGTAAGTATTTCATAATTTAATTAAATCAATGATTTTCTACCTGGGAATATTATGTAGAAATGTTTACGGGTGATTGGATATTCATAATGATTTGGAACGATCACAGTCGTTAATAAATGGTGGAAGATTTAATTAAGGAATGACTTAATAAGTCGAAAATAATTCAGAAAAAACTTAGAATTTAATCATGTCTAATTTATAAGTTGATAGGTGGCAGAAATTGAATTTGTGTCATCGCTTACTGATGCTGATTATTATATTTTATTTCATTCGTGCATCATATTTCATCAGACATTTTATTTGAAACAATCATTATTCTTATATTAATGCATTATTCCTACGAGTATCAAAGCATCGTATAATTAGATATTCAATGCTTGCAATTTTGAATCCAGTGCGCAACATAAATGTTCGATTATTCTCCGAGACGACCCTCGTTAATTTATTAATTATACGTTCCCGTGGTAATTGACGATGCCAAAGCACAAAGAGAACGAGATCATTAAAGAAAACAGTGAAAAACTCGGTGGTTCTGTGGGAACGTAGGTTTCATTAATGGAATCACCAATTGCAGAGTTATTGGTTTAATTGCTAATTGCTAGCCTCTCTTTCTTTCCAGTATGAAGCAACCAAGAATGGCGCCGACACCCACCAGTCGATCGCCAACCATTTTCATAGATTATCTCCCACCCCGTATCTTCTTTATCCGAGTTCTTCTTCCACAGGTTTATCGTGCCATTTTAATTTTCGTGTGAGATAATGTTAATCGGTTTTAATCAAACGAATTTGTACCGTTTCCTCCATCTTGGAGAACCGTAGTCTCTTCCTCGCGGGACAACAAGAAAATAAGAACGAAAGTAACCAAGAAAAATCGTGAGAAATATGGAGAAATAAAATGTTTGTGTAATAATATAATATATTAATCGGTTTTAATCGAATCAATTTGTACGAGTTCTTCCATCTTGGAGAACGGTAGTCTCTTCCTCGAAGGGCAATAAGAACGAAGAACGGAAGTCGTCCACCGACTCCGTGAGAAATATGTTGAAAGAAGAAAACATCTTCGTGCTCGTTCGCCGAGTCGATTCGTTCCTCGTTCGCCTTCTTTCTCCTCTCGTCGCTCGACGACTCCAGGTTTCTTCATTCTCGGAAACATTCGCGGTACTTGTTTTCATTTCCACTTACGCGATTAGCGACTCCGGAGTATCGCCGGTTTATATGTGCAACAATCTCGCGTGCGAAACAACCAGGCGCCGCAACTTTTTGGCTCCTCGTCGTTTCAACTTTTGCTAATCAGAATGGGACACCTGGACACCTGGACACTTTGCTTGTTTGCCAGATTACTTCCTTAATTAAATTCATAATACACCATGGAAAGTATCCAAGATGCTACATGGTTACGTAAATTTGACTACGTGTTTATATAATTGCCCAATTTTTGAATGGGAATAACGACTTGTCTTCAAGGTGTACTCGATAATTGGCCATTGTGTTCTCGGAAATACTTGTTTGATACTTCGCGAGCGGCGATGTTGCAGTGAGAAAGTTTCTTGACGATAATACGTTCGCTTCGTGTAAGTGATGCTTTTCAAGAGATTTCAGTTGCATCATGATAATTTATGCTCATTATATGTGCGGCACAAATATGAATTTAAAATTCAAATAACTTACTTTCTGGCCATTTATACAACCTTTTAGAGATGTCAAAATATCCTTATAATAATATAATATCTCATTTGATGATAATAAAGTTGTTCGACTAAATGATATTATTATCGGTATATTTGAAGAATATAATTAAAATATAGTTTTGAGCTTGTAAGTATTAGGTAAATTAAATCGAGTTTAATAATTACGAAATTTTAACGATTATCTTATAATTAGTTATTCATAAACATTAGAATTGAACTGAACACTTAAGTTCGTATCTAAGGCTTCTAAAAATGAACATTCTTTTTTTAATGTCGCGGCATCAATGATCAAATAAAAATGAACCGAATCGTGTTACGAACGGAAAGTTAAGATTCCGGTATTCCACTTTTGTGATAGATTCACGTGTAAGAGCGAATGGAGTGTGCAAGCAGAAGGAACGAAAACCACGGTCAGCACTCAAGAGAATCAGCATATTCCGTTTACGGGACATTCGCGTCGGTGGTGGTCGCCGATAAAAATCTGAAAATCCCTTGGAAAGCCCTCCTGCGGAATTTGAATTTGCTTCGCTTCCTTCGCTCGGACCACGATCCGTGAATCCTTGGGGGAAGCTTTTCAACATTCAAAACGGGTATACTTTGTCACCCCCTGAATAACCTTCGCATAACAAACTCAACCACTTTTCGTCAAAATTCTTCTTAATAACTTTATCGCTTACATACTCGCGAATTATATTATATTTCCTTAAATATATAACCCACAACTTGCATTCATGCCGAATATAAATTATAAACTAATCATTGCAAACATTCAAAAATATTTACATGATTTAATAAAAATTTGTGATCATGATACAAATATTACATGCAAGATTAAGTTGAATATCTACAATATTTACGTATACAATTATAATTGTACATACGATTATTAATTAGTATCAATGTTGATATCAGCTCGTTTAAATAGTAGTGAATTTATAAAGATTTAACTGTTAATATTGTAGAGGCATTTCAGAATGAAAGGACTTGAAACTTCTTAAAAGGCATACGATGTTACGTAGTGAGATTTTGTGCAAATGCAAAGTCGGGTTTCCGGTGACAGAAACCGGACGTTCTGGAATGGCAGGCGTGAATGGAAGTTCCTGTCGGAGGGTGCGGAAAGACGTTTCGGCATTCAATAGCGGTTTTCCATGGTCACCATCGGCCCAACCATCGATTTGAATAACAAAATCACCAGGAAGACGTATTATCGTCCGTGCGACTGGACTCGACTTCGTGCCAGTTTATCGCGAAAGTCGTTTGCATTCCAAGTGACGCCGATCTCAGTTGCGCCGTTCAGGATTTCCATCTTCATCGACTTCGTTCCTTTTCACGATTCAGAAATACTTTCGAGGCACGTTCGTGCGTAAGTATTAGAATTTGATTTCGTTTAATCAAAGGAATGTTGGCATTCGTTATTCGAGAATAATTTAAAGCGAATCACAAACTTAACGGAATGTTATCTCGATTGCGAAATATTCCTAATTTTAATCAATTTCAATCCTTCATCTTTTCTTTAGCAACTCAATTCTTTCATAACTTTCATTTAACTTTAGCACCTTTATCATAATTTAGAGACAAGTAGATGTAGTTTAATTATTATAATAACAACTATTCGTCACCAATATGAATAACATTGATCGAACCAAAAACTGATAGATGAACTCGAAATTTAATAGAAGATCCATATTTTGAAAATATATCTTGAACGCGATGTTTTACTTCATGTTTGAACGAAAAGGTTCTCTACCGTAGAAAACGAGCATTACAAAAATCAGTCGATTTTTCGACATCGAAACTCGATGTCGTACGTTATTAAATGACAATGATGTAAAAAATAAGATGGAAGAAGAGATCGTTGAGAGTTTACATTACAAAGTATGATGAGAGACCCGCACCGTTCTCCGTCCGCGAGATCTCCATGAAGCTCGCGTTAAAAGAATCTCTTGTCTGACCATATCGGTAGACCAGGTGTGCCTGTACGACTCGAGAATAAACGATTAGCGATTCGATTAGCATCCGCGGATCATATCGATCACGGTTGCATTACCAATGATAGTCTCACTCTTAAGACGCATTTCGCAATCGGCGACATCCTTGCCTCGATTCGAGCCACGGGGTTTACCTCCACTTTGATACCGATACCTCGTCGATTACACGAACCAGATGATTCTTGGTTGTCGATTAATCGAGGTTAAATATTGATGATTTTGAAAATGATATATTGGTCAGATAAATCATATTAGAGTAACAAATATATTAGTGAATACACTAATTGAATTATATGAGATAACCAAATCTTATATCCCCAGGTTCATTTCAATATTCGGAATCTTTCTACATGCAACTGTAATTATGTATACATTAATTAATGATTATATTCTTCGCTATAAGCTTTTTTAAATAGTACTGAATTTGTAGTGGATTCAGTGTTATATATTAATATAATATGGTACATTAATTATTCTGATATAATTGATATACTATTTTAGTCGATTAATTATATTAGGGTAAGTAATGTAATTTCATGTAATTCTTTTGATATCAGAGTATTAGTTACTCTATAATATCCATTATAATCGGCAATGAAATAAAACGAGCACCAAACAAGATTTACAATCCGACCGCGACCACTAACCGCAAATAAGAGTAATTATCATCAGCGCTGATGAGAATAACGATTCAAAGAAACGACGAACTAGATCAGTAGGGTAGTTTATTCAGCAGGCTCGTTCATCAGTTTCTTTATTCTCCCCATCCGCCATTCATCTCGAGAGGCATCGCCATCTCCTCACGAAATGACACGAATCCCGCGTTTTATTGTACGAAACCACGGTTATTTAGGCGGTGGAAGAATAAAAAATTAGAGAAAGCGAAGGAATAGTAGGCGACGCGGTTCCGAATGAAAGAGGAAGGGAAACGTAAAGAGGACAGATAGGAAGAAAAGAAAAATAGAGCGGGTGGCGGTAGTGGCGCTACGCGATCGGAAGTGTGTCAAATTACAGAGGTCCATGATATTAATGACTCCTAATGACATGCCCCCGTCCCCCCGGCCCACCTCATCCTCCCACCTGATCTGACGAGTCCCTTCCAATTGGTTTCGACATCGTCTTTCTTCAAACCACCAAGGCTGACCATCTCCTTCCTGCTCTCCCCTTCGACGAGCTACCCGACCAACTGGGTCCAATTCACGGAATCGACATTAAAAATACAATTGCTAATTGACGGAGGCTAATGGCAATAAGACAAACAACGGGTTAAATGCTATAAAGCAAAACACAGGTTGGCAATGATGTCCACTCTTCCACTCCTCGTCCTTCGTACTCGTACCATCGTTTTCGACGGTGTTCCACCCGGCTTCTACTTTCGTCTTGTATTCGGTGATTGTTATTTTTGTTGTTGTCCTCGTCTATCTTTTTTTATTCACCTCCCTTCTCCACTCGTCGTAGGCAGATAGAAGCTTGAGCTTTGTGAATCTCGTCCGATGAAAGAATCCTCGGGAGCCTCCTGGTTACGACCGGTTCAGGATTTCCGAGAGTCCGGTTCAAGAACCAATTTTTTGTCCACTCTTCCGCTCGTTCGTTCCCATTCCTCCTTCGTGGCCTTTGTTTTTCGTCGGATTTGGATTCGGTTGTCCTCTCTCGACATCCGTAAGTATTTTATTCGGTTTTGTCATTGCGATAGTATTCTGATAAACACTTTGAAGTACATGAACTTATATTTGATTTAGATAATCAAACTTGAAGTGCATGACGTGATTCCATACTCGGAGGACGATTAATAAAAATTAGCGTTGGAGCTGGTAAGAAATTGTTTAGTGATATAAATTCGTATGAAATGTTTCTTGGGAAGTTTTCAAGGAAATGTTTTTTCTAATGTGTCATTTGAGGGAAGAATAGCCCTTCAATCTGATCGTTGAAGGAAGTCCCTTTCATCGTTATAATACTTTTAGGAACAACGATTGGGAGCATGTTATATCGGCAGACAAGTGACACTCCTAAAATTCGACGCTTTCGACACTTCTCCCTCCAAAGAGTCAGAGTCAGCAGAACTACAAAAGTTCAGAAGTTCCCACAATCTAAGACGTACGTGAGTCTAAATCATCAAGGAAACTACTTTAATACCTTCAGAGTTTTTTCTCTGTCGCGTGAGAAATCCCATTTACAATTGTGCTCTCGTGGTTAGCTTGAGATTTTTACTTTAGCAACGATCAAACACCTTCCTTTTCCCTTCTATTTTTGCCAATTTCGATCAACACGTTTTTGGCCAGAGAACTACTTTCATTCGCTTCCATCAACACAAAATCACCCTAGAACATGTTTAGGGGCCACCTTTCATTGATTTAGGGCATTTAGGAGCAAAATTGGCGACTTTCATTTTTTGACAATTTTTGAAGGTATACCCCTTCAGATTTTTGCGATTCTGGGTCGACCCATTTTTTGGCCGAACAAATTTTTAAACCGCTTCTTCCGACCCAAAATCATCCTAGAATATGTTTATACATCATATACCATCGATTTAGGGCATTTAGGAGCAAAATTGGCGACTTTCATTTTTTGACAATTTTTGAAGGTATACCCCTTCACATTTTTGCGATTTCGGGTCGACCCATTTTTTGGCCAAACAAATTTTTGAACCACTTCTTCCGACCCAAAATCATCCTAAAATATGTTTATACATCATATACCATCGATTTAGGGCATTTAGGAGCAAAATTGGCGACTTTCATTTTTTGACAATTTTTGAAGGTATACCCCTTCAGATTTTTGCGATTTTGGGTCGACCCATTTTTTGGCCGAAAAAATTTTTAAAGCGCTTCTTTCGACCCAAAATCATCCTAGAATATGTTTATACATCATATACCATCGATTTCGGGCATTTAGGAGCAAAATTGGCGACTTTCATTTTTTGACAATTTTTGAAGGTATACCCCTTCACATTTTTTCGACTTGAGTTCGACCCATTTTTGACCAATAAAAATTTTTAAACCGCTTCTTCCGACCCAAAATCGTCCTAGAATATGTTTATACATCATTTACCATCGATTTGGGTCGTGTAGAAGTGATTTTGGCGACTTTTAATTTTTGACAATTTTTGAAGGTATACCCCTTCACATTTTTGCGATTTCGGGTCGACCCATTTTTTGGCCAAACAAATTTTTAAACCGCTTCTTTCGACCCAAAATCGTCCTAGAATATGTTTATACATCATATACCGTCGATTTCGGGCATTTAGGAGCAAAATTGGCGACTTTCATTTTTTGACAATTTTTGAAGGTATACCCCTTCACATTTTTGCGATTTCGGGTCGACCCATTTTTTGGCCAAACAAATTTTTAAACCGCTTCTTTCGACCCAAAATCGTCCTAGAATATGTTTATACATCATATACCGTCGATTTCGGGCATTTAGGAGCAAAATTGGCGACTTTCATTTTTTGACAATTTTTGAAGGTATACCCCTTCACATTTTTGCGATTTCGGGTCGACCCATTTTTTGGCCAAACAAATTTTTAAACCGCTTCTTTCGACCCAAAATCGTCCTAGAATATGTTTATACATCATATACCATCGATTTAGGGCATTTAGGAGCAAAATTGGCGACTTTGAAATGTTTGCGATTTTAGGTCAAAATGTCTTGATCGAGAAATTACTGTAATGTACTTGTATCTATTCAATGTGTTCCTAAAACATGCTTATATACCATCCAGTATCTTCCACGGAATGGAAGGGATATTTCCATGAAAAGGAAGCGATAAAACATCGCCGAAAAATTCTCAATTGGCGGTTCGAATTTTTCTGAAAAACAGCGAAGGTTAAACTGAAGGTTAAACAGTGTCTTCCTTTAGAGAAGATCTGCTGGCGTCTCTCATTCGAATATACTTTTACGATCCGGACGAAAAGTTTCTCCGGTAAAACCAGGGCCCGGTAGATAATACCCGAAGTTAAAAGGCCGGTTTATACACCGCGAAAGAATTCTCGAAGGCAAATGACAAACCGCCATGGGGCCTGGTAGGCGGTTCTTGCCAAGTGTAATTGGTTTTATGACATATTTTACGTGGAAAAAATTAGCGGATGGATGCAGACCATGAGAAGAACAAGAGATGCTACGGGGACATGAAAATGTTGCATTCTCTTCTTAGATCTCCTTTAATTTCAGATGACTGACGAGCAACATCTGTTACTAAAAACGAAACTGCAGACCACCCAAACGTGTTCGAAAAAGAGGCAAATCAGTTACAATTTGAAAACATCGTGCCAATGAAATATCAAGAATATTTCGGAATCATAGAATGTTTTGAATTGACTGTCACTTTTAATAGTATGTGGGTCAAGTGACTGTTTCATGCAGGGCTGTAATATGGAACAAGAATATGTGCGCAATCCAGGTATTAAAAAATTATGATTTCATAGAGTTTCCAGATACTATTATATTATTTAAGTTGAACCAAAATTGAATTCAACGCTTCCCTCTTCGACGAAATAATACGTATCCCTGAAAATCATCGGATCACATTCGCAAAGCTGTACCGAAATAAAAACCTTGTACTCATCTAGAAACACAGTTTCACCGCACGCGTTTTTCCGCTCAAACAACGGAACACACGATCGTGCCTTTTTTCGTCGGTCAATTCCAGCATCGGCGAGTGAAATTTCTCAATCAGACGTACCCTTAACCGAGGATGGCAATTTTCAGTTTTTCATCGAAACTTAACGTCCTGTTTGCCGGTCACAATGTAAGCTCATCGACGCAATTAAAGGTCCGCCTCGACGATCCTGGATTCCGGCAAAAAGGAGTCGAAGAAGTAAACGACGCGGATTTATAATGTTGATACTCTTGAAGCCTCTCGCTCGAGTGAGCCGCGTGTCGTATTATTCCTTTGTGAAATTTATGTTCCTGCCATCGACGAAGGTTAAACCCCTTTCGTACGTTAATCGCGTCGTATCGGGAAAAGGGTGAGAGAGAGAAAGAAAGAGAGAAGAGTAAAACGGGGGAAAGGATAAACAGAGAAGAAAAGATACGGACGACAGACGGACGATGAAACTCTGTGCAAACTCACCTTGTATGGATTCCGGCGAGGCTGGCTCCTTATCGATTCGGCCGAGCGCGTCGCTCGCTGGAACAAAAAAGTGCAACGGGGCCTCGTTAGTGACGATAGAACCTGACCCGAGGAAATTTATCCTCTTTTTGAAAAAATCATAGATGTCATTTCGAATGGAATTCACAGGATAATGCGACTTCCTGATCAAATATAAGGGCATAAATGAATGTCCTGCGTTAGTACTCAAGTATTCAAATTTTCAATTATTTGAGGTTGCAGAAAGTGTAGATCTTCTCAAGCTCTTCATAAGACTTCACTACAATTGATTATAATAATCTTGAAACATATAAATTAAAAAGGTTTCAATAGCCTAATAATTTCTATAGGCGGTATAATATTAATTTCTTTATTCGTATTAAAAGCCACCTAATAAAACGAAAAATGATCTTCACCCCGTGACACTTCCTACTATCTTAATATCGATCTCATCCGAAATTCCAAGAATCCCTTCATCACCCAAATGCAACAAAACATAATCCCCATCGCGCCCCTATAACTTTCAACAAGCCCTCCCCCCCATCCCATATGCAGGCTGATTAAAACAGAGAAGGGGGTGGAAGTCTCTCCGATAGATGCTCGAGATAGCATCGATACGTCGAAAACAGCTAGGGCCCGTTATCAATCAGGCTGCAAGCGGAATTATTCTAAAACACATCCAATCATCGTGACACATGGCGAGTGCGACCCCGTGGCGAACTGCAATTCCGAAAACTAGGGAGAACCGGCTAGATTCGGATCATTATCCCCGGCGATTCGATCAATATTCAAATAATCTATTTGGACCCCATTGCCAGAGAGAATCGAAGATAGGAAGATGGTGGTAATTCAGGACGAAGATGACCACTATACGTCACGTCCCGTGGAGAGGAAATGGGGGTGAGGATCGTTCGGGCAACCCTGAGGGCGGCCACCTACTACCCTCTTGGGGCTCGCAACTCACCCCTCGAACGACTGTATTCAGATAATCCCACCTTTACTTCCCTTTCCTTTCCTTTCCTATCGACATATATGCCCAAAACGACATTTCAATACGGCCTTCTTACAGGATAACCCACCGCAAATACGGCCGAACATACATGCTTCCCGTCGCACAAAATAATAGAGGATCTAACGATGACATATCGGGGGAATAGAAAAGGTATGCTGTCCGTGATTTCGATCTTCCACTCTTTTTAGGAACTCGCATCTTCCAACTTCTTAAGAGACTTATTTTTCATCAGATGCTAAGTGGTTTAAGTTAGATTCAGAATTATTTTACATTTCTTGCGAATCGAAACTATACGTTTAATATTAATTTTCTTCAATTTGAACTTCATTCTTTATTTTGCCTTAGATTATTAGTATTTGTGTACTATGTACTTTTATATATTGATGAGAACTGTGTCGTAAATAATTTGTTGACTTGCATTCATTCTGAGGTTATAACACCGTAGTTTATTATATATGTATTATAATCACTTTCATTTGTCACTTGGTTAGCAATTTTATTTTATTCCGGTGCAACCATAATTATCAGAAAATAATAATAATTGGGAAGAGTAAAGTAACTACGTGAAATCTCTAATTATGAATATAGAACAAAGTACCAGTATGACGATTATTAATAATAAATTCGTTTGCACTCATATTCATAGAATTATTGTTCAAATGGAATGGAAACTATGATTGTTATTTTCTAATATTTATTACCGTGACTTTATGGACCGAACAATCTTAGATCCTTGATAAACTCACGTTCATTATTAAACGAAGGACTACTATTAGAAACTGGTACACGCTTACATTAAATATGAACAGTGACCTCGTGCAAATATCTAACAGCGGATCGTTCGACTTCTTCTCCGACCGTTAGTCACAAGTATACAAATGCCTCGGGTGATGTTTTTTACCATTTCAAGTAAAAAAACAAAACAATTCGAAGAAGTACACGTGATTCATCTATGTTGGAAAATAAATGGAAATCAATTAATACCTGCAACGTGTTATGAATATAAATCAGACTTTCTTGTAATAGAAATTTTTTGCTTTGAAAATAATTCACAGAAATCATCACCAATATGTACAATATATATTATATATACTGATGACGATTCCTGAAAATTATTTCCAAATCAATAAAATCTTAACAGTGAGAATATTTTGTTTTACATTCATAACACGTTGCAGGTATCAGTTGATTTTCAGTTTTCTACTATTATTTATATGTAATTATTACATATCAACTTCCTAGCTACTATAGTTCTTACGTTAAAGATTTCTATAAATAACATTGATGATAGAAGTACAATATATTTTAAAAAACGAATATCTGTAAATAATGTTTGTACCTCCGTCGATTTGAAAGTCCCGGGGGAGTTATAAAAATTTTACGATCCGACACGTACTTTTTTCCTATTCACGGGGCTTTAAACACGTCTCTTCATTTGCTTTTTTATTGGCCTATATTTTGAAACATTGTGCCATCGGTCACCAAGAAATCGTTCGTTTAACAAGTAATTGTTATTAAGCTTTCTTGCACTGTTCTTTTAAGAGACATGGAAAACATGTCATGTGTTAACACGGATTTAATGTAGTTTGACATTAATGCTTCCATACAACATAGTGTTATGGACAGTTGTGCTTTCGTATCACATATTAATTCGATAGGATCGCTTGCTGACTGGTTGAAATCGCGTGTCTGCGGCTACCAGCCCTTATTCCTTAGTATTCATAAAGGTCAGCCGTATGGTACTTACAAGTGGCATCTTTCGTGCAGACTGTTCGGTTGATAATATCGTAGACAGGTGCCTTACCAGACTTTCAGTATCTACTCATCGAGCTGCAGGAAGCACGAACGTTTTACTTGAATATTACAAAGCAACTCAGGCAGAAAAGTAAAATACGATTACAAGTCGATTTCCAACGAAACAGACTCGCGAAATGACATACAATGCGGAAGCTGATTGGGATAATTAAAAATGATTGATGATTATCGATTAAAGTCAATCGTGATGAGGAACATGCGTAATTGATACTTCGAATATTTTTATTAAATACCACATACCCGCTATTTTAATCGTTTTGATACTTCCAGTGTTAAGTACAATATACTGAAGCAGATATTGTACTTTTTTAAGTCTTAACATCATTTTCTAAATTTGTTTAGTTGTCACTTTTCTTGTGAAGGTACAATATAATGCAATATTAAATAGCCTTGTAAATATTGCGACTTTGGAGATAATGTGACGAAAGGTTCGATTAAAATAATCACCTTTTTACGCTTTTCGATTACTCGGAAATCAATCGATACACAATTCAGCAGCTATTCAACAAACCCAGTGTGTACCGGCGGAAAACGAGATTTTAATATTTAAACCACCACACGATACAATAAGTATAATAAGCATAGTAGTAGCCAGTGGTCAGCGTATAAGAGACGTTTGAATAATGAATGTTGACATTTCGGTGGTTTTGCGGGAAGTTAAACCACGAGCAGCCACCCCCCGGTTTCCCAGGACTTCCGGGTACCGACATCATTGCATTTCACGAATCACCTCGTAAACCGCGATATATTCTAATCATGCCGAATTCCGCAGTAAGTATGCACTGCTCGACTTGTCCAATTTTTTTTCCCTGGACACCGATGTCTTCCCTCGTTTTCTGGCATGTGGATGCTGGCTACATGGTGCTCCCTTTCTCTCTCATCGAGGGAGTACTATGAATACCAGATGCGGCATCCTGATACATCTACTTTGCGTGGCGGCCAGCCAGCCCTCTCATCAATTTTTAAGAACCACCCTTGTAATACGTATGCACCACCCCCACGGTGTCGTATATGGAAACCACGTTTCCACGCTGACCACGACTACCCACCAACCACCTATCAGAGGGAGGAAGGGATAAAAAAGGAAGGAAGAATCATCTGGTGTCTCACAACGGACGTGAATAGTGATGAGAAATCGCTGAGAGTGCTCTGCACGAGTATCACTCTTGAAAAGATTCTTCACGTCTCTGCGTTGGAATTTTTTGGATCGATCGTAATGCGAAACTTATGAGATTGGAAATAAGTTTTAACTGGTGGAAGGTAAATATAAGAAGTTATTAATATTTGTTTAATGAAGAAGAATTTTTCGTGATTAGTAATAATGTTATTGTGCAATGTAGAAAGCGCTATTACGTTACGCTTCCAGCTCATAGGTTATTACTATAGAAAACGGTAAGAGGTTTACTAATATTGCCGAGTGATATTTTGATAATTAATTATTGGTGTTGAAATCATGGCAATCACCGACATGTTGCGTATTACTTTAATGTTCGTGTGAGTGTTTCATTATCAATCAGCGTTGTTATTAGGATTAATAAGAAAATATGAAATATAAATTGCGAAAGATGACACATTCAGTTTGCACGGCAAATAACTGCTCCTGAAATTCGAAATTCTAAAATGTACAAAAACAAAAGGTTCGACTAAAGTGTTCAATAAAGTGTTCCGAGAGAATAGGATGTAGGGAGAATGGTGGAGGAACGTGGAAAATGTTAGTGGACACGTACCGAGACATTTTCCAATTAGAAACGGCGTCATTCGCGGGGCTGCCGGCGATTATTTTTAAAACAAAAATATTCCCTTCCGGGTGAGGACATAATGAGGTGGAGGCAGTGGAGAGGTTCGGAGGGCGCGATAATGGCGGCCGTTATGAAGAAATCAAGCCACCCCTAGGTTTCCTACCCCTCTTCGCCCTCTTCGCCGATCTCACTACCCACTTGATCTTTCGTTTCCATGGCGACCGCCTTGTCCAACGGAACCTTATCCCCGTAACAGCCGAGCCTTCTCCCTTATTATCAGAGTTGCTCCACCCGCGAAGGGGTTGCGACCTCATCCAACCCCCTCCGCCCTCCCGATTCTCTACCGCACTCTTCTTTCCGCTACTACCTTGCCTCCAATGACTTTCGAAACTATCGTAATAGCAGGAAACTTCGGACCGAAGAGATTACTGTCCGGGTATCTTATTGTCATTAGTGAGATATTATATTACGTGGATTGATGAGATAAAAGCTATGGACAGTGACGGGAATTATTAATTACTTCTGACTTCGGTGATACGTGTTAAAATATAATATACACGTGATATGATTCAGTTCTGTATTTTCATTACAAGCTATATTTATTAATGCGTGGGATGAATACATATTTGAATGAATTATTGATATTACATCTTAGATATACCAATATGCGTCCAATTTATTACGGGAAAATAAGTTATTATATTATCTAAGAGTATCTGTTAGAAAGTGCAACTCCTTTAATATCGATGACAAAAATGCTGCTTAATAAAAATAGTTGGTTAATGATCCTAAAGAAGCACTTGGAGATAGGAAATTAATATCACTAGTAATAACACTATCTTTGTGGAGAAATTGCTTGGATGTCCCTTGGATTCCGGGAAGCGTAACGAGTGTCATATGGGTGTAAAAACGGGCCCCAACTGCGTTCCATCCAATTAGAAGTTTGTATTAAAACGTAAGCGCGTAGAAACGTCGTTCGATCGATCATCATCGAGGCGATAATCGCTCTCGAACGACGCCTAATCCTACCAAGAGAAACTGATGGATTCTGAAATAATTGCTGGCGATGATCATTCGTGATTCGTTGGAAAAAAAAACACCATAGGGTTGTCCGGAAGACTTACGCACATGCCGTAGGACAGTATGGTGTATTAGGGATGGTTGTCACGGGGGGGAGAAAAAGAAACGTAGAAATAGAGAGGCAATGAGAGAAGAGAAAAAATCGGGGATCGCGAGGGAGAGAAATTATTTGAAATTGATGAGGAGGTAGGCGAGGAAGGGTTGGAGTCGCGTGGCATGCATCTGATGCATAAAAGAGCCACGGCCCCCTTTTTATTGGTTCCTATTCTGTGACACGCGCGCAACCTTGCTACCCCTTGCCTCTGGATCCGAGAAAACCCCGCCTTAGTGTCCCGTGCCAATTCGAAAATGGCACTCGTAATTTACATCGAGTTAATTTCGTGCGATTTGTGGAGGGCACCGTAAAATATCGTTTCTACGATTTCATTGAAGGGTATCGTGTCCATGGAACTCTATTACTCTAGTTTATTATCAAGTCAGAACTATTCTCCTTAAATAACGATACAAATATTGAGGTAATTAAAACCTGAAATATTTTACCCAATTATTTCGCTATCATTGCTTAATTAATAATTTCGATCGTAGAATATTAGTATCGAAGAAAGAATGTTTTGTAACGATATAATTATCACACCGAAATACATAGAAAATATAATTCGCTTTATTACTCCCAAATTACAACTCATCGTCCAAACTTAATTTAATCACCCGGCTAAATTCTACGGTGAGTCAAAGCAATGGTGTTTCATGGCGGCGCGCAGTTTCACACGTACCTTATTACGGCATTTTCGTTCGAATTACAGTGAAACAGTGCAGACACGTCCAACACATCGTTGCGCTGGGACATTTCATTGCACGTAGAAGAAAACGAGGGGGCATTAACGGTCTCCTAGGGGTGGTAGGGACAGCATGTCGCTCGAGGGGGTGGTTCTCCGCACGATTCTGCGTCTGCTAAGGGAAGA
This sequence comes from Nysson spinosus, assembly GCA_910591585.2. Taxonomy (NCBI): domain Eukaryota; kingdom Metazoa; phylum Arthropoda; class Insecta; order Hymenoptera; family Crabronidae; genus Nysson; species Nysson spinosus. The sequence goes on from OU342832.1 coordinate 10,717,238, forward strand.
AGTATCTACCCAAGAAATAGAAGCGAACATAAGTGCTTCACGCGTAGAAATAATGGAGTCTGGACATATTCATCAAGAACACCTAGGTGGCCAATCACTGTGCTTTAGAAAAAGCAGATTGTACAGATTAATAATATATTCACGAACATCACTCGGGACGATTATCAACCTGTCAACCGAGAATGACCAGTCAACCGATCATTTAAATCTACACTTATCTCGGAGGTTACGAATTAAATTGCAATTACCCCTCTCACATTTTCTCGCGTTTAAATTTCAGTAATGAACAGTCAAAATAAAATATTGCAGGGATTTATTTTAATATTATATTGAAAGCATCCGCGTGATGTTTTTTGAAGATCTCGCCGGTTAACGGGTTAAAAATAATTATTAGTATACCATATCCTCAGACAGATTAGACGATAATGAATTATCGTGAATTCCTTATCGTAGAATAATATCTGTGGCGTAAAATAAGGCCACACCATAATTCTGAAAATGATCTATTATTATCAGCAAGCATCCTCGTTATGATTAAAGGAACAAAGCAGCATCGCATGACGCGTATGCTGGGGGTTTATCGAGTTCGTCCGAGCGATTAATTAATAGGCGGTGATCGTGTACCGTGGAGTCCCTTACTTCGATAAATAGGTTGGATCCGTTGGAATGAAATATTCATCGAATGCAAATAGGAGGCGCGTGTATAATCCATTAAAAAATAATAACGGCAGAAATTCGCCTTAATTGGCACAATAGCTGCGCCGACATACCACCGCGTTTAGACCCCACCTCTCTCTTTTCTCTCTCACCGTAGTCCTGACAATTAAGCGCGATATAAGGAGATCCTGTGTGCGTATAAAACCATTCTACCGCTCACCATTGACCGTGGCTGATCTCGCTACCGCTGATGCTGGCTACTCATAATTACGCGGTAATTAGAGAGGTTTGTCGGCAATTAACATCTTGAATATCATCGCGCGCTATCGCTTGGTATCGCCGCTACTACTCTTCTCCTTTAATCGGCGATCTTACATTCGCCATTTCTTGTATTCGTCATTCTCGTGATAAAGGGGGTGATTTTGTGTTATTTATTCCGCGATCTTATGAAACAATTTAATTTAGAGTGTATTCTGCATTTCATTAAAGACAACAAGAGAAAGATATTAAAATACCGGTATAATTAATTAGGATGTAATTAGATAAAGTATACATTTTGGATTGGTAATCTTTAGGGAATCGGATTTAACCGACACAGTAAATTCGAGTCCCGAAGAAACTCATCATCCACGATTCCAAGTCATAAAGAAGAATACTTCAACCCGTAGACTTTAATTGTACCATCAAACCGGAAGTCCAGTTACGGGGCAAGCAAAGTTCCTTCCCGGGTAAAAGAAGAAATCGAATGCCGTAGCCGCGAGCTCGCCTCGTTTCTCTTTCATTTCTTTCTCCTCCCGTTTTCAACCACCTTAACGAAAGCCTTGCACGTCCCCCCGTCGTCCCCCTGCCGCCACCCACCCCGATATAATTTCCCGGGGCACGAAGTTTCTAATGACGGAAAATCTAATATATATCGCTTCGAGGTAGACCGGGAAAACGTGTACCGGAGCAGGTTTTCTTGTAATTAAGTTATAACTAAGGGTGGAAAGAAAACCGTGGAGACGTTTCGTGGGGAGGGTGGAGGATGTGGAAGAGGGTGTTCCTCGCAAGAGCGGAAAACAATAAGAGGGATCCCGCTAATCCGGGCGATATATTATATCCAATGAGAGTGCTTCTGGCAGTACCGGTGCCAGCTGTACATATAGAGAAATGGAGAAAAAGTATCCAGTCGAAAGTTCAACAGATACACTCTAAGAAGATGGACGCCATTGGCTTCCGGTCGGTTATTCAATGGCCTTCCTTATTTAACGAGCGCGCTTACTCGCGTATGAATACTTAATGAGCAATACACCTGTCCCATTTTAGCTGATTTTAATCAGCAGGTAATAACCATTTTCCGAACACCTAAATTCCATTTTATCTCGGAGTCCCATCATGGTTGACTGATATGTTGAAGATAGTCTAAAGTGCGGTTAGAAATGAATGTTTTAAAATGTCATTAAAACATATTATATTATAATACAATATTACTTGACATTACTAGTTTCTGATGTTAATATGAAATGCCGAACGTGAAGGTAACTTCGATTCCCAAGCGAGTTCCAATAAATCTATTAAATATCGGCGCGTTAAGTACGAAGTATTGGTCGTGGAATAAAAAAGAGAAATGTTGGTCTTCGCTGATAATTATCGTAGCGTGCAAATATCGATAATAACCCAATGTGAACGAAGGAAAAGAGAGAAGGAAAGTAAATCGGTGGGCCGGGCACCGGCTCGGAGGGAACAACTCAATTGCGCGAAATCGAGTTAGGTCGCAGTGCTGCCGGAGATGTAATTAATTAATACGACCGCCATTTTGCTACTGACGGCCAAACGAGAAACATTATTTCCAGATCTTCTACAACAGTAACTGGAGAGCTAAAGTGTCTACGACTTTCTTCCTTAATCTTCATTCTTTTCCCTTCCTTCATCGTTCTTCTCTAAGGACATTTATCAAGCAAGTAAACTAATAATAAAAACATGGAATTTGACGTAAAAAAATGTTTAATAACAATTTAAGTATACCATTTTCGAATCACGTTATTCTACGTGCTTAATGAATGTTTAGGAAGCAAACATAAATAATTTGTAATAAAATGTAAAAGCATGTACCATGGGGGAAGTTACGTGTTCAGTTAACAAGGAGTTCAACTCATAACGTTTAATTAAGGTACTGTGTACGAAGTAAGGCCCGCATTCGGGTGGGGAAAGGAGGAAGGTATAAGGGCCATTCGGTTCTCAGATCGTGACCGGGCCCAGAACCTGGAACGCGGTCAGATCGGCTGATAACGATCTGATAAGCTGCCCTCCCAAGATTACGCGGAGGCTGTTCTTGCGGGCTTCATGTAAAGAGACCTCTCTGTGTAGGCTTTAATACAATATTCAAACCAATTTGTAAATAAACCTCGAACTCTACTTTGAACAAATAATAGTAAAAATGTAGTAAATTGTCATACTTTTACAGTAGGATATTTAAAAATATTATAAAAATGTTTGATCATTTACTGAATATCTGTAGTGGAATGGTTACAAAATATTTGAAACATGTAGCCACTAATACAGTAATCAAACCAATGTATAAATAAACCTCGAACTCAACTTTGAATAATAAATAAAATTATGTTAAATCTAGTGGTAAATTTGATGTAAATTTACAGAGGGATGTTTGAAAATATTAAATATATTTAAAAATATGATTAAAAACATGAAGTGTCTTATACTGTAAATATCTTATAGTATAGAAATACTATAAAAAGGCGTAGAGGAATATCAAAGAAGTATTTAAAACCTTTTGCAATCAGTCGATGCATCGAAAATCGATGAGCGGAAAGAATATCCATCGATAATACAAAGTATAACTGACATTCGGCTGATCACAGTATAATCCTATTAAACTATCATTATAAGCTTACGTGGGAAACACCGCAAGTGCCTCGCCAATATTTCATGAAAATTTATGAATAAGCTAGTTTGCATATCGAGACTTCGTTTCTGGGTTATCGGACTATCGAACGACTAATTAATAATGAATTAAGTAGATGGAACCAAAAATATCGAAAGTGTTAGTGTAAGAAGAAATATAACGAGACCCGAAAAATGTTATCGAGGGGGATGAAAACAAGAAAGAGGAATTCGAGTATATCTACAGATAATCTGAAACGTATGGGGTGAGCAGAGGTTAGAGTATACTCAAAACCAAAAGGGTGGGGACTTTAAAATGGCGGGGTCATCCCCCCTCGACCTAAAAGTAACCCCAATCCCTGCACGCTGGACTAATCACAGAAAGGGGGTTGATTTTGCATTTCAAATCCTACCAGTAAAATTATTGACCTTTCCCAACACCATTTTTCTATTTTATTCTATATCACTTATGAGAACTTCGTTCGACTCATTTGAATAAATTAATGAGAATATGCAATGTTTTCTTAATATTATTTATTTACCTAATAATTAGGATGCCGTATATTAATAAACTTTCAACTGCATTTTTCTACTTCTCGATAAAATATTACTAATATCCCTGACGAATATTTATATCTAATTTTCACGCTACTTAAAACGATGATAAGAATTCATGAAATTTAAATATAATATAATACTATTAAGAGGTAATACAAGATAACCTAAATCGATCACAAGCAATATATCTTTTAGGAAGAATAATACATATTTGAAAAATAGTCGATGAAAGAAAGAAAATATTTTCACCGTATATTCCATCTCTGTGTGTGATCGCAGATCTCAATGGAGTGTTTACTACTTCTCTCCCATACAATATCATGAAGAAGAAAAGGGCCAAGAAAATCAAGCACCTGAAGAACCGTGAAGGTTTTGGTAAACCAATACATTTCCCGCAATATGAGCACCCGGGAGTTAAACAAGTAAACACGTAAATAACATTCCACTATATTTCGAGAACCGGGAATTGCTATTAATTTTCGAGGACACGCTGACCCATGCGGGACCTCGGTTTTTTCGATAAAAATTACTAGAACCCAGCTGACAGTTGACGTATGCTGGTATTATCATTCACTCGGATCAATTTCAAGATAATTGAAAAATTACACATCTCTTTAATATTTAATAGGATCGATTTTCTGGTCGCGTTTGTGTCATGTCGGATACATTTAAGTGTTTGTTTAATGTCATTTATATATGTATATCATAATCAAACTATGCAAGTTTATTATTAATATATGGATTAATATACGGATTAAATAATGTTGGTCATTTTTCTCGTGTAATTGGATCTGTTTTACTAAAAATAAAATGTTTTATATCTTCCATAAGAATACTTTGAAAATAGTGCATTTTTAGTAAAAATATGTCTAGTAATATCCTAATGTAGGATAAATTAATTATTTCGAAGCCAGTTCATTATATACGTTCACTTTAATTAATCGAATAATGGAATTTTCTGCTTACGTATCCGAAAAGTCGGCTTCATTTCCGCGTGCATCTTCCTCTTAATCCCAAACTGACAGATTCCGACAACCATTAGGAGGCCTTTATAATCACCGTTTTTCAGTAATTCTGATCCCACGATCTGTCCGCCAATACAATTACAAATATTCCTTCCACCACTCTTTTATTCGCACTTCATTCCACCATCACAAGTGTCCTTAAAAGTTCAACTTAAAACAATTCCTGTCAGAGCCAACTTACATCAAACTACTTGTAGCTGCACGATAATCAACACCGTCCAATCTTCACACCATATCACTTTTAATAAAAAATACCATCGAATACTTGTCCAGAATCCACAGATACTGCACCAACACAAACTTCTTGTAATTGTTCGATGTACAGAAAAATCAACTTTGATTAATTCGATTTTGTTCACAGATTTAATCGAAATTGTTCAGTGTTGATGATGATTCAAGTTTGATTTGAAGATGAAAGGACAACACAGATTTTTTGACACGAAAATAGGGAAAACTCGAGGTAGCTCGAGGTGATGTGTCTCGTGGGTAGTTTAGTGGATTTTTAAAAAGCCGGGGGTGCCCCAAGTTGGCTTGCCGGGGGCAACTTGTCTACTGGTGAGCCAAGAGCCGTCCGTTCGCGTTGGTCAGCGCTTCCCCTCTTCTCCTCTGAGCTAGCATCGGGGTTGCACCCCCGCAAACCCTTCGGAAGGCCAGACTGAGAAAAAAGACCGAGAGATAGTGCCCCTACGTGCTTCCATGGCATTCGCTCCTTTTCTCTCTCGGTTTTAGAGGGTACATACATTATCTGCCCCTGATCCGAATTTTCCGTAGGTACTGCACTGAATTATAGAAACGCTTCTATTCTATCACATTCACCCTCTTTCTCGATTATGACCGCGGCACTGGCTTTTAATTTGCGAACAAGAATTATTGTGTCTGTGTGATGTTGATAAAAAGGGTGTTTTGGTGGAACTTGGAAAATGAATGAGATTCATTTCAGGAGTATTACGACGTGTTATAAATATAGTCAACATTTTGTGATAATCTAATATCTAATTATTACGATTTAAATAGGAAATTAATTTCAGGAAGTATTTCAGGATTTTATTAATTTTCAGATAAATTCGATATCGATATTATGATAATTATTATCATATTTATTTGTCAATAGTTGAACTGACAAATACCGAGTGAATAATCGGCAGGGGAAGTAAATATTTCATAAATATTATTTCATATCACAGACGAAAAAATTACACCAATATTGAAGATCCAACAAGAAGATCTTTGTTAAGTTTCCACTAAATTCGTTCCCCGGCATTTCAATCGTAATAAATTCCCAGCCCTTTCGCTTAAGATGTCGAAGGGTGTGTATAAAAAACCGAAGACGAAGGAAATAGCCACCAAGTGTCGTATTAAAATTTTCAAGTGGCACCTCGGCTCGAGGAGTCATTAAGTCGTAAAAGTAGATAGTATCCAAAAAAAACATATTTGCGTCCCTCGAAGGACGAAAAGGTTATTACGGGGGTGCCGTAAATTTTTTCTCTCGTAGGTACAGATTCTACGAGCACCGAAAATTTCCTAAATGGGACTTTCGTGTTTTGCAAAACTGTACTCCGAGTGTCCCTGCCTTTTGAAATATTACCTATAATTAGGAAAAAGACGAGCGAAGTGAAACCCTGGTGAAATGAATTATACTATGATGATCGTGATAAATATTACGGAGAAGTGAATGACATCATTGGGAATTAATAATAATATTAATATAATGTGATAAAGTTGAAATGACTGTGTGCGATCTTAATAATGGTAGGATAATGATTCTTTAAACTTTGTAATTGATTTTCAGCAGTGTAATATTAATAATATTATGAAGAGACCCCGTATAACATTTAATCTAATATAATACATAATATCTAATATATAAACTATATAATATATAATATATTTAGCCAATGAGCGATTGAAATTCGACGTGACACTTCACGAGTGTCTTCCTTCCAAAACTCACCAGTAATGATTACTTTACTTAATTAATTATACCGTGACTAATGAAGCCTAAAAATGACACTGAAACCAGTCACTTTATGTAAAAAAATATTCCATTTAATCGTAGATTATTAGTAAATTAAAAGAGAGTCGATGGTCAGCTAGGAATGATGGCTCATTTGCTCGACGCTGATCCCAGTTGCACGCTGGCAGTAGTTATTGTAAATGTTGATTGGACAATTGTACTGAAATTGGCCTTCCAATCGCAACGATGGAAATATACGCGTTCCCCGGAAAAAGAGGCATTATAGATTGCCGGCCAATTATTTTTACACCCGGATCGATCTGCAAATTATCTAATTCGGCTGATTAATCTATTGCCGCTGATTATTGCTGCAAGCATCCGATAACCGGACGGGCGCCTGCATCGTTTCAATGTGGTTTTAATATAATTGGCTCTCGTCTGGTGAGAGCCTTCGATTATTTTTAATTTATCGTAGAGTCTACTACGTTAACGTCCGATATCTTAATTTAATTATCAATATCAGTTAATATCAATTGATTATACAGAATAATTTATGTTCTTCTGTATACTCTATCTTAATCAAGTACGTTAGTTGCACTGAGCTACTATATATTTAATGAATTATTTAATATGTAACGGTACCATAAAATAATAATAAATTAGACACGCATATATGTATGTACATATGATATTATATATAATATTAAACTTATATATATACATACATATATTACAATTTAATTTTCCGTTGCTTTCATTGAATACGATTCCGTACATGTACATGGAAATCAAGAGAATTTCGAGAGAATCGTTCAGAGAGAAAATGGTTTCGTTCGATTTGAAAAGCCGAAACTCACCCACGCTTTCATGTGAACGACAGAAAAAGAGGAAGAGAGAGAGAGAGAAAAAGAGGAGAGGTCTATCCAGCATCCCCATTTCACTACCACCCCCGTCCGGCAATAGTGCATTTGACCGGAGCATTGTCCGTCGAGGAATGGTCCATTGTCGAATTGAATCATCGGCGGGAATATTCAGGGATGGCCGATGGTCAGTAGCCATTATTGTAACCAACGTATATAAAGCATCTACCTTCTCACCGGCATCGTGGCTACTGTGTCCGGCACGGGAGAATGGACACACTCGAAAATCTGGAGCGTGGACACTTCGTCCCTTTTATTCCTCCGACCCGTGCCAGTCGGCTCGTGCCCTGTGTCCCTTCGTCCCCCTTCGTCCCCCATCGTCCCCCACCCTTCTACCACCCCTTGGTTCCTCGTGAATTATTGGCTTTAATTGTGCTCACGGTAATGGCCAGACTGGGACAAATTTCCGGGCGGGAACTTCCAGATTGTCCGAATAAGTGGACAATCTGCTCCACGCGTGACCTCCCGTGACCGATGTCCGTTCTCGAAAAATGGACAAACTTTGGGAAACAAACCCATTTGTGTCGGTGGTTTTCACGAGTTTCGAACATTTCTTAATTGTTAACACGAATATTTCAACTACTTGTATCCTTTGCAAGGATGCTTGTTGGACCCCTGCACCCAATCAATCTTCGACATATTCGTTAGATGAGTTTACTGTTTTGTATATCTACGAAGTTATTGCAATCATTTTTAAAGGGGATCTATATTGCAGGTATAAACACATTTTCCATGGGGAACATCGATTGTGTTGGCTGAAATAGATGACCCAGGGTCAAGCGAGTATGGGGTGCAGCGGATTGCGTCATTGTGAGTAGTACAACGACGGTGCTCGTATGTCGTTTGTTGTCCAGTCTGTTCGAGGTCGAAGGGGTCGTAGGTCAAATTTTCGATCATTCGAGCAGGGCAATCGATGTGCCTCATTATAACATACTTAAAACATCAAAGTGATTTATGTCTCCTTATACTCTCCTACTAGATCTACCCCATAATTTCCCTGGTAACTAATTAATTATAAAAAAACCTGCAACTTTATTCAGTTATTTTAATACGCCAAGTATTTCGATATTCCTCGTTGTACACTAATATCCAATATTATCGTATAGCGTAAAGGAGTATGAAAAACAAAGATTAATAAGCAAACGATTACAGTAACCTATACTTAAGCGTAATGTAAATAAATACCGAAGAGGTGAAGCGAGGTAAAAATCCGATTAAACGTGATACGAAATTCGCACATTGATCGAGGCCTTTTTTGCGCCCGACAAAGTGTTTCGTTCGTAAGAACGTTGAGAATGTAACGGCAGAAGAACCATGGAGTCCATCAACGTCGTGATCGCCCGGAGGTGCAGTCGACCACAAAAGCACCTTAATGAGTCCATAACACTACCTGGAGGAAGGTCAAAGGCGATTTCGATCGGCCATTCGGAAGTGGTACACCCGCCGGACGTTAGAACCAATCACTGACACTGAACATTCACCGAGAACATGCTAATTTTCGGGCCCGACACGGAAAGGACCCTTAAGACTCTCATTACGGTCGGACCCACGTCTCCAATACGTGCCTTCGACGTTCATCGTTCATCGATTCGAAAGTTTTTCCACAAGACTTCCACGCGCCGCTTCCTAAACGATGCACCCGCAAAAAGTACATTTACATGTCTATGCTTTCGGCAAATTTTGTCGGGGTGGAGTAAGAGAACCAATGGAGCAGGTAGTTCTGCTAATAGCAGAGAATTTTTAATACTTCCTGGCGGTACGCTTTGTGCGATGAAGAATTTCCATAACAGTACTTTAATAGTAGGATTTCGGAAATGTATTTGTGAATAATTATGATGATGTCTTTTGCGGAAATTTGCTAGATCTGATATTCGTATGTAAATCGTTCGTGCTCTTTCTGGTACCACGAAAGTGACTAGTCAGTTTGTTGCATGAATAAGCGGATTCATATATTAATCATAATAAATGTGTGCAAATATATTATACATCAATATATATTGCATATCAGTATACATTTATACATGTACAATGTAAGAGTATCTACGAGAACATAATTATTTTTAATAATTTCTTTTAGAGCTATATTTTAGGCAAGAAAGTCTTTAGACATATAAACAGGATAAAAAATATTCCTGGAATATCGAGGAGAGGAGAAAGCAGTTGCAATTAACGGCAAAGTAAGCAGGACTGGAAGGAAGCCAATATAGGCAGGGCATAACCGCATTCCATATGCCCAAGCCGAGGGTTACTGGGTACCGGCGGCCCTCGGTCCGCGACCCAGGAAGTAGGTAGTAATTTCGGGCACAAGGCCCATCGAAATTAGCAGGCAAAGAACCGAGAGATGATTTTCCAAAATAACACGTCCCGATACAATGGGGAGGCAATTTCCCGAGCACCAGCTGCTGCCACCTATCTGATTTATCATCTCGCCCTTCCTGAAACCCTACCACCCTCACTTCTGCCCACCGCCCAGCACCCTCAGAAAGGAACACTTTGACCGGTGGGCTTTTTCCTCAAAGAAACTTCCTCATAGTAATTATCGTGGGCCCAGATCATTTTCCAGGGATTCTTAGATTTTCTACTCATCCGGGTTGTTGGTGAATGAAGGAGGATCGGGTTCTATGAATTTTTATTAGTTATCGGATATGCATCGAGTAAGCGAGGATTATTGTATAGCAAGATAAGGATCATTGTAATATTATGATTACTTTTGATCATAATCTTTTTTAGCAGACACTAGAAACGGTGGAATGATATTAATTAGAAAAAATAGATACTTTATTTTTTTGGGGGAGTCTTCGTCAAAGATGTATTAAGGATGATTACATTATCCTTAATATTGATTGTGTTATATTACATGAAATAATTTACAGATATTTTTGGAGCAGTTGAGAAGAACAACGGAACGCAGAATCGTTTGGCTGTTAGCTCGAAGGAATGCAACTGGACAGCAAATAGGGGAGGTAATGGAAGGGGGTTGTTCAATCGGTTATTGATTGGAAATGTAAGCTGGAACGTGCAGCCTGAGAGGGTGGTTCGGGAATAAGAGGAAAAGGAAAATACGAAGATAGAGGGGTGGAAGAGCCAGTACTGGACCGATCCAACAGATGGCCAATGGTCAACAGGACTTTGTGGTGAGGCTTGTCAATCGAACTAAACTACCCTTCCCTAACTAGTTCTATTATCCAACTCTTCCTTCAGAAATCTTCTTAGAATCCAATCTCGTTTGTGTATTTCCTAATTTACCCGAAATTATCGTACTCGACTCGATTATGTGCAAATGCAAGGATAGTTATCCAGCCCCCTAAGTTACAGGCATTCGATGCAAGATTACATCTCCGTGAAGGGAATCAAGGAAAATTGTGAAGTTGACCATCTGTCAGGGTATAAATTGCAATAGATGCTAGTTCCTGGCGAAGGTAGCGATTCCAGCTAATCGGTATCCCGAGATAGTAGATGGACGTGGATGGTGTGGAAGGTGGAGGTGGCAGAAAGATCGTTTGCAGCAGGTACTTAACGCCGTTGTAGGTGGAATATCGGTGCTGCCGATCGTTTACCTAAGTGGAAGAATCTACGCGAGATCACTTCGATCTTCGTGTGTGGAACCGAAGTCATACATTTGCTATCGTAGTCGAGTGAATGTTAGACGGAAATCTCCTTCCAGCCAGCTCAACGCCATAGAATCAACCTGATCCTTAAACCCCACCAGTGCCAACAACACAACAACGTTGTTACGATAGTCAGTCCAGGGGCTCCCTCGCATCCCCCGGGCAATCTTTTCAATTTAAAGTCAAGTATTATGGCTTAAATTGCATTATGGTTTCCTTCCCCACGAAGAAGGTAGGGCCGAGAGGAGTAGCGAAGGGCGGCTCCTTGTAAGCAAGACTCAATCACGCCGCTTAACCTTTCACCCTAAAACCCCACCGGCACGTATGTAGAGGAGTGTATGTGTAACATATACGATCGAGTATTCTTGTATTCATCTTTGGTTAACCACGAAGGATGAACGTTTAAAAAGGGGTACCAAGAGCGCGTTGTAATATCACGTGCCGTGCATCCCATAGACGAAACTGATCGCCGTCGCACTCCCTAGAAAATTGCCTATGGAAACCTGCTGCAACACACCTGATACGTGCGAAACGTATGGTTGGTTTCCAATTTTATTTTTTTTAACAATTTTACCCGTAGAAGCCATTCTATGAACGTACGAAGTTGATAGCAAAATAAATGTTTGTAACTTAGTACATCATATATAAACGTCACAGCTCGTGTTGGAGCGTATGTGATGTATAGAGATGCAAGTAATTATTTGATCAAAGAGTGTTCTTATACAAATTTATATTTTGTCATTATTATTATTCATATGCCACATTGTAATAATGTTTGCAACTTTAATACTAACACCTGCTTATTACAATATTGCAAGCATTTCAATGATCCAACTAATAAAGATAAAGAAGAGATTGCGGGAAACATAATGGTACCATTAGATTCGCGATAATTCGTTGATATTATAGAAACGGACTCAAGATATAAGCACAGAGTTTATCGTAATATACGTGCACATTTATAATATCCAGGAGGTGTAAGCACGAGTTTCTCGGCTTGTTGCATCCACATGTATACTTTTCACACGAGTGAATGAAACGACCCAGCCCAACCCGGACCTTGAACTTCGTTGCTCAGGAAAAAGTCACGGATCCCCCTCGTACCACCTTCACTCTCTCTCTCTCGCGGCTGTAATAACGCGTTCCGTGCTGTCCATAAGGCCTGTAACAGATACCTTTGCCCGAGTGGTGTGCGCATCTTACTTTTCCCTTTTCCCGTATTACGTTATCGGTTACCTCTTGGTCTCGTGGTACCGCCCGTTAACAGTGTGCGAGTCTTTAAATACGTGCGATGGTCCATGCATTTATCACGCGGCTGCATTACAAGTACACTCGAACCCCGATAAGTATCGATAATTTTCATAGATCACTGAATTAATCACTGAATCCAGGAACAATGTGGTTTAATTATCGGATAATGTATGAGCTGGGTGGAAAAGGAATTTGCATTTTCCCTAAGGAGCAATATTTCATTTTACCGAAGATAAATGGTTGTTATGCATTTTTAATACTAGTCGTATCGCGGATAAATAAGGAGTCGGGAAATTTCAAATTTGAATATTGAGTATGAAGAATAAATTGCCTAATAAATCATATGAACTACTGAGTCGTATCAGTCTGATATTCCTATTCTAATGTCCCACTGAATTTCAACGAAGCACTAATAAAACTACTTCTTCATCATGTTCATTCAGCATGTAAGAGGACGATCAGGATCTAAGTACACGTCGCAGCATTTCCCACAAACAAAACCGATTAAATCTAAGGCAGAAAATCACTAGAAACCAATCCAGAACCACATTCCATGGCGACGAGGTGCACGGAAGCGCGCGTCCATCGGATCGAGCGACGTCTAGGACACCACCCGGGAAATAAAAACTCTGGAGAATCTCGCGGAATACGAGAAGGACGATGGAGTTCACGCGCCGAGTAAGAGAAGATCGATCGCAGTTGGAAATAGTTTTATCGGTTGCATTCTTAGCGAGCGATCCCTAAGTAATATATTTCACAGGGGGTAATTGCAGCCAACGATTTCGTGCTGCTCGTTCGAAGATCCCCGGCAGATACGTCGGACTGTACCGTAGAAACGTGTATTGCACGTGCAAGTACTCGAAGGTAGATCCGAGTGAAGGTACGTACGGTAGGTTACGCGCGTAGGTAGGTATTTACGTACCTATCCAACGTACGTAGACACTTAAAGGGAAAGGGAAAAGAGTGAGCGAGACGAAAGTATAGGAAAAGAGAAGAGGGGAAAAGGAAAGAGAGTGAATAAGGTAGATTTATAGAGTAGGAGAGAGAAGGAGTACTGATAGAGCGTAACTGACTTCTTGGCCGGTGCATATTACCGGGCTGTTAGAGGGCGGAGCCGGCTGATGAGTTAGCAACGTATTGACTTTATAATAATCACGTTAGCCGGTCCACCGTGATCCCTTGGTATTACGCGGTGCTTCGCGCGGATTCACGTACCGGGTGATTCCTATCCTCCGACCACTCCGTGGAAAATCACCAACTCAATGATCCTCAAAATTGAGGAGCCTTATCGTACCCTGGGTAATCGGTGCTTTCAATGTATAGTACACCGTGATCCACGGATATTTGTATAGTACTTTAAGTATACCGTTTATGAGTCATACTCGATACTTGGAACATTTATCTTATTTGTTAGTTATATTTTTAGTGATCTGCTTTATTAGGTAATGTGATCAGCACAGATGCGGTCAAAGTTTAATAACATAGTCTTTCGTAAGCAAGCAATTCTGATTATAGATAGTCAATATTTAATATAATTAATTAGAGTTCGAATCAAGGATTATAATCCTTATAACTTCTACAATTAAAAGTCTAAGACTAGCTTCAAACTTCTAAATTTATAATTAATAAGTGAAACAGGGAGGAGCACAAATTAAAAAATCTTTTTAAAATAAATTAACGTGATGATTAAAATCTTTGTAGATCAGTGTGTTTCTAGTGCAATTTCTTAGTATATAATAAATACATTTCCAAGAAGTTTTATTTAAGAAGTTGTTAAGCATTTTCACTGAAGAAGCTGTTATAAGCAAAGGTTTAAAGTACACGGTTTAGAGCGCGGCATAAGTTCTTGGAGTTCTCTTTAATTGGTACTTGGCTTTTATCCTCATCGTTTCTCGGTTTCTTCTTATTGTTAGTTACTGTCGGAATATGAGGAAGCGAGTGAGAGTTAAGTTAAAGTTGTTACGTATTCACCTGCAGCTGCAGGGATGACAGGGGAGTGCTTAAATAAACCACGGTATCAACCGGCTATTTTATTTCTTCCCCATTCGACGGTGGTGCAATTAATATTTTTTTTTTCTGATCGCCCGCAATTCTGATACACTGACGGATAATGCATTCCCGCATTTTTCATTCCACCAATCAGTACCGGATTTTTGCTTTTCCGAAGATTCATTCTTTAATAATATGTTTGCCTTAATCACTGCCCAGACTTGTTCTTCTTTCTATATTGGATTATTTGATTAACTTAAGAATGCCGGGATTAAACAGCATTGTCGTGCGGCTGGAATTAACGATTTTATTAACCTTCGAGCAATGATAATTTATCGAGCATCGCGGCATTCGTAGCGTTCCTGATAATATATGTACCCGTTAATGTAATTTCGTTTGGAATTTATCGTGAAATGGAGCCAGAAGAAATATGATAATCGAAGATTTATTCTTATGAATTATTATAAAAATGCGCAATAAATAATGAAATAAAATTCATAAGGGTTGGCGCTCCCATAAATATCTTACTTGGTTACTAAAAGCTGTAGAAAGTTAAATAATGGAATAATTAAAATAGCTGATCCAGTAGAAATAGAAGATCTAATATTTACCAATATTTAGATATCGCAATTAATATGAGATACCAGCATTCAAATATCGTTTCAAAAGATAACAGTCAGGTATTCTACACCTGCGTCATCCCACGGAATAATTTTCGTTTGATCTCTCATAAAAAGCATATTTAAATTTCTCGAGGTATAGTTAAATCTGGCAGGGTACGGATCACGGAACATAGAATTAGTAAATTGCTTTTGGATGGCGCGATAGATGTTGCGAGGCACGGTAACGCTCGGTAGAATGCTGACCTCCAATCTCACCTCAATTTGCCTACACACCGGCATTTGCGTCAGCGCGAGCGCCGAGGCAGAGGCCTATCTAAAATTATGATCTCAAAAAATCCTTTTCCCCCTCCCCGTTCTTACCAACTTCCCCCATCCCCCCTGTACCCCGCGATGGCGGTGGTGCACCGAGTCGGTTCGCGCACGTCCCGCCGCCGTAATCGATTAATTACGGCAAATCGCGTGTTATTATAAATTTTAAAGGTAATTGGTACCTTTTTAGCCGCGCGCCAACCACGCGGATCACAACCGGGCTGACAAGGACGCGCGTTTATTACGTATCAGCCAACCGAATGAATTATCTACGCGCACATTTTTCGCAGTTATTTACACCGTTGTTAATTAAACTAATATATAATTTTTAGGGAATAAAGAAATACGTGAACTTGATCGCGAATGAGTGGGTTTAATTTATGCCGTAAATTTCATTTATGCGTAAATCCATGCCGAGAGTGAGCGCAATGTTTGTGATGAATTATTATAATATTATAATAACAAATGTGATTTAATAATTAAAATATGAATAAATTTGTGATTCTTGGATATTCGAATATTTCGTTTATTCGCGATACTCTAAATCTTATTTAATATGTGTGTTATTCTAATGAGAATGAATATGAGAAATAGAATTCTATATTTCTGTTGAATGTAAAATATTCTAATAAAATAATTTTAAATAATATAGCTTTTTATATGTGCGCAGGAAACTCTATAATATGTCATGATCTAAGGAGTATAATATTACAATATTAAATTAAATGTTAGATTAAATCCATCTAAATTAAAAAATATTATTAAATACCTCATATTTTATGATATAAAAATTAACGTACATCATGACAGTGTATATAAAAAAATTCTTCAATAATTCAGTTAACATGAACTTTCAAACACAAAGTTTCTCAGAACGGTTCTTTCTCATCCGAAATAAGTTCGGCGATTATCGTAAATGAACAAAGTTATTCGCTTAATGATTACGTGGATTTAATATATTACCATTTATCGTTCCATGGCCCAAGGGCAGTTTTTGTGAAAGCGTTATTCGCTTTATAACGTCTTCATACGTTTCGGTGCCGGTGTAATTATCCTCGCTTAATTCACCGACTTAATTGTCGCTGATGTGCCGTGAAAATTCGTCGCTTCTGATTTGTTAGACGAAACCGCGATATAAATTTCTTAGAGCGCCCCGTTACACCTGCTGTCACTGACAAATGAAGATCTTAGAGAAGCCAGGAATAACGTGAAGGATAGTCACGAATGGATTTTAACCGAACCGCGTGACTTCGCCGAGGCCTAATTAACTCTTCAATTAACTCAACCGTTTCTCGGACCGAAGATCTTCCGTCTCTACCTTCGAAACCTTATCGTTTATAGTACGATGCTAATTCACTGGGAGCACCTGCTTTCGGTTAATCGAGACACGCGAGTCTCCACCGAGAGACCTTAACACTTTTCTTTTTTATTATCGAGATATCACTTCTTTCTCTCTAGAAAGAGGGTCATTAATTATAAACGCACTCCTCGTATTCTCTACGATGCTTCAACATTTCTAACGCGGATATTCCCGGATCATAATTAAGACGAACACTGTGAAGCGAATTTTCGATACATACAAGTTATTTTTATAATAAATATCATTTATGCCTGACTTCGTGATCTATTGATATAATATGATTGAATAGCAATATCTGCAATTAACAATACGTATGAATCCGTTGATTATTATTTTACATCCTCCAGCTATAAACTATATATTAATAAATGTATGTATTAAATATAAGTATAACTAGGTATATGCTCGGTTGTTCTAGAGTTAACTGACTTTTAATTTACTGCACCAAGTTATACGAAACAAATTACGTGTAGAAATGAATTCTTTTATTTAAAAATTGTCAAAACAGATCCACCATCGAAATAACTTTCATAACTGTTGATTTCTACACCTAATAATATGAATATTACAGAATACAATGGTCTGTGTGGTAGATGTATTATTATATACTCTACGTGATATGAATAACAATGTAGAACAAGAATGTAAACTCGTCTACCGGAATTGAATTTTCAAGTGCATTTCGTGTACGTATCCGAACGTAAATGTGTCGGGAGAGCTTTTAGCAGTTCGAAACAATTCGGCCGGCCATAAAACTTGAGAACAACTTCAGTCACTATAAATCTGGTCTCTTAACTGCGTGACGATAAATCACATAACTTATATGAGTGCCGGCACCGCGATAGATCAGAAACTGTGAAACTCGGGACGTAGATCTTCACTTTGGACTCGTTAAAAATTCTTCGGGAAACGGTAACTACGGTGTCCTTTCGAGGAGTCGATTCCACGCGGAGAAATGCAAAGGAAAGAATGGCCGCGTTGGCAAGAAACGGCGAGTTAAATCAGAATTCAATTTGAACGATGCACGAAACAGGCAGATCCCCATAGAAGATACGAATTATTCATGGGAAGAGTATAGTTTAGTCTTATTGTTCTTTCTGAATCCTCGCCAGGAATATGTGACTTAATGCGATACGAATTTATCTCGTATTAGTTATCTGATATTTAAGTGTCTTGTTTACTTACGGAATGTAATGTAACCGTTTTTATGTTTGGAATTAAATCTGAGTTATTCGGTTGCAATTCACGAAATTTAATGAATATGACATCGTATAGGAAAATTATCATTTTACCGGATGAAGATTATATTAAGTTAATTAATACTGGCATGAGAATAGACTATTAAATAAAATGAATTTAATGAATAGTATATAATAATGCATAATATAAAGATAGAATTTTCATGATTATTCATTTAAAACAAATGACAATAGAACAAATATTTTCATTAGATCTTCAAATATGTAGAAATCCTATATTAATTTCATAATCAATCAAATTCGTTTAAATAGAAAATGATTAATAGATATATTAACAACAGACTAATCGTCAATTTTGAATGAACTATACTTTGAAAAATGTATTCTGTTCAGTGTATTAAAATCGTAAAAATGTCAACGTAATTTAATCTTTAGTTTTAAATGAAATATACTTAAAAGAATATATTCTGCCTAGTATATTAAAATCGTGCAATTCTCATCCCCCAGAAACGAAAGAGTGTTAACTGGTTCGCGAGGAAGTGGACATGGCGCATCGCGGCAGAACACCCTGATCGATTTAGCGCCAAATGTCGCCGTGTTTTACACGCGGCAATAATGGTTGAAATCTATGTAGCCAATATTTCAAAGCACCCTTTCTCGCCTCCACGTCCCCTCTTACTATACCTACGAAATGTCCCTATACCAGCGACGTGTGGACTTGGTTATTGGTTCGCATATGGCTGTTACACGATATTTCAAATTCTACGGTAAAATCGAAATACAAATGGCACTACGGAAATTCCCATTTCTTTTGGAAAATTTAAGGTTCGATATATTTATATCGTGCTCCTCGAAATAAACCGTAACGTAAAAGAGTAATCGGAAATACCAATTTCATTGGGGCATGACATTTTCGGAATATTAATATGCTCAGCAGAATATGTGTTTTAATAGTAATATCAGAATATTAGTCAAAGAATTTATATTGTCTATTATAATAAGTTATTTATTAATTATTAACCTCCGCAACCAGTTCTTCCAAAAAAGACATCACGGGAGTAATTTTGATTTCATAATAAAATTAATCCGTTCGATATATTTATAATTACAACGTATATATGGATTCAAGTGTTCATCAATGGATTCATACGTTTCAAGATTTGAGAATTACAAGAGTGATAATTGCAATTTAATTCGTAGCCTTCGAGATAAGTGTAGATTCGGGTGACGAGTTAACTCGTAACGATTACTTGTATATTGAATTCGAAGAATTGAAATATAGAAAGACGTGTAATAATTTGTTGTAGCTCCCCGTATAAACGGAATTTAAATACTCAGAAGGATGGAGGGTGGTCTCGAGAAGAATTGATAGTCCCGGGGGAGAGATACATCCGTGGAAGGCAAGAAAAGAACCTTCCGTAACCGGCCGCTGTAATTTACACGCGACGAGACTATGTTACACAGTTCACTGACTTCAAAGATTACGTTTTAAAAGGTACTTGTTTCGAACTCCTCCATCTTCATCCCTTACTTCTTCCTCTGCTGTCAGAATCATTTATCATGCTCTTTTAAATCAATTGAATTCCTGTGATGCATATACTACTTGAATTTATCATTTACTAATATTCGTTAATAAATAAGACTCGAAAAAGAAACTCTTAATGTTCATCCTTCGCGTAAAATGTATAAGAAATGATGTTTGTGAAGAAAAGTTAAGCAGGATGTTTTAATATAATTACATCATAACATCACATTAAATAATTACACTAGCTAATATTATTACTAAAATACGATTAAATTTGATCAATATTTTTACTTATACTACAACAATAGAAAATGAAGAAAACTCTTGCCAAATAAATTATTATCAAGTAATTTAATATTACATCAATGATCTTTGTTTAGCTTTATAATGAATATTTTTCAACAAAATACTGTGTCCAAGACAGTAATAATTGAAGTTGTTCCTGACATGTTTTTAATTACGGAAATGATTTACGATTCTTGGTTCGATGCGATGCTGAATCGAAAGAATCGGCTGCGACACATATCCTTCCCGAAAGTGTCCACGATTCTCTAATATTTTAGGGTGGCATCCCTCATTTTTCAAAAACCGGGTACTGCATATGTCGACGCGAGAAACATAATGTTATCGAGCTGTCCAGGAGAGGACCTTGCGAAGGATACGGACGAGGTCCTTTGGGGGACCTCCGCCACTTCGTCCTTATTGATATAGAGAATAAACACACTTGGCAGCTTCATAGCATAGCTTTACGAAGTAAGCAGGTCTGAAGAATTTTTTTTATCAGATAAACGTATTATTTTTTAAATGCACATATTTATTAGGCTTAGTAAAATATATATTATATTATGTTATATTATAAAATATAGGAAGAAGAAGTTAAGTAACAACTTTAATGATATTAAATTCTTCTTTGATACCAACAAAAAATAGTTTCGTAATCTGATTGAATTATTTTATGTTTCTGCAAGGTTTAAGAATTTTTTTAATTTCCGGGTTCACTAACTTTCTTTGTAAATGAATATCAACCTGGACTCAATATACGGGACACTATAAGAATATAAGGAATAATAATTTCAATGAATATTCTCCGAGACATCAAATAAAGATCATTGCAAAAAGTGTTGCTTTTTTTAGCAAGCCTCGAGTAAAAGCTGATTGCGTCCGAATTCGATGCCTTTTAAGTTTCGAGCTTTATCGACCAGCGACTTAGCGCATCTTGTCCGGCAGTGGTTCGACGGTAAATAAAGATGGGTAGTTTTTCCATCCTCTCCCAGGCATACACGTATGTTCGAGTCGTGAGCATGTATGGACCCACGAGACGGTTTTAAATTCCGCGAGTCAAAGCGATGTTTGACATGGAAATGTTGAACGATGCATTAAACATGCCGCGCGGAGTGCTTCCTCTCTTTTCCCTCGGCCTGAGAAGCCTTCTCCTTGCAAAGTGGAGGAGGAATAACCCCCTTCGATGGTTTCGTATCGCTTAACTCAGCCCCCTTCGATTCGCTATTGTTCCGACAATGTTTATTTAAGCAAATCGAAGGAGATGACCCACGGCTTTCACCTTTCGAACTTCCTCGGACGGTCCTTCGAAGGAATCGATAGTAGACAAACGATCCTTAATGTTGCAGATGGATTTTGATAAAGAATTTTTGGTCCTTTAAATATACTATAGTTTTTTAAATATTTGTTCCCAAACATTACTGTGTAAAAATTGGTAAATATAGGTAATTAATAACTCGAACGTGGAATTACTTTTTGTATTAATTCATTGAAGTCTCAAAGATAATATATTAATAATGATACGAATATGAAATAAATGCTAAAATTTTGACGGTATTTTTTGTGACAAATTGTAATTCACTTCGCGAAGATTTTAAAATCGTTTCTCCGAGGGAAATAAAAAATCTGCAGGTGTAAATTTTATATAATAAGGTGAATATGATTGATGTAAAATTAAATCACGGCTATCATGTCTGATAGTCGGTGTTGGCGCACCGCGTCGTTATCAAAAGCCATTAGAGTCCAAGGATGAGTTATGGGGTAAAATTTGGCGTACCGTCGAAAGCGTTTTACAATTCCACGCCGTTATTTCCGAGATGCAAAGACGTAAATTGCTATCGCATGATTATCATCTTGTGTAGGAAACCGGCAAAACAAAGAGGCGCGTCGCGAATCAGTGGATCGTGATTGGCGAAGAAGTTTTGCCGAGGGTCGGAAGCACGCACCTGCGAGGGACGATTTTACCGAAGCTTCCCATAAAAGGAATTTCCCCCCATTGTCCGGCAAATGACATCAAGGTTATTGCATTATTTAAAGAGTCTCGCTTTAAGGCCACTTTAAACCACCGACCCTTCTCGGCTCACCTACTGCCGACAATCGAAATCTTCTTGAAACTTTTCCACCCTTGGATCTCCAATCCATCCTAATACGTCGAAATCTTATGGTAAATATATAATCGAAAGAATTTACGGTTTAATATATTTATGAAACATTAAATTTGATCAAGAAAATAACAAATTTAAATAACAAGTCTTTTGACCAGGAAAATAATTGAATTCACTTGTTTGCAACCAAAATAGCCCAGGAATATATGTAGGCATTGTCTACCGACGACTTGGACCATCTAGAAGTAAAATTGGCGACTTTCATTTTTTGACAATTTTTGAAGGTATACCCCTTCACATTTTTGCGATTTTGGGTCGACCCATTTTTTGGCCGAAAAAATTTTTAAACCGCTTCTTTCGACCCAAAATCATCTTAGAATATGTTTATACATCACATACCATCGATCTAGGGCATTTAGGAGCAAAATTGGCGACTTTCATTTTTTGACAATTTTTGAAGGTATACCCCTTCACATTTTTGCGATTTTGGGTCGACCCATTTTTTGACCGAAAAAATTTTTAAACCGCTTCTTTCGACCCAAAATCATCCTAGAATATGTTTATACATCATATACCATCGATTTCGGGCATTTAGGAGCAAAATTGGCGACTTTCATTTTTTGACAATTTTTGAAGGTATACCCCTTCACATTTTTGCGATTTTGGGTCGCCCCCTTTCCTGACCGGTAAACATTTTTAAACCCTTTCTTTCGACCCAAAACGGTCCTAGAACATCATTAGGCATCACCTAGCATTGATTTGGACCATCCAGGAGCAAAATTGGCGACTTTGATTTTTTGAAGATTTTTGAAGGTATAGCAAAAATTGAAATGATTATTTCAACCTGAAGAAAGGCCGCAAAGTGACCACACAATTATATGTGAATTACTTACTTTTACATGAATAATTCACAGATTATTTATCTGCTTTCATTATTCTGATTCTGTTAAATTAGTAGAGAAATAATCTAGGAACTTGTGAACACACAGAATAACATATTCTATAGTTAAAAAATTATACTCGTTTACTCACCAGGTGAAATGCCAAGTTTCGCATGAAGACTACTGGGGCTCCTATGATCAGGGGTTGTTACGGGGGCAGCTATGGGTGGCGAGAGATGGGGGTGCGCTGGTGCTCCACCACCTGTCGTCGTCGTGGTAGCCGTGGTGGTGCAGGGATTTAGGGGTGAGGTTCTCTTAAAAGACTGCTCTGTTCGCCACGCGACTTCGTTATCACCTATCCAAAGTTTACCTGGAACAAGTAAATATCAAATCTTCATTAATATAATATTCCTATTACTTGAAATAATAGGCATGTGTGTCACCATAAAATCATATTATATTCAGCATAATTTCGAACATAATAATAATTATACCGCTTTAAGAAGATTGTCAGATAAATATCAGGAAACAAGCGACGAAATGTAGTTCAATAAAGAATTATAATATATAATAAAAAGAAGAAAAGTACAGTCGATCTCTACTACTATAAATAATATTATAAAAGTATTATAGAATATAACCATATTTGTACAATGAACAAGAATAATTGTACAATTATATGAGTGGCTATTTTCGAAAGTTGTATAAGTCCAATTCTTTTTTTAACTTCAATATCATAAATAATGAAGGGAGATACTAAATATTATGTTTAACATAATTTTTTTAAACATTGGACGTTTTCCACTTTCAGGGATTATTCATATATACATAATATTTATTAATATGCATTTAATATCTACAGGATAAATGATTTATATGACATAGTGATGGAAGACGATTTCGAGTTAATTGTTAACACTAGCAAAAACCATAAATATTGCAATAATTTCGTATACAAGCAGCTTCGTACAATCATCCCGAAAAAGGTCAATATATTTGTTTGTAAATACGAGGTCCATAAGAAACAAGGGTCGTAGATGAGTGGGAGCATAAAATAGTTTCTATACTCGTAGTAAGAGAGCACTATCGACATAAGATCAAATTGCAAAAGAGGTTCCCGAGATAAATTTAGTAGCTGGGTCCTGTATTAATATAACGTGCACTAAGGTCTTTGTGCCCGTACAGAAAATGGCTTCTCTCCCTTCACGATGCCGCGTAATTAGCAACCCTCCGAATCCCCTATTCCTGCCAGTTTTCCCGGCTTTCCCTCGTTTCCCTTAATTTCTGGGAACAATGCCGGCCCTCTGGATGTTGTTCCAGGCTGCAGTGTCTAATTACACCGGGGCATACTAAGCTTTCTCTCTTTTCCACAATTCGTAAGGGCTTGTCTACTGGGTGTATCAGATTTTTCTCTACTCATCCTATCAACCTATTGTTCGAAATCGAATAGTATCCTTACAAATACAAAATTCCTTACAGCAGTTTCTTTGTACAATATTCAATATTCTTAGTCCATTAGAGTGTTCAAATAATTGTTTTCACACGTGGGAAAAATTCTAAGACATTTTTTATGAATAATAATAATTTTTCGGTAATAATAATTCTAGTATGTTGTACATAGTGTATGTATTAATTTGATGCAATTAGATTGAAACACCACAATATTTTCAGGATAATCAACAAACAACTTCAACTCTGAGAGAGAACGAGCGACGAAGTGAAATCCCAGGAAAATCGCGGAGGACTTTCCCGACACCCTATACGTGACAGGACGAATTTATGAAACACGCAAATAGTATATCGCCCCCGCATGCGTGGGATGTGAGTCAGACTTGGTATTATTTGCTTGATGAATGATTTAGTCGCAGAGACTTAGTTCTCTCCGTCGATCTCACCCCAGAATCCACCCCCTCCGCCAAACATCCTAACATGCCAGTTCCTTCTGTCTTTTATCTAACGAGGGTGAGAAAGACTGGTTCTCTTACGGGCTACCAAAAGGAAAGAGACTCAAGGGCGAAGAAGGTGGAGGGCGGGTGGGAGGAGAACCGGGAAGCAAAACGAAGGGTGGTGAAGGGAGGAGGGTGGAAACCGAAGTCTTTCGCGGCGCTTTCGTATGAGGAGGCAGAGGAAGGATGAAGAAATGGAAAGGGAATGGAAACGTTTACTATGAGGGAAAAGGAGGAAGAGGAAGAGCTGAGGGGAAGAAGAAAGTGTAGCTGGCGCTAACTAAGGGCGTCGGCTAATCAATATCATCAGAGAATGGCCGCTGACCCCTGTCTGCTCACTGGACCGACCATTATACACCATGCCGAGTTCTACTCGACTTTTCAAGTGAGATTATTATATTCTGTCTGCTTAATTCTTTAATTAGTTCGCGTGTTGAAGAATAATCATTTAATTGGTATATGTCTATCAGAGAATTAGTATTATTCCATAAACGGATGATCACTTCATTCATTAATTCGAACTGGAAATAAAATTGCGCCAGTTGGACTAATATGAGAATGATCACTTTTGAAAGAATATAAAAATTCATTTCGTGGAAATATTATCAGCCATGGTCGTCCTGTGTATTTGCTTGCAGAATTTGTTATGGGTCATAATTTATATTCAAATAATTTTAAGCTATTCGATTATTTCTTTCATCGGGATGCAATCTTCAGTTGAAATATTAAATTGTTTCGTTACGTGTATTTATTTGAAGAGTTTATTATTGCCGGTAATTTATATTCAAACAATTTTAATTATTATATATCGAAAACAATTCGGTTATTGCTTTCATCGGGATATAACCGTCAGTTGCAATATTAAATTTGTCTCGATTG
Source organism: Nysson spinosus (assembly GCA_910591585.2). Taxonomy (NCBI): domain Eukaryota; kingdom Metazoa; phylum Arthropoda; class Insecta; order Hymenoptera; family Crabronidae; genus Nysson; species Nysson spinosus. Next base: position 10,743,186 of record OU342832.1, read on the forward strand.
CATTTCTACATGGGAGGTTCGCCGACGGCGTGTCCGGAGGGTACGATTTCCTGGAGGACCACGGCATGGAACGACGGTTCCTTTAATCTCGTGGTGTTTGCATGCTCCCCTGGTTCCTTTCTACCCTATGGAGACAAACGAAACCACCCCTGAGGGGTGGTACGGTAGTCCTACCACTGCGTGCACCTCCCGGAAAATTTAATTATATTTCCTCCTCGCGAAAATCGCATCACGAACCTGCTTCCCTGATTCTCTTTATACCGCGACGTGCTTATAAACCTTATTAATCAATTACGCGCACGATTACATATAGTTAGTACTATTGCGCTAATAGTACATTATCTAAGTAAAGCAGATCATTGCGAACATTATTAAATTAGGTTTGAGTTAGTAACACATTTATTAACTGGCCTGCAATCCAGGGATTAAATGTGAGCCGTTATTCTCTCGCGAGATTGAAAGTACTTCCGGCCTCCTGGTGATCTTATTAGAGTATGTTAGAACTATATATGATTCTCGATAAAATTTAATTATTTAATATTCTAGAATTGGATTTTTCAACAACTCTTCTAATTCTAGTATAAAATAAGGAAGTAATAAAATAAAACTAAGTACTGTATAAAATATAAGTACTTGGTAGAATTATATTTTTCCATATATTTTCATTACTTTCGACCAAATCTAATAATACAGAGATAGGCTACAAATGTAGTTAATCCAAATTCACAATTTAATCAAATAGAACACCATCAGAAACAGTCTCACACTCGAATAAAAAGAGTGGCTGGTCCGACGCAAGTCGATTCTATTATTGAATTCTCTCTTTAAGATAACACAGAGATAATTGTTTCACTTGACAGGAACGTATTCCCTCATCTCCAGTTTCAGGAGGAAGTACGTATAACAACTCGAAATCCCACCGGTGTGAATCAGTTCGTATAAACGCAGCCATCCATTTCGGAATCGGTCCCCATTCGCTTAGCACCAGATATTCGAGGGTGGTTTTTTCCTTTGCCCTTTGCATCCCCACCCTTGCCACTTCGGTCAGTCATTCGTCCAAGCCGACACGAACTCTATTCACGGGTTTATCACTGTCGAGATAACAACGATTTACCTATGGAACGTTCCGAGTCCCGGGTAACAGTAGGGTTTAAGGGAGTGGACAGTGAGTCGAAGGGAGAATTGCGAGGATGGAAAGTAGAAGGGACGGTGGTTGAAAAAAGAAGGGCAAGACGGGAGCAAGCCACCTTGCATTCAGAAGTATTTCACTTTAACGGCCCTCGGGGGGATTGGCTGACCCCGCTCGGAGACCCTTCACAGTTTCGGCATAATGGACCTCTACATTACTTATTCGTCCTGGCCAATGTCCTGCCAGAACCTGCTCGCCCGACGACGCTCCTTTCTACGTCCTTCCATTTCCGTACGCGATTAATCGCTCGGACCGCACCAACCTGCCCTTGCATTGGAGGCCATTCTTCTTTCGGACAATGCCATTTTTTAATCCACGGAAATTTTGCGACTTGGTCAAAATTGAACGGCATCATTTCGAATACTTTTATTAGCTCGATTATTTGAATGGTTGGAACATTTTATTTTAAAAAATCTGTTATCAAGGGAAACTTATCCCAAAGATATTCTAGACTATGCAGGATACTCATTGAATAAACAGCAGATCGTTTTTTAGATCAGAAATTATGATGTAATAAAATTCACACTAACAATATCTTGCTAATGATCGATCTAACAGAAAATGACTTTCAACGAGGTCCTCGAAGACAAGGAGCAAAGAAGATAAGAAAATGCCCAGGGCAATCTGTTTCTGCGCGGTACTCGAAAGAATTGAAAATTCCTGCTCGTCCAAGGGTTGAAGAGGTCGAAGGAAGGGAGGTGAATTAGGGAGGAGGAAGGAATCGAGCGTGGCGGATAAAGCGTTCGATATAAGATTAATAGTGGAGGCCGTCGAAGCGAGCTCTGTACACGTCGACTCGAGGGCGACTTCTCTATATAGGAAAGCAATGGTGATTCCTCTTTGAAGCTGGAATCGTGGGTAGTGGCCAAATTGAATCCTGCTTAGGATAGGAGGACAACCGCGAAATAAAATGGGACCGGCCCTCGAGCGCTTTCTCCGATAAATAAATTGCTCGATACCGCTCCTCCTCGATTTACGTGAATACTCGAATTAAAGATGTCCTACTGCGAGGTCTACCCTCGGAAGGTCTTTTGACATCCTGCTTAACCCTTGACTTTGGATGCTAGTGATTTATTAATATCATGGTAAATCGTATTAATTTAATGTGACGAATATAATTATTACTAGGTTGTGTAATACGGTATTATAATATTTGCGCATTTAATATGATTAGTATGCATTTGTTGTTACAGGGAGTACTCTGACGAGGTCCGTCGCCACTCTATTACAATTTGTGGAAATTACATTTTTTCTTAAATAGAGATTTTATCGTAATATTATTAAATTAGAAGATGAGACATTTCTAAACTAAAATAACTAGTAAAATATTCTCCAATCTGTTACCATCAATATACTTGACTAGGATGAAAAACAATCGGTGCTTAGATAGGAATTGATTTTAATCTCCAGGATATACTGATAATAATGATAGTGTGAATCTAGCAAGTGATTATTTACTTTCTTTAATTCCTGACATGTTGGTGACATTTTTAACACGCGAAAGATGCAGAGTGCAATTTATTCCAAAAATAGTGACGCTCGGATTGGTTTGAATTTATTTTTCAGTAATGAAAATATGCGTCATTGGCATGCATCCTGTTCTTAAAATACAAATCAAAGTGATTAAACCAAATATCAGTAATTATTATTAAGAAAGAAAACTCTGAATTTTTTAAATTTATTTCTTTACTAAAGTCCCAAATGCGACATAAAAAAATTACAGAGCAGAAAAGTCTTCCATGAAGAATGGTCATGTCACTCAAAGTTAAACAGAATCTTTAATCCACATCAATAATATTTTTCTAGGTACAATAACACATGTTAATCGTCGTTCGATACAATTTCATAATCCACCGATAGAAGTTATAATTTAAAACAAGCCAGTAGATATCCGATGGTATCAATCGATCGATTCTTATCAAAGATATTTATCGTCTCTAGGGTAACGAGAACACTTAATTGAACAAAAATAGGAATAAATGAAAAACGATATTTCGAGGCATTAAAATGGTGCACGAATTGCTTGAAGGTATTATCACCTGATTATCGACTTCCGTCTCGAACTGTCGGGAAATTCACGGTGATAAGATCCACCACGTGGTCGAAAGGTTTCGAGACTTCGATAAGGCGATCGGAACGGAACGAAAAGAGGGTGGCGATAAGAGACACCTTAAAAAAATAAACCTTTAACATAATCACCGATGCTTCTCGATGCACGCGCATACGGAATATCTTTAGTATATCTGTCCAGGTGTGAATGACCTTTAATCGAGCCGCGCTTTCCTCCGATATGCGATCGGAAAGTACAACGATACCGTCACCGAAACGTAACGATATCGCCGTATCGTCAACGAGATACCGATTCCCTCTTTCGTAATTTCAATAAGAACTCCACGGGTTCAAGAATCCTATTGAATCGTGATAAACCGATTTAAATTGCGTCACGGCGCCGGACAATCTTTACCGAGCTCCGTTTAAATCGATCGATTTAGTAACCGCTATGTGATCGTATTCGATCTCGAATAACATTTGCGCGAACGTTATGAATATTAATGAAAATAATTGTAGCCACCCTACGTCAATCGTGTATTCAAATATGTGCATTTATAATTAGAAAATATTTGACTTATTCGATTACGAAAATACTAGTGTTGATGTTATAAAATACAAGTGGCGATAAGGATGCGGCTTCTCACAAGAAATGCGCGCTTTATCTGTAATTCTCGTAAAGCCAATTAAATTATTTACTCAGATGTTTCATTACCGTGATATATATGTACAGTGTAGCGGAAAGTTTGTACTGTTTACTGTAGAATCTACTAAAGGGGCTTTATCTAGGAAAAAGTTCGATTATCGCGCATTATTACTAAGTTGTAGATAATACTAATACGTGCACTATTTTTATTGCAATTGAAAGAAATATTCATCTATCGAGCAGTGAAACCATTCGATAAATATTAACGAAGTATTTTATTTAATAATTACTATTCATTTATTATACAATTATATGACATGAATACTCTCATAATTATTATAGTAATTACTACCATAATGATATAATGTAATTAATATTTATGGTACGTCGATATGAAGCAAAAACGCTATAATCTTGTTTAACATTAAAAGTACCGAGCATATACTCGATTATAATTACATATTTATTTATATCTAAATTATGGCTGGAATGTGAAAAAAAAATCTCACACAACGCGCCATTCTGTGCATGAATAATTTTATTATAAATCACGGAGAAATAATTTTGACCGCTTTAGTAGTCCTGGTATTAAAGGAATAATTAATTATCGTATTGTATTGCAGGTGAAATTTGTATTGTTATTATTCGATACTCGATACAATACTGATCCTTCCTGGCTTCGGGGAAAATTGATTTCCTTCCGAGGAAAAAGGAAAAGGATCGCCATACATCGCGAAAACGGTTTCCCTATTTCTTGCTGGTTACCCTTGTCAGAGTACCGATCGATAAAGCCAACCCCCTCACCCTGATGTCTGGGTACCTTAATTCTTGTTCACCCTTATGTACACTTTTCCGTGCTCCGCGATAATGCATTCGCTTTGAAAATGCAATTTTTCCTTTTCACTGCTTTATCTTTCACCCCTTAGAAATCTCTGTATTTTACATAACTTCCGTTCCTCATCAATTTTAATTTTGAATATTTCACCCCTAATTATCTCGAAAGAAAATAATGAAATATATTTCGCTGAGATTCTAATGAATTGTTTGATACTTTACAAAATTTTAATAGGTGGTTTTACGATTCTTGAAAAGTACCTTCATTCTTGGTTATCTATTTCAGATGATGTAGTTGTGATATTTTTATTTAATGGATGTAAACAATCAGTTTACTTGATGCAACACAAAGTGCGTGTAACACGAAGAATTCTCCATTACTCGTCTCTGTGGTACCTGCACCAGGTCGTCCAATAAAAAGCGTGAATAATAAAAAGGTTCTATTGGCAGGGGTAGACTGAGGAGAGTGATAGAACAGGAAGGGTTGGAAGCGCAAGCGCGAATCCGCCCTCCGGTAAGGGGTTGCGAGATACCTCCCTTCGATATAACTCCTTTTCGCCGACACCTAGCCAATCTGCATGTAACTCGCGGTCAGGCCGCCATTTTGGGAGAACTTTAAAACCGAAGGGGTGGAACTTTACAACCCTTATCCGCGCGGCTTCTGAGTTACGAGCAAAGTAAACTATGTATGACTTTACCAGCCTACATTTTTTATATTTTGGTCTGATACTATATTAATTCTGTGGGTCTTTATATTATTTGTACCACATTTAATTGAATGATAGTTTCATACGAGGATGATTTTTTTTTATAAAGAGTGGTGATCTTTTTCATAGATACAACATATGCAGTTCAAAACATTAAATTCTTCGGTGATGGAAGATACGGGAACATAGACACATCGAATTCTCTTGTGAGCACAGCTGAATGTTTATGCCTGCGGGTCAAAGTCGACGTACCGTGTCGAGCAACCCCACGGAGTAACACGAAAATAGTCCAAATGCGAACACAAAAGTGGAATTCTGGAAACTAACGGGTACCCTCATCCCGTTTAAAATTACCGGTTTAAAAAACCCCCAAAGCGACATAAAGTTTCTCGATAAAAAATACGATCTGTTAATCCATCCACTCTCTAGGTCCACCATCGAATCGATAGTATTTTAAGCAAACAATTTTTTATGCCTGAAATCCTCATAATTAATTCAAGAATATTTTCAAGTTAGCCAAAATTGAGATACCAAAATTAATGTACTCGACATTAATTCTACGATATATTTAAATAGAAAAAAGTACACTTTATCTCTACAATGTTTCAAATATTAAAGTATCATGGCAGTGGAAGTTTAAGTTTGAATAAAGTTTCGAGTTTAAACCCCAAAACATTGTCAATTTCAGGGAAAACATTTTCCATTAAGATCAAAGATCCCCAAAGCAGATCAAGCCGAAAGCAGAATCGACATCGGTAATACCAGCGCCGCAACTTCAAAGGGGTGGAACGAGGCTTGGAGGCGAAGAGGGGTGGAGCAATAACGAGCGAAAGGGGAGGCAGGACGGGGTAGACAATTTTAAAATCACAATGGTAGACACACGTCGACGGAATCTATTCCAAAACCACCTCTCCTCTGCCGGGGAACCCCCGTGAAAAGCCGGCTGGCTCCGTCTGTTAGTTTCCCCGTTCCAGCATCTGCGTCTCTTCCTCTCCTAAACGCTTCTTCCTGCGTGTAAACGCACACTCCATACCAACACACCGACAGAAATCCCTGTAAAAAGGTGCGTGGCACGAACCCAGCACGCGTTTCGATGCTTCGACACACAAGTACCACCGAAGGATTCCGCAGGAACGCAACCCCTGCCGGCACCTTTCGTTCTCGGAGAGATGAAGAGGAGACGGACGTCGAGAGGGGATGATGTTAGGCCCTTCCTCAAACATTTTAAACTTTTCCCTCCCTTACTTCTGATTCGAATCCTCTCCCCCCCACCTCCCTCTTTTTATGCGGTACGAGGCTGCACTTTTAACGACGCACGACTTTCGAAAGGGTCACAATGGGGTGCTGCCGTTACGTGATTTTTTATTTCGCTCCGCGAAGAAGGGGTGGTCGGAGACCAGCTCCTACTTTATTTTCCCTTTTTCCTGAGTGAGTAACGACTTGGTAGCTTTGATACCGCCTGATACGCCTCGTTGAAGAAATTGGCGAACACTTTCGTGATCCATGAATTATAACTGTTTATTTGCAATGTTTCATCGATGGTGTCCGTATAAACGTGACGAGGAAGTTTATAAGTTTGTATGGGTTTTTGTGTTATTATTTCTGGCAGGTTAGTTTTGCATTCACACTGAATCGATTCATAAAGAAATAGGTGATAGACGTTCATGAGATACTTGAGTATTGTGAAAGACGGTAGAGAAGTTATTCTTTCCTTCGTCCTCAAACTGCACAGAAATATATGCACTGACCTAATATTTAATAAGCAATTTATATTTGAAATAGATTTATCAAATTAATAATTCTTCCTCAGGAATGCGATCCAATAATTCTTCTGCTTTCTACGCGATTAAGGGGTCCTCGCATACCTGGTGTTTTTGCGCGGTGGAAAAAGAAAATGCGAGGAGAACGACTGGTATGGAAAATCAGCGTGATCTTAATGGTAATTAGTTTAATTGACATGCAATAGCCGCGTTGGAATCTAGTTCACCTAGAATGCATAAGAAAATCGTAAGGTTTGATGCTTAAAGCAGCCGGAATGATTAATTATGATAATTCGTGGCAACGCCGGCAGACAATTCACATTCATCGCGAAAACCTCGCCCTCTCGACTACGCTGGGTGCAGTAAAGCGCAAGGAGATTGGTTTCCTGATGCATTTATGCATTCGAGTAGAGTGATGCGAGTGCACGTGGGAACTGCCGATAAGACTCGAAGGGTGAACGGAATTATTAAATTCTCGGTCGCTGCACCAAGCCAATCGCTGGTAATCATCTTGTACCTCCCATTTTCTCTTTTTCACTTAGTACCTAATTAATCTCCCTGTTGGCCCCGGTTGCCGGCACATCGTTACTTTTCTCACTGACGTTTCCTCGGTGAACCGCGATTATTACTCTTTAGACAGTTTATTCATCGGCCATGTTTGCTTAATACAATCTCACGTTCCTGCGGAACAATGACTCCAAATTACACATGTAATTGTAATATAAACACTGCTAACTTCTATCCTAGGAAGAAAAGGTTTTATGTGGAAATCATCGAATGAGGTCTCTCGATGTTCTTCCGAATGGTTTTGTATTCGCAGGAATAAAGAAAATTCTATCATTTTATAATTGAACGGAATACTTGGCGATACCCATATTTCAGAATATTAATTATTGGTACTTAAATTGATTTTATATTATTCACTGATTTATTGACTTATTCTTTGATAAAATACGATTATTCATAAATATATAATATTCGAAATAAAAAATAATTCCCAGGCATATCACGTGTGAATAAATAATATACTTATGATAAATATATAATAAATTTTCCGAATTACTTAATCGCATTCGCGGAGTCCAGTGAAGAATTGAATTCGCGCTGGCTAAATTAAACCGTCAAGAATACGAAGATGGGATTAGACAGGCGTTACATTCGCGCTACTTGTGCACCCGAGTTTCTTTCTACGGCGACTGGCAAATAAGAAATGTGAAAGGGACTCCAGCCTGGCAGAAAATCATTTCCAATTTTTTTCCCATACTGCGCCCGTACTTTGTGATCATAAATATGATTCCCCGCATATTATTTTACCGGCCAATGCTTTCGTAGACTAATTAAGATGCGCATATCTGAGCGCACGATATTTACGGTCTTCGCTCGGTTTTTAATGAATTACCCATCGTATAAAAATGACCACACGAAAGAAATACCATAGGGAAAAGATATTCGTCTAGAAACATCGGCAATTATTTGCTGGATATAACTTCTGATTTATAAACTGTTCAGTGGCAACGAGCCACGTTTATCGCAAGGCAGGATAATCAATTATCTTCATTATTCCTTTTGTACAGTTATGTATTGTAACTGATATTATTACATTCAATTTACATTAATCTATCCGGTTAGTTCTAAAATGTGGAGGTAGATTGACTTCAGTTTAAAATCAATAAGAATTATTCTTCCGTAACGAATCGGAGTTTTACTGTAAAAAATATCAGAATCGTTAACAACCCCTGGTACCACCACCATCTAGAGTCCCCAGAAAATAAACTATTCAAAAACACATGATCCATCGAAGTAACCGGTATCCTTTGACAGAACCCGCTCCACTGTCACCGAGCGTAAGGCGTCCCGCGAGTTCTCCAGAAGCGAACGATGAAAAGAAAAGGGACATCGCGACAAGGTACGAAATCAGAGGAAAGAAAGGAACGAAGAAGAGGCAGAAGAAGAAGAAGCACGCGGGGCAAGAATCGAGTAAAAAATGAAAAGATCCAGCCAAGCGAACAGAGAGGAAAAAGACGGAGATCCTTAAAGCAAACTGCCCGCCTCGATCCTCGAACGAAGTCGTATCTGGAGGGGTGAATTCGTCGCACGATATCCCGATTGGCTGCTCGTACCGCCAATGCAACCGCGTTCTCCACGAATGCACCGTGGCTTGATGCACTTCTCCTTCGTGCGTGAATGCATGCGTGAGTCTTCGATACACCGTGGATCCTCGCCGAGGCGGTGTGCATGCTTAATGCATCGCATGTAACTGCCCACGAGATTCCGTGCAATGGTGTGCGTTCATGGTGTGCGCGAGATATACACATGCACTTGAAACCATTATGTATCGTACACGCATCCGTGTGCAGTCCTGGAGAAACAGCACAAAAACTGGTAGCACCGGCGACCGGTCGCCCGTATTGCCATTGCGGGATACACCTCTACCGAGATCTGACTCTTCTCTCGATCGTCCTGTTGCACTACTTGCACCTCCTGCACCTCCTGCACCTCTCCCCTTTCCCACAGGTTCCGAAGGATATAAAGGCGGGGAGGTGACCAGGGATCGAGGGAGGACTTTTCTCACGGAACGATCCCGAGAAAGAACTCGACGACGGACCAAGGATCCCTTGCGTCTCGAAGGATGTCCTGTCGTACTGACAGGATCATGCGTCTTCGATGTGGTTCGTGTATTATCCTTTTTCTTGTTGGATGCATGATTTTCAATGTATGTGTTTTATCGTTGTTGAAACTGCAGTGTTACAATATGACGATAATTGAACATATTTTTTAATGTTTTTATTATGTATATAGTAACAACTGGAATTGATTAGATTTTTTGTGTATAATGCAGCATAGATAGCGCTTACTTTAAAATTATTTCTTATATGAGTTTATTATTATAATTGATGCCATTAATTGGTTTGGACTTGAGATATTAATTGGCATTGATTAAAATGTATTTTAATGAAGCTCACAATCAAAGGTGGTGAATAATCGGATGTTCAAGTTAAAAATCGAGATTAATTACTGAAGTTATTACTTTAATATTAATCATGGCACGCGAGAGTTGGTTTTCTGGAATTATGTAATGGTACGTCGGAAATTGTAGATGCTAATACGAAGTGAAAATAACGAGTCTAAAATCGCGCAATCGGTACTGATACGTGGTCAAGATTCGGTTATACTACGCAGTTAATTACTATCGTCCAAGACAGTAATCTCCTGTAAGTTTCCTACACGCGACTCGTTTGTCGTCTTTGCAGACACCAGCAGGTAATTGCCGTGACGTCGCGTTATGTCACGAAAAAAATAAAAAGTTCGTAGATCCACCTCCGCCGATTTCTCTTCCAAGCGACACGCGATGTGATTTAATATTGCCGCTCGCGAATGACGCAATGGAAACTATATTTCCACTGTGTCTAGGTGTTAATAAATAAAATTATTTCGAGGAACCAATTTACCCAAAAAGTATCGAGATACGACGTGCGCTGAGTACACTTTACACCTTGCCACCCGGGGAAACATTTAAATTCTAAGAATAATCTGAATCCTTATCGGGCATTCCTTCACGGGAAATCCGATAAAAGGTGATTCTACCTTGCTGTCGAAATCAGCTTTTTTCTTCGGTCAACTTTGTGGAGTCAACGACCAAATCAAATAATGGATCTTGAATCGTGAGAGGGAAAAAAAATGTATTATCGATATCGCTCGTTCGAACGGTTCGAGTTATTTTTACTACAGGATGACCAGTTTTTTCTGAATATTGATATTTTACCTTTATTACTCCGATTATTTCGTTAATTGAATACATTAAATAACCAATTAATATACTTCTGATAAGAAGAGATTAGAATTATATTCATTACGTATAATGTTTTCGAATACTAATACGACCCCTATTCCTAGTAATTTAATTTAATTAAATCGAATCTTATTAATTTTGTATTTATTTGATATTAGGATCGTACTAGTTTCGGAGTTATTTATTATTAGAAACTATGAACATTCTAATAATTTAAAATTGATTGATTATTAAAATCGTTATACTTGAGAATTTATATTCACCTACAATGGACTGTCATATTTTAGCAAAATAAGGAAATAAAGAATTTCGAAGAAAGCGTGGTAATATGATGTAAAAGACACTAAATTTTCGAAGGATTCCTGTAACTTGTAACCCGAATCGTCGTTTACAATGGGCTCACGATAAACACGGGACGATCTTGTGTGCTGGAAAGTCGCGATAACGGCGAGAAGGGCGCGCCTGGGTTTTACATGTTTAACAGTCAATAAGATTATCGCTGAGTAATGCCGAATAAATCAAACACCGAGGCGCGAGTAAACTGTCAGGTATCGATAACCTGGATGAGCGAGCTGCATACGTGGAAATTCCAAGTCTCGGGAAGATTTTGGATGCGCTTCACTCTCGGAAAATATCGGTGATTTACGAGAACATTTTAATACACGATACACAAACTGTGAAATTTTATTCTCATTATCTGCTTAATTATAATTGAGCCGTTCACTATGAAAGTGCTACATCTCCAATTAAAATCTAAATTGTAAATTATTTATCAATTAAACGATCACCGTACATTCTAATCAAATTAAGATTGAACTAAATTTTTTGTAAATGCTGTTACTCCACTTTTATAATAAACGGCTCAGTTGTGCTTTCATCGTATAATCAATTAAAGGGAATACTTAACGATACTGAACAGTCTTGATTTGAGAATATTAATTGTTATGTCTCAAAAGAATTAAATAAATACGACATTATTTTTTAATATCATATATAATGATATTCATATAGTCGACTGAATAATGATTATGTTGTCATAAGTTTTCATAAGGTTTAAATATAAGTAGATATATTAAAGCAAATAGATTGATTTTGATAATTATTTTAATACTTATTTGCGTATATTTCATAAACACGATTTAATAACTCTCAATTAATATTAGATTACTTCGAGGAATGATACACGTTGATCGACGATGATTCGATATCTCTTAATCACGAATCTTTTAATGTCCTTATCACTCTCTCCGATCAAGAATCTTCGATCTCGATTCTCGAATTTCAATCGAGTTACTAATTCCGCCGTTGCGGTTTTGTTCGGCCGCAATCAAGGATATCGATCAATTTTTCAAAAGTATTCCCCGTGGACCGCCCATTTTGATATTTTTCCCTTTTCTTTGTCACGTTTCAATGCCAGATGAGTATCGCGGTGGCACTTTTTTTACGGTCCTCGCGTACCATTCTCCACCTAGATATATCGATTAATCGTGGGGTGGATTCACCGCATAAAAGTTTTATTTAGTGATCGCACACTACGGCAAAATCAGAACAAAAGGTGTACGAAAAAAGTACCATCTCCGGGGAACTTGTTCCTACCTTCTCGTTACGATAAAATGAACACTTCATTGATTTATATCGCGCGATTAAATATACATCGCTGATAATTTAATTACGAATTCTCTAGATAAGAAATTCATGCGTTATGTACTTAAGCTAATCGTAAATATAAACTCGATTTAATTATTTTTCGGTGTAAATTGATAACTCTTGTGTTCTATGAATATTGCTTTTATCGGCAATGTAAATGTTACACCTTTCGGTGCAACTACTTTTGTGTTAATAATTCATCATAATTTTAATATTTGAATATATGGAATAATATGTGGATTTAATGTGTTCATAAAAATCGAATGGAATAAGTAAAGGTGGTGACATTGCTTATTATCAGAATGAAAAATAATTTTGCATAGAAATGTGACTAAGTTACTCAGCAATTTATGCTTCCGAAATAAAAAGAGACGTTTCGCTTGAAAATTTAAAGATTCCCAATAATGCATCTCCAACAAGTACCGTCAACGAATCCCCCTCAAAGTGACAATTCCCATTCACTACCACAAAACTCCGTAATCTCACAAAAACATAGAAATCCCTAAATTTAACAAATACCCCCAGCATGAGAATTTTCGTTAGAATCCTAAGAGTGGCTGGTGTCTGCCGATATTAGGAAGCTTTAAAACGAGCGCGACCCCCTTTGATCGCGATCGAAGCCCCCCCCCCCCCCCCCGGGTTAGAAAAAACGCGTAAAAACTGTGTGAAAAAGCGTTATTTTGGGGTGAAATCCGACGCTGCAGACTTTTTTCCTTCTCGTTTAACAAGGAGAACGCAGCTTTTGTGAAAAAGAAGCCACAGCGTGCAGCGAAATGGCGGGGTCGAACGTAGCGCAGGTAAATTTTTTCGTGATTTTGGAAGATCATCTCTTACGAACATATAGAAACAAGTATGTGTATGTGGGTCGATGATGTTTAGGGATGAAATTTGAAAGGGGAGAACACGCGGACGATGCATATCCTGCATATTCACCGGATTTCTGTAAAAACCGAGGGAACCATGGAAAAAGAGTCCCGGAGGAGAGAAGAAGCTATTCAAGGTAGAAAAAGTTTCTTCGCAGGGTAAGAGGGAGGGGGACCAAGGAGGGTCCAAAACGGGTGAAACCGTCTGTTTTTTGGACGCAAATCCACCGTTCTTTAGAAATCCGAATTCTGGGTCATGGGAAGGTTACGTCGATGAATGCATCCCGTTGCCCTGATCTTGGAAACTGATTTTGTTCTCTTACCTCCAGGTATCACTCACGAACTCTTACGGATTTTTTTATTGCGCAAACCTTTTTACGTTCCTGATTGAACGATCGATTTATATATCTTGGAAAAGGGTTCCTTTCTGGAAGTGCATCGGAGTGGAAGAGTGGAAACCGTGGAGATTATTGCATGTGAATATTATCAATTAAATGGAGAATTTAAGCGAATGGTGATATTGTAATTCATATCGAGGATCTAATTTAATTCTGGTATAAACTGGTGCATAATAATAATGCTGACTAATTAGGTCGGGGAATTGCAAGGAATTACGGCGCGCTATGAAACGAAGCACGGAATGATAGTAAATTAGTAATTATCATACGCGATGTTGTAGGAGCTTAATTCCTCGGAATGTAAAATTACATCAATTTCAAGTCTGTTCCCCCCTACTACATTCCTAGAGACTTATTACGTGCTTCAATCCCACTATTTATATTATCGCATATGGATACTAAACAAAGGGAATTAATTACTCTCCGTGATACTCCGATTAAACATATTCCAATTATAATCAACGGACAGTAACGACCATGTAAATCATTTCTTATCTAATACCACATCCTAGAAATGATTCCCTAACAATATTCACAAACGGTGTAGGATATGTTCATTAAGGTTAGTAAGATTCGATTAAAGTACCCGAAGAAATAATTAGCCTATTATGATCCGTACAAAGGATTATCAAAGGAACCCGCCTCGGAAGTATAAGCATAGATCAAGTTTCCAGAATAAGTAATCGGCAGCATGGAAATCAGAAACCGATCGTTCGTCGAACCGAGCTATCATAACCGATCTTCCTGTCCCCGAAGACGAATGTAAATGACGTTCGGTATCAGAAGTCCACCGAGGAAGAAGGAATCTACGTATGGGGGAAATTCGAAACCCCGTAGAACTCGATGCATTCAGAGTGCAACCGGGCGCTTGGTTCTCCGAGACTCATATTGAATCGTCATAAAGCACTCGCGTGCATCAGACCGGGCTCATTGTCCTGTCATTCACTCGTCATCCCCCGCCTTATTTCACCATATACTTACGTATATGTATACCAACACATACGACGAATATACTAAGACGTAGGTCTCGATTCAGAGAAAAAATAAACCACCCCTAATTCACGTTTTCCTACCCGGCGATTAGGTGAAACGCCATGGTCCTAAGCCTGGATCAACGATCCAGAGACTTTCTTCGGTGCCTCCCTCTTCCTCCTCCGCTTGTCTTCTTTCGAATCGACCTTTTTCTTTGGATCTTTTTATGCGAAACTGTTGCGTTTATATATATGTATACGGTGTACCCCGATTAGGCCCGATAAGTTTGAAACTGAGAAATAGTATAACATGGAAATAGTATATTGGATAAGATATAAGTGTGTCCTCCTGTGTTGGATCATTTAGGCGACTAAATATGAAATATAAAATACAAAATTATATATATAATAGTTTCGTCATTAATGATAAAATATCAATTGAAGCTAGCTGACTTGATATATGTATGGTTTATAACCTTAATTATAATGTATACGTGAAATTACAGTATTTTATGGCAATACATTTTATTTAGGCTTCCTTGTGTAAGGAAACAAAAAATTAAATGAAAAACCGTGAATTATTGAGTGTTTGAAATATGGTTTTAAATCAAAATAAATTGAATGTAAGTGAAAAATTTATTCGCAAAGAATACGTGGGAAGGAATTTAAAAGTCAACGTGAAAAACGACTGAATATAAAATGATAATTGGAAACGCGCGTTCTCCCCATTTATGCTTAAAAAAATTGGTCGAATCGGCTGAGCACGTGCGTGCGATCGTCGAACGTAAATGTGACTTTTCAAAATTCAGTTAGGGTGAATTCAAAACGAACAATGAAACGTACCGCGCAGCTGTCCCATCATTACCAACATCGTCACCATAACTCTTACAGTTCGCCGGAAAATGCTTAACGTACAATCCTATCGAATAGTATTCTTCTATGTAAAAAGTACTTCGAAGTGATTCAAATTATTCAGTGACATATCGATGAATAAAAACCATCTCATTAATCCAAACACAACAAACATGCCATCTTCAAATAAAAAGATGTATACAATTAATTTCTTATAATAGAAGACGAAGAATATTCACAGAAAATACAAAGCAATTTATAAAATATAAACCATTGCTAAGTGAGTATTAATAAAATTATAAGATAATTATGTAGTAGAAACTCCATCTTCACAAACAAGTAAATTTTTGGTAATCATTTATTTCTCTGGAAACTATGTCCGACATTAAAGATATCTTAAATCTAGATATCTCTGAATATCATAAAATAAAGAATTAAGAACGTCACTGCTGAAATATGTATCAAATTCCAGGAAGCAAAATTTAACCGATGCATTCGGGAATCGAGTATAAAAAAGCCATTCGTCACCGGCGAAATCAATTCGAGGGCAATTCGCAGAGTCTTTGAGTGGGGTTTGGGTGGCGCCTTAAAAGTGCGTAAATAAATAGATTCAGACGTGGGAGGGCGAAGAGAAGGGTGTGCCGGTGGAAAGGAGACAATAAGCCCGAAGGGTCCTCGTCGGAGACTCAAAGAGTGCCCATACTGCGACACTCGTCCGGTAATCTAATAAAGGGGTTGCTTCTACTTTTCCTCATCCCTTGCAACGTCTACTTCACCCCGTGCGCGCATTCCTTTTATTTTTCTCGCTCTATCCGCCCCCGCACCACGTGCTCCTAGATGATTCTAAGGTAAATATTACCTCAAAAGATTTCGACCGGTGTCGGCAAATGGGCAATTTTTCTTTCTTAAATATCCCACCTCTTTCTTCCAACCGGTATTTTTTTATCGATATTATATAGATATATTTCTTGATATATTAATTTATGATGTTCATTGTAACTCTTATATTTGACTTTAATTTGCATCTTGAACTTGGAGCGAATACATGAACTACGGAGGAATCTGATTGTGAGTTCAAATATGTTCTGCAGCGGTCTTCGCACCCTTCGTCCAATATCACAAAACACAAGGTACTTTTTACGGAATGTCTCTTTCCGCAGTTGATTCCGGTGGCTACTGGCGATATTTCGAACGTGTTGCTCGGGATTAGCCACGTTTACTAGCTGCGAGAGTTGCCAGAAACTACCAGAACAGTCTTCTCCAGGCGACTGACTCAACTACCCCTATGCTCGGCCAGGATGTGTAATTGAATTGAGCTTGGTTGCTCATCCGAACAAATGTCCCTCTGTTCCTTATTACCTTTATTAATACAATCTTTAAATTCGATGGAATTATTGAACACTCCAGAAATACTATTCTCGTATAGTCTGTACGCTTAACTACAGTGCACTTTCATTATACATCGATTATGATTATGTTTCAGTAAACCACATATTTATAATGGTATTTTAATCAAGGAAATATTATATCATTATCAGGCGACCACGAGAATGTTCGCAAGGTGCATTCAAAGGTTGCGATGTCTATAGGTGGTGGACCAATGGAAGAAGAAAGGGGGTGATTTTCGAAGGAGAGCTATTTAGGAGAGTGAATGGAAGAGGGTCCTCGTGGGGGGCGGCAAAGTACCCACTACCCTTCCATCGTCCCTGGACACTGGCTATATCGACCGGCACAGCTCTACTTGGCCATTCCGCATTTTAAAGGGAAAATTTCAGTTTATTCGGGCCGACTTCTTCCTTTCCCGGATTATTCGAGGAGCTTGCCTCGCGGACAGCAGCTCAGATGGAAAATAACGTGACCTTTTGCTTTTGGCAGCTCCCCCGAGAGAACGTGAGCGTACCTATACACGCCAGCGCAGACCACGTCCTTTCTCTTGATTCTTCTCTCATTTCCGCATCAAATTTTCGTTTATCGCGGAGCCCGATAGACCGACCAAATTCAGGTCGTTTTAAGCTCACTCATGTAGACGGACTCCTTTGGAAAACTCGAACAGCTTTTCGCAGAAATATTTCGATGTAAAATGATTGGTATTCTCCACTTATATCGTTCTTCGATAGGTAACTGTTTATTGATTATGGATTTTTAGTTGGACACTTAAATATTAGAATTGGATTTAGCAAAATTATGCAGAAACATTAGATGTGGTACTTAATGCTTTATTGGGCACTTATACATTATTATAGATTTATTGAATTGATTTCACGAAATACCATAAATAAGAGAATTAGAGATTATATATTTATAGAGAAACAGAAATATTATGTAGGGTCATAGTACTCAAAAAAATAATTCAGAGTAATTGAAAAAATACACTGGAAATGTTAGAATATTCCTGAATCGCAGGTAGGAAGATGACCGGTACCGGTATCGAAGGACGGAAGACAGGAACCAAACAAACGAATCCTCCTCATCAAAGAACGAATTCCGAGGTTGTTTGCTTCTCTCGAAGTTCGTGCACGAGCGGAGACGGAAAGAAGATGCGTGGCTACATCTCCGAGCGAGAACAAAGAGTAAGGTTTCGTGAAAAGAAAGAGACGAAGAAACTGCCTACGGTCCCGCACGTGACGTCTTTTCCGGTACCATCTCACGTCCTTCTCCTACTTCCGATACCCCGATGTCGACTCGTCTCCTGTTTATTCTAGTTATTTTATCACACGCCCGAGAGACGGAAACACCTCGCAAACTTCCGTTCGTTTACCTCCGGAATTTCAGTTCCTGTTTACATATGTACGAACTCAAAGTGGAATTTTGATTTTTTTATCATTTTTGAAATTGACAAGATACGCTTCCATTTATTTTCATTCTTACAATTAAGTTATACATATTTTTCTGTTCCAAACACTGAACTCTATCAATGTTTATTTCTGATGATTCTTTACATTGACCAAAATATACTTCTGTTTATTTCTATGCGTACGGTTCGATTGCATTTTCATATTCTAAACAGAGAATGCTATGAATTTTTATTTTTGATGATTCCGAAAATTGAACAAATATAATTCTATTTATTTCCACGATTACGAGTAGGTCATATTTTCGAGTATTAATTCAAGTATTAATTTCATGACAATCCAATTCACTGATAAATTTGATTTATTCGATAATAATTGCCGCACTAATATACCAGTATTCGAACCATTTGGTATTTCCTTTCAAACACATTTGCTCTAATTAACATGTAGCTACCGTGCGCGGACTTGTAAGAGTAATCATATTGCACAACGATCAGTGTGCATCGTGCTCGAACACTTACTGAACACGTCAAACGTAAAACGAACCATGGTGTTAATTATCCTCGTATAATTACCGTTTCATAGTTCATACGCCCCATTCTTGTTTCAGGAAATTAAAACTTCTCATTTTTCAATCTAGCAAACGATCGAACTTAATCACTGCTCGCACGTTAAATCACTCTTAACACGACGGAAAATCTTGAATTTTTTCGCGTGAATAAAAATTCCTCGATAATAAAAATCCCGTCGACAATGATTGATAATAAACCGACGTTGGTTCGGATTAATTGAAAATCCAATTATTTTCTTCTTGCGTGATAGAAGGAACTCTATCACCGGATGGAGATACTTAATGTTTCAATGGAAGATATGAGAACGTCGAAACTCAATAATCAATTATACTATTTCTAGTCGGAGAAGACGTGCGCCGCGAACCACGGGACACCGACGAATGCCTTGATTTACTTTCGTTTATTCTACCGAAGTAATGTTTCTTCTACCTGAAGATGTATTGTAAAGTGTGGACCAATAAATAAACCACTTAATTGTACACTGCTTCTACGAATCACAAAGATGTCAATGATCTAAAGAGACCGTGGCCACCCACGCGAATCAATTTACCCTACTCTAGCACTGTAACTGGTTGGTCCCACCGATATCATAATATTATTAATACAATACTTTTCTTCTAATTTAAAAATATTAAAACTTTACGTCTCACACTAATACTTATTCTAATCGCTGGAATATGCAACAGGAACAATTTTCAGGAAACAGAAATACGGAAATTAAAAATGTCCAACTATTATATAGTACATATTTCTGTTACATATAAACTTCGATTATAACACCATACAGATAAACTTCAAAATTAAAGGAATTAAATATTATATAACGATATAAAAAAAACATTTGGCAACGTAAACGTGTATGCGATAGTGTGATCGATATCCATGCAGGACTAAATCGAAGTGACACGAAACAGGCTGAAGATGAAACAGTTGTAAGGTAAGCTGGCATTCAGTGAAACGGACGATAAAACGAAGCCGGATCGAGGATCCCGCGTAAAGAGGGATTAAGCGGGGTGGAGAGGGAGGAGGTCCGATGGTAGTGAGACAGGAAGGATATCGTATGGGTGCTCCTTGTTCTGCTTTACGGCTGGGCAATCGGTTGCTCGTATCTTTGCAGGATCATCCATCAACCAACGGGAGAGAACAACCTCTGTTCTCGACCTCGTCTGTCCTCCTACGAGTGTCATAACCTTCCTCGGCATCACGACCTCTTCGATACCTTCACAGGAACCAGTAATTCGTATCTTACGTTCCATGCCCGAAATAAACCTGGCTACCCTTATCCACCAATGGAGACCACGTATTATAAAAAATGGTATAGTCCGCGTTCAACGTCTCGTTCTCTATACCACAAGTTAATTCTACTTCAAGCTTGAAATTCATAATAGACTAATATTTTGTATGTCTTGAAAGTATTTCCTTAAACAGCTGAGTAATATGGGATTTTGTAACGTATCGGGGGATAAGTTTCGTAGATAACAAATTATATCGAATCGATAGATATTATTCTTAATGAATCCTTGAAATTAATTGACCGTTGAAAGACCGAAAAATGTTATTACTTCGAAGAAGTAACGGAGATTGACCGCGAGTTGATTTCTTGATGTCTACCCTTTCGACTAACGAGACTCACGTTAATGATCTTTTATGCGTGACACACGAGATGCCATGCTGCGTAATGGATAATGCGAAGAGTATTATTTAATCTATGGGAATTATGCCTCATTAAAATCAACCTGAATCTTGAAAATACCTTTGGATTACTGAACTATATTGTGAACTAAAATTCGTGTAAAAATACTTTTAATGGTTATTCTTTGAAGATAGTAAGGCATGGAAGATGGTTCTATCGTACGAGGAAGTATCAATTACGAAGGGCAATTTATAAAGTAAGGGTCGATTAAAAAATTCAAACACTGGGTGGTTAGGGGGCTATCGGTTTCTACTTCCATTCTCCTGTTGGCTGAGGGAACGTCTCAATACAGGTACCGAAGCGCGAGTAGTACTCTAGTGGTGCCAAGGGTCCGTAATATATGGCCCTTAAATCATCAGAGAAGAGTGGATCTGGTGGCTTCTCGGTGTTACCACTGGACAGTAACCGCCCAGTAAACATATCAATCAGTTCAGTATTCATATTTTCAAAAATATGCCCTGCTCTTCAAAAATATTCGGTAAACATTAACCGTTAATATTCATTTGTTTCGTTGGAATCAATTATTATATTCTAGGAATTTAAGTACATACGTAGTAAGGTCCAAAAGTTTATGGACCGAACACGCGGTTCCCGATCAATTTAAGAACAAAAATGCAGATTACTTTTTCCGTGGTATAGAAAAATTAATCAGCCGTTCTAAACAATGTATTTAAATAAAGGTTGATTATATTGTTTGATTCAAGTTCACTCTTTAGCTGAATAACAATAATTATCAATCATGTAGAGAGATCAGATAGACGTATAGATGCATGATAACGCGCTGGAGAAGCGAGTAATAAAGAAATAGAGAATGAGTGAACCGAAACGCACGCAATTCTGATGTTGCATCGACGGTTCTGCAATGCTGATCATACCGATGCACCTATCGCGTGCGTTCATTTAATTCCCCGCGGATATAGCAGAGTAAAACTAATTTGTTTTCTAACTCTCTCCAGAAATGTTAGCCAAGAATATCAATTGTTACTCGTGAAGTTACAAATCATTCTGACTTCCATCTCCCCCCGCGTCGACGTTTTACATCAAAAAATTTGACGAATAAATTTACTTCAATAAAAATCATAAATATCCTGATATTAATTCAAATAATTCCATCCGATATGCATACAGAACACCTCAAGCGTAAGATAATGATACAAAACGTTGTTAATGAATAATAATATAAATCTCTCTAATCATATACTAAAATCTATATTTTAATAAAGAATAAATTTATATTCTCATTATTAGCAACACGTGTTCAACATCGTATATTAAACACTATTAAGTTTGACATATTATACTTTCACTGTTGAATCATTTTGTATTCTAAATATATTTTTCTCTCGTAAATATATAAATTCTAGGTTCCATAACTTTGTATTATTCCGCTATAAGAATGTGTATATTGTACCACCGTACTGCATAAGAAACTGCGATGGAATGAAACAGAGTGTTCTTAGCACAATAGAAAGTGTATTTCGTATTCAAGGATGAATCCTGTTTCCGATGATTATCACGGTAATCAGCCGGTACTGACAGCTTCATGAGTGGTAGCATTGTGGAAATGGAAGGAGATGAAGTCATACAAGAGTCGAGAGGTAACAATGAGTGCAATGATAATGCGTCTCGCGGCTTGAATGGATGAGGAGGGCAAGAAAAGAAGCGGAGGAAGCAACTTCACGTGGCAAGAACGGAGGGACGAAGATACGCGAGGTTGCCCCGGGAGATCATTAGTCCACCTGGCTCTGGCCTCGGGTAACACTTAACCACTTGACAAGCGTTACGAGCCGTTATCGGTTTGCCCCTAATTATGCACACGTGACCATACGTAAATGTCCTGCGTTCCTTTCGATCATTTTTTTCTCATTTACCGGAGCCGAGAAGAATGCTCTTTGATATGAAGCACCATACTTACGCGCTAAAATCTTACGTTAAATGTTACGAGAACTAATTAAGAGCGCACGCTGATGACTCACTCTTTGTGTACGGCCGTTATACGTTTTATGATAATAATGTTGATTTGATTTTTTGGGATGGGGCCTAATTATCATCAATTGTGGAAGTTACATGAAACGAAGAACGTGAATGACTGAAATAAAGTACCCTGCTTCGAAGTCATTCATGGAGATGTAATTATATATTAACTCGCAGGGTAAACATGTTCCTTATTTTTAATAATATTTTACAGATTTTTTTATTCCAGCCTTTTGTAGTTGCGATAATGTTTTTTTTTACTTCCATTAGCGCGGGATATGCGAAAAGGATGTATATAAAATGGTAGTGTTGGAGTATAATCACCGAGGACATAATTGTATATTAATTTACAAAGTAAATATAAATTTTTCATAATCAATTAAAGTACTCAAAGTATGGGTGAATAGAATAAAGAGAAGTAGGAACAAGTGATTTCATCGAAGTTCAACTTTCATTCACAGAGAACCGCCGAAAGTGGGAAAAGGAATAAAACGGTTCTCCAAAATGGCGGACTTGGAGAACACTTGAGAGAGCTTCCGACGAGCCACGAATGTTTAGGCGGTGCGATTGAAACGTCTCCCTTCATAGCCCTCTGAGAATCGTATCAGAGACCAAATACCGATCAATCCATTGCCACGCTGGGAATGCAGAGCCACCACGTTTGATTTATGCCGCTCGCTTGACTTTTACGTGTGCTCGTGCATACATATACGTGTATTACATAAAAAGGCCGAATAAGATTTCGTACGATAACGAATAGTATGCGATGCAATCGTTCCATGTACCAGTCACGTGACTGTGATAAAAGCATACTTGATCCATTAAAATGGTGCCTGACAAAATAATAAGGACAAGGTAAGCAAAAGCGAAAATGTCTGATCTTAATCACTGAGTAAGATAAAAGACTTAAATGTCTTTTGGCGATGAATGTTGTGATGACATTTGTATATTTGTGTTACAAGCTTTTCTGTGATATAACAATTTTGAATCCGGGTGCTGAATGAAATTTGAATATAAAAAGTGTGTGGCGAAAAAATGGCGATGGATCGAGCACGACAGGAGGGTAAGAAATAGACGTTTGAAGGCGATGCAGGAAAGGGAAATAAAAGGTGCTCCGTGAAAGTGTATCCATGCGGCATACGGCGTGCACATAGACACCGGGACGCCTTGGAATCGGCTTAATCGTGATTAATATCACAGGTTCATACGGCATGTTGGTAATTATCTACACGTGTTTTACCGAGTCGAAAGATCGCCGATCGTAGGCCCGACCCCCACGTGTGGGAACACGGTCCACGTTATTCTTGTTTGCTACCATCTCCTTGGCATCTATCTCCTGCTTTCACACACGATCGCGTTCAACAATGCTACCAGAAGTTTGGTGGAATTAGAACGAAAGTCTCAAGAATAAATAAATTTGTTATCCTACCGTTTTACTATGTGATTGTACAGGTACATACTTATATAAAAATGAAACGATTCATTGTTGTAGCAATGATATTGTACTACGAGTAGAAGGAGCTAATCGTGATTCCAGATTGCAGCGGCGACTTCATTGTGAGCGCAAATATGCTTATGCCATCTAATATAAATATCTGATTTAGAATTGCAAAGTATCCCTTAAGCCACCATGAGAACCTTGGGATACATTGTGATATCATGAACTGATATTATATTAGGTCTCGTTAAACCACCCCTGTCTCCTTGAATATTTAAGTACCCCTATCAATAGGATCTCATAATATCTGGTTAACTATATAGTGGTATGCCAGAATTATTCCATAAATTGAAAATATCACCGATACTGATCTACATCCTAATTAAAGAATAGGTATCTTCAATGAGATTGACGCGATGATATCATTCTCTAACAATATAATTCCTCTTGATAAAGATCAAAATTGACTTAATCAATAATTTATATCATTCCGGTAGGAGTACAAAGTTCACATACGATCGTTGCACAAAGAAGCAAAAAAGGATCAGGGAGCCGAAGGGATCGGATAAAAATAATCGATGGTGGGAGGTAAGAGCGAAGGGAGAGTCGAGGGAGTATTACCATATAGCAGCGTGACTCCGAGAGAGTCCGCGGGCCTCATCTGAATAAATATCGTATTATAATTAAAGGAATCGTTCGACCCATAAATCAATGAGGTCGGTTTATATATCAGGCCTCACCTATATAATGTGTACCAGTGGAGTTCTCCAGCGGGCCCTGCACTCGCCGTGGGGGGTCCCCCTATGCTAATGGTGCCCTCTCACGAAGCTAAGGGCTGCACGATAAAGAAAGCCAGAAAGAAAAACTGTGAAAGCAAGAGAAAGAGAAGGAGGAATTCACCATACATTCGTTCGGCCCTGACCTGAACCTTCATGCGAAGTACACATGCCCTCGTAGTTCCTACGGGTACGCGGCCTCTGATCTTCGCCGACCGCGACCGCTTATCAATTTGTTACCAAGCGCTGTTTGTTAAATCAAATCAGAGGCACGAAGAGCGTGCCGATAAATAATCCTGCTTAATATGTGCCTCGAATTCCCTTTGCTCCCTCGCGAGCATCATCCCTGTCTATATTACACCCACGTGCAACAGGAGTGAGAGAGTACACGGGTTTCCAACCACGTGTTTTATTGATCCATCGATCGAACCACGGATCCTGGGGATTCGAACTCGGTTTCTCCCTTTTCCTCTCCGTGTGTCGGCAAATCGGCTTGTCAACGGACGATCGAGCTATCGCAACGATGATTGCGCCTGATTTGTAGCTAGATCATTATTTGATTTATTTTAAACTAGAATGGTAAGTCACTCTTTCATACCGTATGAGACGTAATGACATACTCTATGATATTTTGTACTCATAATAATTTTCACTTTTATTATTAATAACAGTATGTGATATTTTTTAGAAAGTCTATAATGCCGGTCTATAATGCAACGATACGATAGTGAATTCAGGGAATATTAATACTTAAATTGTTGGGTGCGTGTACTTGTTTCGTATGTAATAATGTCTTGCAAATTTGCAAATGTAGTGATATAAAATGCACTCCTTTGAACCCGTTGCGTTTATTATGACGAGGCTGGATAGAGTGTAGACGCACGGTAGTTTATTTAGGCGGCGAAGCGGGCACCGATTTGCGGGCCCCGGTACAAATTAACGGCAAAGGCCGCGATTAACAAAGGGCGATACAAATTAGATTAAATCGCCGTAGGGGGCGGCATCGCGGTGGAGAAAGGCGAATGATGATACTGCTTGATAAATAGACGAACGTCATGCGATGCCTAAACGGAGGTCTGAGTCTCTGGAATGGAATGCCATACCGACTTTTGCCACTCTTCGTAATGTGAAATAAAGTATGAGCCTGCACATCTTAACCGATAAACATAAATATTTTCTCGTTGATACTTTGTTGCGAGCATTTTCTGCTCTCTCGTGTTACAGTCAGAATAATCACCGATAGAATGTGTACATCAAAACAATTCGTCTCTCTACAAGAATATACTTTTCACGAATGTATTTCCTAGATCTGAATTACTCTAATAATTCTAAAAGCATCAACTCGACCAGGAGATAAATCAGTGAACGAGATTTATTAATTTAGCTTCCAAGGGTTTTCAGAAAACCCAACCCCTCTTTGGTCCCTTACGAAAGAACTCAATGGACTTTCCCTTAAAAACAAAGGAGATGAAGCGAGAAAGAGTGTAACGTGGGACAAAAAAAGAGCAAGACGAAGAATGCAAGGAAGAGTGGAGATCCATGAGAACACACCCCCTTAAAACGTTTGGTCAAGCTGACTTGAACGGCCGGGCGGCCGGCCAATATTTAATTACAGATAATTACCGGTTATAATGCGCGGCAGATCGGCGGCCTGCCGTTTAATTGATCGGCTTTAAGGCCTGATTTGTGTATCTGCCGTTCGTGCGATCCGCCGTTAAACTCCGAGTCGATTTTTAATCCTCGACTTTTACCTTCCTACCCACCTATGTATATTATTCTGTATGCCTGCCGGTGCATCATATCCTACCATTATTTAAACTACATTACGCAATCCACCCACCTCGTTGCTCCGCGGTTTATTACGCGTTTCGTGAGTGCCCGGCGAGTTTGAATCCCATAAGGAAGAGAAAATTATTTTCTTTTATTAAATTAAACTACACCAGGAAATGCATGCATATTATTATTATTCATTTGATGATCTGCCGGTGATTTTCTTGGACAGTTTCCTGGATTTCTTTATATGCCACTATTTACGAGCCTAATTACGTTCTGTATCTTACCGATTAACATACAACTGTTGCATTAATGTAAGTTTCATAATAGATATGTAGTAGGAAACGTGTGACGTAAAGAACGTATTGGCAATTATGAGGAGATTATTGGCTGTAATGGGGAAGTTTGAGAATCTCTGATCCAATAAATAGTCTTCAGATCGGCGGAGGTTCTGCATCCTCTAAGAGGTGGGACGGAGTCTCCCGAAGATAGAATAGATCGAAGAAGAGAGTGAAAGGATGAGGGAAGGTGTGAGAGAAAAGGGTTAAGAGAACGGTGGTTCGATCTTCTATTGCGTTATTACCACGTTATATTGAGAAGTATAACCCTTTAGCTTGGCGGTACCGATCTACCTCGGCCAAGACTCGTAGACGTGATAGATTTTAAAATTTCACCGGTAAAACACGAAAGTTCGGCACGGTCGGCTCCCTTTACCGGGGTCGAAGCATGCAGATCCAACACGAAATATCATTAATAGTCGTTTGCCGGATGACCGAGCCCAGTAATCGTCCCTTCTGCGGTTCAGATCGGATCGCCCGAAAACCACAACACGCCGGCTGATGCAGCCAATGTAGAGACCCCCCTTTCGGCTCGTAATTTATGTTCATGAACTCCACCTCGCTAAGTGCGAATACTTCCGAGGAATATTACATTCGTTGCGCCGGGTAGCGCTTATGGAACAATCTACGATTACTAATTTCCCGATTCCCGGTGAAGACATTATGCTTTATGATACCCGCAAGAAAATGCATCAAGATGTTGCGAGGTAATCGAGAAGCATAAGCAATACTTAAGCGGAACTTAGTAAGTGCCTGAAGTAGGTTAAACTGATCGTTGAATTTAAGTATCAATATCTAATTAAATCATGGTGCTGACGATGATAACGTCATCTTCATTCAAAGTTACTTTGCTTGCCATTTATGAAATTACAAAGCAACGTGTGCAAGCATCCTACAAAAAGTAGGCTAGGATAGCGCATAGGACTATTAAGGACGAAGAAGAGCGTGAAGAAAGTGTAAGAAAAGTTCGATAATAGAAGAGCCTAGTATTCCCACGTGTGAGGCCCCTGCCACCGAGCCGATCCTCTTTTTGATGGCGCTTCCAGCGAGTCGTAAATACCGTCATCCGGAGGCAATAAGAGGGCAAAACACCGAGGCACCGGTGAAGACGCGACTTTCGATGCAACACACTTGCAGCGTGTGCATTCAGTAACGACCTTCGCGTATAGTGAGAGGACCTCCTCGTATTCTCTCGCACAGACTATCTCGGTGTCTCGGTTTCTTTACGGTAAGTTTTACCTCTTTCTTTAAGGTGAATCGAGAGTGGCACACCTGGCAGCTTAAGGAGGGAAAAGGACTCAAGCCAGAAGCCAATCCCACGCACAATGTCCACCACGATACGACGCGTAAAGTCTTCTCGCGACGGTGTCATTGTTCGTTTGATTGCTTCTGGGCAACTCTACTACTCCACGAGATACGAACACACGAGCCGCCTTTTATTAGCCGGCGATTAGCCTCGCTGTACGAGGTCCACGCGAGGGGATCTTGTTCCCTTGGTCAACCATCCTATGCTATTATACTTTCGCCCTCTCCCTTTTACATCGAAATTTGTGAACATCCTGAACGCACATTTTCATTCCTGGCGCATTTGAATTAAGTTATGCTTGTTAATAACTCGTAATATTAAAACGAACATCTATAGCCCAAGTACCACTTTGGATCCAAATTTAAAGCGCAATATTAACACCAGAATCGCGAAAGCAGTCAAAATGACTTTCCTCTAATTTTTACTCAACTTATTCTAATTTGGCCTATACAGGAATATACTACGATAGGATGTTTAAATAATAAAACATTCGAATATTCAAGCAGAATAGAATTGGAATTGTAATAACGTGGGTTAGAAATGGTATCCATTAGTTACGTAGTGAGAGGATGGAACGAACCTGCTCCAGATATTCTTGGTAGAGCTGACCATGCATCGTCATCGTGGTTCGTCCCGATACAAAGACAACGCCGCCGTGACGGACGGCGGCTTGAAAAAGTGGCTATGCTAAATAATAGTCCTGCCGACGGTTCGTTGTTCGTTTCTCGCATAGTTCATTCATGAATCCGCATCCGAAGGTCCCTTTAGCTCTAACGTGAACGCAACAACATTTCGATCTCTATGTTTCATAAATATCCAATTTTCCCAATTTAAATATTAGTTCCATTTAAACTCTCCAAGAGACGTCGTTCGACAGATGTCGGTTATAAAATACACGATGGTCTCAACAAAAGTATCAGAGTCCTTAAAAATATCCCAGATGTGCCTCATTCTCTTCTAGTTAATATCTCGTCTTCCTTTTAGAAGGAGAGCATAAATACCGGATGCGGATGCCACTTTCATAGACCCTCTTCACGGAAACACAAGAGAACCCACGAATTTGCGTAGGACATAGGAAATTATAATGGCGAGATTCCTAGTCAAAGTGCAGTAAGGTCATCATCGTTTTCCATCTTCATCTCTTCGAAAAGAACTTAGGGTTCAGGGGAGCCTTTTAATAGGGCTAGTGGATTGGCTCGTGACACCATAGGTTCCTAGTTTCTGTTACTAAAATGACGGGAAGCCCAACGTCGTTTTTAAGTACCAGGTAGCTCCGGATACATCGGGACGTATTTTTGACATTGGATGACGAAGGTGAACAGATATTGGGCCGACTACCCCAGATCCTTTGGATAAGATACACGCCGACGTTTTTCATTCCACAACGTGTTAACAGGATCCAGAAACTTGTACGGATCTCTTGTCCTATCTACAATTTCCTCCTCCATTCAAACCCTTATGCTTATGTATTCATTCTTCGACTAAGCTTTTCAAGATTACTGATTACTTTGGAAATTCTTAACCCTCTTACATTTATTACTGAAATACAGCTTTATTATTAAATGCAGATGTTCGAATTCTGACGATTCTATTATTGATTGTATTTAACTGGATTTGTCGAGTCTGGCGGTGGATGATGTATCACCGACACTCCGAGTCCTTGTATTTACACAGTAAATAATCTTATCTTTCGGACAGCAATAATTTTACAATTTCACTAATTTAACTGGTGACAGTGTTTAGCAGTATCTCGTTCTTAATAATGAGGTAAACTTTTACGATTATATGTGATTAATGTATAATCCTATTTCTAACGTCAGACAGAATTCAGAGGACGAATGGAATTAAAAGAAGATCGTGGTACGAAGTCCAATCCAGTTGAACCCTGTTGACCATCCTGGAAGGGCCGGCAAGATACGTACAAGTCGACTAACATTAACGTTTTTCTGATTCTCCTATCAAACTCGTTCCAGGCAGAAGGTAGTGTGTTAGTCGAGGAAAGAAAGAGTCTGCTAACGGGATAAATAGCCGATCGACGATCGCAGCATCCACGGTACACACTGTATTCCGATACGTAACGGAGAAAAGAGTTTATATCGCAATCCAACTTCGCGGATCTTACGTTGCGGAGGGCAGAAGATGTTGAAGTTACATAAAATTTCATGGAATCGTTCGAGTAACGTGCATATAAAGTTTGAGAAAGTTCAGTCGGATGACCAGCGGTCTGCACACGGAATTGCCGTTCGCGGAACGAGTTAATTTCTTTCGGCATACCGCTTGGGATCCACCACCCCGCGAACACGGAAAGCAATATATCATCTGTGTCTCCTCAAGATTGCAGTTACAAAATATATTACTTATTTTAGATGTGGAATTTATAGCGGATTTGTAAAAATATGATTGATCCCCTGGTGGAAATGAGAGGAGCATTTTTATGTATTAAAATCTTGCTACGTTGAAAGGGAATTATTAGATTGGAGCTTCACCTTCCAGTTCACATGTATGTTATTTATTAATATATTAAGGATACCGAAAAATGATCTTCATTTTATATTTCAATATATTTTCTCTTCTCAATAAGATGGAATCATTTTTTGGTACATCTAATATATTCACATTTTTCTATTTTTGTGAAATACTACATCAGGTACCTACACATTTTTTATTGCTTGTTATAATTAATTTTTTCTTCTAATTTTTATTTGCATAAATAATGACTTCTATAAAAAATGAAGACATCAGCCAGCGGCTTGGTAAAGACGAACCGACGAACTGAAAAACTTCACCTTCTACCTCCCACCATCTGACAACGCCATTTCCTGTTCGGAGAGTGCCTCCCGTAATCATTATTATTCGCAACCAAATAGCCGGTGGCTCTCCCGACAGTGATTGGTCTCCCTAGCCCGAAATACCTAATTCCTAGAGGTACGTAGGTGCATCAAACATTTTTCAAAATATATAAATAATATCAAGTTGAAATAGAAATTTCAAAAATTTCAAAATGTAGATCCAATCTCAGACAGTTAGACTCACTACACTAAGGACTCAGAATTCAGAATATTTGATACCCTATGACTCTGAGGTGTTGTTGCATAATCTTCGACAAATTGGAATAAAAACTTCCAAAGTTCCTAAATGAATCGTAACTCTAAAATCTAGGCCCGGTGAATCTAGAACTTGGAGTTCAGATTATTTGATCAAAATATTTGGCAACTTCTGGTTCCAAAGATAAGCATTGGATATTTGCAATCAATTTAAGCATACTCCATAACCTCAAGTTTAATAGTCAAGTATTATTTCCTAGCTGAAAGCGACGCATCGATATGCAAATAATTGGCGAGTTTGCGAATTGGAAAGCAAAGATGTTTGAACGTCACCTTCGCAGGTAGTCGGCAGACGAAAGCATCGAAGGAAGATCGGTCGAAGAGTGATGCCAGATAGAAACGGAGGAATAAGGATGTCGAAGACCAACAGAGAACACGCGAAGGGAGAACCGCGAAGAAGAGGAGAGTAAAGGCCCCGGGCGAGGTCACCCATCGCTCCCGCCCCTCACACTCCCCCGCACACCCTGATTACCCGCCGCCGGGGGCGGGACACACTGTAATCACCATCCAAGAGGTGCTCAACTTACGCTCTTTTAACTTTCTACCTTAGAATTATTATTCAAAATTCTAATATCTCGTAAAACGTACAGCATCAATCTACGAATTGCAAACATCCAGTTTTCCGGCATGCTAAATCTGACTTGTTCTTCCATCACGATATGAGATTAATTTATTGTCTCCTCTAGAAATGTAATTTATAAGAAATTGATCAAAATATAATTAATTGTCTAATATCAATTGTCCAGGTATTTTAATAGAGTTTAGACGCAACATTTTATTACAGGCAATTTGGATTTTTGATTATAGAATTCTATGAAGTATATGCAAAAGTTCCATTATGTAATCAAAGTAACATCATAGTAGAACAAATCAAATCTTTATTTTCTATATTGAATTCAGTCTTAATTCATAATCGTCAAAACTTCGTTAAGAACGAAAATTCCTTATATTTTCAGGGATTAACCAACATCGTTCACCAAATATACTAAAGGACAAAATTGATCCCCGAAGACAGATCACCCACACGCCGACCTGGATCCAAAATCTGCTGACAAGGTCGCCGAAGAGCAGGGTGAGACATTTAACAGGAAGAAGAAACGGAAGAGAAACGAGAAAGAGAGGGTGAGTGCGAAGGTGAATGTAAAAGTAGCCTCGTTGCCTGTCGGCAAAGATTCCCGGATGATCGAGCGATGTTATTTTAAGTTTTCCATGGGGGCTCTCCCGTCTTGTCCTAATCGGCCTGTCAACCACCCCCGTGTGGGGTCGTAGGCCACCCCCGAAAACACGACGTGCCGATGCCTCCTTTATATGTATAGAGACTTAACACACCGAAAGCGAGGTAGTTCACGGACCGAAAGATCCAACCAGGACCCCCCGCGGACATAGATTCGCCCCTTTTGTACAACGAGATTCGCGCCAAGGAATCATACCCCTCGAGGGGTTGGATTCAAAACGCTTTACACTCTCATAACCGGGACCTGTTGATTCTACACCCCCGAAAATCGCTTGCACCCCTCGACAGTTTGACGGCCGACTCGAGTAACAGTCTTTTACCGCATGCTTCGTCATCGTGATTGACTTCCGACGTTTATTATCCGACAACCTTTAAATCGACCTCCATGATACGGTAGAACTTCATCCGAGGATTCTTCACAGTTTCAAGATCAAGTAGGACTTAATATAAAATCGATTAAAAATATTCATAAAATTCTGAAAGTTCGGGAAGTATTTATTAAACTGTTAA
Organism: Nysson spinosus; assembly: GCA_910591585.2. Lineage (NCBI taxonomy): Eukaryota > Metazoa > Arthropoda > Insecta > Hymenoptera > Crabronidae > Nysson > Nysson spinosus. The sequence goes on from OU342832.1 coordinate 10,776,402, forward strand.
ACGGGGATGATAAGTTAACCTGCCATTCGAATCCTAATTCTAAATATATCGCAAGTATTAATTGTATTTCTAAATTGAAAATACCCGTGTAATGTCGTTTTTGGAAGAAGGTTAACAGATTAAACGTTACGAGATGTAAAAAATATCTAAACATAATGTTTACATTATGAATAATATCTACAATAGAAATGATGTATGGCGAGGTTGTAAGACACTGCAGAAATCCTTTCCATTTCCAAACTTGAGACGAAGACGGAGATGAAGTCACTTCAGTGAAGTTAGAATGACCTTAGAGGGATACGCGGCTCGTTTGATGGACCATCTTTCTCTACCTTTCTCTTTCGCTCTTCTGCTTCTATTTCAACCGCGTGTTTCCACCGGATAGCCGTTTACACCATCGAGTTTTGGTGGCACATATTATATACCTGAGTAAGGTGGAACGGAAAAGAAGAGGGAGATCAAGAAAGAGTAAGAAGAAGAGAAAGATAGAACTGCTTTCTTGGAGGTAGTGTGCTTATTGCGTGATATTAGCCACGGTGGCTGCCGCCACTCCTGGGGTAATCATAATCTCGAACGGGGGACAAAACACAGGTCCCGAATCGTATAACACTGAATTTTACGACTCCTCGCGTAGAAGAGACGCGACCGGATGCAACGTGACTTTTTACTTTACGCTAACAGCCGAGGACTTCGTATCAAGGAGAACCCGAATAATGGATTTCTTCGGTTAGAATAGACTAACTGTCAAGAGTTATTAATTAAAAGCACAACACGAATTTCATTAATTCCTGCGGTGATACGAATTGTGGTTCATAATGGACTTCATCGAATTTCATATTAATCGGATAGTAGACTTCGATGCATAAATATATGAGGAAAATATGAAATTGTTTTCTGATTTGGAGAATGTAATATGTGTATTTTATCATTCCATTAATCTTTGATTCAATTGAGTATATCATATATTCAACATTGAAAATAATAACGACAATGGTCCTTCTTCGAACTTTAATAATGCTTAATTGAAAAACGGCGTTTTTCAACGTTATAAATATAGAATATTGCTCGTAAAATTTATCTTTTAATATAAATCCAATTATCAGATTGATCTTCCGAAACGTTATCTACGATGATGTACAACGACACATAAATAAACGCCATCATCAAAGATAAAATTCTCCACGAAAATTACGAAATCGGTAACCTATATAATTGTAGGCACGATATCGATTAAACTAAATCGTAAGAACCCTCAAAAAAAAGCTGTAGAACAATAAACCCACAATCGCCGATCGGAGTTTCATCGATTCAATAATATGAATCACGATTCCACGAAATAACAGAAAATCGTAAAGAACTTTTCTATCAGTCTTATTGTTAGAAAGACGGTTGGCTGGAATAGACGCAAACATCGAAGCTGACATAAATCAGACATAAATCGTTTCGCTGTGCGTTAAAATGGATCATTGTTCCAAGCACTTTCTAAACTAACCGTTTCGATCAATTTCCAGGAATCCCAGCTAATTTACGCGTTTGCATAAACTCCCAATCGACCTCGTTCCCCCGCGACTCTCGCGAAAAGGTGGCACTGAGAAAAAAGGGAATGAAATGCAGATCGGGATTTCTTCGAGTAGAAATCGTTGCATCGCATTTCGCAACGGCGAATGAAATTAACGGTTAAAGAGATGCCGGAATAGAAATGGAACGAGAGTCGTACCTATGAAAGCCGACTGCGTAATAGGAAGGAATATTTTTTTCACGGAAGATACTCGATGGAAGGTTCCGAGATATTTTTCCAGAGCTCTAAGTACGGTCGCGTAATTTCTAGGAAATTGAGATCGTGAGTCACTCACCGTAAGGTCGCTCCACTACTCGTTCACATGAGTCTGGAACAGAAAAATTGTTCATTAGTAGGGAAAAATATGCGTAAAGCAAGGCGAGGTTATTGAATTGTTTTCTTCCTTTTTTAAATGTAATTCTGGCCCTAGAACATCATTAGGCATCACCTAGCATCGATTTGGACCATCTAGGAGCAAAATTGGCGACTTTGATTTTATAACAATTTTTGAAGGTATGCCCCTTCACATTTTTGCGATTTCGGGTCGACCAATTTCTCGCTCGAAAAAATTTTTAATCCACTTCTTTCGACCCAAAATCATCCTAGAATATGTTTATACATCATCTACCATCGATTTGGGTCAGTTAGATTTGATTTTGGCGACTTTCATTTTTTGACAATTTTTGAAGGTATACCCCTTCACATTTTTGCGATTTCGGATCGACCCATTTTTGGCTCAAAAAATGTTTAAACCGCTTCTTCCGACCCAAAATCGTCCTAGAATATGTTTATACATTATATACCATCGATTTGGGCCATTTAGGAGCAAAATTGGCGACTTTTAATTTTTGACAATTTTTGAAGGTATACCCCTTCACATTTTTGCGATTTTGGGTCGATCTATTTTTTGAACGAAACAAATTTTTAAACCGCTTCTTTCGACCCAAAATCGTCCTAGAATGTGTTTATACATCATTTACCATCGATTTGGGTCGTTTAGAACCGATTTTGGTGACTTTTAATTTTTGACGATTTTTGAAGGTATACCCCTTTACATTTTTTCAACTTGGGTTCGACCCATTTTTGACCAATAAAAATTTTTAAACCACTTCTTCCGACCCAAAATCATCCTAGAATATGTTTATACATCATATACCATCGATTTGGATCATCTAGGAACGATTTTGGCAACTTTCAATTTTTGACAATTTTTGAAGGTGTACCCCTTCACATTTTTGCGATTTTGAATCGACCCATTATTGACCAATAAAATTTTTTTAACCGCTTCTTTCGACCAGAAATCCTCCTAGAATATGTTTATACATCATTTACCATCGATTTGGGTCATTTAGAAGCGATTTTGGCGACTTTTAATTTTTGTCAATTTTTGAAGGTATACCCCTTCACATTTTTTCGACTTGGGTTCGACCCATTTTTGACCAATAAAAATTTTTTAACCACTTCTTTCGACCAGAAATCGTCCTAGAATATGTTTATACATCATATACCATCGATTTGGGTCGTTTAGAAGTGATTTTGGCGACTTTTAATTTTTGACAATTTTTGAAGGTATACCCCTTCACATTTTTGCGATTTTGAATCGACCCATTTTTTACCAATAAAAATTTTTTAACCACTTCTTTCGACCAGAAATCGTCCTAGAATATGTTTATACATCATATACCATCCATTTGGCTTGTATTACTATTGCGATATCAGATTAACTTTTTACGATAGCCAGAAATGAACTATATGAAGAATTCATAAAAATATAATTAATCAGCTAATATAAATTTTAACAAATATGAGTTTCTCATTCATAAAAATACAACACTAATCACCATATTCTATGAGGATAGAATGTAACCAGACAATAGTACTACTTATCTTTGACTTCTAGATATTCCTTTTTAATGAACATTCCTCACCGGAATAAAAAACAATGCGTAATCTGTGATTATCTTGCTATTCAAATACTCATTTATCCAGGATTGACTGAAAATCGTTGTAATTCACTGTCCGGTAATAATCTTAATAGAACCGCAAAGACTATTGAAACGACACTCACGTATATCGCGGGGTATTATTGTTGTATTTTTTTTCATTTGCATACGGAGAATGTTCCCGCGATAATTTAACCGCATCGGAGGATGTATCATCGACTAATAAAGCCAGCGATCTTAAGTGATTCCAAACTACCCATAGGATTGCCCATAATTCTTGGTATAATGGAACGATTATATAATGCGCCATCGAAGAGTATCCTAACAGTATTCGCTAATATTTCGAGCTTGTTAATGGAAACGTGCCTCGCCTGAGAATTACGGAATAACTTAATGATCTAATATCCCATCACGGATAGCTCCAATTCCTCCGTTGGACATTCAATTTTTCGCTCGAAATTAATCCGGGAGAAATAACAATGGGTTATGTAATTTAATAAAGAATAAATATTTGGAATCTTGGAGTGAGTTCGTGAGTGCCGAATTAAATTATTTGATATCATTTTATATTATATTATATCATTACATACGTTGAATATTGCATTTGGATTTTATTAAAATATTCAAGGAAACTATGGAATGTAACTCTTTTAGGACTCATAATTTGTATGTGGGATATAAAAATATAAAACTCAGCATCCTAATTTTGAAGGACGCTGCCATCATAAACGTCATAGAATTAATTATATTACACTTCTACCTTCGCCAACGGAGGTGTTAAAAGTCCATTAGTATTCACGACAATCTTTGAGCAATTTAACAACCCACCTCTCGCGTGTCTTTTCTAATGTAATTCTTCGTATAGCTGAAAAATGATATTACGGAATCTACTCATCCATTGCCTCAAATTTCGGAGATAATTTCCGGTTAAAATTCAACTCATAGCAGATTACAGACTAAAGATTATAATTAGAATTCTAATTAAAGTATATCTTAATGAAGCTCGTGGAAACATATTGAGGGTCAAATTTTATTATTTACAGAATTTATGCTTAGGGTGGCCACTATAGAAAAACGAAATTTACCTTCGGTCTGACAGACCGGTTGCTCTGTTAAAGTGTTAAGTTTTTCCATAAAAAATTGTTATCTGATAATGTCAGTACATGCAACTACAATAGATGATCTTCGCAGGAGCTAGTAAATGTCTCACTCAAGGCGATCCCGTGAATCTAATGGAAACTGGTAGGTAGGTCATCGGATGTCATAAACGCTCCTCGAAGTTTCATCGTCGGTGCACCGCGTGTTAATAGCCTCATTAGATATCACGGAACAGTGACGTATATCGTTATCCATGGACCACCAACCTTAATGCAAGACCTAGTAAACGATACTGCAATTACCGCTGATAATCACCGTCTTTAATAAACCTCCGCATCTCTGCGTTGCATTGTGGCAATTGCAGTTTTATAATGATGCTGGGTAACAATACTTTCCTCGTTGCTGATATAAATGATGTTAGCAGTGTTATTTATAGTATTGCAATGGCAGGGCTTTAAAACAGTGGAAAACGATAGGATCAAGTTAAATCTTTAATAATGATGCTCTGATATCAAGCACAATAAAGTTCCAATAATATAGTTGATCATGATATGAATAATAATATGAATTTCATCGGTTTAAGGAATAAAATAATGTACATTGAAATACTATCAGTTTATTAATTTATTAACTTGATTTAACGGGACACAGCTTTTATGCTTAAAGTACAAAACAAGAAAATAATGTAGATATGGAAACCAATTTAGTATGATCAAAATGATTTCGTTTATCATCCCACGGAAATTAAATTTTATGAGGCGTTTTAAGGGAGATAATGAATCACGGTATTTATAAAATAGTATTAAAATAGTATTATACAGTAGCCTAATAATGTCAGTGGTACTTCCTAAAAAAAAGAACAATCAAAATCCTGCAATTTGGAAATCACTGTCTAAGCGTGGTGAGTTCGAATCGCGCCTCCGCGACGCCGTATTCTAATATTTTCCGTGAAGCATCGCGCACCATGACGAATTCTAATTGAGTCGATGTTGGGCCCGTAAGGTGCGAACGGGGTCGTACGATAGTCGATAAATATTAAACGACTTTCCACCTGGCGTGCACCGGGTTTACGAATCGCGGGGCAGGAGACGAGGGACTTCCGAGAGGGAGATGACTGAATGTTAATTAGCGAGGCGTGACAAGTGTTAAGTAATCCATCCATCTAGCTACGTGCAAGAAGGGAGGAGCCTACCTAACGCTCGGTAATTAACGCGACACACACCGCCACACACCATCGGGGAGAACTCGTCCCGTTCATTTAAAGCCGGTTCCCTTACCCTTCTCTTCACTTTACCACCCTTTCCCTTCCTCTTTACCTTCCCTTACGCGCGCCTGTAATTAGTCTCTGATTTAACTCTTCACCCCGGACACCACTCGAAAGTGAAATGGAATTTTTGACACGCGTGATACTCTGTGAAATACCGAATGTTCTATCTCGATTCGTGCTGTTTGGATTATGTTTTTTTGTGGGCGAAATGAGTATTGGTTTTTATTAGGAATTATGTGATATGGATAGAAGGATCGGGATGAGAATTATGTAAATCCTATATTATTTATAATTACAGATGCTATATTATATATAACTAGAGATGTGCTTGAAATGCAGCAAGCTAAATTTATCTGCCCACTTCTGTTTAATTTTTGAATTCATTTTGAAGCAGAATTGTTACCCAGAAATTGTTAATTTCCGTTCCAAGATTAATTGATAAGTTACGCAGAAATTAGCCATCTATCAAGATCGCAATTAGCCGTTGCCAGTGAAAAATTCTAGTCTGGATTCACACGATTGTTTCTATAAAACTTCGACGTTTAAATCGAATTAAATTAATTACTAGATTGGGAGAAAATATGTATACATATGTAAAAGACCATACGCTTTCAATTATCTTTTTATATAATTACAGTATAATTATATATTATAGTAAACTGAACTGACATTAAACACCAAATAATAACACAGATGTCCTAAAACTATCCCAAATAAAATGCAAGAATTATAACAATATAAATAAGATACCAATTATATCATTCCCATTTTTGATAATGATACACCGTGCCCGATAACAAAATCAAATAAAAATAAAGAAGAGTGAATACAAAAGAAACCAAGTATTCTATATTATTACGGTGATTATTCTAGAGCGAGCGAAATAGAGCATGCCAAAAGAACTCGTTAATTATGTTAATAAAGGCGCGTACTTATAGGGAGTCGAGATCACATATTCGAGCGCCGGTGAAATTGCCGAATCACAGTCGGGCCTGATTTTCTCTTGTCGATTAGATGTGATCAGTGTAATTAACAACAAACAATGGCCGTGAGACGTGCGCACTCCATATCGTATATTAATCGATTAGCCAGGCCGACGGGCCCTCAAGATATGAGCTCGACCGGTTGTTAATCATCACCGCGGGTGCGTTTGTACTTCTGACGTTCTTTTTCATCGCCGTGAGAGAGAAGGACCGATCGGGGCCCGATTGCTCCCAAAAGATCTTCCCGATCTAATTCTTACCTTTCTACCATGTCAGTTTACCGAATCTCAGAGACAACCTGCTAAATACGATACACAACACAATATCCACGGTGACTTATCACCTTGGAATTAAGAGATCGATTAATTACCTTTGGAACGTAGGTAACGTGTCAGTTTGGTGACAGAGTTTGAGGTGGTAACATGTCTTCTTGATCACGGCACGTGATCGTGAAGATACATCAAAAATATTTATGAATTCATATTTTAACTCTTATTATTTAATATTCTTCGTCCATATGATTATTCGTTTTCAATTTGTATAATGAAATATTTTTAGCTCTTATAGTTAGTAGCCAACTTTAAGTTAATTAAGTGATTAAATGAATCAGGAAGTATAACTCTTAATTATGGGTTAAATTATGTTAGTTCACATGACTCATGTAACTCAACTAATTTAGAGTTAGATATTTGACGAAATAAAATAATGTTCTTTAATCGTATTTAGATACAACTCATAATTATAAAAACTAAAAATATTTATGGATTCTACAATGCTCGTCTGTTATATATTAATTATATTAATTAAAAACGCAATCTATGCCGGTAATTATTCGGATTAATATAATTTTGTATCTTGATAGAAATAATCTTGAATTATAAGTTAATTCAGTTCAGAATGATTTTATGCAACAAACCTAAACTGTAAGAGTGATGTTAACATATAAATAATTGATATTATGGGAAAAAGGAGTAATTAAAATATACTCAGGTCGTTAAGTAAATTACGTGTTTACTCAGTGTTTGCATTTTGATCAGGACGGCATGTTAAGCGCATTAAAATTAGTTTCCGTGGGCAGCTAGACAAAAGATCGGATAATCATTAGGGATTATCGATGAGCATCAATGTGGAACAACTTACGAGGCATCATCAATTAGAGTTAAATAATAGCCCGCGTTGTCCATCCGTTAACTCACCCAACGAGCTTACTTCCGGGAGCATCAACTATTCCTTTCGTTAATTCATTACCGAAATCATACCACGTTTCCTTACCGTGAAGTTAAAGAAATCGCCGGGACTTTCGAAACATTATAGAAAGTAAACTATTATTTATCGAATATTTCGTAAGCTCATCTGTTTTATTTTAGGCAACGTTTTATTCGAAGTAAGATGTAATTAAGCCGCATATAGACTCCCAAAAGTAGACTTGTATTTTGCAACGGATGAATCGAACGTTGCACTAACTTCATACGAACAAGTTTATTGCAAATTTCACTCGTTAACACGTTGGCTACCGGACCGAAATCCGTGTTACACGATACCCCTCAATTGGCATTTGTAACATGTACATAACATCTATGAACAAAACTGTTTAAGGGCTCTCTGATACGTTAATTACTTTATATAATTTCGGAAAATTAAAGATATTGCAAGTTTTACAAATATTAAGCTTATATTTGACTCGGGTTTTAGTAATATTTGTAATTGTTTACTATACTGAATTAAACGAATATTAACCACTCCTGACGAAGGTACGCATTCTATTTTCGGGACGCAACGAATGTGTTAACCCTACAGCTCCATGTAACTTTAATTAATTATACAATAATAATTATAGTAATTATAAAAGAATAACTATAATACTTATAAAATAATAATCATAAAATTACGCGCATTTATTTTTTATCATTAATTATTGTCACGTAATGTATCTTCATTAGAATCCCTTTTAATTAGATTTACGTTAATCAATTTCCTAACGAACAAAAGTGTGCTACAAAGGGTTAAATGACAAAGTGACATCGCGTACCTCGTTCCAGGATATTGTTAGTTATATCGAATGCAATCGATTGATATCATATTTGATGTTATACGAAAAAGTATGGATTTGCTGCCAGAGAGAGAAGTTCCACACACGATGTCGAGGTCTTCGACACTTGTAGATTCCGTTCACGGTACTCTTTATAGCACGAATCAACAAGACAAGCCGATCGGTCACGTACAATTCTACGATTCGTTACGCGAGTTCTAAGAGTTTCATTTTACCGGTTTTCCATTTGGTTACATGTAACAAATGACGTGCGATTTATATTTGATGTAATCACACCAAATACCGTGTGCCCCATTACGTTATTCATTGAGTGGCGGATTATGCTCGTTGCACTTGCATTATGTGTTACGATTACGACTATACGTTTTAAGAATCCGCGACAGTTGATATTAATAATAATGTTAACATTAAAATACCTATTAATACCTTATCGTTACTGATTATTCTCTAACTGAATAAATCACATTTTCTAATTAACAAAGCTTTACTCCGTATGAGACAATAACGTTGAGATATTTATTTACAAATGAAACATATTTTAATATTAATAAATTATGATACGTTAACGATGCCATTAATGCCTATTTTATTTATTAATAATAGCAACTGTTTAATGAAAGATTCCAAAATTTGTAGGAATTTTTTATTGCCGAATAATTGGTTATCTTGGAGGTAAAAAGAATAGTACCAATTAAATTTCTCGTTAGGGCATGGCTATAATTAAAGTGCTTGGGGTAATGATAAGAACAAAAATAGTTATGATTGATTATCTTCTATTAGGTGAATGATATTTTCTGATTAACGAGACTTTGCTCTGCATGTGGCAATAATATTGTAATACTTACGATTAGTGATAAACAAACTGCGAAAGTAATGGTGCAAAGATTGTACGTCTTTTATAGGGCCTATCAATTAAACTAAAGAAAGTTTTAGCTCAATAAGCATCTTTGCCGATTCATCCACTTGTCGATTCCATCTGACCAAGAATGGCTCAGGTGGTCTCGATGAGTCGACATACCGGCTAATCAGACTCACAGACTCCTTGTAGATATTTAGTAATCAAGAGATCGTAACTTCTTTTCTCGCGCAGTGAAAGGTCTGAACAAATCCCGCATTGGCTATCATCGCTAATTACTATCATCGTCTCGAATAGTTTTATATGTATATTATCCAACGTAGGCTTAAACCATCAACATGTATCGCTCATATTTCAATAATTCTTAAACTTACATATATTTGTATATTTATTTATTTGTTTATCTGAATCTGCTTCCTTATCAAGCATGAGGAGCTCTTTATTTATTACCGACATTGTTTCGTAATGAGACCATAAATTGAACATCGCGAAGTCATATCTTATCTTTGGGATTTTATTAATGTATTCATGATAAAAGTCTTCCATGTTTCGTGATATTCAACAATATAGTAAATAATGAATTCATGGGCTTTGAATGTGGGGGATACTATGTTAAGAACAATAATGTTCATAGAATAATTTCGTAACGGTGTGCTTCTTTATTTAAGCTTTATTTAAGCAATTAAGTTGACTAATAATTAATTAGTCTAAAAATGAAGTTGACCAAACATTATATAATTCTAATTATTACTCGACATAATTATTAGACTATTTAATTAGTCAACTTAATTGATTATTTTAAATAAAGCAGCACACTTTACGTTATAAAATTATAATCAATGAAATTATATTTATCAGGTTCAACAGAATTCAATTCAAATCCATATTATACGATTAGAGATAACTTTGAGGGAGAGTCGAAACTTTCGACAAGGCCCAAACTGCCAAATTAGCGTGCACCACCGAGATCAGGCCCAGTTAACAATCCGTCAGATTGTCGTTCTCCATGGAGTCCGGACGTCACGGAAGCTCAAAGCGAGCCGAGTGGACAACCGAAGTGACTCACTATCCCTGGTCGATCGAGCGCTACGTGGGACGGAAGATGAGATTTAATGTATTCGTACGTGTGTGCGCGTATGGAAAGCCGAAAGAGTGATGGGGAGAGGGAGAGGGAGAGAGAAAGAAATTACAAGGATAGGTAATCAGTAAGGAAGAGAAAGGGATGGAATGAAGGAAGGAGAAAGGACACGAGATAAAAAGAGAGAGTGTGACAAGAGCAGATCCACCGTGGAAGCTTAGGAGGAGAGAGAAAAGTGGAGATGAGGCCCCGGTAGTAAAGTCAACGGTTGCCGCCCCGGCAAAAAACTCAAATTGATCAAAATGAGAGTTGCATGGGCAAAAAAGTAAGCGAGCACGGTGGTAGGCACGCATTTCGTGCCAGGAGAGAGTTTAGGTAGCGAAGGCTTTGAGAGACCCGGTCGACAATAGGTCCCACCGAGGACTTTGAATGATCTACGATCATGAAATCCCGCTAACAATCGGCAGCTCAAAAAAAAACTCTCTCGTTAGTTCCTTCCACTAAGGAAACCATAATTATGGTATTTCGCGGAATAAAATGATCGACACTTTTGTTCACGAATTAAGAAGAAAATGATGAAGTTTGTAAAAATCTGATTGGAAATACCGGAATTTGCAATGTAGTAGTATTAAGGAATAATAGAAGTAGACAAAAAACGGTTGCTCGGAGTGTTTTAATATTAACGCATAATTTGATGCTAATTTATGCAAATCACACGGCAGAGTTCGATACAAAAACTAATTAAACCAATGAGACGTAAATGTTCCAGTACGTGTATCTTACGGAGGCTAGGGGGGCATTAAAAAAGGATATCCATAAAAAAGGATATTCCACTTAATAACATGTAATCTTTCATTCACTTCGAGTCTATTAGCTGAGGAAAAATAAAGCTAAACGGAAAAGTATAATTTGCAACATTTTCACTGGCGGTTTTTGCGTGCGATATTACACGTAACATGGGTAAAAGACGAGTCCGCACGGTAAATATAGGTAAATATAGAGCAGCTGGATTTTAGCGTACGTTTTATAGCAGAACCACCGTAAGTTTCTACTTGTCTACATAAGCCGATAAACTGCACGAATAAATGCAACGTGGATGCCTTCGATTTTTCCCGCCGATTCTACCTCGCAACCTGTAAGTAGAATATTAACATAGCTAAGCGATGCAAATTATCCTCGGTTTGACTCGATCCTAGGATATCCTGTGCTCGCTGGGTGTCAGTCAGAGGTAAAACAAATATTCGGATTCCCGGGATTAATTTTCCATCAATTACGCGCGAAACCTCTGTAATTTCATGCGTAATGAAGATGGATCTCCAGAAAAACTGTGCTGTTTCTTTAAAAGTATTGTGGGTGGTAATTTGAAATAGCTCGAACATCGAACGACTCGGAGATTGATTTTCGTGGAAGTTTCGTGGAATTAATCATTATAACTAATGTGCCGCACTTACGTAAACCTTTATTTCGTAATGGTGGGTAATCTGCTACTGCTTATTAAAATCGCTGAATAAATTATACATCTTTATGTAAGTCTTTTATGTGAGTCACTTTGTACAGAATTTGCATTTACTTCGAAAGGAAGCGGAATTCTTTGCACTGTTTATAGTGATCAATGTTCTTTATTTATAAAGAGAAGTGTGCAAAGATATACTTTATTGGAATACATCTAATAATTATAGCGAACAGCTTTAATTTTAATTATTGTTTCATATCGTGCATAACGCAATAAAAATTAAAAATAAAGAATTTACAGAATAAAGACTGCACATCTCGCGTACAGGAAACTATAAAACCAAAATAATGATTTATATGCCAAGAATATAATAATAGAAGAAATTCATTCATATTCCCCCACAGAATCGCAAAGGGATAAACAACCCGAAAATGACTCCCACATTTTCACCCACCCCTCCAATATTATTGCGGATCATCGCTATTCATCCCTTTCGTACATTCCACGTAAACAACCCTTGCATTCTATACATTCAAAGGTAGAATGCACCAGAAGTCTCTTCCCTTAACGATTCTCACTAACAACGGAGTCGTGCTTACTCAGTTAGTCGATGAAACCATATCGTTAATATAAAACCAGATAATAACATCGAATGGGAGAGATTCTGGTAATTCTTGACAGCAGAGCAAAGTCCCTAGTGTAATTCGAGGATTGTTCTCGGAGTAGCCGGAGAGCCGGATAATAATGAGATTGCGAAGAAAATGAAGTCGTAAGAGTCGATTAAGAAGTCACCAGAAGACACGTGCAAGTGGACCTTAAAATATGGAGACGCGGTACAGGAGACGCGGGGTTAATTACCTCCGCGTCTTTTTGAGCCGGTGGTACGGTAATGTATTAGCGCGTTTAGGCACGGCCAGTTAATCCCAGGGAACAGCTCAACGCACCGTTAAGCACGTTTAACTCGTTAAGTCACCTAATATGAGCCACTACATGAAAGATATTATCCTAAATGCGACCATCACTCTAAGCCCAGCGTCACCATGGACCAACCATCGCCTCTGATGAACTACTCTTTTGTGTAATTCTACCATTGAAATATAAATATCGGAGCAACCATCACCCGCAACTCTGGTATCGTTTTATGAAATTGTTGCAGTAATTTTATAATCTATATAAATATTATAATAATGCATGTACCACATTCCGGTGCAACGTGCATTAATTATGAAAGTATATAAACCTGACAGCAATTATTACTTATTAGTAATCATGAGATGCACAAAATAATAAAATGATGCAGCATATACACCGCGAGAGATTAATTCTCACGTTGCCCGATAAGAACGTGAATTTTTTTCTTCCTTTTTCTCGGAAAACCGTCAACTAACGAAGACAAAGAAGACGCGGGAGGGTGGAGTGATAGAGGAAAAACGCTTGCTAGCTTTATCCCGTAATACAAAGGTGAGCCACGGCAGAAGTAAATGAAAATCGTGCGCGGAATGAAAACGCGTCCTTAGTCACGCGTGCTCGTTTTTATCGTGCGCCGGGATCGTGCCGGAAGCATAACTCGATTCGCCTTTTCGTTGGCATTTGCATGCGCGGAAATAATTCCCATGATTCGCCGGAAACGTATCAGATAAGGGACCGCGGCTATATCCCGGTCGCATTAACGATCTAATTAAAGCGGCGTAAACAATAGGCGGACCAGGAGGAAACGACCAGCATCGGGTGCGTCAGAAAAATCCGGAATACCACTGGAAAAGTAATCCTGGACGCGTTATGAGCACTCGCGAAGATAATACACAAACACGGACATATAATCCGCTGCCATCTAGATCGTTAGACTTATGTTTATGCATGCTACTATGTCTACCTATGTGCATACCAAAAATCATCATTATCAATTCATATATGTTATATAAATTCGTGGCATTATTCCGTGTTTCTTCCGTGGTTACCGTGATTACCTAATTTCGGAAAATCCTGCTTAAAAGACGACTCAGGATGAATGACAATTTTATAATGAATCCTTATCAAACTGTTCGATTGAAGCATCCAGATAATGAATATCAATATCTCGTAATTAAAATCAACTTTTCGATTATTCCAGTTGAAAAAATGACAGAAATAAATAATCGAACAAATTGAAAATTATATTCCAGCCTCAAAGCTATTCTAATTTGAGGATAGTTTGTCAATCTGATGAAAGGATATTAAAATATAAAAAACTAAATTTTATATTAATCTAGAATTTTGTATGGAATTCTATGCTATGTTGATGGAAATAGGAATATAATGGGTATAATATATGCACGAAAAAATACGTAATGCATAAAACAGTGTAACCGGAGAATATGATAGGCCGAGTGTAAAGCAATGTTCGAGCACAACTAGCTTAATCAGCGACCATCTAGATCATTAGACTGATGTTTATGTATGAAATACGTAAGTACATGCATATGAGAAATTATAACAGGGGAGTCACATATCCGTGTACGAGCGTGCGCAGTTCTGGCATCGCGAGGTTCATAGTACAATTACATGAAAAATTAGACCACCGTGTGTGACGTGTAGAGTACCATTAATTAATAAAACCTTCCCTTTGTCGGCCTACAAATTCACGTTTATATACATACACTGATAATAGGAATAGAAAGAACCAACTCTGAAATGTGATTCGCATTCCATCAATCTTCGAGTGCGGCTACTTCATGAGGCTCCGCAACAAAATTTTTCTGAGACTGACTACGGGTAATTTATTAATACCGGTGGAAGGAAAAAAAACACCGATAAATCTTCGCATCATCGAAAAAGGCCAATGAAAAGGAAGACGTGGCAAGAGAAGTAGAAAGGTCAATTTCGGGGTTGAACGAAACTGTATTAATAGTCGACGAATAAAACGTACAGGAAATGTTTGCTTTAGCAAGAGCCCGGTGAAAACGGATTCTTTCGACGGCGAAAGGAAAAAGTAAGTTTGTACGTGAAATTAAATCGCCTGAAATCGTAATTAGCATTGTTCCTCCGATGATATCTATACTGTCATTTCGTGACAGATCGTGGAATTTTCCCAAGCTTCTAGCCTTGAAAGGAACACCAGACAGCACTAACTACTTCCTTGTCAATAAAAATATTCAAATTATTTTATTCCAAGAATTTCAAACTTCGGAGTATACGTCTTTATACTTCTTAGTTGTTCTTTAATGCAAACATAAAACCCAAGTATATATGCCATTTACAATATTAATTATGTATATCAGTAGCATAAGAGTTTAATCAAATGAAGTAAAGGAGAGATATAAATATTAATATCTCACGGAGCATATTTAACAGGCTATAAAATCTAGGCTATAATAATTCCAAGGAAACAAAGGAGGAGGAAGAAGAGCCTTGACGAGGGGTGATAAAATATTGTCCGTCACCCTGATTATTCATGATTTGGCAAATGCTCGATGTACTCGCATTGTTCTAGGATTAACTTAGCTTGCATAAACTGCAAAATATATGTGCTTGCCGGTGCACGCACGCTTCGCACGCAACTCGCGTGAATACGATCAGCAACGAAGAGGGTTTAGGAAGAGGGACTTACGAGGTGAACACAGCGGACGCTGCAATTCTCCTCTCTAAGCCGTGGCATTAACTTTATCGAAACTACTCATCGTGGCACATCCGGATTCAAATTACGCCGCCTCGCTTACGCTTATGTTTATTTATCCAGTTATTAAAATTACATTAAGAGTCGTGCCTAATTATGTCGCTCAGGGAACGTCCTCGATACCGAAGGAACGGTTTCCGGAATAACTCAAATACGAGGGAGACGGAACAAAAAATGAAGGAAAACCTACTTTGATGATTGCGTGTGTGAGTTTCAACGTCTCGAAGGATCCACGATTTCGTTTGTCACGAAATGATTGAGGGGACAGATTAGGTTGGTTCGTAAGGGTCGATGACCCAACTGTGTTCAATTTTAACCGTGGAGCTACGCGTTTCTATGATATCGGTGAATCAAAGGTATATAATTGAGTAAATAGTAATATATCTTACGAAATAGTAGATATTTTTTATATACGATACCATTGTTGAATTAAGATACGCTTGATACGGAAAATCTCCGAATGTTATTCACCCCGGAAACCAAATTGGTGCGTGTCAGAAATGTGTTCTTTCATAATGCTATTAATATATTTATTATTAATTTGCTTACTATTTGGATAAAACGATAGACGTTATTACCGATCCTCCTTAAACTTGTGATTTCTATCGATTAGTTACTTTTGTTGCTATTTTTATGGACACAATTTTTTCTATTTCTATTCGATATAATATTCGAATTTTAATCTCGTGATAATAACATTGATTTCGGTGTCAATCTATTTGAACGGTCTTCCAATAAGTCACGATTTAGGTCTCACAATAAACAGATGCCACGAAATTCATTTAACTCACTCTCCTGTTCCATTGTGACTACAAAAGGAATTATCAAGCGGACAAAGAGTCCTAAAATGATCGGTAGTATAGAGAAGATGATCGAGTAACAGGTTACAAATTACAAGCGATCTTTTCAGCCGGTCAACGAAGCCGACCAACGAGAGTAATGCATCGTCATGCAGCACGGAGTGAGATCACGTTGACTCCAGAAGATACAGCAATGATAGTGGAAGAAGACTGGAACCATGGATCTCGTTTACTATTATCATTACCATTATACCAGCTCCATGACGGTGTTATGTGCTTTAATTTGAATACATGAAGCAGGAAGTGCCATGGAGCCATGACATTAGCCACGCACATTTCTGTGTACACTCGCATTATCTTTACTTAAAACGATTCCCCGTTCTACAGTGTCGCCATTTGCCCCCTTTTGCTGACTCACATAGCACCGCGAAATCCGCGATCACCGCTCGACTCTCTTTTCACATATCACGTAATATTATACTAATTTTTACGAACCTTAGGTTTCTTCCGCGGAAATCTTCCACGCATGACACAATAGTAATTAATTTATTACTGGTTCAATTGCATTGTGCAATATCACGTAGCATTATGCAAGAAACCGTGGTGACGATGTGCGAGTAAAGAATCGAAAGAATTTTCTATTTTAATTCGATAAAGACCGATCAGTCTGTTTGTTGAAATCTATATGGACTAATTGTTTAACTATTTCACAGCAGAGTGGCGTAATTCAAATTCCGTAGTTCGCGCTGCCAGATTCTTCCGTGATTGTTAATAAAACAGGAGTGATTTTATGCATTGTTAATAATCGATGATTATCCGTCGTGACGTGGAAACTCGGATGAAGAAGCCGAATAACTTAGTTTACCCGATGTAAGAACACACGTTACATGATCGAGCTTTTGATTGGAATCGCTCATTAGAGAGACCGATCTAAATTCAAGCTTGCACGAAACGATATAATTAAATGTACATCAACACGCTACCCATCAGGAGTCCCGGATAAAAAACGAGGGAATAATAAGCATGTATAATAAACTATGCCGCCGCTGATATTATCTGTAGAATGCAAATAAACACGACACATGACGTTATTACTAATTATAAACGTTACTTCCGACGTGTCTGTAATAATGAATTTCCAAGTATGCTCGATCACTCACTCATTGTCCGTAAAACAATTAATCCTTTAACCCGTGCGATCAATGATCTAATATTAAACCCATTTATCATTAACTTTGTTCAATTATGTCATTACCTGTCAATACTTTAATCATCTAAATCGAATCTTATCAAAGTGTCTGACGTGAGAATATAAATCTTTAATGAGGATTCACATCATTCGTTATTCGATTCGTTCGAGTAGAAATTTTATTTTATCACGGATTAATATTATTCGTAAATGTGAAATGTTAGAAAGATGAATGTAGTCATTATTTGACATGTTGGAACATGTTGGTTATTTAAATTCTTTCGAAGGCAAGGCTGAAATATTTCCTGTTATTAATGTCGAAAGTTTGCGAGGTGAAAAAGACGAAATTTGCATAGAGACATATGGTATGCGAATCCCATGAAATTAGGATGACGCGGAGCTCGGAATTCGCGGCAGGATGCTGCAACCGCAATGACTGGCAAGTATCCTCGATCGGACGAATCAGAGTCGATGTAAGTTAAGTTCTAACCGTCAAATGCCTTCGGAGTCAAATATGTTTTGTGAACTTATTTTTTTATTATAATAGAATACCTGCAACTTTAAATCTCTTCTGTTTGAATTTACTAGTCACGTGGATATTAAATAATATATTTCATACTATCTGCTATATTCGATTTTATTACACTGCCAAAAAATTGCCAGTGATAATAAAAGTGAATCATGAAATGTCTGGTTTGATTAACACCAGAACTACCGACAATATATTCTACTATATTTATATATTCGCGTATACGTCCTAAAAAATAAAAATATAAAATAAATTATTCGATTCAATTAAGTCCATTATGCAACGTGAGCCGCAAAGTATCTAAAAAATGGAACTTTATCAATTTGAACGTCTTTATTAAATTCCGCGGACCATCCTTAGAATCCAATATTTGAAATTCTAAAACTTATATTACTATAAATCTTTTAGAACTCTAAACATTGGATTCTAAAAAACTATGTTTCAGAATTACTTCAGTTTAAATAGAAATTAATGTCATACAAAAAATAATTCCATTTAAGTCAGCAATTTCGAAAGCATGATTAACATGATGATTAAGTATAAATTAAAGTATCTGGTTTGTATAAAAAAAATTAATTCGCGAAAAATAATTGCTGAAACTACTGAAAGAAAAGAGACAAGGCAGAGATCGAAGTATTATCTCCGATCGATTAGCTACCGTCGCAGGAGATTCTAATTAAATTACATGTTAAACGCGCCGTCTTAAGCTCATCAATATTTCATTCGTCACAGATAAAGATCTGCGTGCAACAATTTATCATTAAGCACCCGTAATTATTGTTAACTTGACAGTGTCCTCGGTGTCCCGGGAATTATTCTCGGTGCAGAAAAACGGCGGCTCTTATGAGAACAGCTATTAATTAAAGGAGGATCGGCAAATGGTTACATCGCGGACAATCAATTTCTTATTCGCATTTTAGACTCTGGCTGAACTAGAATACTTTTCGGACGTTTATTTGGGTTAAGGTCAAAAAGAATTATAGTTCGTCAAGAATTATACAATATTGACAAAATAATGGCAACATCCTTAGTGTATATATCACTCAGAGTTAATATATTGCTCAAATTATATAATATATGCAGTGATATAACTCTAGTTAAAAGTACTTTCTTCCTTTTTAAAAAGCAACATTACTTTTCCGTACTTCAAATATATCACATTTAAGTATATTTATTTAACGAAATTATCTTTAATATTATATCTACTTCGTAGAATATAAATTATATTATTTAAGTACCATAAATGTTACAATAAATACATAAATCACTTGCAGTAAAGGTGTACAAAAGAAGAGTGTTAGAAAGATTAAATTTATTCCAATGGATTGGAAAGCTTGCGAAGTGTTACTATTCTGAAAATAGAACACGCAAAGTGTCCTTCATTTTTCATAAATAATAAACAAATTCCATCGGGTGATAGTTGTGTAATTTCAGAATTCTCAAGGAATCCGTGTTTCATGGCTCCCGACACTAGTGCGCCGATTTGTCCTTACATTCCATATCGATGATCCAGAATCATTGACTTCCCATAAGACGAGTCAGTGAAGCTCGCGCAATTTACAAGTGCGCTATTCTGATTCACGCGCTTCTGTGCGCGTATTTATCAATCCGCGAATGCTTCCAACAGGATTGAATGTAATCGGGAAACCGAGTCATCGACGATCGTGAGAAACTTTTACATTAATCCTTTGCTCTTTCATCTCCCGAGAAAATGTAATTAACAATTCCATCTGCAGCCTGGAAGACACATATCGATGTAAGGAACGACGTTATTATAATAATTCTTGCACCTCATCCACGTAACTTCTGACGTCTTTTCATTTCCCTAAAGGGCAGGGTTTACTTGCAATTATAACCGAATATTGGTGTAGATTTCCACTCATATATCACTATGATAATAATATAATTATTATATTCTCCTACACTATATCACATAATTAATAATAATATTATTAGTTCACTATATTAAAAACAAATCGCCGGTTTAAAAATTGCCAAACAATCACAACAGTTAATTTAAATCAACCAGCTAATCTACGTTAATACACAAAATTAAATATCCACATTCACCGTAAACCAGTCTTAAAGAAATAAAAATATGAAGAATATCTGCATGGAGGAGTAATATTAAATAAATATACTTTGTAACATATTCTTCTGCATAGTAGTTGAATGCCAATGGAACTCTACGCGGCAGAGGATTAATGATTTAAATGAACGGCAAAGAAAATTCCATCGGATAGATTCATTTTCCTATGATTAGAGTCCAGGACATATCCGGTAGGAGAGAGAAAAAGAGGGAATCGTTCGTTAATAGAATATATGCGAGACAAGTTTTACGGCGACATCGTTTACCTCGTCGAAAGAAAATAATTCACCGACGGTAAACACGGGATATTATGCGGCTCGTCCTTTTAACCGGTTGCATCGCTAAGCCTGCCAATCCACGCCGGCGAAGAATTAGCATACGCGACCACCAAATACGGTGTGCTGCTCACCTGCGCTCGAATGCCGACAAATCCAATGAATATGGTGATTTCCATCATTTATCCGGTTCGCTTAGGCGCAAACCTTACATGCTCGCGTGGTCCTTGAGCGCTAAGATGCACCGAGATGCATCGCGAGTGCATACTCGACGCGCCGACATCATTGAGCAATATTACTAATGTCCTCCACACGAACCAACGAAGAGAGTCTGGCAAATCACGACCGAATGTGACGCCGTTTTATATGAATTCGGTAATAAAGTAGTTAATGGAAATTCATTTAAATATCGCATATATTAATTAATGGTATATATTAAGTGTTATTATTTAACACTATAACTACCGGCGATATATTCAGCTGTATTTGTATATTTACGTGTGCGTCCTTTAAAAAAAGGCTGGATGGAAGAAATATATTAATCGCTTTATTTATATCCATTGTGTAACGTGAACCGCGAAATATCTCAAAAAATGAAACGTTATCAATTTGAACATTTTTATTAGCGATTAAATAAGATATAAATAAAGAACAAAGACTTTTTGCACAGTCTCAGAATTAAAGCGATAGAGATGTAACAGAAAAATGAAAACATTCCATGAAGCAATTAAAAAAAATGTCTGCATCTCAAGAATCACATATAATACATAATAAAGTGAAAGAATCATGATCGGTATGAGAGGCTCTAATGTAATACAGAGAGGGATCGTGATTTATAGAATATCCATTATTACGAAGAAAAGTCGAGAAAACGGGTTACATAAACTCGCATGGATTTGATGCATTCATCCGGGATAAAAAAAATTGACGGTAAATCGACATACGATGAAAGGTAAACTGAAATTCCTTTGAAAATAACAGTCGCATTAACAGGGTTGAATGTGAGCGGACAATGAAGTACCGTCCGTACGTGTCAGTACGGCATACCCGGCGAATTATCCTGCGGTACGTGCCATTATAGGTTTCATTACGAGAAGTGCATTTCCTTTTCCGACGCCGCAAGGCCGTACGTACACCTTTCTTCCTGACCGAAGGACTCGCTCGCATTCACTTCAGGACGCATCCGTCATCGACGACCACCTAAGATCCTATCGACTCACGTCCACCAACAGGATAACGATGCCAACTCATAATTTGCATGTCTCTCCGACTGGATCCCACAGGTAACGAAGAGTTATTGACGTACACGCGCA
Source organism: Nysson spinosus (assembly GCA_910591585.2). Lineage (NCBI taxonomy): Eukaryota > Metazoa > Arthropoda > Insecta > Hymenoptera > Crabronidae > Nysson > Nysson spinosus. The sequence goes on from OU342832.1 coordinate 10,798,535, forward strand.
ATGCTCGAATTCTTTTTATCTCCACCAAGAAAAATTCACTCGAGATCGATGACTACGAGCGGGTCACGATCGACCGAGGATCTCTGATCGTATTTGCCTGTCATTGTCGATTTTACTTTTTGTTGCATATTTGATCTTAAGATTGGCACGGTTTGATCTGCTATCACTGAATACTCGGTAATGTATACTTTATAGAAGGAATATAACGCTATATTCTATATTATATTGCTAGCAATATAAGCTGTGTCATAAATCAGAATCAAAACTTAGAATCAAGCATGAAAAAGGATGTAGTGGATTTGATCCGTGCGATATCATAATCTTGGAAGATGTAAAGGACGAAGAGGGTGTACGTGTGGCGAAGAAGAAGCGTGAAAACCGATAGGCACGTGTCCAGGACCCTTCGCTTGAATGTTTAAAGAAAGGCTAAGGAAAGTCGGTCGCGTGTCGCGGCGGTGATTTGTTGCCGGTTATGTGTGTAAGTTGCCTATGTAGGGATACACGTGGACGTATACATAGACGTTAGGGTACACACGCGAAAGGGTAGTCCTGTAAGCCAGGACAGAAGGGTTCGAGGTGTCTACCTGACCGTGTGGGATAAAAGAAGTGCACGAGAAGATAAAGGAAAAAAAGCTGTGTAAGATAGAGAAGCTGTGATAGAATGGAGATGAAAGAGGAAGAGAAAGGAACACGCCACGTGACCCCTGTGTACGGTCCTCCATTCCTTAGTGGAATCCTCCTGGTCCAACCTGACCTATCCAAGGTGAGATTTATCCGGCGGCTTTACCTGCCACCAACTATATAGGTACCAAGGTACCTTCCTTACTGCCTCTGCCTCTGCCTACCTACAGGGAATCCCCGCATTCCCATTCTCATTCCCCATTCCCATCGACCGACCTCCCATCCACCCACTCCAAAGGGTCACGTATCTTCACCCTTCTACACCGAGACCGCGTCCCCGCAATGTAACAGGTGAGATTTCATGCGGAAATGTTAGGCTATTGTTATAGGATTTTATATCTCTACATTCTCTTCTCAGGAATATCGAGGTAGATTGCTCTGCCTGACGATGGACCTTAAAATTGTATTATGTTAAATGGATGCTAAAGTACGGGATGGTTTTAATTTGACGCTAGAACTACCAAAGGGATCAAAATTACTTGTCTGCCATTTTTAGTTAAATTATTATAATATACCACGACGCGTTCGTTGAGATTTGATATACTTTGATTTTATATAGATAACGCAAATAATTGAATCCATTAATAAACTTGAATCCCCCAGCCGTAATTTAAATACGAATTAGAATTAATAAAATAATATCACATATTTTGTTAGGTAATGTTTGACAAGAAATTTAATATTGCATCAATTAAGTATAATAAATTTGGTATAGTGGATTCAATCATTGAGTGAGGTTCGCAAAAAAGATATTTAATTTCATGGGAAGCTGCACAACATGGTATGTCCCCCAACTCGAATCGCAAATCGTCACGGCTTTTAAACTTTAAATTTCCACGTGTAAATCTTTGGGATGGTTGGTTATTTCCATAAAATCCGGTGTCCACCACTTAGGAAGTCACGTGCCTTTAGGTTGCCGGGAGAAACCAACATGTGTGTCCCGACATAATAGCGGGATTTGGCGAAGTAGCCCGAAGCGTTTCGAGCAGGTTACGCCCGGGCTTCTTAATTCGCAAACCGAGTAGCCTATAATCGGAAACCCGCTGGACAATGCAAATAAGAAGGTATTATGCGCACTCGATTATGTAACAGACGGAAGCCGACACTCTTCCGGATTGGTCAAAAACAGTGATTTTTATTAAACTCGTATTATGGTATGAAGACACTGTAAAAACTAGAAGACGAGCAATGCCTTAAAGAGACACAGTAAACGAGGATGGGAAGTGATGTTAATTTTACATTATTCTCGTACTTATAATCGCGAATTTCTACGTATTACAGTAATACGAAATATTATTTTACATAAAAATGTGTAAATCGTCACTGTGAAATGACTTCTAGTTCACTTAACCAATATGCGATTAATATGTCATCATTACACAAAAATGTTATATTTACACTACATGTTAATTGAATGTATTAATTATCACAATCTGGAACTTATATTATTTATATTATAAACATCGACTTTCATCGCATTAATTAATATATATAGATCCATTACATTCATTAAAATCTTTAAACCTCTGTCTAACAAAGAATGAACATTTTCCATAAACTGTAACTTTACAACAGAATAATTCTGATTATTTTCTTATCGTCACGCAAACACATTAATATTGCTTTTTAATAGAACATGCTTCATAACCATTACTTCTTCGAAGTCAAATCATAAATGCAATATCGATTCCACATAAAAATATGTGGCACCACGGACATAGCATACTCATATTCAATAAATTCGCACAATGCGCGCCAATAATGCAGTGCGACATAATCCTCATAAAAACACTCGAGTATTGTTGCAAAAGCAAAGGTAGTTTTTGCAATGTCGTATATATTATCTCGTGGAATCCACGGTTATGTCGAAGGTAGTCAATCCGTCATATCCGTCTTTCCTAGGAGTTTCCTGAGATGACTCGTAACCGGCAAATAGGTCTGTTATATTATTCACTGACGTTTGCGTTGGCCCACGAAATTTACACGAAACGTGGATCGTGCATTAGTCAACCCAAGGTATTCGTTTCCGGCCGTCGTTGTCCGTAAAACCTCGTCTTTTTATCTAAAAGTGCCAAGCCTTCATTTCTCGAATGACGCGCTAGATTGCTGATCGATAAAAGGCCGTTTCACTCGTACCGATGCCGGTGCAGATCGCAAAAATAAATATATTATTCAGTCGGGATTAATCGCTCACGACGAAGCGTCAATAAATGCGATTTTTATCCAGCCGTAACCAAGAAATTATTTATCATCATTCGCGCAAATAGCCCCGATTGGTTCACGAAACTTCTAATGAATTTTTTCTACGGTATTCTTTTACAGAATTTACACCGCAACTCACGCAAATTTTAGTTTTTTAGTATCACTGTTAATAAATTAGAAATTACATGCTTGTCTGGAATAATATTGCAAGTTTTTCCGAAAGTATTCTTTGTCACTTGGAGCACGAATAAATGAATAAATGAAATAAATAATAAACGGGCCTCAAGTAATTCCAAATAGTCCGTGTTCACTTTTATTCTATATTTGAATATAAGCAAGAATAAATTATCATATTTCATTCAATAAGCGACGCGTGTGAATATTCACAGAGTAAAGAACCGATATGAAAGTAAACAAATTTCAAATTATAGTAAGGATTTAATGGTGATTTTTGAGAAATAACTTCGAGGAACTTCCTTGGACTCTCGAAACTGAAAGATCACTGATCAGCTACGTTCAGACGAAAGGGATCGCAAAGTTACCTCAAGTAATCTCACGAATCGAAAAGGGTCCGTCTAATTTTCCGCACGCGAGACATCCGACGGCACTCGCGACCGCCTGAACGCTTCTCCTCTTCCTTGTTTATTCGGAATCCTTAATAAGGAATAAAATATACCAGAAATCGAGACGTAGATAAAAAAGCCAACCGATGAACAAGATAATAGGAAATTCAAAAATCAGTAACAAACAAGAATACAATTAATATTAGAGATACCGGAAAGTAATCAGTTTGGAGTGGCGAAATTTTTTCGCACCGAAATTTGGGAATTTGATTTTTTTTAAATGGCGATTATGGCATTGAAGAATCGTCGGTCAAGGATCATAGATATTGATAGGGATTATCTAATAGAATAATGTTTAATATGAAAAAATAAATGGAGTTTCATAAAGTATGTAAAAAATAAAGAACTTTCCTATTATTCCAAATGCAGTGAAATAGAAATCGTAGATCCGTTTGAGATCACTAAATATGTTAGAATACATTATTTTTATAATTCCCATAGTATTATACATGGGAATCTGAAATTAATTTTCGACTTTCAATGAAAGCAAACACGATCAGTATTATTAACAAGTAAATAATTAATATAACAATCTAACATATTAATAACAGTATTAATAAGAGTATTACGGATGAAATATATCACGCACTAAGGAGGAACCATAAACGGATTACCACTCAATCGATAATAATCATAATTCCCGAAGATTTATAATACCCATCTAAAGACCGCATAAAGATTATTAATATCCAATAATCCTCCACTTCTAAACAAGCAGAATCAGAAAGTCGTGAAAGAATTTCTCGAAAGAAGTCACAAGGCTGAATTCTTGTTCTTGTTCCTTCACTATTTATATGAGAATATGATAAGAATATGATTATCCAGAATACTCATTGATTTCACTTAACACGCTGACTACAATTGTACTTCTGCACTTCAAATAAATGTGTTTGTTAAGAAACCTAAGTGAACCGTGTATATTGAAAAATGGACTTGGACCACTTTCAAAATAAACAGCTCGAATATCTTTGCAGCTGAAAATGAATGGCCAGTATAGTAGCCAAAAACAGTGAGTGGGTTAAAAAAAGGGGATTTTTGGTGGGTAAAAGATAATGAAAAAAGAATAACTAAAAATAATAAAATTTATTGAAACGTAGGGTTGACGAGGAACGTAGATGACGATTGGGAAAGGAATCAATATGAAGAGGGTACGAAGGAAAATTAATATTATCAAGAAAAGGTCATCTGGCGTGAAACGTCATTTTTAGTTGTAGCAGAGGCGCACTGGCCTGTGATAGAGATTGCTCGGGCATAGAATCTAATTATGTGATAAACATTGTTGCGCAGTACACCTGCTCGTAAATAACATGGAATCAAACACGTATCAGGTTACACTGTAATACACGAAGCCCTTAGGAGAGAACAGGTCCCTGGGCCGAATCGTGTATCTTCGATATACCGGTACCTTCCTCTACGTGTGCTGCCCGCCGTGGCCCTTGTTCCGATTAATTATATTCCATAATATCAAACACATATTAGCTCGATAAAAAGGGACGAGGCCCGTTGAGAATCATCGTAAGGGCTCGATACGAATCGCGTGAAGTTCCGCGTCGAGAAAATAACAGTGCTAGATGATAATAGGAAGTATGCCGTTCTTCGAAAAAATATGATGAAACAAGTTAATATTTTACGATGATGAAAAGCTCCTTTTTATTCGCGCCGTATTTAGACGCGGATGAAGAAAAATAGTATTTCATTGCTGGCAGTTTTTGAAAGCAAATCTAACAGATTTGTGGAAAATACATGGAGATCGTCAAACATTGATTTGTCCAGAAACTAAATTCGAGAACAGTACGGGAAATGAAGCTTATTCGATTATGATTTAAAAGGCTCATTTATGGTTTATTATTACTTAAATGATTTTATTACTCACGCGTTCAGTTTAAATAATTTGTCTCGCCGAAGATAAACAGCGTGAAGGAAGATAAGAAAAGAAATCGGTTAAAGCACCGATGGAAAACCTGCTTGGGAAATATGGAAAATTGAATCGTTACTTTATGGCGATAAGGAAACCCCGATATTCCATCAGATTAAATGCATATTTATATACGTCTAATAATCTCGTCTGTTGCAGATAAATCGTGTAAGAAAATGGAAAGGAAAGCGACGATTTAAAAGGCTAATGTTTGAACATATGTATTTAAACATGCTTGGAAAAATATGAGGAGTAAACGTAACGTTTTATGCAAGCGGAGAAGACGTTCCACGCTCTGCTATGTTTTTCAAAGAGTTTATAAGCATTTCTTATTAAACGCTCGTTACTAGAACAAAATGGGCGAGGTTGCCTTCGAATAATTATGCTCACTGGATATGGATCTCGTGGAAGGGTGCAACGTAAGACTCTAATAGAAAAAAAAGCCCTATGGAAAAGGAGGAGGAGTTCAACTTGTATTTAATTATGGAAAACAAGACAGATGTTAATACTATGAGAAGGTGGAGACTCGGTATAATTACATTTCCTCGATACGGATCATACCGAACCATGTTTATTATTACTACCCAGGACTAACAATACACGAGAATAATAACAAAAAACCACACACACAGGCACACGGCAAATAACGCATAGAAATATCCAATGTATGTAACTAGTATTTATAAAGAAATAGATTTATAATAGTGTGCTGTTGTTTTTGTAGATGGTATGCGTGATAAGCGAACATGACAAGTGAAAATCGTGAGGATCAAAAATGTGAAACTTCCTAAGCTGAATCTGGTATTAAGCGACACCTTATATAAGAATACGATTATCTGTAATACGCATTGATTTCATTTAAAAAAGCTGAATTTTTCGTGGTATCGAGTTGCTCATCGAAAATAACCGGGGTACGATCACGCGCTTACGTGGTAATATTTATTCAAACAAGTCTTAGAGCCGTAAGAGCTTATCGTAAGATACGATATCTGACCAATTTTTTTTTCCTTTCCGATGCCACGGCGTTTATTTGCCGTTGCATTTTTGAATATTAGTGCAATTATGTAGACCGTGCTTGGTATATCCAATTACGTGTGTAACATCGATATCAAATACGTGGAATACTCGGACTATAATTGCCATAGATTACACGTAGAATGATAATGATACATGACTTTTATCGATAAACACAAAATTCAAGATAATTCCTGTGTCCATTTTTTTTCGAGTCCACGCTTATCGCTTCGAACTCGATGACTATTAGTGTACGCGATAATCGAACTTCATTGATTTTATCACGTAGAAATTAATAATCGTGAACGGGAAATTTTAATACTCATCATTGGATTAATATAAGTAACACTTCATTTTCGCGTTATTTTTATTGGAAACTTATTATTTTGGGTACCTATAAATAATTGACGAGTAAATATGTATGTTTTACGATCATTTTTGAGGATCTGATTATAATTTCTTCTGTATAATTCTTCTAATATATTTTGGGGTAAAATTGGAATATTCGTAAGATTCATACGATATTTAATATTATTAGTTGATATTGAGTCTTATTGTACGGTGATAATAAACACGAGAGATAAGGCCTGGAGTGGAGGTATACATACATAAAGTAATATTCAGTTTTATTTTCTAAAGTAATCATCAATTTACCGTCGAAGCTCTCGATACCTAGGCATTTTTCAGGCTTGACTATTCATTATTTTTATCTCGAGATACGACGAATCCGAGGCAAGGATTTACCTAAGTATGCTCGTTTTATCTATCAACTGTTGACGTGTCAACGAATAGAGATACAAACGACACGTGCAATTGACGTGAATCAAAAATTTACGGGACTTATCGGAAAACCGGTAATCCTAGGAAACCAGAATTCTAGCGCATATAACTTGCACCTGTCAAGATAATTATTAAGTGAGAGTATACAACGTTACAAGTGTTACACTTAATTAATATTATCAGAAGATAGAACTGGTCCTGTAAAACCATGTCGGGAAAGTGATCATTAAATACCTGATACTACTGAATGTAACAATAAGTGGTTATCAAAAATCGAATTTATAAATGACTCAGGAATCTAGCGGAACGAGTCATCGATGTACCTTGAATCGGGCCGACTCAATTGTTTTTGGAAGAAATGCATGAATATCGAGAACAGCAAAATGACGAAGCGCTGATATCGCTGATTCAATTCTGACGAACCGAATCATAATTAATATACTTATCAATAGAGCATCTCATATTTGCTTTATGATAAAAAATATATTATCACTTCCGCTTCGTAATGTATTCCAATAGGAACAGTTCGGAGTACGAATTTTATCATTCACACACAGTTACCGCAATTTTCTATCCAAGTCTTTCTCTCAGACATAAAATATGGTTTTCAAGGAAAATATCGACAAGAACGGGATAATTGAAAAGCTCGAATAATGAAGCACGAAGGTCAATGTGAAAGGATCCCGTATTAGCTGGGATTGTACCTTCCCATTATAGGGAATAAGGTATGATCGTTACGAGTTCTGCGTGCAGAATGGCAAGGGAAACTCGCGAGAGTAGAATCGACTCGTTTCAGGTAAAAGTATTCAGTCCCGGAGGGTTGCATCGGCGGAACAATGCAGGGAGCATACAATAAACCCATTTCGGAAGGACTAAGCCACGACGAGGTTATGCGGGGGTGTCGAATATGTGGATGGAGATTTCATTGACAGCTGACGGATCGAATGTTCGGTATATTTTCCCCCAAAATCTACAGGGTTTCACGTTTCCTACAATTGAGTGTTAACTAAGATGACGCACTTTTATTTACCTCGGAATTTCGAGTTTCGCCGGCCAGCTTTGGCGAACGGGGAATGATTCACATTCTGCATCTTCCTCGAAAGAGTTAAGATTCGATGGAATTGCATTAATCTAAATACACGTACACGTTGTACAATACATTACGTAATTTGAACTTATCGTCTTATGCAGTCAGTATCTTGATATCGGTAATCCCTCAGAGTGAGTGCATCTTTATAATGCAAAAGAATGCGGATATTTTTGTTTGGTAAAGACTTACCGTTCTCTGCACCTCGTAAAGGACCGGAAGGGCTACCACCAGTGGAAACACCTTCGTCTTCACTGCTACTCGTACTCGCATCGCTAGGACTGTAACTCCTTCTGCTACCGGCGCTCCTTACGATCTTTTGTCCGCTAGCCGTGCCATTGTTATTATCGTGCATCCTACCCTGAAGCCTCTCGTGCATAGTCCTCACACGAGAATGCAACCTCTGTTGCTGAAGAGAACCAACCGAGAAGTCCAATGGCTGATCGATATCCGATTGAATTTGAGACTGATGCCTTTGCACTTGACCACCTACAACACCGGGTACCAGACTCTGAGTCTGGCTGACTTGCACGATCGAAGGTACTTGTTGTTGCTGTTGTTCCTGATGAACGGCACTAGGTGGACTCCACCATTGATGTCCACCTTGAATAGATCTCCAAGCTTCTATCGTATTATTATTCGTAGGACTGGTTTGTTTTTGCTTCTGCTGTTGCTGCTGTGATTGTACTTGCTGTTGTTGCTGGGCCATTGCAACTTCAACCAAATTATTGTTCTCCAACAGATGCATACTTGGAGTCTGTGTCATTGACGACGGCAAGACGAACGGAGAAGCACCCACCGCGGATGGTGGGCTTGATTCTTGTCGTTGACGATGACTGGAATGATGATGTTGCTGTTGTCGATGCTGTTGTGCCTGTGGTTGTTGTTGTTGCTGAGAACTCGAGGGTACAACCACCGGAGGTGGAATCTGCCGGACGGTCCGGGCGGCCTCGGCGACCCACCGGCGAACCGCCTCGCTATCAAGACCCGCCAGCCCTGCGGACTTTGTTTTCGACTGGCTTCCGGGCGATGATAAACCCTTGTCGGGTATCAGGCCGGGTAGCGCGAGGACCCCGGTGCCCGCCACCGCGACCCTGGGTCCCGAAACGCCCCCGTAACCAGCCAACGCCGCGAAATCCAACGTGGTCACCTGATTTGTCCTCTTTTGTAATCAACTGCGCGGTTCTTCACCAGCAAGGATAAAAACAGTGTTTACGTTTTGATTGTTGTCGTACGAGTGTTTTCGTTCTCCAACGACGAGGAATGTAAGATATTTTTCTGCTCTAGTTAAGCTCGATGAGTATATAAATATTATATTCGTGTAATCACGGAATATGATTCGGTCCCCTTCAATCCGTTATGGCTCCTTAATGCAGTAACAGAATCCACTTCGGTATCACAATATTCCGACAGACACACTACACTGATAACGCGCACAGTCACGGATATGTTCTACCGGCACGAAAATACTCCAGTCTAGCATAGACGTCACTTTATTTTTGTTTTCACTTGATGCACCGTTTGTCCTTCGCGTTGCGCGTATAAGTTATTTTTGTGCAATAGTTATTAGACACACAAGTACATCCAATATGGATTAAAACCACATGACATTCGCGCTCCTGTTCTCTTTTCAGCTTACGCTTGACATCATACATAAATGTCAATAATGAACTATGAATATAGTCATTGCACTTCTCATTGTCGTTAACAGTCAATGGTCCTACTACGAGTCATCCCAATACCTTCAATCAATTAATTTCCAAATCCCATAAACACGCATCCTAACAATGTCCTTCGCTGCTACCATCGATTCCTCGATGCTACCACCTGCTACCAATGACGTCACCGAAAGTTCGTTCTATTCATCCAAATCCACTTAATATCCCCATGTATCATATTTCCGGTACCATGCCATCGAGTGCATCCAATTAAACGGTACCAATGATTACAAACGATTGCCAACGAAGGTTATTACACCGGTTCACTTGACGTGGCTTAAAAACCGCGTTGTATCACAAAAAGCCTGCTCGACACGTGCGACGATAAAAGCACCGGTCCAGTCACTGTCACGCTATCGTCGGACGACTGATGACTCGAGTTACTACGGATACGAAGTACAAGGTATCGAAAGGACGAATCAACGTGTGGGATCGTTTTAAAGGACTCGTGTTGCGTTATCGTAGGCACACAGTTTACGCGACGAGCTACAACGGTGGCAGCTACGACGGCTACGGCTGCGGCTAGTACGGCGATCAGATGCTGTCGCGTGCATGTGTGCAGCTACACTAGAGGGCCCACGTACGCCCGCCTGGCCGCCTACCGGCAACGGTGAACGCGGACGCGTACACGAAGACTGGGGACCGAGGTGGGGGAGTTGTTAACTCGTAAAGAAGGAAAAGGAGACCGCGATCGTTCGGAGTGAGACGATAGGGAGAGATCGAGGGAGAAAAGAGAGAAGGAACGAGTAACCAAGGAGAGGAGAGTGGAATAGGGGCTTCAGAGGCAGCCGACAACCGCCTGGACGATACCCTTGGTGGGGAAACTCGTATCTTTGGTGGGGATTCGTGCTCCAATCGGAACGAAACGCGGATAACGCTCAGCTCCGCCCGGCGAGTTCTCCAACCCGCGGAACTCGCGCGAGCGCGAGCGCGCCTTTTTATCTCGCGTGTACCGGCTGCTGCGACCAACGCGAACATTCAGGGAGATGGCTGGTGACTGCATTTGCATATGCAAGATAACCGACCAATCCCTGAACTTCGTACCCTTCCGCTACCACCGACGTACAAGATTGGTACCTTTGCAGTTTGGCGGTCCTTTCACTGAAGGGACGTGAGGTGTACATGATTCCAAAATGAGAAAGGAAACTGCATCCTGTACAGACGCACAATTTATTGAGGGATATTTTTAGAATTTAATAGAAAGGATAAGAATCTATGATCGTGGTCCTTGAATTGGAAAATTCTACTCAGGATCAAGTATGGCTTTCATTTCAATGGATACCAAGTGAGATGGTATACATTCACATTAATGTACACTCTTTTACGATGATCCCGAAACATGCACTATATGTTGATCGATTTGAAGAAATGATAGGAAGCCATAGTGGTATTGATTTTGCATCCCTATTATCACTCCTACTAGTTACTGTTCTGTATCGAACACGCAATGAATGATGATTCAACATGATGCTGTAATAATAGTAAAACAAAGTATCAGATCGATGGATAGAAGAATGACAGTCGGCAGACACAGATGATGGGATAGGAAATCATGAAGAAGGAATACTCGAAATAGAGGAATCCCGAAAATGACCACGTGGTCGAAGAAATGTGGTACTAGGGATGTCTTAGATAGTGTAAGATAGTGCGGTTGATTCCAGACAAGGATACGATCGGAGGTGGAATTAGTTAGAGGAGTCTCCGCAAGAAGACTCTCGTGGTGGACCACCCACGCAAACCCCTTTTGGTTCAGTCCCAGCTGAGTACTTGAGAGGTTATCCGACGGCAGTTGGACTCTCTTTAGGTACAGGAATATCGTGCACTAGGATTCATTGACGAAAATACCAAGACAGCCACTAGAATCACTACCCCAAACGTATAACGTTGATACCAGTTTTTTGATATCTCAAAGATCAAGGTACCTTGCTGCTGGTAGATGGTTTGCACGGTCCGATGAATTTCATTCTACCAGCAGGTGGGTACTTTTACAGGTTTAAGACCGCCTGGGTGAATGATCTATCGAACAATGGGATCACTGTGGAACGAAGCTACTCGCATCGTCAAACTTAAGCAGCCGTAACCATCAATGTATAAATTCGAGTATTATTAATCGATCATTCATTGCCTAAAGACATCACGAATGGTCCGTGGGAGCGGTAAGGTCTCCATAAGATCTCGGTACTTTAAACTCCTATCTTCCGCAACGATCAAGATATATGGCCGTATGTACCAAATCACAAATAGAAAATGCCGACGTGAAATTTCATTTAAAATCCAATCCTATTAAAACCTGGTCGTGATAGAAGTGAATCAATTCAAAGTCTTCCAAAGGTACTTTCGAATCCGCCATCGATTCGGTGACCATTCACTTATCATATTTCCATACACATCCATCCAGGCTCACCACTCCCAACATTTGAATGTGGCATGCGCAGTGTCGGTGAAAAAAAAATAAGATGCTTTAAACTGGGCCTTTTATTGGTCGTACGAAACGTAGAGCATCCCCACTCTACGGTCCTCCCTCGCAGAGTGCTCGTATAGAGGCATCCCTGCCATTCTTCCTCTTTTTATCGCGCTATCATATTTCCATACAGCCGGAAACCACCACCACCATTCGATACCCCAGCTCGCCCAGATTTGAATCCAGCATGCGCAGTTCCCCGTGCAAAAAGGGTGCTTTAAAGAGGTTCTTATTGGCCATGGAAACGGCACCCCCACTTCTTATCGCGTCTACCGGCTACCTAACCAAGCACCCTTCCTCTTATCACAATTTCTCCCTTCCTCCTTGCCATCAGCTTCCTCGTTCTCTTCCCTCTTTTTTACGATTCCTCTTACTCTCTCTTCAACCAACAAACCCCACCACCTATCTTACAACTCCCACGCCAGACTCGAATAGGGAATAGGGGGTGAAACCCCTACCACCATTCCGCCACCCTCTTCCACAAAGACCGAGGAGGATGAAAATCCTCGGAGAAAGAAGAACACGGTAGAACTCGCTTGGGATAGACGGAGAAAAAACGTGAAAGATGGAGAGAAGGGAGCGAACCAGTATTGATTTTAATGACGCCCCTACCGACGCGAATTCAGGAAAGAGGCGCGAATAATATCTACGCGCTCTGATTCCAGGACTCGAGTATGGGAGGACTTATGGGTGTGCGTAAGGGAACCTGATATATGATGATTTCTATTTCATACGATATTTATAATGTTACTTGCAAATCTCTAATCTGCATAAAAGTTGGCATAATTTAATATTCTATTATAATTATTCACGCTATTAGAAGAGTATATAAAAGCAATAAATAAATAATATTCCAAACACTAATGTATTGTAGAAATGAAGATAAGTAGCTTCTCGGTAACAATTTAATAGTGTATTCATGAGTCATACGATAAAAGGGTAACGACACTTGTCGGGTGCCGGAAGGTACAAGTGGCTCTGAAGAAGGGAGTTGTTCAAATACCCATAGGTGGGACCCTAATCTGAATAAGTTGAACCCTTTCCCCTCGAGCGGACCCTCTTTTTTATTCATCGCGCGCAGGTATTTGCATGACCCAGCTCACAATCGCAGGTGCCTACTAGGTTTCCCCCTTTAACTTTGAATGGGGTGAACCTGCGACGATGGGGTAAGCATATGGAAATAGCTAGATACCTGCGTGATAGCGTACCATTTGCTTACGAAGAAGGGGAGAGATTCTTCACCCTGATTCGTCACGTGTTGAGTCGTAAAAAAGACGCACCTGATTGTGTACCCTTTACTACAGGTGAATTCATTTCGATTAAAATCATCTGACAAAACTTGCCTCTCACTGTCAATTCTTTTCAATGCATTATTTTATCTGGCCGAGTTAATTAAAATTAAATAATCGTAATGCTAATGTCACGATGTTTAGTGAATTGGTAAATAAATAACAAAAGAATCGAGAACCTCGGATGAAAGATACCCAGAAGTTAGTGGCTGATGACCTCCCGACCCTACCAGGAACCCGAAGACCCAACTTATACGAGAATCGCAGGCCACCTGCGGCTTCTACATCTCAAGCAGTGGCAATACTGACCACCTGAATACGTTTCCTCGCACGCGTGAACACACTATTTAACAATAGAGCATTATTCCTTCCTTTCCTCAAACCTGTTTACGAGTCCATTATCGTGGCATTATTTCCTGGATCGTGCCATAAATCACGATAATATTAGAAACACAGTAACAACATAAAAAAACTGTTTCCCTCAATTATTCTATCTCAGTAGCGTAAATAATATTTTTATTAAAATTATACTTCAAATGAGAACAAGATTAGTATATTAATTAAACTCCTAGAATAATATCAAGGCAAGGAAAGTAATTAACCTGTAAAACGTATTTCGTTATCAACAATTATATTTGCAATGGAACCGTTATTCTACCTGTGCAGAAATGATAATGGTAACAGTGATCATTGATACCGTGTACCGTTTCAATGGTGTACCATTTCCCATTAGGTCTTTGACCCAGATTCCCTAAAAGTACCGCTCACCGAGCGTAGGGCAAGAAAAGTTCTTTTTTTTATTTTGGGTCTACCTTCGAAGAAAGATTACAATAGTGAAATTTGAAGTATCCGGTGTTTGGAGTGGACACGTTTCATTCATCACGACGCTGTTACCGTTAAACCAATTTCCATTCTGGATTTTTCGGGGAAAAAAACTAGGCCGACATAGGAGATTCGCCTCGCGCTCACCCCGTGAAACTAGTTTCACCCCAACCCCCCAGGTACTTTTAGATTCCTTGGCTGGTTGCCTCCCCATGGCAATAATAAAGACGTCCCATTACGAACGAAATTAGAGGTTTTGATCCTACGCGCGTAAACAGAGAGGGAAATAAAAAAGTACTTCTTTCCAGAAACGCTTTAACCACCCTTCAACGATTCCAAAGCCTCCCGAAGCCAGGTGCGCAAAAATATTATTTTCCTTCGACGATTCGATTAAATGTCAAAACTAGGGCAGCCTTGATATGACTTCGAGGCCACTTGTGCAATAACAAACCCCTTCAAAAATTCCAGAGTTTTACTTTCAGGCGAACACTACGGAAATGCGTAGCATAAAAACCTAAGTAGTTCCATAAAAATAGTTTTTGACCACGAAATATGTGACACTCTTTTGTAACCTCGTTCCTCCAAGTATCGTTTCGTGAAGTGTTCCTTCGTTGTACCTTTTCATATTTATTTTTTTACGATCGCAGGAACGTTTTATTACCATTGCACCAACGAATGGAATCCCGTGTTTTTTATATCGTCGACGGTGTTTTTCAAAATGTTCACGTACTCATGGAAACTCAGAAACTCATCGGCCGATTGTAGCCCGCCGGTTTTCGCGTGAAAAACTTCTTAAGAGCCGGGGCTGAACTTTACTGGCCCCGCTATTCTCGCCGAATGAGAGGTCGTTTTTTTCTCGTCCTCTCTAATTCGGACCGAGTGGCCCGGGAACTGAGTACCGTTCGACCGTACGGTAATTTCGGAAGTAAAATGCATCTAGCCTACCAAAATTTCGGATCCATTGAGAATTTGAGAATTTCCCAATTTATATTCGACCTTTTCCACCGTGCGAAGTACCGTTGCCATCCATTGTGTAAAGAATCCTCTGTCTAAACGCAGGTAGAACAACCCCCAATTGATCCATGTTACTTATTAGTTCACTAATTACTTTACGATGTTAGAAAACTTGGCAAAAATTGATTATCCTGTTCCTTGATTTTTTACATCTTTTTACAATGAATATATATTTCCCTCGAATAATTTAAGGCAGTAAAGATGTATGGATCTGGCTAATAAAGTTTATGATATCTTTAAGGTGGAGGTCTGCTTTCTATGATTATGTTGAGGAGAAACAATGCAACCTGCATTTTATTGAGATTTAACGTACTTCAAGTAATTTGGAAATTAAATAACTCTATTGTTGCGTTTACGAAAAGCTGCATATCTATATATATTAAATACTAATTCAATATTCCCTAATATATTAAATACAAATAATCCAAATTTCAGTTTGGCCATAAACTCGAATGTTTTAATAATGAAGAAATTCATCTAGCAGCTAATTATAACTGCAACTATGAAACTCCCCTAATTATACATGTAATTTTATAATACAATGGAACTCCAGAAATATGCAGAAAGAATTATAGCTATATAATTATTACGAATTAGTTACGCAGAGTTCGATTTCCATGCTCCGAAGAGGAACCACCAGGATAGTTGGTCGAAAAGGACCAAATTTCGTGTAGTCACCGGGAGGATAATCTCCAGTGTAACTTCGTGCCGCGGAAAATTCTAAGGGCGTTTTTCGGGAAACGATTAATTTAAAGGGGCGCCATAGGCGTGAAATCAAGAGTTCAGTTTTGAAGGAGCAGGTATATATAGATCGCATTGGAAGGTTAGCCCGCGGGGATAATAATGAGGTTTCGGTCTTTTCGGGATGGCGTGAAGGTGTATACATATCCGTGGATCAAAGGAAGCCGACCCACGGTGGCCTTCCCTATCGTCTTTCGCAATTTCAAGGCCCTTTTCGGACACCTCCGGCTGACTTCCATTTTCCGGATGGATCCTTGCCCTGCCTACGTACTACCTAAGACCACCCTTCCTTTTGCCACCAGGAACCCGAAACACTCCTCTTACCATACACCGTGCACGAAGGGACAATAAACAAACTCGTTTCCTCAATTGCCACGTGAAACTTATCCGAGAACTTGCTTTCTTGATCTACCTTTATCGGACCTTCGTTTCGCTGGAATTTCTACGAATATTTTCCCTACGGAAGCTTATTCTATCTTGGCCTATCTAACCTTCTTGGGTTAATCTAATTTAACGGTGGGGTGGAAGACACTTTTACCAGAAGATGCTTTTCTTGATTGCTATAGGCTCAAGGATCAAGATCATCTTTTTAAATCCCACTTTACTCGTATTTTTAGTTTAATACAATTTTGTCTTCTAACTAACAGGGTACTAATTTTAGATATTATTAATGTACGAATATTTTTGATTTCCTTAGACTCGACGTTGAAAGACTTCAAAATGTGTAATGCATAACGAAGAAGGTATTTCCGATCTCGAAAAGATAGGCTACGTAAATCACGCGACTCGAGATATTTTGTATTCGTGGTGCGACAGCAAGCCGGGTTGGTTTCGCGGAAGTTTTGAATTAAAAGAAACGGAACTCTCAATTCTGGCCGGAGTCGGTTGTGCACTCGCGATCTCGTGGCGCTCGTGACTGCGCGTGCAAAGCTTGGTAATTTTCCTGGCATTACGCATGTGGGGGAGCATAACGTGTGATTATAAAATAAGCGGTTCCTTTTGTGGTAATTAGCGGATCAAGGCCAGCCTCCAATGAATTCGGGAGAATGACGTTATATAGCTGCACCTCCGAGATACCACGTTATATTATATGACAAAGTAGCCGGCAAAACAACGCCGCGACCGACGGTGGCCTCCACGATTCTCAGCGATATTTGCCAGTTATTTTTCAACCTCGCGGTTTGATAACACGATGGAAAATTCTGCGCAATGACATCCTCATTTTTAAACAATTCATATCGTATTCATATGCCATACATCATAAATTTCGTTGATCATTAACATATTATTAACATCTTATTATCGCGTATACATTTTAGGACTTCTGTAAATAATTATTACTCTTCAATTTCATATATGCAACAATATCCTGTTCCCCAATCAATACATTCGTATTTATTCACTGAAAATTACTTTTACTTCAAGACTTTTATAAACAATTATTATACACGCCTTTCACTAATGGCCACACATAATAAAAAATGATTAATGAAATTAAAAAATTAAGAACGTACAAATCACCATCAATCATAATTCATTATTTTATATCCAAAACTATAATTAATATTTTCATAAAATTATGTTTAATCGTATGAAGTCATAAATCATTACGTTCCGACAAACTTTATCACGATCCTATCAAGTAATATATTATCATATACGGTGCATTCTTATCAAAAGCTTGAATGTAGTTCAGTGAAACATCAGTGTTAAAAATAGTCGAATAAAAAGCGAAAGTGTAGGATTCCTAGGATCGGTGATATTTCGCGAAGCTGAGCTCGAAGTGACCTCCGTTTCATCGAGTCTTGTTACTCGCGATTTGTCAATTGTGTAACGTCCCCCTCTTACCGAGCAAGATGCCAACCATCTTCTTCCATTTGCCGTGGTGTTCTTTCAGCGGCTCTTCTGTATAATGGAATATTCACCGGATTAAGGTAATTACTTGGTTGCACTGGTAAAAGACCACGGAGTAGCGATGCCCGGCTCGCACGTTAGACCCGCGGTGATGCGTGGGTGCACGTAGTGCACTCTTAGAACCTAATCGTCGACCAAGGCGTGAGACCGATCGACGTTAAAACCGCTTCTCGCGGAATTCCGACCTCTTACGTAATTCTTTCTCTCCTCTTCTCTATCTCTGTGTTTATATCGTTGATATGTATCTGCTTTTCCCCCTCGCGTCTCATTGTTTTGATCTTAAAACTTAACGCGAAGAATTCTGATGTACTTCGCGAGCAAGTATCCTTATTTACCGATGAAATTCGAATATTTGAAGTACACTGAAGAATTTGTAAAAAAATATCTGAGATTGTTTGCGAAATGCAATCTTATTTAATTTCAATCACAATCTTTCTGATTCTTAATCACGGGATTTTTATTTTATTTCTTCAGTTGAATGTATTTACCACCTTCATTAATTCGTGCATTGTTGGTGGAATGATTCTTGCGTTCAAAAATGTAATTGCCACTTTAAATGTTAATTAATGCTTAAAGTGGAAGGTGAAAATAACATTGTTTTATTGGCAAACATACAGATATTGTAAGACGGAAGATGTAAATCAAGCCGATCTCGATGTATTTTTACAAGGAGATTGTTTTAGTAGTTTAATTGTAGTTTATATAATCAGCTGCGGCGTGTTTATATGCGCATGCTAATATTCTAATACGGCATTCAAATGCATGAAATTTTGATTTATTAACATGCAAATCAGTAGCACTTGTTTAAACAGTGGCCTTGAGTTGCAGATCGTCTCACAATCAGCATGATGACACATAATTTGCAAACGAGAAATTAATATTCTCGAATGCTATGCGCCCGACTCCTCGTTATTATACATCGCAACCAAGGACGTCCTAAAATTAAATTTCAACCTCGAGGTAAAATATATTAAATGCCGCATATAAAATCAATTACAATTTCACTTGTAACATCATAGTTCACCAACAAAAATTCAATATAGTTGTATCACTTCATCGATATCATAATTTCAACCACACCGGCTGCGAAATATAATCATGTTGGTATTCCATTGATCAATACTACCTTTCTCTTGAATTAATAAATTAAGAGTCTTATTTACTAAATGAATTACAAATTGTAATTAAATATATATTATCTACTGTTCCAAGAGCTTATCAGACTCAAGATCGAAATATTCAGCCCTCACATCCATCTATATTAACACCGTTCCTGTACAGAGTAGCTATTAAAGAAACCTTGCTAAAGTTGTTTAGAGTTGGCCAAAGATTTATATAAAAGTAGGATCATTCGGTGTAATGTGTCTGATCCGAAAGAACATTAGTTCGGTATGTAATAGCGGTATTCGGTGGGTGTAGATGGTGGTTCGCCGGTGGTAATAGAGCCAAGAGAGTGGCGGATGAAGGGGTCGAGGTCTAAGCCGGCGGTATTGGGTTTCACAGCGATATCAAGCGTAATATAGCACGCGCCTCAATTCAATCCAGCTGCCAGCCACTGTCACAGCTAACGAGTTGTACTTTAACGGCCGGAAGGATTAATTCCTAGGCCGAAACTTATTCTTTGCTGGAGCGCCGGTTTCAGGTACTACTTCATGCTGATAATACGACCCAAAGCGAGAAGAATTACGATCCTAAGTTGATAAGAATAGAGCATCTTCGTTACGTTCATGAAGTGTAAGATCATCTTCATCTTATGTCTTGCAAAGGATGTTGTAGGAAGTGTTTAATGTTTCTGTATGAATTTAATTCATATAGTCTCGTATTCTTCCTTCCTTAGATACTCTCTTACTTCCCTCCCGTGTCTCGAAGGTCAGGATCAACGTACGATTACGTTGTCATAAAGAAAGTAGGGGTAATTAAACACGTTGGCAACCCTAGGCCACCGTTGTCCTTAATGGTAACGAGGTTCGTGGAAGAGATGCTAAGTGGCCACGAAGAAGTGATCTCGACCACGAAGTCCATTGCGTGCATATGCGAAAGAGGATGCCAAGCGGCGGGGAGAGTAAGAGGAGAGAAAAACCGAGAAAGAAGGAAGAGACACGGTGTGCGATAGTCGAAAAGAGTAGGAGGGCAAATACGAAACGAGCGTGCGGCGGAATCGCATGGTAGCGTTACGCAGTTGCGTCGCGTGAGCGTCCACGCACTGGTGGGCGGTAAACATCAAAGACACGTTGGCTAGTTGAGCCACTTAACGTCCTCGAGTTTTCACATTAGCCAGGCAAACGACGACCAGGAATAGAGAAGGAAGAAGGAGATGAAAAAGATGATGAAGGGGGTGGAGGGAAACGGATACGTCTTCGTGAAACGCCGATGAGTCGCGTGAAAGTTCGCATTATAATGCATCGCGGTTCTGAATTATAGATGTGGCGAAAGGGTTGGTGAGGGCTGGAAAGGTTAAGGTCGCTTTCCATGAGATTCGATTCTCCGAACGAATTTTGATGCGAATTACTGATGCTGTTTGCATTTCCTTCTTCTTATGGGTAATTTCAGGTGCGGATGGATGAAGGATGAAGATGGAACATATTGCTGGATTTAAATGCACGTCTTATGTACAGCGTTATTAATTGCCCCGTTATTAAGTTAATGATTAATATTTTTCTATGGGTTGCATTTGACATTTTGCATTAAACGCTTGCATTAATATTAAATATTTCATGTTAAATTAAAATTCTCATTTTGTTATGAATACTATAGATCATTATTGTTCGTGTAATTCATTCTTGGATATTATTTATTTGAAGAATTTTACTGTATCTATTCATAAAAAGGGAACTTAAAAATTGGTTTCAGGATGAACAAGCTTAGTAAATAATTCTAAAATATACGCAATGGATAAAGCAATAGATTACTTCAAACAAAAAAATTTCTTCTCATTTAAAAATGACTAATATTTACTTGGAGTACTCTATAATTGAATCTGATATTGGAGGTGCAAAATAAATAATTGTCGATTGAATTGGATTAATGGTACTTTAATATCACTTACCTGCAATAATAAATGGTATCTTTCGACCATCCGGTCCACAAATCAGAGATATTTCCATGGTCAAAAGACCAAGGACAAAAAAGAGCACGAATATATGGAAGTTCCGAAAGGCTCGCGTGTCGTGTACGCATTAAACACAAGATATAAAGCGCGTTGTCAAGACGCCGCCAATTCGCGGCGATCGGCCACGTTTACCATGAAATAATAATATGATTTTTTTTTAAACTCACCTAAAATGGCGCTAGAAGATGATGCCCTGGGACACTTAAGTGATGCACCAACTGGACGATAATTCTCACCTTGGAAGCTTGAAAAGTTTCTCCAGTAAATTTTTATCTCCGATCTCTACACGAATCTGAAAAATGTGCGATATGTCCCGTTAGATGTACTGATAAAAATCTACGACCGTTTCCAGAATTGGTACGTTTATGACTTATATTGACGAAGTTTTCTTATATTTTTATGTTTACACTCTAAATTCATAAATGATTAATGATTAATGAGGAAAATTATATGTTCTTAAATAAGTGAATCCATCTTAATAGATATGCCATATTTTTTTGATATGTTTATATTTTATCATCCTAAAATGTTATAGTTATATGTTTAAAAATGAATATATTTACATTTTATTATATATATTGCACACGAGGTAATTCTTATAAATATTTAATAAAAATCTTGATAGAATTGAGAATAACATAAGATAATAATAAGAAATGGCCAACAATTGTACTTTATTGAGCACTGCAAGGTCATAAAATCAAACTCATCCATAGTACAAGCATGGATACAGTAGAAAGGAACTATTATGCCAATAAATCAAGGAAGATTAAATATCCCATGGAAAGAATGATAGCAACGCGCGCCCATCCCATAAAAATCATCGAGCGCAATCGGAACAAAATATTCCCAGCTATTGGTCACGGGTCCTTGAGCAACTCGTGAATCTTATGCAAATAAAGCACCCCACCCGTCAAACCAAAAAAAAAATATCGAGCCTCCTTTATCCGGTGAATCTACATATCGAGCACAGAACGACACAATGTAGGAAACACTTTTTTCTTTTGACCCTCGGTTCGATTCATTTCTTTCTCCCTCGTGTTTCTCTTTTTTTATTCTCGCCATAGAGGCTAACAGTTGGCGGGTCACATTTGGCATGTAATTTCCAGAAAGCCGAACAAGATAAAGCTGCCTTCCCCATAGAGTGTTCAGCAATTGAAATTACTTTGGAGTGGTTTCCGGAATACGTACCGCACTCAGCTTTCACCTTATCATCTCTTTTTACCTTGATATCTTGATAGTTTCTTTTGAACGAATCGCTGTGAAGCGTCCTTTTGAGTAACGATTAAAAGAGGGGAAAGAAAAAATATTTGCAAATATTTTCTTTCTAATTTTTTTGTATTTGAATTCGTTTACTTGAAGCATTTTATGTCCACTTCATTTGTTCTTTGATAGTGATTTGCTTATTTATGAATTAAGAGCACGCGTTTTATGAATTAAGTATATGATATAATATATTATAATCAGTTTTCGTATAATCACATTCTGCGTTCTCACTCGGTTATTTATTTTGTAATTACTGCGTTTATTCGTCGTTTAGATAAAAATAGAAGCCGCTTCACCATATGATATCATAATCTTGGAGTACACAATTCTTATCGAATAAGAACGTACGAGAACGAAAGTCATCATTTGCACGAGAATTAGTTGCGATTTCAATTTGAATTCAATTTAAATTTCAAACTGCGAGTTAATTGCGAGTAATAATAATAACGTGTCGGTAAACAGTACAAAAAATACCTTGAAAGAGGAGTATACTCAAAGCTTATTAAATTTGATACTTCTTATTCTAATTACAAGACCAGAAATTGGTGAAAATTACCTCATCAACATCTTCTGCCATTCTTCCAAATTAGAACAATTTTTAAACGACACAAACCACTATTATTAAATAAATAGTAACGGAGCAAACACTTCACACATTATGCAATTCTACGTTCCTTCCTTCAGTCACCTAGAATCAGGTGTAGCAATCTGAAAGTCACACTATCAACCGCAAGAAAACTATAAAATATCCAAGACTGTGCTAACAACTACACAAAAAATAAATTCAAACAACGAAAGATTCTTATTAAAATATTTATTTAAATATACATTCAGTGCATTATAATACATATAATATACTATAAATGTGTATTACATACTATAATACAATATAAGTAATAGTTTCCAATTGTAATTTTCGCAAATAAGCCGTATGTTTGGATATCTAACGCTCGCCCCGCCAGCGTTGTGCCTACGAATGCGCGCCAAGTCCGCGCAGTTGTGTCGCTCTTCCCAGCCGGTGAGGTTAAGTTCCTGCACGCGAATAATTAAAATAGCTATTTTAAGTAAATTTGCATAGTTGGTTAAGACTTTTTGTAATGTGTGTGATCAAGAGTGTGCACAGAACACGAAGCATCTTCGGAATATCGTGGGATCGACGTTTTGGAGATGCATTGAACGATGGAATCTGCAACTGGTGAGTGTTTACTTTGCTCCAAAAATTCTGCTTATATTTCAGGCACCTAGAAAGTTATTATAAAAGCACATACACATTAAATACTTACGTATAACGTGCTTGTAATAACGCATGTCGCCGAATCACGTTTCTGTTGAATGATCGTAATATAGTAATTTTATCATTCCATATTATGTATTATACTTACGTCTTCCTTAATAACTGCGATATAATCTTCGCAAAGTAATGTCCTCGAGCGCAGAACGCTTTCTTAATTTATAGAAAACTGCGTCCCCAGCACCGTAGAACATAATTTTTTTCCGATCCACCCTCTTGCCATCTTTCCGTGATAACTTTATGGCTCTTATCCCCGGCATGATTAATATCCAAATTAGAAAAAAATTGCCGTCGGGTAGTTCGGCCCCGGGTGTCCTTACGGGGAGGGTAAGCGCGGGGTAGTTGCACTAGTGTCCAGGGTGGTTCTCCGGGCAAAGAGGGAGGCAAACTTTCGGCCATAAAGACTCAGCTGTCAATTCATCTTTCCTATATATATCTCACGTCAAAATATTGCAATAAATCATCGGACTGGCGACGAATAGGAGAGGAGCGGGGAGAGGGAAGAGTGGACTCGATTTACGGGAAGTTAACGGGCTGATGGACATCCGAGTACCGGCGGCTTTCATAAAGACGAATATTAATCTTTAGATTGATAATGCCACGGGAAAATATCTCGGATGTTTATGCAGACCGCTACAAAAATATGGAGTCACTTAGAAATAAATGATAAACATAATAATTGTTACAGCTAATATATCATGTTACTTCGGTTATTTTCGTCTTCGTGTATATCGTATATAGGTACGGTATTCTATTATGTTTCTATTGGTATAAAAGAGTAGTTTAAGAAAGGACCATATATGTTTACTTTCACTCGACGTTTTTGATCTTTCCGAGTAAATTATACGATTGATTGAAATTTCTTTTTAACGGTCGTATCCCCAAGCATGGTTGAGTATTTATGGGAAAAATCGTGAAAGCACCCTTATGGTTCCCTGGAAACGTATAATTATCACAGTACCAGCGACTTCGCTGGTTGCCTCCTGCCGATGCTTCCGATGCTTCCGATGGGAATTTTATCAAACTGATATTTTTTGTTGCCATGCTAACGTATAATAATTATATTTTAAATATAATATAACTCGCAACCTAAATTCAATTTCAAGTTATTTTAATTCTAAGCTCTTAGCTTATCACTGGAATTGCCAAATCGGTGAAAATGGCTGATCCGCGATTTATCATAAAATTATTCGAATATAAAACGGCACGTTGTTCGACGTTCCATGTATCTTTATTTTATGTACGTAACACGCATAATTGAATCCATCGATTAATTTATTTATTCTGGCCATAATTTATGTATAAATAAATACGTATCTATAACCGAGTATATGTTCGGTACATCCAGTGTTAATTACAAATTATTATTGGTTATGTATATTGAATATCGAGTAGCAGGAGGTATTTAACAGCGAAAAGATACTGCGTCTAAAAAGTTGAAGGGGGGGGGGGGCTATTAGTTGGCAGATTAGCAGTTTAAAATTGAAATTTGCACGGACAGTTCGATCCATGGCGGCGGCGGCAGTGTCAGAAGAACACGAAAGTGCTCGGTCCGTAGATTGGAGAAACAAATCTGCCACGCATCAAGTTCGACGAGGTAGTCGCTCCTCGTCTTCTTTATTCTTACCACGTCTTCTTTCTTCTTGGCTCTCTTCAGGTATGAGATTACCTACATATACCGGGCTCATATGCCACTGAGAAAATCACTGCAATAGCCTATAGCCCTTTTAGTTTCTCATATACAAGTTATATAAATACAAAGAGTTTCGATTATTAGTTACATGTGATACGAATCAAACCGCGAAGAGAATAAGTTACGTGGCTGAATTAAAGAAGCTATTATGGACTGCGACATCTTACATTTCCTCTAATTAATAGACACAGATTAATCAATAATAGAGTGATCGTCAACAACTGTATCATACATTTTCCCTAATTTTCACTTGCGAGCATTAATAACCAAATTATCTTAAAAAGCTGATTAGAATTCACACCTATTATAATCTCCATTAGTTTTTAGTAAATATTCAAATTTTGTTCAAGTAAACATTATTTATAATTAAATCTTGATAAATGCATAAAACAAAAGATCGACGACTTACCAAATATGAATGAGTGAAATGAACTACGGGACAGTCAATAGTCGACTAACATTCCGAATTTGCAAGTTATGCGGGACAGGAGTTTTATTAGCAGATGCATACCGTGACTAAAAGGGGCTAACGCGATACTCGGTAGTCGATCGTGCAGCGAGTTTAGCCACCATTCTTTATTACCCCGTAGTGGTTTTAATTGCAAGATCCCCTCTTCAAAAATTCTCTACTATCCTCTTCTACCTCTTTCTTTCTCTCTATTCGAGAAACGTGTACGTTCGGTGTCTGTTGGTCAGCGGGTTCTTTCTTTTATTCAGTGTGCGTGACGAAAGGGGCCAACGCGAATCGGGTATCGGTATTTGGAAGTCGATCGACCGCCGTTTAACGGCCCTGCCACGGTTCCTCATTCCAACATTAATTGAGGATAATTTGAAAGTAATTCTTGCATGGAGACTTGTATATATTGATTGTATATTTGATCGTTGTATAATGTGTCTTATATTATGTGGAGACGAGATCATCCGTGGATGAGAATTAAGGGTTCAAATATTAGAAGTGGAGTATTATTTATTGCTTTGATGTTGGAGCCTTATACATCTTTATACCTTATTTGAAGGAATACCACTTTCCACTTTTGCGATTTTGGGTCGACCCATTTTTGACCAATAAAAATTTGTTAACCGCTTCTTCCGACCAGAAATCGTCCTAGAATATGTTTATACATCATTTACCATCGATTTGGGTCGTTTAGAATTGATTTTGGCGACTTTCAATTTTTGAGAATTTTTGAAGGTGTACCCCTTCACATTTTTGCGATTTCGGGTCGACCCATTTTTGACCAATAAAAATTTTTTAACCGCTTCTTTCGACCAGAAATCGTCCTAGAATATGTTTATACATCATTTACCATCGATTTGGGTCAGTTAGAACCGATTTTGGTGACTTTGATTTTTTGACAATTTTTGAAGGTATACCCCTTGACATTTTTGCGATTTTGGGTCGACCCATTTTTTGTTCAAAACAATTTTTAAACCGCTTCTTCCGACCCAAAATCATACTAGAATATGTTTATACATCATATACCATCGATTTGGGTCGTTTAGAACCGGTTTTGGCGACTTTTAATTTTTGACAATTTTTGAAGGTATACCCCTTCACATTTTTGCGATTTTGGGTCGACCCATTTTTGACCAATAAAAATTTTTTAACCGCTTCTTTCGACCAGAAATCGTCCTAGAATATGTTTGTACATCATTTACCATCGATTTGAGTCACTTAGAACTGATTTTGGCGACTTTTAATTTTTGTCAATTTTTGAAGGTATACCCCTTCACATTTTTGCGATTTTGAATCGACCCATTTTTTACCAATAAAAATTTTTAAACCACTTCTTTCGACCAGAAATCGTCCTAGAATATGTTTATACATCATCTACCATCGATTTGGGCCATTTAGAACTGATTTTGGCGACTTTTAATTTTTGGCGATTTTTGAAGGTATACCCCTTTACATTTTTGCGATTTTGGTTCGACCCATTTTTGACCAGTAAAAATTTTTATACCACTTCTTTGGACCAGAAATCGTCCTAGAATATGTTTATACATCATTTACCATCGATTTGGGTCGTTTAGAACCGATTTTGGTGACTTTTAATTTTTGACGATTTTTGAAGGTATACCCCTTCACATTTTTACGATTTTGGGTCGACCCATTTTTGGGCCGAAAAAATTTTTAAACCACTTCTTCCGACCCAAAATCGTCCTAGAATATGTTTATACATCATATACCATCGATTTGGACCATCTAGGAGCGATTTTGGCGACTTTCAATTTTTGAGAATTTTTGAAGGTATACCCCTTCACATTTTTGCGATTTCGGATCGACCCATTTTTTGGCCGAAAAAATTTTTAAACCGCTTCTTTCGACCCAAAATCATCCTAGAATATGTTTATACATCATATACCATCGATTTGGATCATCTAGGAGCGATTTTGGCGACTTTCAATTTTTAAGAATTTTTGAAGGTATACTTCACATTTTTTCGACTTGGGTTCGACCCATTTTTGGCCAATAAAAATGTTTTAACCGCTTCTTTCGACCAGAAATCGTCCTAGAATATGTTTATACATCATTCACCATCGATTTGGGTCGTTTAGAAGCGATTTTGGCGACTTTTATTTTTTGGCGATTTTTGAAGGTATACCCCTTTACATTTTCTCGGCTTGGGTTCGACCCATTTTTGACCAATACAAATTTTTTAACCACTTCTTTCGACCAGAAATCGTCCTAGAATATGTTTATACATCATTTACCATCGATTTGGGTCATTTAGAAGCGATTTTGGCGACTTTTATTTTTTGGCGATTTTTGAAGGTATACCCCTTTACATTTTTTCGCCTTGGGTTCGACACATTTTTGACCAATAAACATTTTTTAACCGCTTCTTTCGACCAGAAATCGCCCTAGAATATGTTTATACATCATTTACCATCGATTTGGGTCATTTAGAACCGATTTTGGCGACTTTCAATGTTTGACAATTTTTGAAGCCCCCTACACCCCCCCTTCACATTTTTGCGAGTTTGTGTCGACCCGATTTTTGACCGGAAAAAACAAATTCGAACCACTTACTTCGACTTATTTTGAATTACTTCTACGTATTCAAGCACACATAAATGCACACCGTATGCGAAAAATGAACTGTTCGTAGGCTGACGCAAGAAGTTCAGCCCCACCCTGTACAATTGTATCGTATACTTTCCGTGCACTTCAGTTAATATTATTACTATAATGTAGTAATTCGAATCGACGTAGCTTCTTAATTTCATGTCACCTGCATATTCAAGGCAGAATACATCGTTAGGAACTCAACTTGACTAATTAACTCTTAATTGAATGCAAACCCGTGAGTTGTCGCGGTAGAGGAAGGTAAAGGAACTCAAGAATAAGGAGAGCAGGAGAATAGGACAAAAGAGTTCGCCCGCACATTGACACTGCGCGGAAACAAGACGAATGGCAATTTTCTTAATTACCATACTAATTGTCATAATTACCGGGTGCATTATGGTAATGAAATGTGACAGGAAGGAAGGACAATATTCAGAGTATTATTCGTGAGAGCATTTCCTCTTATCATAGTTACTCGCAGTAGTATCCAATGAATTAGTCACCGGCGATTACATTCTGCACGCGTTTCGTTATCGCGATGTACCGTTAAACCTTGCGTATGGTTTAATCGAAATTTAACTATATCTCATCACAGAAATAATATTATGAAATGATGTCTAGTAACGCACAGTCTACATCCCATTAATAACATCATGATAGTAGTTATTATAAATATTAAACTTTATCGTTACTGGATTTATTATTACACATAAATCTTCGTCTCATGCAGCAAATTAAGTATTCTCATGCGCAATGTCTACAAGTGTTGATTCGATCTTTACTCGGAACCGCGCAATAAGTACATTTTGATCATTTATTGTAATCATTAATCTCCCACTTCCGGCGGTTCTTCTCGAAGAAGGAATGATAATAGGTGTCTGGTTAAGCAAGTGGGTGGGTATATAGGTGTAGAAGGAGTTAGTTTCGTGATAGTCAGCCAGGTGTACGAGGTCAGTGAGTAGAGGCCGATCATTTATGCACAGTGGCTTCTTTCTCGACAATAAAATTGCGGCAAGTGTCCGTTGTTGCGGCCTGTGTGGGCCGCGGGCCCACAACGTATATTCAGCTCGTCACTCGCGCCGACTCCCATTAACTGCATAGCTCAATACGCATTTATATGATGCGTCTTTTCTCTCCGTGCACGCCGACCTAACTCCTCTTCTTACTTATTCTTTCTTCATTCTTGGTTACCCTGGGCTACCACTTAAATCCTCCCGTTCTACCGCGGTTGTTTATTTAATCGAGGAAATTGAGGAGCTTATCTTGCGGTGGGCACGTTCCGACATAAGAATATCATTTAAACAGTTATCATTTTTATATCGCGATTTAACTCGTCTTTGAGATTGGAGTGTTGCGAATATATAACGAATATGATTACTCTGGACTTTCCAGATTTTTTAAGAAAAATATTTCAAGTAATACTCTTACTGAATATTTAAAGTAATATGACTCTTACACAAGCACTCAGAATTTACTAAAGAATGTAAATTTTACTAGCTGCTTATAATATACTTTTTTTAGTTATAAGATTTAATTTAAGAAGTATACACAGATCGCATGCCTCAAATATGATGATCCAAGGTAGACAATTTTGCGCTACTTATATATAGATATATTTCGATATGGAAGAAATTATAGAAGGCGCAGGACTAATACTAGCTTAGTTCGTACTTCGTACGTAACATTTCCACTTGCTTCGCACGACACAAAGTCATGTGTACCCAGTACATCGCACGTATACTCGAATCGAGGTAAAAACGCAGAAGCAAGGCATTGTGCCGGTCCTTTTGCGCTGGTGAAATTGGGCGTGCGGAACTCAGAAGCGAAGGCAAAGAGACGCGGCTTAACTCCTTGTCCCGAGAAGGACGAGCGACAAGAAACAGAGGAGGAAAGAATGAGGAGGTTCGTTGGACATTCCGCGGACGTAGCAACCCCAAATTACCCTATTCTATCTCGGCCCGACTGCACTCTGATTCTGCAAAGCATTTCCTCCTCGCGTCTTCCTTGAGACTTCCATGCCACCCAACTGAACGTGCCACCCACGTGAAAGTAGGGCTAAACAAATTTACGAGGATTCAAATGCGTTCCTCGTTTTCCGTGCACTAGGAAATTATTAAGCGCTTTCTATTTTAACACTTTTTATACCGATTTCATTTATGTTTTAACTTACTTTCGTTGGGTATTAATTATTATATCGGGATACGCAGAAAGCAGGATTTTATGCAAATTAAATTTGTAATGTTATTATTAATATTTAACGGGTGATACGCGTGAATCCTAAATATTTCAGATTCCAAGAATATCTAGGAATATAAAAAATAAGAATCCGCGGAGGTAAATTATTCCTAACTTAATTTTAAACTATCGAACCCTGCGCGGAAGAAATTACGTAGTGCGAGGAGTTAACCATAAGAGCATCGCCGCAAAAAAGTTCAAACAATGACACGTTATAAATTTGAACAATTTTATTAAATATGGCAGACACGTTATTTTGGCTGTTTTGGTAGTTCTAGTCTAAAGGATTGAACGATCAACTAGATATTTCATAACTTCTGATAAGTTGTTGATTAAAGGACACATAGGTGTCAAGTAACGACGAACTCAGGTGAATACACTCGGTTCTAGCTAGCTGTTTACCTGGCTCTCGTAGGAAGCTACTTCGAGATTTAGTCGGCGATATACGGACATACATGCAAACTTACATACTCATATACACGTGTACAAACGAACCGAGAAATTCTCAGAATGCTCTCCCGCATGCAAACCGCTTTACCCCTGCTTTACATCATTTCTTTTACTACTGGTATGTGCTAAACAGTTTCAACTCCATGCTTTAATGCAGTTTCTAAATCGCATTCCGCTTATACGATATTCCGATTAATTCACACTGAAGCCTGACAGTATTCCAACGATCATCAGATATTTCGCGATAGGGACTTATTGATTAATTTCATCGGGTGAAATTAATGAAAAAATGTATCATAATTTATTAGATGAAATCTACTATGATAATATCAATTCGGAGTTTATATGCTTTAAGCAAATCAAGTGAAATTAGAAATCTTTCAGAATAATTATTATATATGTAATACAATATTATGTATATAATAATTCAGAATTGTAATTAAATACATACAAAGTTTCTTAGACTGCAACTATTAGAATTAGTAATGGTACGCAAATTGAGAGTACGAAATTATTAGAAATTAAAGCATACGAGAATTCAGACGTACTTTTACAAGCCACCGACCCACCGGCGTTATTTAAAAGGATGTGCAATTTGTGTTTAATTATTTAAATAAATGTATACGGAGGGGGGGGGGGGGGGCGTTCGTTAGCAGGCAAATGAGCGAAACGGTAACATGCAATGCCGAGTCGGTAATTCTTTGTGTATCCAGTACGCGTTGCTTGTAAGCCGGCCTATTAGCATTGCTTGCGATCAAACCGATAGTAAGAGTTTTCTAAGAAATCTCATTCTGTGTCCTATACAAATTTCCTCTTACACTACCGTGGAAAGTAAGAATTGACCGACGAACTGAAGTTCCTCTTATTGTATTCCAACCAACATTGTTCTCTATTTTCGTAGAATTCTATATGGCTCCCATAAAACGCCTTAATTACTCTCAAAATTACGAGCTAATTAGGCTGCCATATGAGGCTAGCATATGTACTGTAACAATAACCGCTGACTATGCAATATAAACATTAGATATTTACATTACTTCGTTATAAATGAGAGTTCATTTTCGGCTGCAGGATGGACTGATCGATATTAATCACATTAACATAATTAAGTATTTTTGTCTGATAAGTAGTAATATTATAAGTAATATTGTGGAGGCTGATATACATTATAATACGGAGAGTCCTTCATGAAAACAGGTACCTAATTATTCTTTCAATCGCGGTAATACGGAAAATATTTCAAATGGATTTCAAATATTATACAAATGGCTTCAAACGGCAAATATTTCGGAAGAGAATATTTTCGTTTCAATTTTTTAACAGAAATTTCCAGATTCCACATCTTTTCACGGAAGTAAATATCGTTGTATTATTAGGTGGACTGTTTTACGTGAGATACCCTGTATAGCGACGTGATGTATGATATACCTATAGTATTTAAATTAGATTACGGTATTTATGGTATACGCAAGGTTCCCGTGAAAGTTTTCACTAGTTAGCAAAGTATGAAATTCCATTTGAGGTCAGCGATGCTAGGACGCACTCGATGGCACTAATGTTTCGATTGGTTTAAATGAAGAGAACCGCGTACGTGATTCGCAGGCATTCGATGCACCGAGCAATGTGCTCGACTCCATCAATATGCGTAATAAATTCCTCCTCGATCTACAAATGCCACCCAGCGTACGTATGATGCAAATGAAAGCTGAAAGTCGTTTCCTAATGTTCCTGTTTGGCATGCTAAGTGTCAACAAATCGGTGGCAGGGTAATAGCCGAGGGCATTTCTCAAGTAAATGCGAAATTCTCGAGTGCAATTGCCTAACTGAATTATCTATTTTTATATCTCATTATGTAATACCTAAGGGTATCTTATCCTTTAAATGATCATTTAAAATTATTCAATCAGCAGGAAGATACCGCATCTGTATTTAATCCTATCATTCGTGTCATCTTAAGAGCTCAGGATGTAATATTCTACATAAAAAAAATGATGGATGTTCTCGTCGAAATCTCTTATAATAAACGAAATTAATTACGCTGGTGATTATATTCTTTTCTCTACGATTTCAATGAAACATAAACATAGAATGCGTTCCTTGAATGTTTTACGGTGATGAGCAATTTTAACGTACGTTCCGTGGAAAGAAACGGAAGAGTAAGAAGAGTAGTTGTAATTGGATTATACTTATCGTATAATTTCTCCTAGTTCGCGGGATTCCTGGAACTGATTGCTATACAATTAGAATGTAAGAAAATATTCTTGTAAAGTGGTAGACGTTTGATTAGAACCCCCCTCTCGATGGATGCGCGCGCGGCATCGCAGAGTTTCGTGAGAATAACGTTAAAAGAACGGAAAGACTTATTAAGTGTGAAAAAGGCGGAAGTGAATGTCGTAGGAAAACTAAGACGATTATAGCGCTCGAAGGTTTCTTGCATTGCCTCAATAACGCATACGCAAAAAGAGTCGCACAATGATTTATCTGTGTGAATTTCTGACTAATGAGGGAATAAAGGAAAGTAATGCGACGTACTAGACGTCCGCCACGAGTTCCAAGCCACTGTCTTTCTTAAAGAGCCACCATTCTTTATCGGGTATAATAAATTCTTGTCAGAATTTAATCTAACAGATACATTTAAATAATACATATATATTTATGTACCGATTTTAATACCTTTTATACCCACGTTATTACGTTAACGTAAATGCTATTCTATATTTCTTTTTTATACGCTTGATACGATTAATCATACGTGGGAAAATCGTGGAGCACGCCGTTGAGTCACATGATACGGAATGGAATTAGTAAATATAAATTTTCATGTTCCCTTTCGCAGCTACGAGATACGGAATCGCGGTCTAACTAATCAGAAATATCTGCCGGGGAAGAATGGCGTGAATTCGTATCATTATTTATTATTATCGTCGTTCCTGCTAGTCACTATTTCACATCTTCATTACCCGCATGAAAGGAATAAGAGGAATGGATCTCCATTGTGTTATGCAAATCTCGAATATAAATGTTACGTTCTTTACGATATAATGAAACATCGTTACTTAATTTGCACGATAACATCTTATTCCAATTGCCATCAAATATTATAATATGTTAATTCGATATTATAATAAACGTTAATTGCCTGTAAATGTTATCATAAACATCATAAATTCCACCGGTGGAATCAAACTTATTTATTGTATTTCAAAAGTCGAACACAATTTATACATAAAAAATATAGAAATAAAAATAAAACTGGACAAACATATCTTATATAATACGATATACATATGAATAATGAGTTTACAATATTTATTAAGTAACTCTCGATAAATTACGAAATTTGTGATGACATAGATCTGCATGATTAAAACAACTACGTACTAAAATGCAATTAAAACGACGAATTAAAATATTTCTTTCCATAATAATAGCGAAATTTTAATTATGTATCATAGTTAAATTTGGATTTAATTATAGTAAATAACAGTCAATATTAAGGAAATTATAAATCCTCGAGGATAATATATATCATCTTTCAATACATACTTCATAGAATTAGTGCATCCGAGCACATAATGTTTTATAACATGTTGGAACAACGAGCACAATTGAGAGGATAGCATTTTTTCTATATTTCCATGAATCTTCAGTCACGGGCGTATGAATCTAGACGTAACGAATTATTAGTATTATTACACCTATAAAAGGTTTGCTCTAAGCGTGATTATCCGCGTGAAAATCGGTGAATCCAGCCAAGTGTAGGAGCTTGCGAGAAAAAAGCCTTGTAGTGTTCGAAGACGTTGCCGGGTACATCAAAGTTAGCGAGTCCATGGAGGAACCTACGCGTTCCATAGAAAGAGCCTGGACTCACTGCGTTCACACGTAACTCGTGCCCATACTATGTAAAAGCCAATTTATTTATTTATTCCGACTCATGCCTATGAATACGTTCTATGGGGAACGGAACGAAGAAAAACATCTTCGATTTACGAACCACTCTCATTTTTTTTCCTGCTTTCCCTGCTTGGGAAAGTCGCATCGGGTTCCCACATCTTTGCGCTCCTTATCGTATCTTTCTAGCAGATTATTTCATACGGTTCTTTTTGGGTTGTTTTATTTTGGCAAAAATATATATACATAGATTGTTGCATTTATATGATATAATGTTATATTTTATTATGCTATTTTACGTGGTATTTAATTTGCTTCGTATGAGGCTTTTTCTTGGCACAAAAAATGTTGGTATTTTCTTCCGTTTATTCGATCCTTTATTACTTCTGATATCGTGCGATGGATAATAGGAAATTTATGTTATTTGTTTATATTTTAATATATTATGTTTTATGTAAGACAATCAACAAGATCGAAGAAAATAGTGTCGTAAAAACTTCATAGAAACTTCTCGGTGGAACGAAGTGGTTTCTTAATAAATAATTCGAATATTCAATAATAAGGATATTTAAATAGTACTTTTATTAATTATCGGAGAGTGTCAGGCATACAAATATTTGGCAGGCAAACAAGCGTATAATAGATTGTCCAGTAGTATCGGAGACTTCCTGTTAGCGCCAAAAATACCCCGATCGTATGGCTGTGCGCCGATCGATCGGTCGATTGTAAGAATCGTGCGTGAATGCGCGATCGATCCCAGTCACCAACCGATGATCGTTCCTCCCGGCTTTCAACGAATTACGCCTTGAATGCATAATAATATATTTGCGCGCAACTTGCAGCGAAAGAACTCATTTCCATTCAGTCACCGCTTCGACATTTAGGCGGATTTGCATGCACAACGTTCGATATCCACGAGGACTAAAATAAACCCGCTGCCGAGCCACGCCGATCGAATCTCTCGAACCTGTCATCCGTCGAATCGCAATAGTTATTATGTGATTTTTATATTGAAATCTTTCATTCAAAACGTCATCATGCGGTAAAGAATATATTTTTACCGCTTTCCTCTAATAGATGTAATATAATATATCAAAGATCTTCGAAGCAAGATCTATTAATTAATTTTATTAATTAAAAGTAATCGGTTATCAAAGTCACTGTTCATCAATGATAGGATAATTACTATTACGCTATTCATAATATATAAAATATTAGTAAACCAATAATTGACATATTTTGTGTACATCTGGAAGTCTCAAATGTTTAGGCAACAAACATAATATTTTATTGATTACGAATTTTTTTAATTCCACTCGTAGTACTGAGCTTGTAGGTTTAGTATTGAGGTTTTGAAAGAGCGTAGTTAAAGTCGACGTGTTTAGAAAAATGACAAGAAAATGTTCAAAACTTTCACCTCATACTTGAGCGTCCGGTAACATTACATGCGATATACTGCTTTGCAAAGCATACAGGCGAAATATAGAGGGGGTTCCCCTACTCGGGACTAACTTACCTAGAATTTGCATAACTATGCAAATGAACGAGTCAGCAATTAGGCTACAAGGTTTGCCAGGTCTACTTTTCTCTTCACCCAAGGTCTTACTTGGACGGCGAAACTCTTATGGAAAACGTACTCGTTTAATATGATTCACGCTGATCAAACATTTGCCAATTTCGAATAATTAACCTAAACTTTACGGTCTGTGGATCTTCTTGAACTTAGCCAGGGAGATATTAACATATTTCACACACTTATATAAACGTGTCGAAGTGCATAATGTTGGAAAAAAAGTTACATAATTGATGAAGGAAAACGAAGAAGTTCACACCGAAGTTACCAAGATATTAAATCCGGAAATTATATTAATTGATACGGCAAAAATGCCAATCGGTGTCATTGATCCTTTATTAAATCTGGTAAAAAATAGAATCTATTTAATATGGCTAATT
This sequence comes from Nysson spinosus, assembly GCA_910591585.2. NCBI lineage: Eukaryota > Metazoa > Arthropoda > Insecta > Hymenoptera > Crabronidae > Nysson > Nysson spinosus. The sequence goes on from OU342832.1 coordinate 10,835,751, forward strand.
TACAATTTAATCGAATATAATATAAAAATAATATAAAATTAAAGAATTATATTGATCGCTTTTAGAAATTCAACGTCGCAAATGAATTATTGAATATTTTACTTTTCAAATTAATAATCACAGCAGAATATCATATATGCAAAATAATAATATATGCATGTATATGTTGCAATAAGATGTAAACAGTACAAGATACGATAAAGAATAAAGAGAATCGAAGTAGTAGGAAGTATAAGAATTCGCAAGAAGCTCGAGATAGCCGGAGGCGTCGCGATACCGGCGTCGGAAGCCTCGGCGAATAAAACCGTATTATTAGAGCTGGGTCTACCAGCGGGGTACCACCCGCAACCGGCTTCCAGGGACTCCGATTAATCGAGATCCAGGTTCTCGTATCTCTTCCTTCCCTTTTCTTTCTCTCTTCGGTGGATCTCGCTATTCCTGAGGCACTCATAAAATCTCCTAGAGAAGCGTCTCTGGAAGCGCCGGGATCTCTGTTATTAAACGCATTTCAATCAGACGCTAGAAGGTTAGAGAGAAAGATCGAGGGAAAGGTAGTCGAAGAGCAGAGTGAAAAAGAATGCGAAGTGGACTTTGATGCGCTTTTAAATACGCCTCGTTTGATTTATCGGCCGCTTCCACTGATTTGGTGCCGCGGACCTTGGATACCAAAATCGGTCTATTAATTCCATCTGGAACGAAGTAGTTTTTGGAACGGCAGAGTTCACTTTGGGCGCATTTCAATGATTGATCTTCGTCGGATGCTCGATTAAAAGTACGCTGGAATCTGTTACCTGTAATTGACCAATCGCTCGGACGTAGTTTGGTATCGTTCACGTAGATCTCGTCACGAAACTGCGCACGGTCAACGATCGTGTTGTAACGTACAAGTCGTTTGCATGGACAACGCGGTAATTAAGTGCAGCCACTAATTACCGTTTTTTCCCGAGTTTCCACGCGGCGGACGGTGTTCATGCCGTGTTCGGTGTACCGATCTTCCCCCGTCCCCGCCCCTCTCTTTCTCTCCCACCCTGTAGTCCCTTGGAAACTACCTGTCATCGGTTGTTATTATAGTCAGCTGTGCTTCCTCGAAGGAAAGTAATGTCCTTTGTTTTCACTGCTGTAATTAAATTACTGCAACTACAGTTTGGTGTTAATGAAGTTTTCTGAGTATTTCTTCTTGCAAGTGTTGACGCGCGGCTTAATTAAATTAATATACTGTATATTTATATTATATTCTAGTTTTTTTTATCATTTTCAAGGGTTGAATTATATTGCCGAGCAACTTACAAATGTTTATATGTTAAAGAAATATTTTATTTTATATATAATAATAATACGTACAAAGCCATCGAAACACGTTTAAACACATTTTCCAGCAAAACTTAATTCGGGAAGTTTTGCCTAACTCTTTCGCTAATAAATGTAGAATCGGGTAATAAAAATCAACGGCAAACAATAATTCTAATAAAATGTTCTCTTTATTTTCATTGCAACGTTCATATACATATACAAGTTTTGTATAAAATAACAAATATCGTCCAATGTTTCCAACGTTTCGTATCTTTCTCCAAAGACCACATCCTATAACAAGATTTATATACGGCCCAATAAAAATGAAGAATAAGGAAGCAATATAATTCACGGAGCGTATTGGGAATATAGAGCTAAATCTCGGTAAAGATTCACGATCGGGACTGAAAGTTCTGAAAGTGCATCGTTTGGGCCCCGGCATAGTCTCGCGGTCCCCGATGGAGTCGTGATGCAATAAAATAGCGCCACCCACCGGGTCCGTCGCTATCTACCGAAGATCTCCGTAATGCCTCACTTCGGCTCGCTTCCACGGTACCCTGAAAAGAAGAGAAGCCCAAGGCGGAGGGCAAGGGTGCATAATGAACTCGTTAATTAACTATCAGGAAGCTGGATCGAATCTGATAACGATCCCTGCCACACGACGCGCCTTTCTCTGTCCCTGCTGGGACACCAGCCGCGTGTACCTTCCTTCCTGAGATCCTAAAGGATGTGCCTTATCGCATCCCTGCCCAGATGCTGCATCTGAAATACTTTCTCGAAATACCAATCATTTCCAGTAAGAATTTGTTTCATGGAATTTCGACATGTTCTAGTAGAGTCTAACAAATTTACTGAAACGAATGACCCGACAAAATAAGGCTAACAAATGTTAATCGCTACGTTGATCCAGACAGCATTTTCATGGGTGTCGACCGTTGAAAACTGATGCAGGGTGCAACCGTAAAATCTGGCAGTCGCGAGATTTACTTGGTAATGCATGGGAGGATAAAACGGTGCTATTAACGCCCTGTTTGCGCATACCTAATAACCGAGAACCATCCGGTAATCACTTTACGTTAAAGACGCGCTAAAACCCCATACACGACCTCGAATTTCGGAGGTTCCGTGCACCACTCGGTGTCTCGATCCCTCTTCCGCTCGGCAGCCTCTGATCTTTCGCCTCTATTTAATTTCCTGGAAAACGCCACGGCGGTTTCTGGGTGCAGGGGCATCAATCACCCCACCTGACATGGAAGCTGTAATTTGGCTAACCTGGTTCGGAGCCCCCTTCTTTTGCCTTTTTACCGGCGTCCTTCGCACCCTGCGAACACGCTCCACGAAATAGTTCGAGAGACAGCTTATCCGAATCGTTACGCGAAGTCGTTTACGACCCATTGTCCTAAAACTTGAATATTCGATGGACTCGCCAACCTCCGGTTTACTCTGCTAAGGAACTGGCCAACGGAAGTTATGTTTATGTCATAATCACTAGGTTTATGTAATGATATACATTTCGTTCGTAAGGGTATCCGTATGATTGTGCATGCAAAGTTATCTGAAAATGCTGGGAGCAAAGAGAGCACGTTGAATGTCTGACTATACTCGAACATAAATAAGGGATTTCAGATGGAATTATTAATTTAATGTATCGCGTAGAATGTTCTCAATAAACTATAACAGTCAAGGATCGAAATTTTAGAGTAGAATCGTGATTCTCAACTATAATATTTAATGTCATGATAGACTTAATAATTTTGCACAGTCTTTTCATTTTTATTCGAATATCACAATAATTACTTGCGGAATGTCCAAATAATATTATTACCATTAAAAAATTGTAGCACAATTATAAATAGTATAAAATATTTGAAACATCGTCGAATATTCAAGAAGTAGAAGAATTTATAGAGTAATAAATTTATAACGCAAAATTGTTTTCCTAATTTATTCGGGACCACACAAGTACGATTCTAATTTCGAAAACGTTGGAGATGCCAGTCGGAACAAATTTTTCGGCGGAGAGTTTTTAGCGAAGGAAGCTCACATAGGTTCGAGGTCCGAGGTCCCAGGTCCGAGTGATTATAGGGGTGGCGCTAGAGAACTCGGGATGATTTACATCCCGTAGAAGTTCGGTCTGACTGGGCCTAGTCCTGTTCTAAATCTTTCATCCTAAATATCGCTGTTTCAGAAAGGCTAGACGCGAGCCGTCCCTCCTGGCAACATTCAAATGTATCCCACCATTCATAAATTCGTCAGCATACACACACTGAAATTACTGACGCGCCAGAACGAACCACTTCTCACGAATCCTAGTTCATCCTCCCTTCGCGAAACCAATGGGATACATTCCGAATAATTTAAGTCAACTGTTTCTTCAGTTTTCATTTTGGAAGAATTATTCCACTGTGGAATTATTCTGTTGCACGTTGAGAAACAGAGCTTGGTAGTGTAAATAATGTGTGTCAGTAAACAAGCAAATCTAAGTGATAAATGAAATTTATAACAATCACGGCTAGTATCACGGAATCCTTTCCACTGATACGAAAGTTGACCCAAATACTTCTATCATAGAGGAAAGAGAGATCCTAAGGATGATGCGAAGTCCTGTCAGTGATCCTAGAAGGAAACGATCACGCCATGCGCTACGTGGCTCGTAAAAGCCACTGGAGGTTCCGCGGATACCTGGACAACGTGGTGAATGTTTTTAGATGATATATGAGGTGAAACTGTTTGCAGTGAAAATGGACCAGTCACGAAAATATCATTTGAACTGATAACAATGTCCTGGGTTTCCTGAGTTACTCAAATCAAACTATAATTAACTCACAGAGTTATAAGAAATTTAATGCAAAATTATTCCTCAAAGATCTTTATTTTAATTTCATCTGTAATGTCTTCCTGGAAAGAAAACTGCTTTGAAGTGCTAAGTGGAATACATTAAAATTGTAGCATTATTTTCATTATGGATATCGTGCGAGTTCAACTACCACATTTGTATAAATGAATATTAGATTATTCGAAGATAAGGTTTTGAATTCTGACGCGTTGATACGAACCGATGGCGAGAGCATTGTTTGCTCTATAGTTCTCGTGCGAGTGGATCCTACGCACTAGGATGACCAATCCGATTACAATCCTGTCCAAGGAAGCGTGATATCTCGAATCTGGAGAATGTAAGAGGCGGATGGTCAGATCGAGGCTATTATCGAGTTGAAAGTCGAACTCACGGATAAAATCACGCGGTTCGTGTTCAGATAACACATCGTAACACCGGACTCGTAGGAAGCACTTTAACTACACTTAAGTATCAGTTAACACTTGATACTACATTTACTATTTTCTTTTTCTATCTATACATAAATATATATTTCAACAAAGTGGAAAGCATTCCAGGCTGAAGTTAATAATCGTTTTAGAGATTCATAGTTCCTGGTGTTCCTTCGTTATACATATATAATACTAATAATGTATTCAAATTAATGTATTCCTGGAAAGTATCCGAGTTTAATTTGCGTTTCGTGTAAATATGGTTTTATTGCGTGCAATTAAGGCTATCATCATTCACGGCTCATAAAGGGATCAAATTGATGGAAAACAAATTTGCATACTGATAGATATCTTAATGTGATCACCCTCGGTCTACACGTGTACATAACAGCGTAGCATTAACTCTAATTCGCATGATCCACGAATTGAAATCGTCGACATCAACGGAAATAACCGGAGAAATGAGAGTGCAAGGAACCGCGGGTCAGGGTAAGACAACCGTGTAATATGTAATTTGCACCTAATAAAGCGTTGTTTACCCACGCCACCTAACGAGATACGAAGATCCACTTATTATTACCCTTTTCGGAGTCTACCATGATCCAGGAATCTCGTTCCGTGATCACCTTATCGGTAATGTGAAATTATATCGTAAAAGGAGAAACGTCAAGGACCTTGTGCAGACAAGAAAGAAATATACGAACGCAATTTATTACCAAGTATATTCATTATTTATAATCTAATAACATTAGTACTCCATATTTTTACAAAGTCATCACTCGAGATGTTTAGTGCTATTATCATCAATCAGCTACAGATGTTGAATGTACCAAATGTCACAAGAAATTTATCGAACAAAATAATTATGTGTAATTTATAATTGTGACATTTAAAACTTTTGAAAGTGAAGAACTTTTAGTACCAAACTTGATATATTCCGTAATAATGGAACGCAGAATAAAGTGGTAATCAAACAACACACATCGTCTTCGACTAACAGGGATCCCACTAGTTACATACACCAGTTACAGAGTTCACGAAGCGAGGTGTGCGTCGGATTGCATATTCCTATCGAAAAACCAATAATAACGTTCGAACGCGTACGTGGGGAGGAAGAAACAGTAACGATCCGAAGAGTCGAAGAGTCGAGGCGAAGCCTGCTGCCGTAGTGATTCAGGAGGATCCTGCTTATTAAGTGGAGGCGAGTCCAGCCAGGGACGGTGAGGTACCTGGACCTGGAACTGGACGGTGTATTATGGTCCCGCGTAGTGCCGGATGAGAAGATGGAGATAGGTGGGTATACGAGAACCGAGCAACGTGGCTCTCTCGAACCGCTCCACAAACCGCTATTATTTATATTAAGTTTAATGCAACTACGTGACTGAATCCTTTGGCCAGTATGCCCCGCGCTGCCGTGGGCCCCCCTGTATCATTAGTATACGCCTATTATTGCATTACTCCGTGCTCGGAACCAACGTAGCCAACGTAGCCAACGTGCGGCTAAGTATTACAACGAGATGTGTGTATACCCGGTGGACGATGACCTCCTCCAACGCGAAAAACCGGACCCTCTCGAACCATTATGGGGCATCACCGATTTACCGCGACCTTTTCCCTACGATTCCTTTCTTCGAAATTGTCTTCAGGTTTTCGACAACTTTTCTTTGATACTATTCACGATTCATTCCTTTGATACTTCTTAGCCCCCCGAAGAAAAATATTCGCGTGGGTTTTACTAGTTGTACTATATCATAATTACATATTACTACTATTTGTTTCCGATTCGGACGAAATTTATTTAGTTGCTCTTTATGAAAGTATAAGCTACTTAATTTACAGAAATATTAACTAGAATCTCGGATAACATTTCTAATATTACCTAGACTCTCGAATAATCTAGTATTTGATGTCCGTCATGCTTAACTGGGAAATATACTAGTCAAATAATATTTTGATATTCTGAAATTGTACCGCGTTTCAAGAAATCGGATGAATTTTCGAAACCTAATAATTGATACGCATAGCACGGTGTCCTATTAAGAGAGTTACTTGAACAATTTATCGCGATGGTTTCAGGCATTATAGTCTCTCGATAAAAAGAGGGAATCGGTAACCGAGCTAAGCTTGTTCCTCGTGATAATAACTCAGAAACAACTTCCTGTTAGCGTAAGTCTCTCAAGGTGGTGCAATAAATATCGATCGGAAATATCTCGATCGATCGATCGATCTGGATATAAATCTCGTCAGTTGGAAGAATCCCGGATAGAGAGTTGAAGAAGTAATAAGTAGAATCGTGTCACCTTTATTCTTCTGATTCGGTCAACAGTAAACAATTAATTATTATATTTACCACAATGGCCACTATTTTTTTCTAACCGAATTTAAATTGTAAATTGTAAATTATTCTTCTAAATAATCTATTTTTAGGTGAAACTTCATTGTTTGATGTTAAGTGATTTTCATGACATAACCATGAAAAATTATTAAAATATGTTATAAAAAACGACGAGCAACATATAAAATATTACGAACTACTGATATTCGAAGAAAATTTACTATTCCGTTATTTAACGAATTGGAGATTACTGAATTCCTTTTGCTCTCGCGGAGGATGCACACCGCCATAAGTCACAAGCATAATGCACCATGCAATTCTCCATATCTTGATCTTGACTTCGAATCGGAGCTATCGTACACCAACGATAAAACCACCCTGTAGTTTGTTCTGTATATATATACGTCTATCTTTAATCAAATTATAATTTTTTCTGTTTCGCGGGATTAGAATTTGATATATCAAACCAACTGCTGTGAAGCTGCGATATCTTCATAATGCATCTGCAAAGAGAATATAAAATATGCTTGCACCTTCGATAGCGCAATAATATATACAAAAATATATGTAAAAATAAATCCTCAACTAAATTATTATACGAAGATTTTGCACTCAACTTAATCTATAATACTATCAACAAATCCAATACTTGGAAAAATACTTTTAACTTCAAATAATAATTCAACAGCATATTTATCGATAAATCAAGTGCAAATGAGAAATTAATTACCGCATACAAATTAAGTGAATTTTCAAAATACTTTCGAGAATCCTTCCTGATTGAAGGTCAATAAGTATACGCCGGAGAGAATGATTTGTATATTCAAGACCCCGGGCACTTTCGCGTCCCAACGATTTCCAAAATATCCAAGATGGCCGGCACAATTTGTAGTAGAAAGGGCAGCTAGAAGCCCTCCCTAGATTTTGGATTATTCTCTTTTTTTCCTGCAGCGGTTTCGACGCTCGGAGCAAACCGTGAGCTCGTCATAATTGGCCGACGGTGTGTATAACATAACACGATAATTATGACGAGGCAAGGACGCGCGGTGCCGTTCCTAATCGGTCCTACCCTTTTCTACCAGAAATTTGTTTGGGGAAACCATTTTTCACGGTCGGACAGTAATAATAGCGTCGATCCCGATTGCGACCAGTGATTATATCGAGCCAAGGAGGATCCACTCTCTTTCCTCCTCCTCCTCCTTTATTTTTCCCCTCCGTTGTTCATCTGTGCCTTGGAATATAGTATATCTTGTTTAATTCATATGAATTTCAAGGATTTTATTTCCTTTCCACGTATAGGAATCAACGGTGATTTCGAGTTATTTCATTCTGACGAATATTAAATGAATGGGTTCAATATATAAATTCTCCTACCAATTTCACTTATATCAAGACATCGATACTTGTAATTCAAGATACACAATCAAAAATTAGCATATTCCTCGAATAAAAATTTAATAAGAAATATTAACTTCAACATCAAGATCATATGTTTCTTATCAGAGGGTTGGAATTATAAGATATGTATGTAGATATACAATGTACATCGATAAATCCAAAGTAAAACGACGCAATCCTAATCATCGATAGAATATCACAGTAAGTCTCCGTCTAACGGACTGATTACTGTTATTGTTATTTTTTAATTATAACCTAAGTCAATAATGTTCCCGCATTAGCGGGCACATAGCTTACGGGGTTTAGAGGAGCGATATCGGCCACGGATATATCTCTTCACCATCATTTATTCCTTTATACTTCACCGCCTATGTCCGTAATTAAGTTACGTACATTATTTCTCGGTGGCTATTCGTTTCTGTCTCTCGTTCCTCCCCTTTTTATCTTCCTCTCCCCCGTGCGGGGCGGCGTTCACCGTCGGAGGAATGGCCGATAAGAGCACGTCGGCAGATGCGCCCGAAACTTAATGAATCGGAAGGAATAACGGCAATCAGTGAAATATAAATGAACCAACCCAGTCTGGGAAGCGAGAGTTGGCTTGCATGTCACGCACGTACCAAGCTACAACTCTCTGACTCATGGCGAGAGAAGCGGACTTTAATTATGGGAAAATCGACGTGCCACCGTCATAGAATAGACTTGACGATCAACTGAAATCTCTGCAATCACCCAGGTATTCGAATAACGGTTAGATCAGGTGTCTTACACGAACGAGCAATTATTCTTACGAAATTCTCCTTTCACAAAAACTCCCATCGTTCGAGGAACCAGTTCCACATCGATGACAAGAAATGCAATAAGCCGGCGTTAATTAAAACAGTGCAAATATAGTTAATACATAAATCAATAAAGGACTTTCTTCGAGCTATTTGTATCCGTGTATCCGGGAATCCGTCCTCCTGGTTTCTAATTAAGCGGCAGGGTAGCATGGATCGTGGCGAGGGGTGGTTTCCCGGAGAGGGCGCAGAGGCAGAAGACAAAAAGGGATCGGGCCCGTTCTTAGCCAGGCGAATGGCGCCGATTAATAAAAGCGGAAAAGCACGGCGCGAAACTACGAAGGATTTTCCAGTCACGTTCGCCACGGCCGGGAGTTAATTTACGAAATAAATAATATCTTCTTCTTGCGCTGTTCTTCGAGGAGGGGTGACGGGGGTGGTTCGACGGTGGTAGTGGACCGTAAGAAGATCGGTGAAAGAGGATGGAGGAGAAAGCACGGCGAAGATAGGACCTGGGGTGGCTTCGGGGTGAGGAGGAAGAGGGAAAGGCTCATAAAGCTGCCTACGTGTCGAGCGTAATGAGAACCGGTGATTTTTCTTTCCGCGCTCGCGAATGTAAAAGAAAAATGAAGGCGTTCCCTTTTCTTCTCCTAGCCGTTGGTGTTTATATTCTGTGAGTATGTACGTGTGCTCGTGGGTGGGTGCTACCCAGGATATCGCAGGTGGCATCGCTATCAACTTCGCAAATCCTCGTAGTTACCGTGATATTATATTGTTAATGATTCTTTTCATTCTCATAATCGGATGGATTATATAAATCCATAAATTAATTCCGCTTAGTACAACATAATCTAGTATGCACATAGCACACTCAGGAAACTTATGAATTTTCTAAATCTAGTAAAATTATTATGTCACAACTTTGCTAATGGTTCACAGTTGACAGCAATTTTTTCCTGGACTTCATTCTGATAAGTAATATTTATGAAGTTTAATATTTATTCGAGGATTTATGGAGAAGGAAAAACATATATATTTAAGCAATTCGTGGAGTATCTTAAATTCTGTTTATTTTATTGATGTTCTACAAGATTTTATAAAAGCTATGAATATTTAGTTCCATATTGGTCGTACAACTCATCAACTTGAACTTAATTCTTCGACATTATTTCTCCATAAAACATAGTTTCAGGAAATATTGTCTAGGGAGGATGTAAAGTGTGTCATGGAAAATAGAAAAAATATTTTCTCGAAGATCGTGGTGCATCGGTAGCGGGGGAATCCCAAAAGGGATCCGTATACCGACAGGCTTTCCGGCTACCTAATACCCTGGGCATATACACGGGCATCATTTTTATAGCGGCAATTTCATTTGAGCCTCGACTCATGCAGTGGTTTCTGATGAGCGAACTAAACCAACCTACCCCCGTCTTTCACTCTTCGTACCACCCTCCCTTTCCCACCTCTCTCGCTCCTTCTCGCTCACCCCCGCTGTGACGCCATCTTTTCATTAAAACGGTTCATCTGTGAACCGTTCCAAGGCATTGCCCCTTCTCCTGCGAATCATTCGAGGAAGGAAACGAACGGATGAAAGGGAAGAAGCGTAAGAAGCCGTGGAAGAAAAGGGGAGGTTCTGTACCTCGGCACAGGAAGGGGGTGGTTTCGCTAAGTTTTCGTTCGTTTCATATCTCAACTCAACTTTCTACCCCCTATTCTCTTTCTTTCGTCTCTTTTTCCTTTTCTTCGACGTTCCTTCTTCTTCCTCCTCCTCTTCCGCTTCCTCCTCTTCTTCTTCGTCCTCTCGTTTCGCACCGAAGACTCTTCTCTCTCTTTCATCTGGAAAAGCTAGTCGTGCTCTGATTAATGCCTCTGCTAATAACATCTTCTCTCCGGGGAGAAACCACCCAGAAACCCCTCCACCCACCCCCGTTACGGTGGACCGCACGGACTTATGCGGAATTAAAAACACATCTCGCAGCCAGGACGAGTTATTGCGGCAGGCATTGTCTCCCGGTTTTCCGCGTCGGTGAACTGTTTTTCCTTCCAGGGATGGATATGTCCTGGTTGAATCACACGGAGGACTCCACGATCGTTTATACCACTCACGATGCCAGATCGTTCTTTAATAATGAGACTCGGGTAATGAACATTTGCCTTTGTCATATATGTACAATAGTATTTTTAATTGAATTTACAATAGTTATTTACATGAATTTACTGTAACTTAACACCTTATTTGATAGTTGGACATTTATATTTAAGTACATATTATTTTATCAATGCACATATTACATTATTATTATAGCGTATCTAAAAATTTACTCTTGGACACATCGGTTAATTATTTCAATTTGTTCCGAAATATTTGATTAAGAATTTCATTATTGAAAATAATCGAAATTAATTGACATGTGAGGAGTGGATATTTTTCATTACACAGAATTTCTTTTTAAATTTATAATCGCATATGATACATTAGTTCCTATATTAAATACATGGTGTAAGATCGTAAATATAAATATAGTTCATATAGTTCGCATTACATGCGGATAGAGATTAATCAAACGTGCTTATCAGCGGGGACCAGGAGAATTTTGTTTTCGCTGGGTCTCATGGTACATCTAGCAGAGACACAATGCCAGCACGTTTCTTTTCCGATTTCTTTTATTTTTTGGAGAATCTACCTCTTTCACGGAACACGTGGAATTCCTTGCAAAGTGCAGCAGTAGCCAGCCGTGCTGGAAAGTATCCGGCGAAGCAAAATCCAGAGGTGAGTGCAGCAGAAAAGAACTGTCAGACTGTCGTCACCTCCGCGAGAGTCTGTCGTTGATTAATGACGGTAATATTCCGCCATATACGGTGACCCAACCATGGGTGACATCGAACGCACGACTCTTTATGTACAGGGCGTTTCACTAATTCTTTTGCAAATATTTTTATTTATATATATATATACCCCATAAAACAACAGTTCCATTTGTATTAAGCGTAAAGAGAAAGTCAAAAATACGTTAAAATGGAACAGGAATATTAGAGGAGAAATGTTACTTCTTGCGGAAATGAAACTAAAGATATCAATATAATTAATACTATATAAATATCATATGACTGATATGAAATTAATTAATATTTATCTGAAATATAATATATTCTGCAGTATTGTCGATTCGCTATTTATCATCAATTATGTAATACGTAATTACAATATTATTTTATGGTTCGTATAGGAATATTAGTGATTAATTAAATAAGATATAATTATAAATTCTTTATATGTTGGTGTTAGGTATTATTCATGAGAAAATAATTTTAATCAAAAATGTTTGAAAGAAATTATCTCTTTTAATACATAGTGAGATGTATTTAATTCCAGATTTCATTTCCTGTCCTCCATAAAATATTTCAGTGTATTATATCTGAAGTATCCTTTTACAGAGCAGCGTATAAAAAACTTCTTACACAGCATAACAAACATCAATTTGTAATATGAAATCGTAATGACTTAACTTTTCATGATATCCTACAAATATGTTGCTATACCATGAGTGCTATAATCGCTATGAAACATTTAAGTAAACTTTCCTTCCGTGGACATCGCGGTAAAACAAGACCAGTGTCCATCGCAAAACGTCCCTTCTTCCATTTAAGCTCGTTTTCTCGGAACGTCAAAGTTCCCAAGGCTCGGCGGTCTGGTCCAAGTATCCCGTTCTACTTTCTCGGTGCAAGTCACTTACGCGGCACGAGAATCAAGTTTGACGTGCACTTATGCGAAATGGGTAGTCACTCGTCCAATTTGACGAAGCTTCGAGTTTCACGAAGTTGCATTCGCCTGCATGTCTCGTTTCGTGTTGAAGACGAAGCTCGCCTCCTCGCGCAAGAAGACAACCCCATCCAATCAAGCGAGTGGAAACCGGCTAAGGAAGAGTGTCGACGGGGTTGAGAGCGTGGATGGAATCTCGCGGCCAATAAGCGATGCAATCATGTCACTTGAGTCGCAAGACCGGACCACTATCACTCGTGGAGGGAGGGCGAGGTGACGAAAGGGATGGAGTCTCCTTTAGGTCCTCCGTTCTCCAACCGAGGGAGGTGCTACTCGAGGACTGTTCCCACGTCGTTAACCAACCGGGTCATCCCACCTCCGCTCTCCGATCTTTCGCTCCTGGAAACTTACCGGTAAGCCTGCCACTTTTTTTGCATCCCGACTTGGGACGTTGACGTGCCACTGTGATCCTCTTCAAGCGGAATTGTTGTGATCCTTTCTTTTTCTAAGATCCTTTGATGGTAGTTGTGACTCTCATCTTCTTCCTGAAACAATAAAGAAGTGATATACGTAAGAATGATGGTGTGGATGTTCTTACGATTGTTTTTAGTAATACACATATGTGTCGATGACGTTTATTAGAAATGAATAGTACCTTTACAAGGTATCTCATATGAAATGACTGACTGGAGTGTTTATATGGTTTTCCATTTGCGATAATAATGATATACTTTCATAGCACCTGCAATTAAATGGATAACTAGTACTACGAAAATGATAGCAATTCGTTCTGTCTATTATTTGTAAATAATCAGGTGTTAATAGATATAATAATACTGTATTAATTGGATGGTAATAACTGGTCCAGTATCACATGTAGCTGGAGTGTCTTATCACAGCGGCGCAAGACTATGAATTTCCCTGGTCAAATAAGATTGCGAAAAGCAATAAGATGAGCTTAGATCTAAGGTGAAGGATCTCATCGCCGAGGAGAATGATGATTCCAAGATCGTGTTCAGGCAGGCGTGACAGCTCGTTAGCCATAATATTCGATTGGATCTCGATCGATTAGGTATCGGCATCAACATCGTACCTAACTCTTAGATATACTCTCCTTACATTTCCTTTTTCCCCTCTATCCACCTTCTCCTCCCCCTCCTCATTCCCCTCTTCTTCCCTCCAGGTTGATAAGTGTGGTAGAACGTCTCTCGATTATTTCATACCTTTATCGCGAAATAATGATAATAAACCAGCTCGCAGGGCGAGCGAAGTTTCAGGGATGAGAAGAGGAAGAAAAGAGGAGGAAAAGAGGATTTCTGATAGGGTACGAAGGAGGAGTTGGAGGAGATAGGTGATCGTCCGTGCAACAACAGATCGTAACGAACTACGTTTAATTTCGGTAAAAAATCTTTATTACGCCTACGGAGGATCGTACGGGGTGCCCGTCCGACTAGCGAAATTGCATCCTCTCCCGACAATGCAATCTCTTTTTACTCGTAATGCGGAATAAAGTTCAATTACGCCCACGCATCCTTTCTTCTTATACATGAAAATTGCCAAAAACTTTGGGATAAAAAGTCGAGGATATCTCCGGTGTTTTTATTGCTATATATTGTATCCTTTCTCTTATCGACGCTCTCAAGATGTGTTAACAATGTATCCACTGTCTATTTACTTTTTAACCTACCTCCGCGATATCGTTTGATTTCTTTTCCAATTTTCAACTTATCGGAATAAGAGACCACGAGATATCTCGTCGATGAGTATGATCGTCCGATAGAGATCAATTAGCAATCATCGCCGAAGGTTTTATAATTTCTTTACCGTTATCGACCAACCGCAAATTTGATTTCGCATTAAAGCTCGTTACGTGATCGATTCGATTACATTAATTGACAATATACCGCCTAACGATCGAAGAAAAAGGAAGAAGATGGGAAGATCGACTTCACACTCCGATTAATCCTACGTACAGGAAAAAAAAGGTAATAACAGATAAAGCTTAGGCTTCGGTAATTCCAATCTCCAAGATCTAAACGTTTAACTGCACTCGATCATTAAGGCACGACAAGTAACAAATCAATCTACCGATTGGTTTCCACGCCAAATTTACTACAATCTATATATTCCTTAATCATACTAATGCAATAATCAGATACAAATTATCTCAAGTATTCTACATTAAATTATATATTTATTTGCTCGATCATTTCATAAGTATACAATCATATTATTATAGACACTAAAGCCATATAATTATCAAGAGATACAAATATTTTCTATGAACACAAAAGTGCGTGTATCTTGAAGTGTTTATTCAATTTCACAAAAAAGTTCTCCAAAAACGTATGAATCAAGTCAGGTCTAAGTATTCGCGAAAAGAAGAACAGAAGCCAATAACGTTGACTCGTTGCATCCGAAGTGAGGGAGTAGTAAAATGAATACTTCCTTTGGCGAGTATTCGGGCAAAGGGTAAGTCGGTGGTGCATAAAGGAAGATATTTCTGCGCATCAAACTTCGGTATGAAATATTATAGATGTAGAGAGGCTGGGATGTGACGCGATCTCTATTAACCTTGAGTCGCAGCTATCCTACTGGCGAGTTCCTCCTAGCTGATAGGCTTCAATTCTCGTCTGCCGGCTACCGGTCGCTACTGCCAGCTTCACTGCTACCAGGGGACTTAACGTCATTACGCGCACGTGTAATCCATTCGATCCTCGTTACCGCGACGTCTTATCCTCTGTTAACACCTGCATCGTAGGATCAAACCTTCACCTCCACTGAATCGAATACGACGTCTCGGTGTACGCGAATTATCGGTATGCGATATCCGTGGAAGTCTCATCGCGCGAGGATTCGCGGGTTCTTGTAGGTAATCGTTCTTTATTCACTGCTACTTATATTACATCGGGTACTTCGAAATATTGTGCTTATCATCGTCCATTATTATTATTATTGTTGTTATAAACTAGTCGCTGTAACTCCGCTGTAACTCCTAAAATATCAAGACGTGTTAATTAATATTAGCTGCCAATTGGTTCTAACTCCGCCATAGACGGTCCCAAGCCCGTTTGAGAAAGGAGGAGGGTTTGTGCTTGGCGTATTATGCCAACTACAGTAAAACTAGGAAGTAGGTCCTTTAGTCTCTCGGTAATATTAAAATATTCCTTTATCACAGAATCGTTTATTAAATATCGTTTATTACAATATGAAACGAGTACATAGACGAATATGTATGCACCTGTACCGTTAGCACCGTGATTGTGCGAGGCACATGGAATTCCAGCTCGCATTGGTCTCCGGAGCATTGAAGGGCGAAACGCATATAACGCCAGATGCGGCGCTCGCACTAAATCACGGAGAACGCATTTATGAAGGTAGTAAAACGGCCCTTGGCCGGCCAGCCGGGGCTACGAGGGTGTATGTGTCACGCATGTTGAAAGGGCCCCGGGTCACGCGATCCTCCGAGAATCCAAGAAACTCAGTCACTCTTCTCCAGGAAATCTTCCTCTGTTCTCCGTTAAATAGTAATTACCGCTTTTTATAATCCCTCGAAAAAAATCCCTGCTGAATAGATTTTGGAAGGGTTTCTATGTATGCCATGTAGTCACTAATTTACCGGGCATTGATTTCATGGGAACTTTTCTGTTTTCGTATAATTATGGGAATATTAGAGTGATATTTACATATATTATGGATATTTCAATGTTACGAATGATCGGTGTACTTTGGAGGCATTAATGTGAGATGATATGTCAGCTGATTTTCAACGTCTTTCAGGATTGCAGGCATTCGTGGAATTAAATACCATTCTGGTTAATGAAATTCAATATTTCAAAGGAATAAAATATATACATATTAAACGATTCCTTTCAGGAGACGTTCTTCACTGTTTAGAAAAGTGTGCAGACATATATTGGAATGTAAGCATATTATAAAAAATATTGAGTGTGAAAATGGAAGGTGAAAGTGTAAAATATATTTTACAGTGGAGGTTAATAACTTCTGCCAAAGTAAAGTGTTGCTAGGAAATTTACTATAATAGTAATCTACTATAAAAGTCAACCGCGGAATCAGTGATGCACGCTCGTCCGTTCGAGGATGTATTCCAAATAGCATAGCACCTTGAAACCGGGAGATCTATCAAGCACTTTATGAGCATACAGCACAAAGTGGATGCCACTTTTTGTCTCAAGGCACGAAATTCTCCTCGGCATAAATTTAAATACATTTAAGGTTGCATCCACGACGTGAAAGTCGACGAAGGTGTAAGGAAGAACGTTGAGCAGCATCGCCGATGAGTAGGAAGTCTAAAAGTAAATCTAAACATTTCTTATCTCGAAGCTCATCGGAACCTACAATAAATTCCAAACAACTATTTCAAATATAAATATCAATTATATTAAATTTGACGTGCAAAACTTGTTCTCCAACAAAACATTATTTTAGCATACTTAAATAAATTAATTATTTACCGAATTAAACACAATAGCTCGATTTAACTCTGCTGGTTTTACATAATTTTGCGCAAATAACTTCGACTTCGAGATTTTTATTTTTTTGGGACT
Organism: Nysson spinosus; assembly: GCA_910591585.2. Taxonomy (NCBI): domain Eukaryota; kingdom Metazoa; phylum Arthropoda; class Insecta; order Hymenoptera; family Crabronidae; genus Nysson; species Nysson spinosus. The sequence goes on from OU342832.1 coordinate 10,853,145, forward strand.
GATATTTATTCTTATTGAGAAACAGATTTTAACGAGAGTTCAGTTTTATTTTCATTATATATCGAAACCGTGAGATTTCTGAAATTGTTTGTGTTCACAACTTAAAGTTCAACGCATCGGTCTTTAATTATCTTTATAAGTGATAACGACTAGTAGTTTCTTTAATAAATCAAGAGTATCGCGATATCGTGAATCAAAGTTGCTAAAAGAGGTCCGTCATCGCGATCGGATAAAGTAGCTTGCAAACCAGTCGAGATTCGTGAATCTCATGTCGAATCGGTGTGAACCTAAAGAAGCGCGAGCTTCTTCTGGTTCCAGCATAAACGGGAGCTGCGAAGCATAGCTCGGAGGGGCAGAAATCATGTGAGATCGGGTAGAACGATAAATCGCTCTCTTACCAATAAAGTTCGTTACCTCGGAACACGCAGGCCCCGTATAACGAAGGAGAAACGTCAAATTAAGTGAATTACGTGCATAATTACGATGCGTGCGTTTATCGCGCATCGACAAACATAATATGGGGTTGCACCTACGGTCCCATCGCAATACCATGGTGAGACCAGCACGAACTCTGAATGCTTCTCGAACCACCGTTGAAAAGGAAACGAATAATGGAACGATATAGAAGAGGACGCGCCGGTTAGCAGCTGCGTGTGAAATTCTTTTGTCGCGTTACACTGGATAACGATTTGATATTCAAAGGACCCTTGATGTTCGGTATCTTTTGACAAAACAGCTTTCAGTATTCTTGATAATAATTAGTCGTTATCGATCATCGATCCAATTTTCCTATTACTCTCGCATGAATTGTCGATCAAGGTTTTGTCGCGGAGAAAGGGTTGAAGAATAAGTAACATTTTCCAGTTATAGTAACACGAGACGAAGAAAGAGATTGCAGATTGAAATCGCACGATTTCGTCCCTTATCTTCTTATCGTTCACCTTTGATCGTGCAATATAAATGGATGGTTAAAATGTTGAAATTGGTAAGCAAAGTTTGGTTGAACGACCGGTGTAACAGGTTTCATGGCGATATTAAAATAATAAGGGGGTGGAAGTGAGTGGTTATAATAGAAGGCTTTGTATCTCGTTATTTTCTAATGTGACTTATAGCACATGTTTCCCGCGTGTCTATACGCATATCGATTGAGTTCCCATTTATAAAGCAGTGTTTCCTTAGTTTCACCCGAGTGTGTTCTACCATCGCCATGGCGAGTCTAAGCGCACAGCGCAGCGAGCAGCATCGATGAATATCTATGGGGTATGCAAAGTATTTCGTGTTCCCCATAACAAGCACCTCATTGACCCATTGCACGCCTGGTATTACTATTGTCTACACGCCAATGTACGGAATCGGTTTACACGGTGGGTGGCATCGGAATCCAAGACCCCTTACGACTTTCCTCCGTTCGATGTTTGCCTCCCGATCGGTTCTTCTTACTCCGTCGATTTTAATAAAATGTAGATATTCCAGTTCTACGACATGTTCGCGAGTCACTTATTTTCCATATACGGGAATATAAATGCGCGGGATAATAGGATCGGCAAATGTAGGTTTTATATCTGGTATTTAAATATTCCTGACATTCTGGTTGCGTGTTTGCTAAAAATCAGTGTTTATCTTTTCGAATGGAGAAAGTAATGGGAAGTGTTAATAGGGTTGTCATAAAAAATATGTCGCCTTTTAAAGTCTCTAATGCAATTTATTTCATATTCAACCATACTGAAAGATATTTAATTATGCTTGATAGTATAATGTATTGTACATTCCAGCAATCTTTGTTATTGCTCCCTTACAATTAATTACAACTGTTTTATTACACCAAGATATATTAGAATTAGAAGGTACCACTTACCAGTCAGAACGGAATAGAATTAGACGAAATCGTGGTAGAAAGAATAAAATATTCGAAGAAGGATAATCGATGTTTAGCGCGGTGCGGGAGAATCCGCGGTCGCGCGTACCGGGTGCGGTCGTGCGATCGATTCGGATAGTGTGTGTAGTCGCGGGTGCGAGGATCTCGATTCAGGATCCCGATAGGATCTCCTTTGGCCTCGGCCAATTACACTCGGCAGGCCGCGGAGCCACCGAGAAATCGAGAGCCGGTCTCTCTCTACTCGCTCGGGTTAACGTCGGGGCCCTGACGGGGGCCTTACGTTGTTCCTGCATACGTTTCTTCTTCCACCGTGACCCTCCTTTACCCATCTTTCTTCCTCCTCTTCCACCCCTGACTCCTTCACCGTAGGATCTTATCTACGCGTTACGTTACTCGTTCGCTCCTCGTGCACGTCGTACCTGTACTTTAAGCAGGCCGTTTACTCCCGCTGCGAAACGGTAAGCACCTCGTTGACTGTAATAGCGATTTTAGATCCGCCCGTGCATGCACCCGACCTGGCTTTCCCAAGCCGGCCTTTTCGATGCATCTGCAAACCTATAATGCAACCAATGACAGCTCGAGATTAAGCCGAACCAACGAGCTTCCACTTACTTCCACTTACTTCCACACGGCTTCCTATTCGATCGAGATAGAATTTAAACGCTCCTGGTGTCACCGTGCTGAATATCATTTTCATAATTCGGATCGTGTGCTCGGTTGCGCGATAGCGTTGCAAATTATCGAGATACCGGCGAACACATTTGAGGTTGCATTTAATGTCCAGAATGAAGGAAATTGTACGTTGCACTCGTAGCGATACAAATCCGATAATCGTTCTTCATCTTCCTCGGTGTATAATAACACCAAATTAATCTCACACGATTCGTCTCAAATAACATTCGCGATTAGTATCTCATGAGATGAAACAACACCGTTCACTCGCGTGCATAATTACGGTATTACACGCATCAGAGTCAGTGCTACTCCGATCGTGCACACATCATAAACCAATCAACATTTCTAATTCCGAGAAGAATAATATCGTGATACATTTCATACGTTTAATTTGCCGGATTTACACGACTCTTCTAGGAACCGTGTTTCCTTACGAATATAGTGAATTCACAACTAACTTAGGATCTATGCATATCCTTAGAATCGAATCCCTTAGAAGAAACGACTTGTTGAACAGTGTACAGTTACATTAATCGTGCAAACACTTTGCGCATATACCATAAATATTTATCGTGCGTTCGTATGTAATAATTACACAGTTACGAGTTCGTAGAACATAATTCTGGTAAGAACGTGTAAGTGGGCGTGTGCTACGTACAATGTGCACGTTAACCCGTGACGAGTAAGAAGTGCATATTAGCGGATGATGTTTTTACATTCGTGAAACAGAACGTCAAGAAAGAAGGAAGAGGGTCTTCGAATGGATTAAGAGTACTGTTTTCACATCGGGTATACTTACGTATTTAAATACGTCCATAAGGTTCGCGTGCGCCACGAAAATTGCATTTCCTGTCTTGCCGATGATCTCACGGGATTGCGTATTTCCTTTCCACCGCGATGTTTCTTCTCGTCGGAGTCCCTCTTTGTTTTCCTTGCCCCTATGTTTTTTATACTTCTACGTATCCCCTGATGCTTGTCTATTTACATAGGTCAATCAAAAGGAGATCGCGAGTTTACGGTGAGAGATAAAGGAGAGGTCGTGATGGTTGCGATGATTATAAGTAATTATATATTTGTGTACAATGTAAGTAATTATGGGAGTACGCGCTCGCGTGCGCCACGAAATTCTTCCTTCCCGCGCATGCTAATGATCTTGGTAGATTGCGCATTTCGTTTATTCTCTCTCGGGACGTGTAACCACTTGTTGTTTTGTACAGTCAGGGAATTGTTTTTTGTTACGTTATTAATATTGTAAACCGCTTCTAACTGAAATTATTTTATGTCGTAGAAAATAGACCTTAATTTTGTTCCGTGTTCATAAACGAGGTTTGGTAAGAATTATACGTTTTCTGCTTCTCGGAAGATTAATACGTTAATTATAATTTATGATTTACATTATCAAAATAGGATGGGAATAATTCACGAACTATTCCAATAACGATCAAAGATTACCGGCTAGCAAAATGGCTGATTTATCATATCGGCGCTTTAAATTATTGCAATAAAGCATCGTAGAGGTTCGCGTGTTCAAAGAAAATTGCATTTCCTGCGTATGCTAATAATACGAGAAGGGAAAGGGTTACCACCTTCCTTCCTCGGTGTTAACCTTCTCCGCTTGGGCCCGGTTCTTCGGGACCGTTTCTTGGTCCGACAAACCGAGAGGGAACATATGGAGCATCGGTGGGTTAGCGTGCACATTCGCAATGTATCATGAAAAGAGGAGGAAGAAGGTGGCAAGGGTTGCCGTAAGGAGTTTGGATGTGCCTCGTGTGGCGTCTCGCTCGGTGGGGCCCGAGCTCGCTTCCTATCGGTCCCAGAATCGACTCGCGTAATTGGCCGCCTAAGAACGTACGATATTGCACCATGCAAATGTGCGCATCCGCCACGCTCGCACCATGCTCAAAATAAAACCCTGTGACAGGAGCCTCTGACCCAAGAACAACGCACCGGCCACCGTCGTATCCTCTTTATGGAAAGCGTGGGTGGAACCTGTTAACTTGCTTCCCTTCCCTGCGTGTACCCTTCTTCGGTGCTACCTTCTTCAAGGTATCGCCTTATTCCTTGCATTTCATTCTTCAAATATCGCTTCTAGATACACATTTCAGTTGCACCAGCTATATTTACATGCTTACAGTAAAACACAATGATAGAGATTGAATTGGGAGAACATACAAGAAACTCCAGGAGTAGGGCATAAAGTCATCATTTTTAGATAGTGAAACTAAACGAATGCTAGCACCGTGGCTCATTAGCGGTTCATAATCAAGTCTCGAGGAAAGACAAGGGAAAATAAGCAACACAAATGCACCGTGACAGAATAATTCCCCTCGTTAAAAATCTTCGAGGTTCGGTGATAGTCACTGAAAGCTTCTAAAACACGTGTGTAGCGTGGTCATATATAAATCCATATATCTATATAGAAACGTTTCTGTTGTTGCCGCTACGCGTAACACGGAGGACCATTCTCGGCTGTGTCTCCGGCTGACGAGAGTTTCTCTTAATTGGTCGGTTTTTATCCCGACTCGGCTACAAATTGTTCCCGTTGTAGGTATGCGGCTCAACCCTGTCTCGCATGCTATACGAACGAGGAACAGTGACCACTTCGTGAACCACGTGGAACGAGCTACGTTCATGATGGACGAGGGGAAATCGCACGGCTAAATATCCCGTGCCATACTTTTCTTCTCGCCTAGGATCTTGCGACAACCATTTATACTGACTTCCGGGAAAAATCTAAAAGCTTGAGCTATGACCGGTGTCACGAATCCATCTTCGCGCGACGATTACACTCGGTTGTCGTACTAGCCTTATCGATGATGGACTTAACAAGGTTGCTAGGAATAATCTGATAGAATATGATATAAAAGATCGGGTTCGTACGAGTGATTTATTTTTAGAATTTTATTCGAGTTCGTAATAAAAGTTGAACATTCTTCGAATAATGTGACGCGAAAAACCTCGTCGGGAATCCGAGTCGAATGCACGCTACTTATTCCACGGGGCTGGAATCACATTATTGGTCCTATCCCTGTGTCGCCTCGTTCGCATCTCGGAGATGGTCCTTCGGAGCGGTCCGATGAGACTCGTCGAGAATCAACCGAAAAGCACCGGTTAAAGCGACAATTTCGCCGTCTGGTTTGTTTCATCGTCGATTGTGGAGAGCCGCATTATTCCGCGTACTTTTTCCACAGTTGGGATTTACTAAAGCAAGATCGGATTCCACGAATGGATTGGACTGCATTCCGTTCGCACCTGGGTTTCTGGGCTCGTTGGTTCTTTTACTGGCCTGTCCCCGGTTCTGGGACCTTCCTTCTAACCGGCAGAACGACGATCAGCCGCGTGTAACTAGCTACTGACGATTCGCCCCTCGCGCGCGATCTATATCGAGATATATCCTGGAACCCGTGTCGGTGCCTCGAGAAATTACGATCGAAGAGGACCTATAACTTTCCGGGAGGGGATCTATCGATTGATCGGGAACTCTAATGCTCCTACGAGGAATAGTGATCTCCCTTGGATAGAAGGAATTGATGTACATTTCAAATATCTCTCGATGTCACCAAAATGTCTCCGGAAACTGGTGGAAAACTCGAAGATTACTGTTATTTGAAAGAGGATATCAAAAGAAGGATATATTTCCTTTACCTCATTGAAATTGGGTGACATCGAGACCTCTCAAAAATGATTGTCCACGAACGTTCAAATATGATTTTAACATCTACGAATTTCTATACGCGGAGTTCCTTGAATGATATCTAAGATGATTATTATAAATAATTGTTTCTATTTGATATCATAGCGGTTTGTTTCTTAGACTGATTGTTAAGTCATGAGTTCAATGGACACGTAACTGCATCTCGCATGATCGGTTAGAAGGATCTCACAGCAAGAGGAATCTATTTCGAATAAACCGATTCAGTTCGCCGTCTCTTCATGATCCACAAACGATTCAAGAGATTTATTTTCGAATTTTACTAGACTACCAGTAAAGGAGGAGGCCTCGGGCATGCGGTATGAGAACATTACGTAGCGTGCATAAATATGCGAATGCGATTCAAAGAGACAACAAAGCGCTCAAACTTGTCCATCGGCAAAGCGGCAGCTGCGTTCCCGTCAACTTGCCTCCAGTGGTTCACATAATCATTTTTATCCTTATCAAAGTCATTAACAGTATCACACGCATCTTCTGAAAACGATTTCCCCTACATCGAATTAATCTCTATTAAATTAAACGATGAAATTATTCCCCGACCTAATAGACGTGCCGCTAAAGAAATCGTTACGTACATCATCGTACATTCCTCCTGCTAGGTTAATTGTTTTACTTCCATAATGAGTCAGCCTCTCAAAAGTCAATTAATCCATCCGTTCTTCGGCTTATAATTCTCTGTAAGATGCTGACAATTCCAGGGCTTAAGATCGCAGTATTTAAATTCCAAAGTCAGCGGTGAGCGTCACTGCCGAAGGACAGTTTCTTGCTTACTGGGTGCGCCCGTAAAAACAATCGTATCAACTCAACTCACTCATGGCTGGCCGGTCCAGGCCGGTGTAGGCAACCGAGTGCAGTTGCAACGAAGCCGCTGCATCCTGAGACGATGCACGAGTGCAAACCTGCAAACAGGACGCACTCGGCTTCTGTCGTTGATGCTGCTACTGTTGCTACTCCTGCTGCATCCGTGGATTCGTTGCTATGCTTGGTATTTTCACGAGAAGTCTTTGATTCAGTAGCGGCAGAAATGCCCGTATCGGGTTACAACGCCCGTATGTTTTGCGATCTTCCATCTTGGCTTCTTCCAACGTCGACGTCGCCTCGCTTCGTCAAATCTTACTGTTAAGTTTGATCGACTATGACCCATTTTTTAGTATCCATAGCGTAGGAAAAACAATTGAATCTAGAATATGCTCTTAAGGTGCATAAAGAAGTAGTTTTTTAAACTATTAAGATGTTGCAGTAGAACATGAATTGTGTGAGAATCTAATACAAATCTAGTGTAGCTGAGGATGACATTTCATATTATTGTACATTAGAATTTGTTTTGTTTAGTTAAGAACGTAATCAGGATAAAAAAATTTCAAGGAACATAAGAGAATCACAAGAACGGTTTTCAATAGAATACATAATAAAATGAACTTTATTTAACTTCCTACATTCGGCACAAATAAATAACGTCAGAAGTTGAAGCATATAAAATGCCGTATTTTCCGGTTCTTACTGCATAATCAACATTAATATTCAGTGTCTAAGGGAAATTGGTTGTTTTAAACAATCGAACATCACTGTGCATAGATCCATTGATTCCCTGCCGATGAATAGTTGTCGCGTGCACAATCAACGAAGGTGTACGCAGCATGGCCCTATCAAAGGAGTCTTCTTCTTTCGAAAGCCGAATCGAGAACCGCGCGTATGAATACGTATCAGGTGCACGTTGTTGTACGGCGTTGCAATCCTGTACGTGACCACGCATGAGCCTCGTTTTTGTCGCCGAGGAATGCCGCGACGGCGGATCGTTTGAATCGGCGGGTATCCCTGATCATGGACCGTCCGTCCCGATTGTTACCGCTGCCGCCATTGGAATCAACCACTCTGATTTCGTATGAGACGCAGCGCGGCCGGTTGATCACCATGGAATTTGTAGCTCAATTATACTGCCAGCCATTGCGACCATTCGACTGATCCGAATATACCCTACGAACGTAATTTTCTGGTTGAAAGAATATCCGGTTTATTGGTGAAGATCAACATGGTCCAAGAACTTGACCAGGACTCCTCGACGAAATCCTTTCGATGTTTAGCTACCCTCGAAAGAAGTCTGCAATGAATTGCACTTCTGAAATGCAGTATGGTGCGAGTTTTACTGGGAAAGTTAGAAACGGAACGGACAAACTGGGTTCCGTCGTACGATGGACCATTCGACCATGATAATCTTCCGATTTCATGGAATCCTTTTATGAAGTTGTAGGAAACGCGAGAAAGGATAGTGTCTGTTTACTCCCAGACCTCGCGATTAGAAATGATTGTTTCTCGTTTACTGAATTTTTAAGCATCGTGCCACTTCCTTTTGCAGGTGGAGTACAATTAAGGGGAGTCGAAGACAGTATGCGGAAATAAGAACTGTTTTCTTCGAGCGGTGGAGTTCCATTCTCATACTTAGAGTTGGAGGTATTTAAAATTCATCGCGTATTCCCTCGCGAACTAACTGCTCTCGGTAGATAGTTAATGCACACGATCGAAAGTACTTTGGTGTTCATTACGTAAAGGATTCTGGTTGGCCAGCGAGGCTGTCTACGATACAAGACAAATTAGCAATATTTATGGAGCCATTCTACCGAACCTCTTTAATTCTCGATACCGAAATGAAAGGCGTAAGCAAATAGGGAAAGAAAGTAATGAAACGAACCTAAAGTGGAGGAAAAGCCACGGTGCGGTACTCGTTTCTGGTATCAAATGTTAATCTGTGAATTGCAAAGGTGATTGGATATTTAGAAACAGCAAAGAAACGACCAATAGAAGTGGCGCATAAACTTCGGTCTGTCACCTTAATCCTGAAAGACCGAATTAAATCTAACTAAGTTCAACAGTAGCGCCATATAAAAACTCTTAATAATCCGGACTCAATACGTGATACGAAATTCAAGCGGTGTCCTCGGCAATGCGTTTCCTCGAAAGCCAGTAAAAGAGTAGTAACACGAAGTTTCTAAATAGGCCCAAAGAAGACCAAGGGCCTTAAGTGGCAAGGATGGAGACAAACTAAGCGATCAAATCGCACTGATCTATCTATTACTACCATTTTAAGGCTAGCAGGAACTTTCGAAAGAAGCCTTACCGGCATCTTGGAGTATTTGCACGGACGGTTCGCCATCGAATGGTCGAGCGCTTTAAATGCTCGCGGTTCCTGCCGGGTGGCGGCTTGATTTATCATTGCAGGGAATGCAGATACTTCATAAATTATATAGATCGGACGTCGGACGTCGGACGTGCATGCGTTTGAAGCCGACGAGACGTCGTCTGGCACGCCAGGCACGAGGCCAACCGAATGCCGTCCCATCTTACCTTTCCTCTGCTTCCCTCTCGCTTCCTTTACCTTCTTTATAGTGCTCCCTAATCCGCCGACGACTACAGATCTCCGATAATCTTTGGCCCTACACTGACGTCGAGTAATTTCTCTGTTTCGTGCTAATTAATTGACGCTGTTCAGCTGAAACCGTTCAAGTATCGGAGATAATGGTTGCCTGAACCGTGATCGACCTTATCTACTTGCATATTCAAACGGTTCTCCTCTAATATTTCTCGTTACGTCTGTAATATTTATACTTATAGAAGTAGAATATTTCTATGCTTCTATAACTATATTATGTTGATGGTGGTTCTATAATATTTTTCATTACTTGTATACTTCTCCAAGTAGGTATATTATAGAAGTAATGAAACAATTACAGAATGAAAAATATTAGGGAATTCCCGTTTATATTTATTATCATTACTTATAGAAGTAATTCGTTACTAATCGAAACACTTGTCTGGGCTCGGATAAGCAAATATAAAAATAGCATATTATAAATTAGAATACATAAAGGTGTAGTTCACTTGAAAATATTAATCAAAGTGAAACGATCTATATCTGAGATTAATCTGTATATATTATATTTTGAATAACGAATGAGAAGGGAGGATGTCATGCATGTAACATTCAAATATGGTACAAGTAGCGAACTGATAGTCAGCAAAAAACGTATACCGCATAAGTACCTTCTCGTATACAGTATGCGTATTCGCCATCTTTAATAACCCGTGAACGCCATACTGCTGGGTTACATTCTCTTTTTGTCATAAATGAGAGGCGACCGCGAGGTTAAACGGGTTGTCAGGTGTCCCCTCCGCCGACGGTAGCTGCTGCATAATTTTATGATCCCGGCAAGTCCCACTCGTCGTACGCCTCGCTTTCCTTTACCTTTATATATATATGTATGTATACATATGTATTTATTTATGTATGTATATATGTACGATATACCAGCTGATCAAGAAAAATCAGGCGCGACTCGTCGCGATCGCGGATCCGGCTTATCATGGCGATCGGTTCGTGGAACTTCACTCAACTTCACCAGCGGTAATATGTATTTTATGAGCATCGTACTTGACCATCTACCTCTCCTCCAATCGTTTCAAACATTTTAATTAGATTCGAGTATATCGTTCTACACGATATCCTGAATCGATCATAATAAATCTGTATTTTTTTATCAACATTATACGAAAATTCTCAGTAAACTAACTTACAGAGCAGTTAACTTTAACAGCAAGCATAATTATTTTAAATAAAATTACTAACTCGAAATTAATATCATACGGTAATATTGAAACTGTAAACCATATTTGTGCCTCATTCTTGATGTGTGACACAGTAGTCCTTTTAAAGGCGATATCGGAAGTTAACTAGCATCGTGTGTAATTCATTACCAACAAAGGTCTGTTTATTAGCGGTAATAAACGCGGAAGTAAAAATGGGAAGAGAGAAGTTGATTGAAGGAACTCTAAAGAAGGATGAGACATAACCGATCACCGTGGACCATACGTCATCCTTGACGCAGGAGTCAGCTGCCCCGCAATTCCCGTGGTCCTTCTTGCGCAAAGAAATCAGTCCTTCTTGCCGGGCCCCGGTTGGACACATCTTTTAGCTTGTACCGGCAACACCATCGGTTCAACCGATCCTCAAATCGCGTTCTCTCATCGATATGTATGGATGGACACGCCACTGGAATTTTAGTTGGTCTCGCCTCACCACGAGACACGTACGACAAACAAATAAGTAGATCGACAGGACGACGTGAAATAAGACCGAGCGGGTCAGACACATTCGATGAATGGCACAAGATCGAGCCATCATTGATTTTGATTCTTTTCAGAATATTCATTCTCGCATAAAATCTGACAATTTAAATCTAACATATCGATATTTTGTTCCTAATTCTTTATATAGTTTAGATATTTATTTTTGTGACTTATGGAGAGTTTTAATTATTCGATTCATCTTCTACGTCTGAAATGGAGTTCCTTTAAATTATTTATTTCTGCACAAAGCTTTGTGATTTATACTTGTGATACTTTATGTCATTATCATTTTTTTTGTTTTTCATTTGTTCACATAGCGGGAATGTTTAGATTTAATTATATTCTAGATTCAGTTTTCGTCCCATCGTTGAGTAATTTTGTTTACGTCAACAATCAGATTTAATTCTTTCTCATGAAAAATAAGAATAAAGTTTTATAATAGAATTCAACGGCTAACGAAGGTATTTGCTTACTTCTAAGGTTGAATAATTATGCAATCATTATGTATTATTTATTCTGTTTCACCTCTAACGATGGACCATCTACTTCTTTATTGCAATGAAGACGTGACCGTTAGAGCTGTAAAGGCGGCAAACGAGCTTCATTAAACAACGTGCTACTTAAATGGCGATCGACCTTGTTTATATAAGCGTTTCTGTAGCAAATTATGGTGAAAATTGTGCGTTAGTTAGCATCGGTGATATAAATTTCAACTGAAAGTATGTGCCAGACTGCAGAATTTCCACAAAACGGACGTAATTCGTGCTAGTTACATACAGATTTGTGTAGAATTTTACTGGACGTTAATTTCGCAGAAAAGCGTATTTAACTCCAAGGATAGTAGGACGAGTTCATACATCAAGGGATATTCAAGAGGATCCTTTATCGTTCGGGTTAACTTGGTGCTCTAATGATCGAATGCCAATGTTTTATTACACCAGCCACGATTCTAAGGAAAAGGTAGACATTGTTATACTCGAACGCAGCTGAATCTCCGGGTGCTTATGCCGTTTCGTGTTAACAAGATGAAAACGTGTCTAACAAGTCGATATATCGCCGGAGCTTTGCGAACTTTCACGATGCTCGACACGTTTCGTATTTAAGAAGTTCTACCTCACGTATCGCTGAAATTCTAATGCAGACAAATATCGGCCTTTCTCGTAACCGTTCTCCGTGATATATAAGCTCGGAAAATATTCTTGCCATAATAAACCAAATTGAAGAGAGCACTACCGAACATATACTCACTTATGCTTACACCTTTATTTATATATAAATTATGACTGGAGGATATAAGTTAATTAATGGATTGGTATGTGAAATCTGAAACAATTCGCATTAAATAAGCCTGATTTATAGGATTAAAAGTGAAACATAACAAAATATAGAAATTTGAAAATGCTCTATTATAATAAATGAGTGACAAGTACAATGGGGAATGAAATTATGCGACCGCTTTATATCCGTTAATGCTATCTGTTATCATTGCGTGAATTGATAATATTTATTATGAATAACAAGTGAATATTTATATTTAATATTCATTTAATCCACCGAGTATGGCAGTCGAATTAGTGCGCGAGCATCGAATTACAAAGTCTGCAAAGTTGATGTACAATAATGGGCGATAATAGTGCACGCTATCACACGCTATCGCGAGTTCATAATCGCGCATCGAGCGATCTATCATTGTCAAAGGACCGTTTCACAGATAGGAAGAGAGTGCCGGGAAAAAACCTGACCGTACTTCGTTGTGTAAACGACTTGCCGACGTGTATCACCGAGCGGGGCAAAACAATTATAAATTATTTAATATGTCCCTTAGACTCATGGGTCTCTCTAATTGTAAGGCAAAGGACCCGAGGAGCCGGATACTTTTTTCACGTATTGGTTCCCCACCGCTTTACCGAGGGCATCCCCCGTACCCCCTTCTTGCTTCGCTCTCTCTTCCTTTCTCCCATAGGATTCCGCTTCTTTTCCTCCTTCCACCTCTTTTTTTATCGGCCCTCTTATTCTCGAAGAATTACGAAGTCGAGCCTCCACCCGTCGTACGTTGACCTCTGGAATAATACATCGATCCGTTGATACGCTCGTAATTTACCTTCCATCGCGAGAGATCGGAGATAAGCATCGTCGAAATCAAAAGGTGCACGGCGCACGAATTCAGATGTAATGCAAATATTTTTAATGACAGTGAAACGTCCATCATCTGTCCGGTGGAATTTTTTCGGCAACCGTCTTGATTTACTTCTTCGGCGGCTTCCGTTTTTCTCGGGTAGCTCGATTAATTCATTCCCGGTTCTTACCGCGGTTTAAGTAAATAGTAATTTAGCGTGAGTAAGACGTAAATTTAAGTCGTGGCAAAAAATTGTTACTCCATATCGAGGAGAAGCGAGTAGTAAAACTAGAAGTCGTAATTAAGAGTTTACTCAGCAAATATGGGAGTAACGGGCGAACAATCGTGTCAAAAGTATTTCTACCCTGATTGAAGCACAGCGCGATATACATTTCGTCCCCTTCGTCCTCGTGAGTTTTTTTCGCGCCCGATAAACTTGGAGGAGCGTAGAATGCCGAGTCGGTGGTAGCGGTAAAACGTCTCGTAGACGCGTTTACTCGCAGTTGCACGATGGAATGTGCTCCTGCAATCGCAGAAGCTGCGACGACGAGGACCAGAACCGTGGGAAGCAAAAAGTAGCTCGAGAACTCGTACGAGCTACGATAGGTCGGTGTATATACGGGGCTATTCCGACTCTAAGGAGGTGTCGTTCTATCCCTACTTCGAGCCCGCCTACGGTCCGGCCAGTTTATCATCGATTTCGTATTTATCCCGGTATCCCGCCTTCTCCACGCTCGCCTCGTTTCGATGACATGTTATCCACCGACTTTTACTGACGGTTACAAACCAATCCTGGATCAATCTTATCGTTTAACTTGCCAAAATAATCGCGCACGAAGACTACCTCGCGTGCACCAAACTGATACAGTAGAAACGGATGATTTTGATCAGACAAGATATTCGTAGACCTCGGCAATTGTCTATGTAAGAAGCTGCTGTAGAATTCGATTAATTATGAACATTAATATATTTTCCATTAATTACACCAGTTACAAAAAAATATTATTTCGAAATAATTGTGAGATGAACTTGGACCTGGAGTTACTGAGACTCGAGGAATCGGGGCGCCATTCCACGTAAACTCTGAATATCAAGTACTAAATATCAAATTTCTCAACACTGTTATATTATATAGGTATTATTATAATAAATATATATGATTCGGTTTACTCGAAAGACGTGCGTTCATAACCATCACTATCCACATCCAGAGCCGCGAATGCTCTGAACCAAGACGGTGAGATATATCAAAGAGGGAGGAGAGGTAGTGGGAGAGAAAGAGAGCGAGAAGAGAGCAGTAGGGAGATGCAGCAAGATGTTTCTGGACCAATGGAGAGGCTGCACCACCGTGGTCGTATGCAAACTGCATCACCGCCTCCGCTTCGTGGTGCTCATCGGGTATGCAAAGTCCTTACTATGCGCTCCGCCCATCTAGGATATCTGTACGGATTTCTACCTCTACTTGTTTCACCACTTAAATGGCGTATCGTTTTATACAAGCTAGGATGCTTTATATTTATTAATCGGTTCGCAAATTCTATGGAATCGGCATAAGATGAACGCAGAAGTAGAATCTGTCTGACTCAAGATTCATTTTCCACTTGTAGTTCAAGATTGAAGAACTGCTTTAGGGAAAATAATAATTAAAATGAAATGAAACAATTCATTTACGACTTATTGTAGTTGAAGATTTCAGAACTATTATTTTCGGGAAAATAATAAGGACACTGAAATTAAACAAAGTGTTTTAATATAATCGAAGATGAACACGTAAAGTCTCTCCACCTTTGCACCTCAATATCAGCGTTAAATATATTGTAATAATTTGTTAGTACTACTTGCACGAAGGAATAATGAAAAAGTACCATCATCCAGACAAGATATTACGAGGTATAATGAAAAAAACGAGGAGGTGGTTGTAAAAAGAACAATATCGTCTTAAACTTCCACTATACCTTCCCTGAAACGTTGAACGTTGTCCTTTTACATCGGCAAAGTAATAATTACTTAGCCAGCGTGTTGGATCGTAGAAAGCAAAATACTCTCGTCGTCCAACCATCGCTTCCACGATGTTCGCCAACACCGCATCGTGGTTGCGGATCTGTCACGCGTTTATACGACAATTTGAAGATCGTAAAGCGGGAAGAAGCCAGGAATTTTTCTGCGCGCCGTAGGATCACTATCGACGTGTACAGGACGCTCGTAAAAAAACCGCAGTATTGCGTAAACTAAAGTTACCGTGTACGGAGTATGAGGAGGATAACTCTTCTCGACTGATTTTATTTCGATCTCTCATTCTCACACGATATCTTCGGACATTACGTGAAACGGTTTGTTTTATTTGGGTACACTTTTTTATTGTTTAGTATGAGCATCTTTCTTCGTGTATCTTGATGTATTTGTAACCCATGTATCATTGGATGATAAGAATAAGATCATAAGGATATATATATAAATTACAATTGTTGTTCAACCCTTAGGCGTATTGAAATGACATTATATTAAATCATTATTGATGAAATTGGAGATTAATAACTAATAAGTAATTGAAATAGAGCTTAGAAACTTCCAGGATGACATACCTAAGAAAATTCTTATTAAATTGTACAGATAAAAAATGTTAATCTTGATGCAATTAAATGTTGCAGTTATTAGAATAGAAGTGTGTAACTCATATTTATCGGGCTGTTATGACTGAAGGTTATGATATTAAAAT
Source organism: Nysson spinosus (assembly GCA_910591585.2). Classification (NCBI taxonomy): domain Eukaryota; kingdom Metazoa; phylum Arthropoda; class Insecta; order Hymenoptera; family Crabronidae; genus Nysson; species Nysson spinosus. The sequence continues at coordinate 10,869,358 of OU342832.1, forward strand.
TGCGATGCAAAATTGGTGGCAAAGGAAATATAGCAAGGGAATCCTTGGCGCGAGGAATTCTAAGGCTGAGCAGGAATATGTGCGCAGGGGGTATTTTCAGGAGTGAAAGACCGAGGGTTTATGGTAGTCGGTCGGCCGTTATCGGAGTTATACGGGCAGCGGGGTTGTCCGGTCACCAGCCCTCCACCAGATATCAACCACCCACCAGACCTGTCCTTTCTTACTCGCTCAACTACCACGCCAATACCACATTTACCTTCAACCACATACATGCCAACACAGAAAAACATCGAAAGTATCCGCAGCCAAAGAGGGAAGGAAAAAGAGCACCTCGGACACGAGAACTATCGGGAAATCTGATGGGATGCATGTACTGTCGGGTATTGGAAGGAAGGCAATCGTGACGTAAGGGTCACGTGGAATTTCTGCGTCTCATTTGGTATATACGTTGAATATCAAAAGTATATTTCACATAAGAACCACAAGGTGTAATTAAACAAACGCATTGAAGACTGTTTCCAACGTCTGGGACGAAATTGGTTAAAAAATCAAAGTTGTATCGACTCATTTTTCGACCGGAACAAATTTTGAATATACTTCTTTCGACCCAATATCGTCCTAGAGCATGTTTATACATCATCTACCATCGATTTGGGCCATTTAGGAGCAAAATTGGCGACTTTGATTTCTTGATGATTTTTGAAGGGTCGACCCATTTTTTGACCGGAAATAGCCAATTTTACCCCTAAATGGCCCAAATCGATGGTATATGATGTATAAACATATTCTAGGACAATTTTGGGTCGAAAGAAACGGTTTAAAAATTTTTTCGGCCAAAAAATGGGTCGACCCAAAATCGCAAAAATGTGAAGGGGTATACCTTCAAAAATTGCCAAAAATTGAAAGTCGCCAAAATCGGTCCTCAATGGCCCAAATCGAAGGTAGATGATGTATAAACATATTCTAGGACGATTTTGGGTCGGAAGAAGCGGTTTAAAAAATTGTTCGGCCAAAAAATGGGTCGACCCAGAATCGCAAAAATGTGAAGGGGTATACCTTCAAAAATTGTCAAAAATTAAAAGTCACCAAAATCGGTTCTAAACGACCCAAATCGATGGTAAATGATGTATAAACATATTCGAGGACGATTTCTGGTCGAAAGAAGCGGTTAAAAAATTTTTATTGGTCAAAAATGGGTCGAACCGAAGTCGAAAAAATGTAAAGGGGTATACCTTCAAATATTGTCAAAAATTAAAAGTCACCAAAATCGGTTCTAAACGACCCAAATCGATGGTAAATGATGTATAAACATATTCTAGGACGATTTCTGGTCGAAAGAAGCGGTTAAAAAATTTTGTCGGCCAAAAAATGGGTCGACCCAAAATCGCAAAAATGTGAAGGGGTATACCTTCAAAAATTGTCAAAAATTGAAAGTCGCCAAAATCGGTCCTCAATGGCCCAAATCGATTGTAGATGATGTATAAACATATTCTAGGACGATTTTGGGTCGGAAGAAGCGGTTTAAAAATTTTTTTGGCCAAAAAATGGGTCGACCCAGAATCGCAAAAATGTGAAGGGGTATACCTTCAAAAATCATCAAAAATTAAAAGTCACCAAAATCGGTTCTAAACGACCCAAATCGATGGTAAATGATGTATAAACATATTCTAGAACGATTTCTGGTCGAAAGAAGCGGTTAAAAAATTTTTATTGGTCAAAAATGGGTCGAACCGAAGTCGAAAAAATGTAAAGGGGTATACCTTCAAATATTGTCAAAAATTAAAAGTCACCAAAATCGGTTCTAAACGACCCAAATCGATGGTAAATGATGTATAAACATATTCTAGGACGATTTCTGGTCGAAAGAAGCGGTTAAAAAATTTTGTCGGCCAAAAAATGGGTCGACCCAAAATCGCAAAAATGTGAAGGGGTATACCTTCAAAAATTTCCAAAAATTGAAAGTCGCCAAAATCGGTCCTCAATGGCCCAAATCGAAGGTAGATGATGTATAAACATATTCTAGGACGATTTTGGGTCGGAAGAAGCGGTTTAAAAATTTGTTCGGCCAAAAAATGGGTCGACCCAGAATCGCAAAAATGTGAAGGGGTATACCTTCAAAAATTGTCAAAAATTAAAAGTCACCAAAATCGGTTCTAAACGACCCAAATCGATGGTAAATGATGTATAAACATATTCGAGGACGATTTCTGGTCGAAAGAAGCGGTTAAAAAATTTGTATTGGTCACAAATGGGTCGAACCCAAGTCGAAAAAATGTAAAGGGGTATACCTTCAAAAATTGTCAAAAATTAAAAGTCACCAAAATCGGTTCTAAACGACCCAAATCGATGGTAAATGATGTATAAACATATTCTAGGACGATTTCTGGTCGAAAGAAGCGGTTAAAAAATTTTTATTGGTCAAAAATGGGTCGAACCCAAGTCGAAAAAATGTAAAGGGGTATACCTTCAAAAATTGTCAAAAATTGAAAGTCGCCAAAATCGGTCCTCAATGGCCCAAATCGATTGTAGATGATGTATAAACATATTCTAGGACGATTTTGGGTCGGAAGAAGCGGTTTAAAAATTTTTTTGGCCAAAAAATGGGTCGACCCAGAATCGCAAAAATGTGAAGGGGTATACCTTCAAAAATCATCAAAAATTAAAAGTCACCAAAATCGGTTCTAAACGACCCAAATCGATGGTAAATGATGTATAAACATATTCTAGAACGATTTCTGGTCGAAAGAAGCGGTTAAAAAATTTTTATTGGTCAAAAATGGGTCGAACCGAAGTCGAAAAAATGTAAAGGGGTATACCTTCAAATATTGTCAAAAATTAAAAGTCACCAAAATCGGTTCTAAACGACCCAAATCGATGGTAAATGATGTATAAACATATTCTAGGACGATTTCTGGTCGAAAGAAGCGGTTAAAAAATTTTGTCGGCCAAAAAATGGGTCGACCCAAAATCGCAAAAATGTGAAGGGGTATACCTTCAAAAATTTCCAAAAATTGAAAGTCGCCAAAATCGGTCCTCAATGGCCCAAATCGAAGGTAGATGATGTATAAACATATTCTAGGACGATTTTGGGTCGGAAGAAGCGGTTTAAAAATTTTTTTGGCCAAAAAATGGGTCGACCCAGAATCGCAAAAATGTGAAGGGGTATACCTTCAAAAATCATCAAAAATTAAAAGTCACCAAAATCGGTTCTAAACGACCCAAATCGATGGTAAATGATGTATAAACATATTCTAGAACGATTTCTGGTCGAAAGAAGCGGTTAAAAAATTTTTATTGGTCAAAAATGGGTCGAACCGAAGTCGAAAAAATGTAAAGGGGTATACCTTCAAATATTGTCAAAAATTAAAAGTCACCAAAATCGGTTCTAAACGACCCAAATCGATGGTAAATGATGTATAAACATATTCTAGGACGATTTCTGGTCGAAAGAAGCGGTTAAAAAATTTTGTCGGCCAAAAAATGGGTCGACCCAAAATCGCAAAAATGTGAAGGGGTATACCTTCAAAAATTTCCAAAAATTGAAAGTCGCCAAAATCGGTCCTCAATGGCCCAAATCGAAGGTAGATGATGTATAAACATATTCTAGGACGATTTTGGGTCGGAAGAAGCGGTTTAAAAATTTGTTCGGCCAAAAAATGGGTCGACCCAGAATCGCAAAAATGTGAAGGGGTATACCTTCAAAAATTGTCAAAAATTAAAAGTCACCAAAATCGGTTCTAAACGACCCAAATCGATGGTAAATGATGTATAAACATATTCGAGGACGATTTCTGGTCGAAAGAAGCGGTTAAAAAATTTGTATTGGTCACAAATGGGTCGAACCCAGAATCGCAAAAATGTGAAGGGGTATACCTTCAAAAATTGTCAAAATTTCAAAGTCGCCAATTTTGCTCCTAAATGGCCCAAATCGATGGTAGATGATGTATAAACATATTCTAGGACGATTTTGGGTCGGAAGAAGCGGTTTAAAAATTGTTTCGGCCAAAAAATGGGTCGACCCAAAATCGCAAAAATGTGAAGGGGTATACCTTCAAAAATTGTCAAAAATTAAAAGTCGCCAAAATCAATTCTAAATGGCCCAAATCGATGGTATATGATGTATAAACATATTCTAGGACGATTTTGGGTCGGAACAAGTGAAGTATACTAATTTTAATTATAGCTAATACCTTTTTTAATAGACCATTTTCTTCTCACCTTCCGAGGCAATCGTGACAGGCTTCAAAACCGAAAGTTTTCCTTATCCAAAACAGGGGGTGGAACCATGGAAAGTGATCGAAGGAAGTATAATACTTCTCTACTAAGAAGGAGCTTGGCATTACGCCTGCTCGTTAGAACTCGGCGAAGATCGGTGTCGCGATTCCGGCAATCAAGCAGATTAATGGCCATCGTTGTCACTTAACCGGTGAAAATCGAGATTTATCTTGGTAACGGTTCCCTAATTGTTTTAGTCCGAGGTAGTAGCGCACGACACATGAATTAGTGGGATTAGAATATGAATTCCGGGAACCGTTATCCTGTAATGTCGTAGAGGGAAAGGGACAAGGGACAAGCTATTATTTCAATTAAAAGATACCTGGCTAATAATCGCCTACAAATTTCCTGACAATTTTAATGACTGTGCGCATTACACTTGTAAGTTAGTGCACTCAACACACAGATAAACTGTTGATTATATCATTTATGGTCATTTATGGAACACAATTATCTATAGCTTCTTTCAAGATTATGAAATAAATTTAATCTATTTATTAAGATACGAACAATATATATTTATTTTCCACGGGAAAATTCGTATAAATCCACCTTTTATTACATCAATATAACGAAGACTTTCGATCACAATGCATTTAAATATTGGGTTGGCATTAATATTCCTTATATTACAATCTAATCCAATATCAAAATAATTCAATTTCATTATTAACTAATCTAATCCGATATTAAATTATTGATCATCTATTGCTTTTATTGCAACATTATGACACACACTTCATCCTCGTTATCTAAATGATTCGTGTTTATCTAAACGCACCATGGCACAGAAAAGTAACGCAGGTGCAATGAATAGATACTTGGAGCAAATGACAGTTCTCGGCAATGCAGAAATGAAACTAATCAACTAATCGGCACTCGAGAGACGCGCGTGTATGGGAAACGAAAACGTGCGCGAGCGCGTGCTCGTGGCAGCGGCTGGACGATAAAACGAGACGGTGGCATTCTACTAGGTTCGGATGTGTGTGGGAGTGTCCTTTGATCCTTGCCGCCACTTCGATCTTTAAGGCACACGCGGATATGAATTCCTTTGTATGCTCGAAAAACACGACACCGAATATAAACCACTTTCTTCTAATTTTAACCTTCTATAGTCCAGTTTTTTTCGTGTTTATTAGGAAATCATATAACGTAAATGTAGTTAAACTCGATTCTAACGAAGGTGCATTACGTGAAAATGGTAACGAAATTGTTACTTGAACGCACCGGAAAAGTGAAATAATTACGAATATTAATTATTAAAATAAAAAATGACACAGCATATTGGTATGATTACGAATATCAACCCTTGTCACTCAAATTTCATTCACTTTCACTTTGAAAATTTTCAACATACTCATCATCACTACTATCAATTTCCATATTCATTTTTGCACAGATTTTTATATTAGATATTATATATGAAGAATCTGAAGCAGATAAGATAAAGTTGAATGAATTACATGAAAATGACTACAATATTACCAATTGAAGTAATATTGCTAATTATTAACAATAACATATATGTGGTAGCATATAACTCGATTTAAATACCGGTATGTTAATTGTAACATTTAAGAATAATTTTTTGGGCAGTTTATAAACATGGTATGGAAAAGAAGCCATTTTCATGCTTCCCACTGGCAAATATTAATTTTTGGCAAAAGATGAAAGAAAGTTGAAGCATTGAGATAAGAGATGCATAGAGATAAAGTGATGTGCATGCACGTGAACGGCCTATAGATGCGATAATTTTTGCGTATGTGTAGATATGCTTGACCTTACGTATGTGATGATAAACGGTCATCTGCAAAAAGATCTGGCCGAGTAGTCGCATGCGCATCCGCGTAATTCGTAGCACGTGCATTTCTCTGGCTTATCTAAGGTAAGAGAAGCTTCTAATCGCACGTATAATTAAGAAATTCTTTATAAAAAATTCATACTTTATCGATAACTACAACTTGGAATATGGATTCACTAGAATTGCGTTGCTCCTGGGAAGTATTGATTTATAAATGAAATATTATTATCATCTTGTAGTAATAATTGCATAATTACTACCCATTGCTGTGAAAGCCAAAGGATTTTGAAAAAATTATGTAAGAAATTATTAATAACTTAATAATTGTTTTCCTGGGTGATAAGGGTGACAAAAATGTAAAAGGATTCTTTTAAATCGGCTTGCATTGTTATATATTTGTTTATTTATTTTCATATTCCTGCCAGATAATTTGTATGTATTATGAATGTCTTAGATGAAGGGATGATTATGTAATAATTTACATGTCATAAAATATGCGAATTATTTATTGCAACGCTATAATATCACTCGCGATAGACTGAGCCATGTAGATAACTTTATTGCGAGCAGTGATGTCAAGCCGATAACTTCGATCCGATAAGATCGCGATATCTCATCCGGATGTTTATTTCAAAGGCGGAATTACGAGTCTGGAGCTACGCCAGGCGCCGTAAATTTCCCGAAGCGAGAAAAATGGCGTAAATTCCTCTCCCTCTCTCTTCCACCCTTAACGTATCGTTGACAACGTGCCTGCCAAAAAGTTCGATAATGGAAAATAGATGTATCACGGAGATAGTGGTATTATTTAACTGACATTTTCCAAGAAAAAGAGTACACAGATCGATGTCTGTTAAATAACTTTTTATTAATATGTTTGGAGGAGAAGAATTGAGTTGTCTTTTTGGGAGGGTAAACAAGGAAAAGTAAGAGTGCAAGCTACAAATAATCGTACGTTTATTGGCGTGAATTATTGTGCACCGTTTTACCGGTAACAATAGGAAATTGAACAAAGTTCACTTATTGTCATTAATGTCACAATATCTATTTTATTATAGTGCTATGTCTAAAACATAGCTTCGCATGGTTGACTTGTCCCCGTGCACGCTTCACTAACTTTTCCTTTATCCAGCAAAATGCGGAAGTCGCTCGAATTCCTTTCCTTCTATTAGCAACGATACTCCGCCGTCTAAAAGGAGTCACGATTAGGAACGAAGCGTTTGCCCAGAAATTATCAGGTTTCGTAATACTAAACACCATTGAGATTTTTCCTGATTCCGTCAAAGCATTGCGTAGATTCGTGCAATATTAATATTACATTATTATTAATATTATTTTGACCATAGAGATTTAAGATAAATATTGCTCGTGTCGAAACCAAACTCACCCTTCCCCACCTGCATAATACATCCCCATCCAATTCCATCGTGCAATTAATTTACATAAATGTCACGTTACGCAGAGAATATTAAATTTTACTAAAAAATGCAATTTAAAGGATTGACGGTTGAAAAATGAAAGGCGAGCGTGCCTGACGAAGGAGTAACGACGTAGTGGGGTTGTAAGGGTTGCAGAAGGGTAAGCCGGGGGTTGTTCCGTTGAGGTGGGGTGTTGTACACCTCCGCGATCCATATTTTACAATATGGCCGGGGGGTGGTTGGCAGGTTAGGGGTGGCCTATAGGCGGCACGCTGATGTACGCAGGTCTGCCAACGATTGGTCGATAGCGACGCGACGATTCTCTCCGACTTTCTCTTCCTTTCACCCTCGCGTGCTTCTCCTCTTCTTTCTACTAACGTGATTTGCGTGCCTTTCAGACGTCTACGTGAATCGTATGCAGATCCTCGACGTGCCGATATCCCCTCCACCAAGTTTCATCCCCCTCGGAGGCGCGCTTCAAGGATACGTTGACCTATGAGATCTTCCTCTTCTTCGAAGTCGGATTATTAAGGGTGGATCTTTTTACATTCGCTTCCGCGATGAAAAAATGGCGGGTGCTATATTCCATTTTTGAATTTATATAACCCTGCACTATTCATATGCAATGCTTCGGTTGATGTCACCATTTAAATATACCAATCATAGATTGCTTTTGAAAGTACAAAGCATCATAATTTGGAGGAAAAAAAGAAATTATTAAAATCCATGTTTACTGCTAATGGCTCGTAAACTAGGTATCCTAAAGTACCCTCCGCGTTGGGGATGAAAGGGCTACTATCGGAAAGTTTACAGTCGCGCAAGGAGCGGAGAGGATCTCCAGGAAGAGTTTCCTCGGGAAACAATGAGACCGGCAAACAAAGGACTTCTGGCTAGGTGCATTATGTCTCCTCGAACTCATAAGAAAACGAGACTTCGAAATAGTAATGATATTATGTTTGCGCCGTTTTCCTTTCCGCATGGTGGTGGAAGAAAGTAAGAGAAAGACATCGGCGAAGGAGAAGGGGAGGGAGGATCGCGTGGAAAGTGGGAGGAAATAAGACGGAGTAATAGTAAGAAGGGGGTTGGTTGATGCTCGGGTAGACGGGGTTGGATTCTACGAGGAGGATGGGAAGTGGAATCCTTTGGCATTACGGGAGGGTGAGGCGTAATATCCCGAGTAAAACTTTTCACTCAACGCGAGAATAGGGCCGGCTGCCATGGTCGCCGGGGGTCGGAGAGGGTTGAAAATGTGGGTGGTGGACGTACGGCGGAAAGAAAGAAGGCTGCAGGCAACTAAGTACAAAGAATGTAATGTCCTCCTTCCGCCGGTCGCTATACCTTTCACCGGATTTCACCCCGAGATGTCCCGTGGAATAATAAGGATAAGAATGCCGGTGAAAAAGACTTGATGGGAACCGTCCACCTCCACCCCTCATCTCTTGGAGTTTACGTACGTCGGATCAGTAGAAGGGTGACTCTCAGGGGTTACGAGCCTCGCTCCGAGGAGATACGTTGTTTCAGGAACAACAAATATACTCATTGCTCAAGAAACGTCGGGATAACATCGATGATTATATCACCGTTATCATATACTGAATTGGGTTCATTGACCTTTTTATTGACCTCGTAAGTCCGACAATTTCTATGCTTCTTAGTCATAAATCATGAACGATACACTAGATGTACATAAAATATTTACATCATAGTATTCCATTAAGTTATTGAAAATAGACACAATTGGTAATAATTAGAAAATGAAAATTATAGACAACATTTTTCAGCATCAAATTTTTTGGAGAATTATTTTTCGCCCTACTGTTGCCCTGACTATCGATAGACTAAGTAAACACACAAATATGTTTTTACTCATCTAAGGAGCATTCTTTAATCAGGAATCCCACTCTTCTACCTCTTCTTAAAAAATGGAGGTACCATAATCGAGAAAGGAAGAAGAACGGCAAGCGGAGGAGAATAATCGGTGCGCGAGTCAAAGTAAAAGAGCCAAAGTTTCTAAACTTCGTAAGAGCGGTAGCCGCCCATTTATGAGTGTACCCGCCTTACAAACGACGGTAATTATTTAACCGTTCGTCGTAGCGACGACTTTTTGCGAAGGATCACCGGTTGACCGTTGGAGGGGGACGGACCGGGGCGAACGGGGTAAGAGGGAGGCAAGTAGCAAGAGAGAAAAAGGGCAAAAGAAATCAAGAGATTCAAGTGCGATGGTGGGAGTCTGGTAGTGGCCGTTCCATAAAGGACACCGTGAGAATTGGAACTGCCTATGCGCCACGGCAACGAACGGCAACCAACGGCCGACAACGGACCACGGACCTCTCTCGACTAGGATAGCTACGAGAAAAACTCACCTTCATTATGCCACTGGCATCGTAATATAATGGTTAAAATCGCCGTAAATGGCCGCGACCGGCCGCCCGTCCACGCATTATACCACTTAAGCACGCGCCTGCTTGCGTGAGACACTCTCTACAGGGTGTTGCAAAAATCTCTAAAGACCAATCCACTCGCCGGCTTTGTTGTCACCTTATTCATGACCGTGTGAGTATTTTTGGCGCACCTGCTTCGTGGCTTTTCTCAGCTGAGAAAGTGAATGGAATCCTGAAGAAACCAAGGCGGTCGGTTGGTTTAATGGCAACTTGATGGATCCACTTTTTTAGCTGGTTTTTAGTGTTATCGATAGAGTGCTGTGGATCGATTGTTTTTGATAATGACGTGGATATTATATGAAAACGTCGGACTTAGATGTTGGGATATTAATATAAGGCAACGGACGTTGCAGTTTTTGGATTTTTATATTGAAACGCTAGGGACTCGTGTGTTAATCTGATTTAATATCGAATTGATAGATGCATTAACGTAAATGTTAATAGAACAGTAAGAATGATCGTACAAAGATAAGATGCTTAGCAACCTGACATTTTGACAACGGTAGTTTTGCAACATAATCATAATTCACAATGCACTGTGGAAATGGCATGTTCCACGGAGCGTGTTACACGCATTGTTGAAATACACAACGAACATCGATAGAGAATATAAAAGCCAGAAATTGGGTGGAGGGAATTCATAACAGGCTCCTACGACAAGGTTTATTAGGACGAAAACGGTAGTCGCCGCAGGACATTTTCTAGTACGATGGTAGAATAAATCGATGACAAATGAACACTCGGAGGTTCTCCGCGCGGTGCAAAACCACGTAATAGAATGCAAACGGCTTTCCCATTGCCGCTAACGAATTTCGCAAAGGGGAAAGCTAAGTGAATAATAACAATTGCCTTGGACTCTCCATATATATATATATATACGAGTTAAAATGGTGATTACCCTGGCATACCATAAATTACAAATATGAAACGTCTTTCCTAATTCCATCGGCCGATGCTTAATTCCCCATAATGATCTCGTATGAATGTACATATAAATGTAATCATGAATAACCGTGGAATTTATCAGAGCGCAAGAACTGCTTATTCATTGAATTAACCGTGGAACATGTCAGACTCGGGTAGCGCAAACGACGCGATCCAAGGAAGGTGACTTAAGATTGTCCTCGTAAAGCAAAAATACGAGGTTCGTTATGCGATCACGTGGTAATATAGAATGATTAAAAGCGCCGTAAATGGTGGAGTATTGTAATGATCGGTAAGTTAAGAGGGAAGCGTGTGCACGCGACTCACGTCTCTGGTTATCGTGGAATCGATTCGATCGGGACTTCGTATGTCCTGCGATAAATCGATGACAAATGAAGCTGCCAGAAGATCAAATCATATGTAAACGAAATGCAAACTGCTCCCCGGTAGCTCACGCGAGTCTATCTTTCGCAAGCAAGGAAAAATTGCGAAACCACGTGATCGTGGAACAGTCATTGGTGCTCGTGGCCTGGCACTAATGTGGGAGAGCTATGCCGAGATCGGCGGATCGAGTGTGCCAGATTCAACAGTCAAAGTCCTACGATCCGGATTAACCACAGGTGCTTTATTACCGACAAATCGTTCTTTGCTGCTACAACTAATCGTTTCGCCTAATTTAGCTCAGAGAAACGGTATACTTCGATATGATATTCCAATTAAAATTTCGATCTTTGCACACTCGATATCCGCGGTCTTCGCGGGATGGATAAGATGCAGCTCACTAATGCCACTGAATTCGTTCGATCGCAATTACAATTTAAATTATCATAAGCATCTTTTAATCACACATTTGTATTTAATAGTTGCATCCAATTACTACAATTAATTACCAGAATTAAATACAAATATTAAACCCAAATATGTGATATAACGATGCTTGTAAAGGTGCATAAAAATGAAGAGTCTGCTGTTTAGTTAATTGAATAATAACCACTGAGAAGTAATAGATAATCTCCCGGCTACTTAAAATCCAATTTCCTCGTTGACCCGCTGGTGCATGGAAATCATACGGAAGTGTAAAACGCTGTAATTCCATGGCCCGATGATTCCGTGCATATCGAGCGGGTACGTGATGCAAACGCGGGAACCCGGCGAGGTGCATGTGCAGACATCATGAAAGTGAAGTTAACGCATGCAGAAGCATCGTGGTTTTCCTAATGGCAAGTAGATTCGCTCGAGTGGCCGAGTGGCAAGTAATTGAGTATGCCATTTCGAAGCGTGAAATGCTCGATCGTAAGTAAATTACTATGGTGAAGATATTGAATAACATGATGCATAAACGTGACGAATAATTACAAGATAATTACACTCGGTGAGTCTTAGTTTTCCTGTATGCTTCCTTCATGTGCAGGAACGAATATCAAGGAAGCGCGGATGAGAGATATTATTTTTCATACAAACATTTTTCCATGTCAGCCGGATAAAATGCTTTCTCACTGTGAGTAGTAATACTTGGAAAGGACTGTGAGTCTGTCGAGTGATACACCGTCATGATTTTTTATATTAATTGTGTATAATCAACGATTATGGCCTCTGCTTTTTCAACGTTTCTCTCTTTAATGTATTGTTTCAAGTAATCTTAGGAATTTAATATCACGATTAAGAACGACGAATTATTATTCCTTATTCATTGTCTATGATAGTGACTTACTGTATGTAGATTTCATAAACACATCTTTAATCCATGGTGGTTTGCAGGCTAATTGTATTTATATATTTATTTATTAGGTAATTCTCACGCGCTTGGCAGGGTCAAGGTGTAAGTAACTAATAGAAGCGATTAGAAGTGAGTTATCTAAGATCGGTATTCACGAGGCGCATTCTCCATCTTCGTCGTTCGAGCACCGATGCACCTGACTCTCGATGCAGGTGAGCTAGGTGACGTGCGAGCCGGCTGCCTTCTGACATTGCCCACCTACGAAGCAAATGATACCAGGACTCACGCCCCAACGAGGAAGTGACGTCACTGTGTCACGAGCCGTGCATAGGGAACGACGGAATGCACTCTACGATTGGCAGAGGAGTCCAATCGCAGATATCTTCATTCGTGATTAAGTTAAGAGATGTATTTGTTGATTAAATATTATCATTTTTATTCATGCAGTAGGATTAACTGGCGGTGGCAGCATTAATTGACAGTGCCATGCAGCAGCATTTAATAAATAAAATACATATGGTTTTTGAATATACATAAAAAGCGGATTCGACATCACGTGTTGCGTGGGGGTGGAAGATAAAACTAAGAACCCACCCTGCCATCTCCAGGAAGAGCTTCGTACCGACTTCTTTAAGGGATGAAAATCAATGTGTCTCTATAAGTAACACCTCGCGGTATTTATAGTATATCATTTTATATCCGCGAAATACCCAAAATAATCTTAGATTCAAAATTCACTCTCGCAAAGTAGATCTAAAATTTCATCCTCTACTGTAAGAATTATTATCAATCTTCACCGCCTTATTTCTTTTAAAATTGTTATTAGATACTTCTTTTTAGCGAAGTACAGTTTCAATTGTTTGAGAAGGAATTAAGGTAGAATGTATTTATTGATTGACTAGCGGAAGTTTCCTCGGACACGTTTTTTTAATGGGATCAAGATCTCAGCATCCCAGTGGTTCGGAGATCGAAAGAACGCGTGTATCCCAGGATATACGGGGACGACACTGGCCGTGCAACTTCTTCGTGTACAGAGTCGCGCAAACCACGTCGGAAAAGAAATCGGGTTCGCGGAGCGACTGCATAAAGAATGCAATTAAGAGAATCGTGTATTGTAATTAACGGCCATTCTCTTCTTCCAACGGATGCGATCCTCGTCAAGTGCGTGCAGACGTGCGCGGCCCGGTAGACGTAATCCAATCGTCTTTTCGTTCTCTTCTTGTTCTATTTCTTCTCTTGAATCTCTTCTAATTGTGAGATGGATCATGAGTTAGTACCAATTTAGCATTTTCAATGACTCGAATTATTTATGAAAATATTGGTAATTATTTTGCATCAAATATCAGTGGTTCGTTTTAAGTTGTTGCTTTATCAAATCGCGTATAACGATAGCATATTCGTAAGGTGGAAAAAGTATCGATGAAGTTCAAGGAACTTGGACGGAGGGACAAAAAAGGGAAAGGAGAAGAAATCTGGAGGATCTCGATCCAGGTGAGTAATCGACGGGGACGGCCGCCAATCAGTAGAAGCTGAACGAGCCGAAAGTTGATTCGTGCCGGTCGCAAATTCAATTAAAAGTTGCGGTTATTAGGTTGGACAATGAGTCCCCGGTGTCTCGATGCGAGGCAAGGGTGGACGAAGCACTATGGGTATAAAGCAAAGGGACAGGGATAAGAAGCGTGGTGGGAGGGGGAAACCGAGAAAAGGACGAAACGTAAAACTAATGGGGTCCTTGCTGATTCCGCTCGGCTGCCACCTTGATTAAGCTTCTCGCGACGCTTCGGGAAAATATAATGACTTCTTTACTCTGCAAACGCTATCGAACGAATTCGTAGCCCTTCCAGTATCCCTCGACTTGCTCTTTCTTCGTCTCTGTCGGGACCAATATAAATCTTTAATACATATTCCCAGGATAATGTATCGCATAATTTGGGGAATCAATTGCAATAGAGGCAGCCTAATTAACTCGATACCATCTTATCAATCTATATCATTCAATCCTATCAGTCTCCTTAGGGCTTGAATCTTATTTCTATACTACTTAATTATGATTACTTGGAAGTGAATTTTATGTACGTAAGAGGCAATGGATAAAAAAATTGCAAGTGATATACGACGATTTGTCCCATATCTTAAACTTCAATCTTCCACAACAGTTCCTGGAAGCACAGTTCGAAGTCATGCAGCGGAATGTACGAAAAAGGCTGAAAGTGAGCGGCACATCAATCATCCGGATCGAAATCGAGCAAAAGGTGGAAGGGTTAGCATGGACCGACTTATTATGATAATCAATGGAGTTAATTAAGACCTTACGGTATAAAGACGGTGGATAAGAGAGGCGAAGCCACAATGTGCCGATGATTCTAACTGGAAACAACGGAGAATAGCCTCCCCGCACGAATTGGTCCTGGGCCGCAATCTCGGCGGAGTCTCAGGGCCGAGATTAAGGGAATAAATATCCAGGCCCGATAATTGTATTGGTAGTTTCAGTAACTAATGATCTAAAAGTCGTTAGCACCGCGTCCGATCGTGAAGGGTGTTACGAGCCTTATACTTTGCCACCGGGCCACCTTCGCTCGAAGTAGAATAAGGAGAGAGGATCAGACGGTACCCGGTGAATCTCGAAGACGAAACTACGACCTACCAACCAACCAACCTCGACGCACCAGCAATCTCCAGGTTTGCACGATGGTAATTCACGATCGGCACTACGAACTCGAAGAATTGCCCGAACGAAATCGGGATCTATCGTACTTCAGTCCCTTCCTTACTGACGAGTCTATATATTCCTTTACAGTTGTCAAGGAAGATATACCCCGCTTACATTAGAATTTATTCGCCAATACAATTTCATCTTGAATATCATATGATATTCAAGATTTATTCGCGCCAAGAAATATCGCATTGAAACACACCGTACGCAAATTTAAAGTCACACGTGTTTGAATACGCAAGGAAGATGTTCCTTGTAATATTTAAATAACGATGCAACCTGGCAATTCTTGGATCATCAACAATCTGGAGAATATGCTTAAATCTTGGACTTAAAGATTCCTGTTTATCACGCGTGATCAATCGGGCAATAAATAATCGTACAGTCTGGCGGACCTTGATACAAGGTTCACATTTGTGTTCGAACTGCGTGATCTCTGGTTACCATTCGTTTTATCGATGCATCGAGGAGCGTCAAGGATGACTCTTCCGAATGGAACGAGGAACGCATTGTTCCCCGCATTGATTCAAGGATTTTCAAGAGAAATATTGATAGCGTGGATTACAAGTGCGAGGAGGGACATCAAGACACCGACTGCGCGGAATGTTGGGTGCTAACCTCTTGATCTTCCCAGGTGAAACCAGAGGGGGGGAGGGTGTAACAGTCGAAACGCGTATTCATGGCTGTGCATTGAAAAGTCGGCGATAAATAATATGAGACTGGTTCTGCATATATATACATATAATATATAATCGGGCGACAGGGCTTTATGCGTGGCGTTTAAAAGTCCTGGGAGCAGAGTTGCGAACCGTGCTACTTCACTCTCGAAGGTTTCGGTGCTAGATCCTTTGCCCAGCGGGATGTCGAAGGTAGTGTGAGATTCTTTGGTGTACGCGATATTCGAGTACTACCTTAGCAATTGGAATGCGAGTATGAATTACTTTAGCCACTTTAGTATTCAGATTACAATATTACAAGTTACACTTATATTGGGTTTTTACAAAGCTCATGTTGGGATATAATGGAAATTTATACACTTCCAATGAAAGTAGTAACTTGCCATGTTCTCCGACATAAACTCATTGAAATCGAAGCAAAAAATAATTGGAGCGGCATGGATGAACTGAAAGAAAGAGTAACATAAGTTACGCTGCAGATTATAATTTTTCCCTCAAATATTGTGCAGAATAAAAATATGATTGTTATACTGCAGCCATATCCTATGTTTAGTTAAAACAACTATAATTTTTTATTCAGCATTATACATAAAAACATATATTCATAACCTTTATCTTGAAAACGATTCAGGAGTACTACTGGTTTAAAATTGTTGTCTCCTACCAGGAAGTAAAATTAATATAAAAAGTTCTTTCTATTATATACTGAAACGGATGTACGTATACAGAATCGTATAAGTATGAATGATTCACATGGATCCTAGAAGACGTGTTTATCCTGGTGTTTATAGTGGAGGAAGCGGTAAGAGAATAAGACGGAGCATAGATCTCCGATGCACTTTTAATACAGACGATCCACTGGCGCAGACAGATTTGATGCATCGGCGGATAAGTAGCCGCGAGTTCTCACTTCATTTATCAAGGAACTGGCCCACCTGTCGTCACTTCGCAGCCTCCATTCACCGGCAAGCGTTCTCAAACCCTCCACGGGACCTGCGTCTGCGTCTACTTGCATCTGCCCGATGGTTGCATCACACGTGCATTAGGTACATACGGATTGTACATCAAGTACACGCTAAAGGTACATACACGCCATGATAAAGTATTACCAGTCGATGTAATGGATCATCTTAAGCGGAGCGTGTTAGTTCGAGCTTGATAGGATTCCTTATTTTTCATCCCCCTTTCGTGAAATCAGTCATCGGGGGTGTTAGATGGGTTTACGTTCTACTAATTGTAAACAGGATATTATTTCTTGAAGTTTAGTTTATCAAGTTTTCATAGAGGTTGGTTATATTCAATGATACTAGATTTATTCTTCGAGTTTGTTTACATGGTATATTGTGCTATACCTATTATTATATTGTTCCTTAACTACTTATCAAAGGGTTCACAAGGAACAATATGTGCTTAGCACGTTTCTTGCACTTATTCAATGCTATTGTTTGTTTAAGTACTCAAGGAAGATACGATCGCGAATACTATCTTGGTTCTATATAATTCTCCCCTTGAAACTTGAAAATCTTTTCAATACAGTATGGCTTCCACCTGCAATTATCGCAAGGTGTCGGTGTGCATTCCTCTCATTAATTTGCTCCGAACAACCACCCCATGGGAAAAGCACAGCGAGAGAGGGCACGTATCGAGATACATAATATATAGCTAATATATTTCTTCCTGCCAAAAATTATCGGCGTATCAACGTCCGCGTAACATAACGATCGGTACGATATAACGAGGAGGCCTTGACGGGATACTCGCCTTCCGGGACAGTTCGAATCTCGAGGTGGACGTACACCGAAAACGGACTCCCCTGGAAAGAATAAAGAGGAAGAGAGAAAAAAAGGAGTCAGAGAGCAGAGGGAGAGACAGAGAGAGATGAATACGGGCGTACAGCTGCGTAAATTATCTCGGCGGTGTGTATTTACCTGGAGATTTACAGGCGGGCAGCGCGCGTTTGATTTACACGCCCGTGTGTGCCCGTAGCCCCGCTGAAACGGCTAAAAGGGTTCTACGGGTGAAATATGCAACAGGATACGCCAGGATCCCTTGGTTACATCCACCGAAGTCGTCCTCCACGAAGGGTTCGTCTCGCGGAACTTACTGCAATCTCGGTGCACCTGCACTTTTACCCTCGATACACTTTCCGTATAATGTACGCTGCTTAACGATGATGCTAAAGCAGAATACTCTGCAAGTCTACAGGGATATCCACGTCTGTTTACAAGTGTAAAGTACTAAGTGATTTCATTCAGAAAGCGCACCTATTTTATAGATCAATGATCAATCCACTTGGGATAAAAATGGGTGTAGCAAAAGGACCAAAAGGACTCGCGACTTAAGTTAGGAAGGTGGTCAAGAAGGAGAGAGAGAGGCGACTCGAGGATATCGCGGGGAGACCAGTAAACGGCGGCCGTTCATACATCGCCGGGCTATGAATCGTCGGAGCGTGAGATCGTAAAGTCGTCCTTATCATCGTCTGCATCTTAATGCAGGGTACATACGTTACGTACTACTCTCTCCGTATATACACGCGCGTTCTGAACATCTACATAAGTATAGTTGGCCGAGTAGCGTACCTTATGATGTTTCACGGGGCGGTGGAAAGGATGATAGAGAAGGAAACTGAGAGATGTGTGAGAATGCGCGAAGTCGTATTAGAGC
The DNA here is from genome assembly GCA_910591585.2 of Nysson spinosus. Taxonomy (NCBI): domain Eukaryota; kingdom Metazoa; phylum Arthropoda; class Insecta; order Hymenoptera; family Crabronidae; genus Nysson; species Nysson spinosus. Next base: position 10,887,985 of record OU342832.1, read on the forward strand.
AAGAAGAATCAGAGAAAGAAGTTGTAGGAGAAGCGAGAGAAGAAGAAGAAGCGGGAGAAGCAGTCCATATGCAGACCCAGCAGGCCAGGGCACAGGTGTCCGACGCCTCAAACAACATCTTTATGCCCCGTTCTTAACCTTAACCAGCTCGAGCTTGTGCGCTATAATATATTTCTTCGACTACACATACGTGCACGTCATATGCATTTAATGTGTTACTCGTATGGAGTACATATGTGAACCTCAAAGGGTGGAGCTCGTTGATAGCTCGTTGGATATTTTGGACCATGAGCTGGTTGAAAGGACTAAATATGGAAGTAAAACATGTATTCATTGACTGAGGTATGCATTTGATTGTACGACTTTGACTTTAATATTGTACTTAAAAAGGGATAATTATATTATTCAGAGGAGGAGAACATGTAAATCTGTAAAGGTACATTGATAGTCTTTTTACTTACTTATTAATCTCTTTATAGTGATCAAATTGGATTCAGTTCTGAAGACATTTTTATACATAGTTTTCAAGAGTTAACATCGTTGATTCTTCTGTTTCTTCGAAAGAGGATCACGTTTGCCTGCCGATCAGCGACAAAGGTTTTCCTCGAACTTCCTACAAACCATTCCTATCATATCCTGAGAAACAGCGTTCTAAGGATTATCCAAAAAACCGAGCTCGTCATCGTCGCACATCCCGAAGATAGCGCATTCAAATAAAGGCGAGGCCGCGGTTGCGTTCTCGTAGGTTGGTGACAAGCTCTGACGCTACCCTCTTTTGATGTCGCCGCCGTTGTCGGCATCTGATTAGCATCCACCTCCTTCACCGCTTCACTTCCCCGCCAGTTTCTTCTTCCGAGAGAGCTTCTTCCTTCTTCTCTTTCCCGCGAGAACGGACAAAAGAACAAACGAGGGAGGAAGAAAGGAGAGAGACGGCACGAGAATATGTCTTCGAAGATCGTGACGGCGGCAAGGATCCTGAGAGAGGGGAATCTAGAGTCCGCGATGTCACTCCGTACTGTTGACTGGGACGCGTCTTCTCCATCCGTCCATCTAGCTCGTCTTCTCTAACCGTCCAATCTCTCCTCCTCGACTCCTCGAGGAGGAAGGAACGAGATAACTTAGGTTGAACGAAAGGACGACAAAGAGGAAGGGACTAACTGCTGAGTTATTCTTGCCGCGGCTTCTCTCTCTCCCGGGCTGTAGCCGCGGCGACATCATTTAAATGTCCCTTTGCGGAGCGTCCGGGGGTTTTTAGTCCCTCATCTCCAAGAAGCCAACGGCCCTCACGACCAGGAATACGAGAGGAGGCTAGACATTGAGCTGGTATGCGATGAATACCGGCATATAAAACAAGGATGCTTTTCCTCCATCTTTATGGACGAGCATTTGTAATCTTCATTCCATAGAATGGCTTGTCTTCTAGCTTTTTCAAGGTGATAGGCTTCTCTATCGGTTACCTTGCTAAACCTTTAAGTGGACAAGTAAACCTTTTCACGTTACGCATGAAAATGACCGTGTTATTCCATTACAATATTATCAACCATGTTCAGTTCCAACGATGTGGTTGCAGTTGAACGACATGCTTTCTTATTCATAATCCTATGGACCGTCTCATAAAACAGTGCTATCTCAAGACAGCAATTCCTCCGAATATTTCTGCGGACATCCATGGTTCCATTTGAGGTGATTTATACAGTAGAACATCCATCGACGACAATCTTGAAGAGGACCACCAGATTTTGCCTGGTACCATGATACTGGTTGTACCGAGCAATGAAATCGCATTCCAGGGATACGCGGGCACTCGAAACGAGGGGAGAAGCGCATTTAACAGGACATTCGGTAATTGTCATTTTTGAACAGCCAGGCATACCTACTCCACGGCAAAGGGCTCTCTCGTTCTCCTTATAATAATATGCGACCAGGGAGGAGCGGTATCCTCTGTGTGTCGCTTGATCCGACGGTACCCGGAGTTCCAATCCAGGCCTCGCACGCCTAATAAAACGATCGTCGATTATCGTGCAATTATGCCGTCTCATTAATCCACCGGCAATTATGTCCTGCTCCTCTTTCTACTCGTTCGATCCATCTCCTATCTCTCTTCCTTCTTACTCCTCGATCGTGTTTCCTTCCCGCGGAGGGAACCGGCAGGGCCTTATCCGCTGTTTCATAACTTATGAGCGTTGACGGGTGCATGCAGCAATGTTGAGACAACCTCGGATGTCGTCGTTCTGTCACTGCCCGGCAATTACACCCTACTTGGAAGCTAAACTCACTCCGTCGCATTGCCGACCTGCTCGGACTAAGGATACTACCTTCGTTTTGGCAGTCGCACTTTTTCAAGCCTACCGGAAAGGTGGCCGAACCGAGAATCTTGATGTGTTCCTTGACGAATTGGCAAGGACTTTAAAAAAATCAACACTACATTTTATGTATATCATTTTCGTAGAGCAGAACAATAACTGTGCAATAACTATGATGCAGAATCTAATTTTGCATATCATTTTAGTGGGAATTATATCAGGAGGTAGAGTCAAGAAAGGAAGATTAATTAGACGCATGGTAAAATCTTGAAAAATAAATGTTATTTTCGAAGAAGATAAAGCATCAATCTACACATTGAAGGATCACAGATAGGGGACAAATGGTCAGTCTACTTAAGAACCATTGGAAGTTTGCGGCCCTGGCGTTGACCGTGGGAGGAGTCGACGGGTGAAGATCTCTCGCGATCAAGAGAATGACGAGCAACGGGTCCGGCAAGCAGAGAAGAAGAATAAGGATCGACAAGGGCCTTCGTGGCGGCCTTCGATGATTGAAAAAATATCCGGCAGCCGTCGAGTCGATGACGACGCTTCGGTCAGCCGCCGTTCTGGGCATCGTCCGGTAGCGGAATAACGTCGGTTTCCTCTGACCGAACGAAGCGACGTAGTCGGCGGCGCTTTTGCCACGATGTAGATTTGTTTGCATTTAAAAATCAAATCGACCGCACCGTCCACCCTTCTCCACCTCTTACTTCTCTGCAACATCCTCCTTCTCCTCGCGATCTCGAAGGTACTACTCTCTTCTCTTCCCTTCTTTTCTCGGTAGGATCAACGATGCTGCCGGGGAGGTTGGTATGCATGGATCCACTGCCTGGAACACTGTTCTCCTTCTCCCTCTCTCATCCTCTTCCATACAATCGTCTTATCTTTTTCTCTCTTTCTTATACCTTCGACTCTTCCTTAGCTCTTCTCAGTCGGGGACAATGCACGCCAGTTTTTGTGTCGTTTGCTTCTCCACCGAAGTCGACCGGACGATGGATCTACCTTGGACTTCTGCTACCACTCCGTTTTCTTCTTCCTCCTTCTTATTCCTCTTTCTCCTTCTATCCCACCTTCTTTCCTCGATCTCATCCTTGTTCTTCCTCTCGATCTCTCTTCTTCTACCTCTCCGCCTAGCGAGAGTGTTTTCTGTTCGTTTCGGGTGACTTGTCTTTTCCTTCGTCCGTCGATCCAACCTCTCTCCTAACCCACCCTCGCGTACAATGAAACCGAAAATCTTCTCCGGCACCCAGGGAATGCGGCGCATGATTACCTACATCGAACGAAGGTCCGACTTGCAAGAAGAACCGCGTGGCTTTCTCGAAAACGCCGCGCCACTTCCACCTTTCCATCTAGTTCTCCGTGGCAACTATCCGAAGACATCAGCGGAGTATTCTGATTGGTGATACCGTGATACTTTTGTCAAATTTCTGACAATATTCAATATACTACGTATACTCCCGAAAAGTATAGGGTTGGCCAGAAAATTCATGCACTTTGCATCAGTTTATTGCGATGAAATAGGGGGATTTTTGTGAACACAGTATTATGAAGCTATCCAATAGATAGGGAAAGGTTGTAATTTAAAACGGATGATAAATTATTCAATAACAAAACTTGAAGAGATGTACACAATTCAGTAAGAATCACTTTCTATTTACATGTTAAAACACTACGAATTTTTTGGCCAACCTAATACGAAGTTAAACATAGTCAACAGAATCGGTTTCTGAACATCGACATATGTGTATTCCAAGAAGAATACTTTCGAATATTTTCAGGGAAGCAATGAATTAAATAACTGAGTATTAAGTCGGTATACATCTAAACGTTAAGGACAAACTGTGTAGCGAACAGATATATTAAAGCTGTCAGTCGAGACGAAAGGCTACATGATCAGTCTAGAAAGGAAGCCTCCAGACGCAAAACGAGACAACGAAAACCATCCTCCATTCACATTGGCGTTATGGGCGCGGCGATGAAGCACGCGACATCTTTCCTGTCTCGTGACCGTGAACCGTTAACATCGAGAGAACTCGGTTCGCCAGTATCCTGTCCGGCTGTGGATCGCCAATCGATCGGGAGGTCGAACGGTTACCGGTTAAAACCGTTCGTTATCGATGACTACAGTGTCTTTCCTAACGTCACGTTAAAGTCACCGCGATTCTTATCGGTCTTTGACATCACTTTTCAATTGTCATTGATACCATCGTTCGTCCTTGTCACCTGCAATTACCAAGATCATTAGTTCACGATTTATTCTAAAGATTTAAGATCCAACTTTATTATTCAATCTCAACGTTAAAGAAATTTTGCGTGCGGAGTTGCGAAAAAGATGCAGCAACTAGATGCCCAATTACCGAATATTAATTCATAAGTATTAAAGAAATTGAATTACGCTAGCTTAATAGTCTATCTGAAATTGGGAGAATTTTGAAATTAAATTATTGAAAAATCACCATTAAAAATATTGTAATTAATTGACAAATAAACGGTTAATAATTAGTACTAACTATATAATTGTTATACAAAATTTCTTAGTAATTAAATTCGATTATTAGACTTCATTATTACTGCTTTCGCCGGTGCACCGAATTGATAATATAATTCACGAATCAAAGGTCTGTCATGTATGGACGGTTTGCGTCACAGTTATCTTTCATCAGTAATGTTGCAGTAAACTCCGAGAAGAAGAGATAAAGATTCTTCGGACTTCCATGGGAATACAGGATGGCATCGACCCTTTGAATGTTCGAGAAGGATGGAGTCGATGCAGCCGCACAATTATGCGATCGCATGGCTCTTACTCCGCAGAAAAAGATGACGGATGCATCAGCGTGAGCGGTGCACCCCCTCACGCAGCCGGAAGATATGAATTTCAAATCCCGGCACGGCGCTGAGATTTTTGTCCGAATTTCGTTGACTTAATTTCTTATCCAATTAGATTCCATCGGATTTGAAAGTTGTACGCGCGGGAAAAAACCAGACCCTGGCCTCGCGTCCTCGTAAATATTAAGCCGCGTTTCTCCCCCTACTTCGCGTTACATGGAAATATGCTTCAAAGAGTATGTTGACAAAAATCTGGCTTTAATCGTGGGATTTTCAACTTGACTTTTGTTTACTTTTGGCTTAACACATTCGGCCGACATTTATTTTGTGCTTAATGTGGACAAGACGCGACATAAGAGCTAACGAGGCATCAATGAATCACTAATGATCGCAAAATTGCTCTTTCGATGAAAATAAATACGAAAAGAGATTATTAATTACTTCGGTTGAATGGGTTCAATCGATGGAGATAATTTGTTCTATATTACCTTTTCCTATATCGACATTAATTATTATTTTTAATGAACCATAATATGGCGATCATATTCCAATATTAATTGAGATGTTCATAAATGAAATTGAATAGTTAATAATCTTTTCTTTTCACGATAATATCGTGGGACTCAAGGATCATGTAAATTTAAAGCGTATCAACAAAACCGCGAACTCGTATCTCAGTTTGAAGCAAAAGGGTCGTCAATTAACCAGGAGAGGCGATGAAAGAGTTCGATGAAATAATGATGGGACCAGCTCGATAAATAGTACGCCTCTGCTCGATTCAGGGGCGGGCTAAATCTGGTGGAAGGGGACCGATTCGGGCCTTCGGGGTCTGTACTAATGCCAGCTAAGGGAAGACAGCTATCAAAAGCCCGTATTTAAATATTATCAATGAAATTACAGTGCTCACTACTCGCATCCACTGCTCCGTCATTACAGGCTGGTAATTCGGCCTCTTTAATCGCCGTTGTCAATACTAATCGATATTCTCGTTATTTAATTTTCTCCATTGATATCCTCCTTTTTGTGATTTACCTCGACCTCTGCATTTATTGTGCGAATTTAACCCACGAGACTTTAACAATGGAACTACCAAACATATACCCAGTTATACGTTTATTTATAAATAGATTATGGCTGTAGGTTGTAAGTCAATTAATGGATTTAATTATACTCTTTATGTACATTTTTATGATAACACAATGAATATTTGGCTTCGTTGGGACATAAATATCATAAAATACATAACTTAATGTGCACTTCTCGCTTACACCGGTAGAGCAATTTTTACGATGAACCTCGGAAAGGCATAAATATGTGTGTGATGGTTAAAAAATTCAAGAGTCATAAACATGATACCGCGATTAAAATCCAGTTAGCAATGTTAATAAACCCTTTGTTTGCCGTTACGAGGTGCGTCAAAGTGAAAAGCCAAGTAACGCAACGAACTCGGTAATTAAATATTCGACGTGGATTAGCAGAGGCATCCTTTAAAGGTGCGTCGAGCCTAATTGTGAATCACAATTAGTAAGCGGCCGCGGTAAAATAGTATCGGCTTATGGTATCTGCATTAAAGTCAATTAGCATACCGGCGAATAGAGCAACGTAACGCGAACTGCATCGGTACGAGTGAGAGAGAAATAATTAAATCACCTACGATCGTTATCTAAATAATTAGGAGTTGGCGTGACTCCGCATAAGAGTTGGCAAGTACATACGCGGCAGGTTGAACTCGACTGTCAGATCGTAGATTCCGCGAGCCGAGCATAATTAGGCGAGAAATATTAACGCCAATCTCGTGTATTTAAATGGCAAAAGCCCCGAGGAAACGATGTGTCAAAATCCTCTACCGAAGGTGTAAGAAATTTTCCACGAGCACCTTGCAAATTTATCCACTTAAATATTCGCGAGTACTTCGCGAGTACATTGACTCATCTACCGCGAATTACAACGGGACGGTACGCTTGCCACGCTTTCGACTGATTACGCCATTAATTTATGAATATTACAGCATTCAAGTATGGGATTATCTATTTTCACGAATAACGATAATCGACATAGATATGGAAAATGTTTCGGTGAAACTTTTTTAATAACAGTGTAGTTACTTGCTGAGTTAGGAAATTTTGCATTACGCGGAGTTTATTTTCTTTGATTTTATCATTCTTTTATATTCAGACAGTAATACAATGTAACGGAATAATTTATTTAATCCGATTTAATCCTTCGATTATCATACTTCGAGATGCGTGGTTAAGTAATGTAATATTAGATGAATATTTATGAATATTTATATACATAATAGTTCGACTAATTATTTCATAATTGTACAATCCCGATATTTGCAATCGTCTTTACGTTTACGTGACGTCACACCTGAAAATATCTAAATTATTTATTACAAATTCGGTTGAAGAATGCAACTGTGTTTTTCTATTTCGAAAGATAAATATTTTAGCTTCTTACCATATTATTATGATCATTATAAGATCTAATCTCTGTCAATACTCTTTAATGGTCTTTCGTAGCCTTCACACATGATCGTCTTTATATCTGAAAACATTAATAATAATTAATATAAGTTTTTCATTTTTATAGATTTCATTAATTTTCTAGGTTTTATACTTTCAATTTTACGGATCTGTTTACTTTTATAGATTCAAGGACGCGTAACTTGTCTCGTCAAAATATAGCGATTCGTAGCGGCAGAATGTTTCGATAAAGAAGATTAGGAATTGTTAGGTTTTGGCGGACGAAAGTGTGGCGAATAGAGATGCGAAAACGGGGCCAGGAGGCGAATACGTGTCGGCATTGTCAAAGGGTTACTACAGGAGGCTCGCGAATCAGAGATGCGATCTGATAAAGAGCGGCTCTTCTCAGATTACTATACGCGAGCCCCTGCTGAGTCCACGCACCTTAAACAACTATTCTCACGTGCGGCGACATAACGAGTCTCCACGTGCTTCTAATACTATTCAAACAAACCCTAATTGATGTCTTCAAGAATTATCAAAACATGTCGTAAAACCAACTATTTTATTCGACCACCCAAATCGATCACTTTCAAAACATTTCCCGTTTCTAAGACTTTGTGTCTTTATTAATCCTTGGCATACAACCGAGTGCATATTACGAAATAAACTACAATTATCCCACCAACAATTTTCAAATTTTTATGCGCATAAATATCAGTAACGAATAGTCAAACCCGTATGTACGTTGTAATATAAATAAATAGCAATATTTATTTTATTATCAAATCGAAAGTTCACGCGTGATATAGTTTTTTTAGAACTCCCCGATTAATGAGCTAATTCCAACGGGGAGAGGTGCAATTAAAACAGGAATTTCCTTCAACCATTTATAATCCAATTTTTTCGAATCTAAACGAGAATCGTGTAACATGATAACAAATTTATTGCAACGCACTGGAAATGGTGACAATTGAAACGAAACAAAATATACGGATAAATGATTACGTGACTTCAAAGTTACATGGAGAGTTAATTAGATCAGTCTTACAGTAATAAGGATAATTATATTTTAATGTATGAAATGCAATAATGTGCTTCTCCTCAATTATGAAATGTAACACTGATATAGTTATAGAGGGTTAAATTTCCTGGATCACGAATTTCGTCCATTTCGCGTGTAATTAATCCAGATGAACAATCCTATCGGAAAACAAATACATTGGATGATTTTAGTGGTCACGTTCGGACAATGACGAATAAACACAGTGATTATATATGATACGTTGATGAGGAAGCTAAGCCATCGTGGATTACAAGCCAACTGAGAGTAGAGAGGCACTATGCCTCGAAAGCAATCCGAATCGAGTTCGTCCAGTCTGGAATTAATCGGACTTTTGTTCCGCGGCAAAGTGCTTATTAAGCCTGAGGCTTATTAAAGTCCATAGGCATGCAAACGCGGATCAGATCCTTTCAGATAGATCCGATCGACCGGGAAAAGGCGGCGGCATTGTTCTCAGGACGAATCAACGACCTCCTATTAAAGACAAACGTGACCGACGACTGACTAATGGGAAGAAAAAGGGGATCTTGAATTGGTGTTCCTTCGATCGCTTCTTAGATTCCAGGTACATATGAATTTTTTTTTAATTTTTAATATTGATTTTGGTTCTTGATTTTAATTTTTATGGTATTATTCGAGTATCAAGTATTACCAAAATCGTAGATGTTTCTGTGATAATATTTTATTGTATCTTTACATTGTCAAAGATATTGACACCCGAATACGTTGATGGCAGATATTAATTGAAATTATTAAGTACATTGGGAATTATAATCGTTTTAAAGGATGTACCGTAGGAATATAAAGTATTAGAATTTTCCTAATCAATCGGCTGCACATTGAATTCCTTTAATTAGTCAAACAAGAATATTCCGGTAAAGCTGTGTTTTCTAAATGAAAATTTATTAGAAATCCTAAGTGTTCTTGAAATTAATATTTAATATATCTAGTATTTCCTTTTGCCTATAACTTTGCGGTAATTCAATGAATTATATTCCTACTTTTATTAATTGCTGATTTACATAAATTAATCCAATCAAGACTCCGTTATAATTACGAACCATGCCATTATAAGATCATTAATTATAACATTACCTTCCTGTTGGGAATTTACACCAACAGCTTAACATATCGATATTATCGTACAACATCGTTTTATTTCCAAATATAGAATATACTTTAATTCTATTTTCTCGAGTAACTCGACTTGGGTGGAATAAACAAAATTTGGGTTACGGATCCCCGTAGACTTCTCTCCATCTTGCCTTTTACGGAATTCCCAAATGGCGAGATGCATTTGTGAGCTTTCAACTGGTACCTCTCGCCATATTGACGACCACAGAAACCACATTTATATGGTTTTTCACCGATGTGACCGTAAATGTGTTTCGCCAGCTTCGTCTTCACGCTGAATCGTGATTGGCAGAAGTCACACTCGAAACGTTTCACTCCGGTGTGACGATACCTGTGGACCTTTAAACCCCACGATCTTCGATAGGATTTTCCGCAATCTTCGCATTTGTATGGTCTCACACCTAAAAAGTATGTTACGTTTAATATTCATTTGATAGATTTCGTTTATTTTATTCATTTAACCTTGATTGGTAACCTTAACTTTGACTGCGAACGGAATATATATACGCTCTCATATATCCATGAATATGTACTAATTAATACAATCGATCGAATAACTGAATCCCAATAACTCCTCGATTTTTCTTACTTCTATCATCAGAATTTAGTGTCAACTACAGTCACGTGAATATCCTATCGTACAATGTTAATGTTTTTTTGTTAAAACACGATGACTTTTTATGAATTTATGAATTTTTAGTGATTACTAGAATATAGTCTACCATACTTATAATTTCAATTTCCCAGAATTGCATTTTTTATGGAATTCTAATTTGGTTAATAATGTAGTCCTCAGACATCTCTCGTTATTTGTGATTATTATGAGAAATTATTTAAATGATCCTCATACAATATAGTAACAAATATCTTCATTACTTCATGAATATTACGGAACACTTTACTTTATCCACAATAATTATATCTTGCACACGAAGGTATTAAAATATTCTCAAACCTACACGTTTCAGGAAGTATTATTGTTTCAGGTAATAAAACGAAGCTTACGACTCCCGATCATATCGTTATCTCAACAGAATACATTCTTCCGGTCGCGACTTTACGTCCCAATATTATTCAAGATTTATATGAGAACTTATTTAAATATTTGTTTCCTCCGAGGATCGCGACAAAGGGAAGCACGTGGTTTCGTGCGTGAAAGCAGTTTATCCACGATGAAGATGCAGTTTCGCCTCTCTTCGAACTTCCGCGGTTCTTTGTGAGAATATTCACATTGGCAGGCCTTATCTGATAAGAAACTCACCGTAATGGGAGAGAATGTGGTGTTTCATGGCGCCTTTCAGATGAAATCGATGCTTGCATATGTCGCATTCGAATCTTCTCACGCCGGTGTGCGTTAGTTTGTGAGTCTTCAGCACTGAGGACCTTTTGAACTTCGCTGGGCAAAGGTCACATTTAAAGGGCGAGTCAGCGGTGTGGACAATCATGTGCGCCCTTAAACTACTCGGACGCAAAAACCTTTTCTTGCAAGTCGAACACTCGAAGGGTTTTACGTTTGTATGCATCAGATCGTGATCCCTCAGGGATTGCCGATGAAGAAGTTTCTTCTTGCAAACCGAACATTCGTACGCTCTTCTTTTCGTGTGAACTTCTTTCTGGTGGCTTTTCAGCTGATCTTTTTTCTAATATTTAGCACGTGTTGTCAAATTAATAGATGCATTTATTTATGATGCTTTGTTATGTTGTATTGGACTGGCCAGAAAGTTCGTGCGGTTTGCATCAGTCATTTTACGAGGAAACGGAAGAATGTTTAGAAACACGGGATTATGAAGCTATTCAAAATATAGGAAAATATTATAAGCCAAAAGAGAAGATATATTATTCGATAAAGAAAATTGAAAAGAAATACGAAGCTGAATAATAATCGCGATCTATTTATACGTTAAAAACCGCAGCGAACTTGTTGCTTAATCCAATATTATATATAATATGCTTCGGAATAATATTTGTTATTGTTACCTCAAATTTCAGGCCGCAGCGTCCACACGCGAAGGGCTTAAGACCTTCGTGTACTTGTATATGATCCTTTAAGTTTGTTGACCTTAAATCAGAATACTCGTAAATTACCATAATTATACACATGTAATTATATCGTACATTATTTTAGTATAGATATAATTATTTCTTTATTTCTCTAAATACCTGGAGAATTGTTTTCTGCAAAATCCACATTGAAACAGCTTGCCATGGCTATGTCCAATCAAATGAGTCTTAAATTCAGCTTCGCCTGGGAACTGGATTTTGCAGATGCTGCACATTAAATATCTTCCGCTTGAAAGGGCTGCAACATACTCTTCAAAGTCGACGTACTCTCTAAGGGTAGTTTTCTCGTCGAAGAGCAGCGTAAGTGTTTCTTTCCTCCAATCACGACCACGATACAGATCGAAATTGTTCCTTTCACCATTTTCGACCTTTTTACCGATCTCCTCATCGATCTCCAGCTCGTCGTTCGCCGAGAAGTTTTCAATTTCATCGAGAACTTCCTTCTTGATTTTGACCTTCGCGTACCAAGAAATATACCTTAATTAAAACCGCGCCAAGAATATCTCGAAGAATAAATCTCAATCTGATTCTCTTGACTTCTTCGTAACGAGAGAAGAGCAGCTTCGTTAATAAATACGCCTCTCTCGAAAGTGCACGCATGCAATAAAAAAATCTTTTTATGTTTCCGCGGTGAAGTACGAAGAATAAAAATCTGTTTGTTAACACGAGGGATATATAATGGTGTATTATATTAATTCGTTAGGAGTCATTAGACAGAGTGTGTGATCCGTTGCATTGTTACCCGTGAGATCTAATAGTATTATTATTAATAGCAACAATGTAACGAGTCGTTCAATGCGGTGTTTAGAACAAAATATACGTGCTCGATGTTTTCATTGTCTATTATGCACCGACATAACCTAGCGCAGAAACTATTCGCGAAGAATCACGTACTTCTTTGCAGACTTTGCAACGTTTATGCACCGCCACTATCTTCACATCGGACTCGTATTCTATTTCTTTTTCGATACATTCGTTGTTAATAAAGTCTATGCACTCCATATTTTTGTCAAGAAGAAAAATGCAACTAGTCGTTGTAAATTCGCGATATAAAAGAAGTACTTCCATGCGAACATACTCCAATCGTGAAACAAAAGAATATTGTTAACAGAAAAATGTATGCGCGGATCAAAGAAGGAGACACGAAGACAATGAAACATCGATATGCCTTCGATCAAGTATTTCGATGCGGTTCCAAAATGGCGATAAAAAATGAATCGATACCAGGTGGTCCCGCTTTGCAGCATCTACTTAAATCCATCATTCGAAGTATCGCAATTAAATCGTGTGGGTTAATTAGGCAATCAGTAATTCGTAAAAACTATCTGCACTCGCGTGCGAGGCATTTGTATCTTCCAATTATGTGCCCTGTTAAGAACCGGTGTAATATTTTATTAGGCTGTAACCAGTGAAGAGAAACCGCTGAGGGACCAAGTAATCTCAAAGTTAAGCAGGTTTAAGTAAATACGGGTAATTAGTGGTGAGTACTGATAACATTAATTTATCCGCTGATTAAAGTTGAAGAGAAAGATCCGTGCTGTAATTGTATACCCGAAACTATTGTATATTGTTATTCTTATTAGTAGCTCGTTAATAGTCACCCCGATATCCTTGAAACAGTTTTCACAGAGTTATCTAAATTAGGTTTAATTAACGGTGAATATTAGAATAAATGCAAATCAGGAATGCATGAAACTGATGCATATTTAAATTGCGAGATACTAAACATTTATAATATAACTGTGATTTTGATGATCATTTTAATTGGAATATTTCATTTCACCGCGATTTGAATATATCGAGGCATGTTAAATATTAATTAGCTGTAAATTCTCAGCGATGCTTAAGTCTCCATAATGAATATTAGGGGACATTTTGTATCAAGCTTTTATTTAGTTCTGTGGTATTATTAAAAGTTATGTGATTCGATTATACGCTCAATAATATTATTATCACCGGTTGAAGTGTGTAATTCCTAATTAGAAGTGTGTTCGAGTTTTTTCTTATTCTTATACATATAATTTTCTTATTGTAAGATTATTGTCACCTACAAGGGAAATGTGAAACAGATTGTATTTTATACTAAAGGGATCTTACCCGTAAAGATTCAATTACATTAAATTAAATTAAATTAAATATACGAGAAAATATTAATGCATAATATGAGGAACGCATTAGATGTCAAGTAGGCAAATGGGACTGCAGAAGCCATTCTCGTTTGGGTTCCATTATTTTTCTAAGTGACTGGTGTCGAACACGAAAGGGAATTTCAGTAGAAACTCCTTAGGAGCGGTCTGACGTGGTTTATATATATGTGACAGGGTGTATAATATAGGTATGCCATAGAATTTCTAGGCATCCGTGGGAAACAAGCATAAACTCGGGGACCCAACCCAAATGTTTGAACGTTTCACAAAAGAACTGGATACCACGTAAATAAAGTAGCCTCGCAATAAGTCTAAGTACCTCGGCATTGTGCAATTACAGGCACTTTTATAAAATACACTCTGCGCTATATCCCCGATCTTTAAATCACTTTTTATGCTTCCGAAGAGAATACGTTTCACGTGTTTCGCGAAATGTCGGTTATTATCTCTTAATTAGTAATGAGACTGTACGAGCACCGATAGAATTTCTATTGGGTGATTAAACCTATTAAATTTGAAAGGAGCCGTGTACTTTTACATCGACCTATAATGACCGATATTTAATATATGTTAGATGTAATATTTAATATTTGCGAAATTATCGATATCCTCATAGAGCATATAATCGGATCACATGCCGTTTAATAATACTACAAAATTAACACTAGAATTACAAAAGCCGCCAAAATGACCGGTCCGTGGAATTTAATAAAAACGTTCAAATTTATAAGGTTCCATTTTCTCAGATTCTTTGCGGCTTACGTTGCATAATGGATGTAATGAAATCTATAGTTAATTTATTTTTCCCATCCACCCTTATTTTTAAGGACGTATACGTAAATGTATATACATATAAACGAATATATCCATAGTTCTAGTGTTAAATAAAAGCTCGATACAAAATGCCCCCGTAATCAGTAAATCAATCTAATTTATGCAACTGTTCAGATCACGCATTATTATTATAGTGATAACTTTATCTATTATTATGAATTAATAATAAGCCCAACTAATTTGGAGGTTCGTCAGCTTCTCGAAGTCAAACATCGAGTATTAATGACACTGTTCAATGAGGATGATCTGCGAAGAGATCGATAGCGAATAAGAGGAGTTATTCTTCGCCATCGATTCAGTATCGATCTTTAAAGTGATCGAGGTCAACGGACAGCTGACACTCGGTAACGTCTCGGTGGCCGTCGATGACGAGGATCATGGCATAGGTAAGACAGGTACAGCGATAACGACAAACTGGCCCGAGAAAAACAGTGGCCGAGCGATAAATCAGGGGTATGGCATTCCTAAGATAGCGTACTGGCTGAAAGTCATTACGGTGGCAAAGTAATTCCCAACTAAGTAAGTAAAGCAATAAATACATAATGCATCCGGCGAGTTTCCCACACGCGCTTGCGGACCACTCGTAGAGCACCAGTTCGCATTCGGATTCCACGAAATCATGCATCACCGCCGTAACAGAGGAAGATACGCGGATTTATTTCTAACCGATCCAATGAGATCCACGAGATCGACGGGATCCACGAGCAACGATCTGTTTTTGCGACACATTCATCGACAAGGAAACACATCATCGGGAGAGATGCAAAGAGCACCCCTCGAGGATTAACTCGCACGGAAACGGACGTGGGAAAACCAGAAGAAATACAACTTCTCTCTAATCAAGAAGAAAAATTCAAGTAGTTCGATTCAAAGGATATCGTAATTAGGATGATTGAAGTCACATGTTTACTTGTCGATGGACTTACATCCAGACGATCCAACATGAATTTTTTGTCCGGTAATAATGTAATTGTATGTGTAACATTTATCCCTTGGAATAATTTGGAAATGTAAAAAGAGGGACTCGTAGAAGCAATGCTCCTTTGAGACGGTTTACCATGTTTTTATCGGAATCGTTAGAAAGCAATGAATCCGATTTTAATTACTATAATATCATGAAATGAATCACGGATTCAAGATGTAATTAAGAATTACTCGATTCCGCGAATATATTTCAAGTAGAACTCAACAGATAATTAAACTCTACCCCATGCATCTCGGTAATTAGTTTCATTCGTAAATCACTTCGCATTAAGCACGAATAAAATGTTGCAGTCTAAGTTGCTGCCGCAACAAAAAGTAGTATAATAACTTGCGATACAGGAATACCGCATAGATTTAAATTAGCAGATAAATCAAGAGCAACAAGTACCACTTCCGCGTGCATAGTCTCGCATAATTAGGTAGCAAATAAAAAGCCGCGGATCGAAGAACGATTTCGCGGAAGCAATCGATATATCGCGTAGGAGTAAGTCGGCCGTGGTGGACAGTGAATTATTATCGAATAAGTAATATTGTTCATGCATCTAACCACCCGCTGAACTATAATTTCCAACGAGTGGAAACGGCTGTACTGTGATCCACCATTTACCGGAGATGGAACCTTTTTCAGGATATTAGCCGTTCGAAATAATTCGTATTACGCACAAAATATTTTCCATATCATCGCGATTAAAGAAGATTATTATGTGGCTCGTTTCATACGGGACAATGTGTATAGTTAGAATCACCGTAATATAGTCGTCTTATCACTTTTTAAACGACAGATGCAGTATGAGTTTCACCAAACGACAGATGATCGTGAAATTGAATGTGCGATATGAATTCGAAAGATTAATGGACTAATTATTGCGCGGATAGGATCGGGTGATGTCTGCTTAACAGCGAAACGACGCCTCGGCCGACGCCAATGTACGGGCCAGTGAATTCTACTGAAGAAATCCTATTCATATTCCTGCCTCCTTCTTTTCCTTTTTTTTCTTTTCATGCAATAATTTCGCTAATTGCAACCAGCGGTAAGCATATGAATCAGCAATAAATATTTGTGATTCATTAAGAATGCCAGATATGCTCGGTTCTTATAGAAAAACTGGCGTACTCTTTAAAGGTGTACTTTTAATTGGACATATCATTTCGCGGTTTTACACTTCGGACAGTTTTCTATGGGAGAGGCGCTCTCTTATCTGAATAATTATCTACACCGGTGGATCTGGAGCAATGAGTTATCGCGAACGCTCATTCCCCTCCGAAGTATCCGTATTCCTTCTGGAAAAAGTCTCGACGAGCAAATAGATATCGATGATAACAGCCGTGTAATTATAGATTTTTTATTACGTTTTTAATGGTGCATGATATTTGAGTATTATACGTGAAGTGAATTAATACTATGTATTACGAGATATTCGATTATCTGACTAAATATAAATAAAGCTTCTTATCGGATGTACGATCGGACGTCTTATCGTCGGAAGGAAGGGATACTTAAAAAATAGTGAGCAACGAAAAATGTTATCGTGCGCCTTATCTCACAGCGGAATTAAATAAACAAGATCTATTGGAATTCTAATATTCATAGAGACATCCAGGTTGATAGAAGAAGACACAAATCCCTAGAATTTTTTAGTCTTCATAATCAATTATTTACCGAATGGCAACTTCTTATCGATATTATCAGTAAATCGATAATTCTATGAGCTAAGAAGTCTCCAATTAAATTGTAGGTAAATAACGATCGAATGTTTGCCTTTATATCGTAACTACTTAAATGATCAAAGAAACTGATGTTGCAACTTGATGATGAAGATCGTCAGAAAAATTGCAGTAGGTTATCGAGTTATGCTTTAAAGTGTTAAACAGCATAAATGTTCTACCAGGAATATCATCAAGAATATCATCGATTAAAATGGCAAGCAGGCACAAGGCGTTTGATGATCGGAGTACAAGAACAATCACGAAGGGTGAAATATATCGAAGATTCGCGAGAGATCCTCTTCGATATCCGTGGAAAAATGTCTTAAATACACTTTACGGAGAGGCAGGCGGAAAAGGTATCCGGTCCGTGATATCTAAGCGGAATTTCCCTGGCGGCGGTGATAAATCAGAACAGGCCGCGGAGCGGAGGACTGCTTAACGACAATGAGAGCCGAGAAAACTGTTCCGCGCCATGACAGGGTATGTCATTACTGTGTTACTTATAAGCTCCATCCCGGGCACGTCAGTCGCATACAAATCAGACGTGCTCGGCTCCTGGGATTACAAAACCTTTTGAAAAAGTGAGCACCAACGGCACGCCACGTATGCAAGGATATAAGACCGAGCTGGACAACGGGCATCCAGCGGTGCGACTATTAATCGACCATTAACATGCACGTTGGATATATTGATCGATCGACTGATCGATCGAACGATCGATCGCTACGTGGAAAATACGTGTTTCTTTCGCCTCCTGGATTTCTACTCGCTCGACTTTCATCCCTTCATTCGAAAGTTCGCGCTTGCCTTCGAGAAGAGCCTTGATGGTACTCGCGATTTAACTCGCGCTTTTTGCGCTATACTCTTTTATTGAAAATTACGAGCGGTTTTTGTTGTAGATGTACTGTTTTGGTGTGGACGGTGGTGCTTACACGGTCGGAGAAGTTGAATGGTATATTTAGTAATGCAAAAGTGTTGATAATTAATATGCAAGTAACACGTTGAAGAACTTGCATAGTCTGCTCTCCAGAGTTGCGGAGTTTAATGGCATTGAGAATTAAACGGACTGTTTTATTTAATACTTTATGTAGTTCACTATACATCTAAATGTAAATGCGTGACACTGGAAGAAAAAGTACTCAAGTGTTTCTTAAATCACCGAGACTCGGGTGCGCCATTGGAAGTAATTAAAACAAGGTTAATGATAGGATTCAATTGGTAATTAAAATGGAGATACAAATTACTTTAAACACATAAATTGCAATATAATTGAAATATTTTCAAAAAGCATACTAAATTAAAAAACAAACAGCATCTGTTCTTCATCATTCTCGGTATAAACACAATGCTACATATTTCCCAAGGCAAATAGGACTCGATAAAAAATCCTATCAAGAGCCACCAGAAACTGAACGAGAAGCAATGCCATACATAATCCGAGCCCCGAAATCCGTTTGACGGATCCATAGATCGATGGGGAGTTTTTCCTTTCGTCGGAGTGGCGTCGGGGTGTCACCGGCGTCATCCTCGCCGGTGCCGTTAACTTCGAGTTATATCTTTGATATCAACAGCCGTCGGACAGGTTATGGGTTCCCTTCGACTTCCAACAAACACGTCGTTCTTTAAGCGAATTGAAAACCAAGGCACCTCGATGTAATACTCCTCGGTGACTTCGAGCAAAACAGTTCTGCAAGTTAAGAACCTAACTAGGTACGGGTTGAACCTCTGCCAAAGGGATGGGCCGCGAGAAAACAAGTTACACGATGGAGGTTGAAAAGGTTGCTACAGGACTCGCCAAAAGTTCCTAGATG
This sequence comes from Nysson spinosus, assembly GCA_910591585.2. Taxonomy (NCBI): domain Eukaryota; kingdom Metazoa; phylum Arthropoda; class Insecta; order Hymenoptera; family Crabronidae; genus Nysson; species Nysson spinosus. The sequence continues at coordinate 10,907,323 of OU342832.1, forward strand.
ATTGCAAAAGAAGTGGAATATAATACTTGAAGAAATTATGCGATTTGAAAAGTATCATTTTACGTATAAAATGAATATTCTGTTGGCCACAATATTCATGCAGTTTTTACATATACATAGAATTTAACAAGGAAAAAGAACTAAAGGGTAAAATTGTTGAAAAATTTAATTATAAATCGATACCGAAATAAAATTTTATATAACAAAGAATTATTTAATAGAACTCTACTGCTGGTAGAATTAATAGTTCTAGCGCGAACTTTGTGGCCAACCCAAAATATAAACTTGTATAATTATATTATATAAAGTAATTACATAAAATAATATAATTATAATATACACATCTGTACTGCTATTCTACTAACTTTCAATAATTATATATTTTATAAGTTAGAAAGATCGAAGAAGAGTGGCATCGAGCGGGGTGATTCGTAAAATACCAAGATTCTTAGAAGTCCGAGTTCATTCAGGAAGCAGGTCACTTCTTTCCGGATATGATTTGGATCCTCGTAGGAAGTTCTTTAGCAGGTCGACACGTTGGAGGAAGTAAGTTGAAGTGTACGTGAATTAGTCAGACTCAAATGGAAAAAAAACAACTGGGAAGGAGAGAAGTAGGATTGTTTGTGATAATATCAGGACGTTGTAAAACCCAGTAATTAGTAATTATACGGAATACGGTGTTATAAATAAAGAAATTATTAATCGCGGTAGATAGCGCGGTCGGCATGAGAGGGTACTAACTCGGTAACACTATCTTAAATCAGCGGAGTGATTTTACTGCAATTTTACTTACAATCAAGCCCGAGGTGTAATAAATGGCAGTGGAAAATACATTTTCCATCCTCTTAAGTATACATTATTCGGATGGAATATAAGGAGTTTCAGGGAGTTTCTCCGGGTACTAGAATTAATGTTAATCTATGGCTTACATTTTCCTACCTTAAACCTATCGAAATGCTTCGTAGAACAAGGAACATCGGCTTACCGGATTTATGATTCAAGGAACAATAATAACGCGTCGGGCGTAATTCCGTCTCTGCCTCGGAATGCTTAGAAAATGGAGCACTCTCTCTCCGCGAATGGACCCAGTCTACACTATTATTTCACGCATGTTTATGTAAGAGATCGCCCTGGTTCTTTCCATTAACGTGTAGTTTTCGCATCCACCATGAAACAACCAATTCGTAAACTCGATTTTCTGATCATGGAGGATGGAACAGTGCCAACGAAACGGCCGGAAATCCACCCCCTCTAGGTGCATTCGCCAGCGTGAAATTAATTGAGAGGAGATGAGCGGGATTATAGGGTAAATAACAACCCCTTTTCTTTCAACGTAGCTTTACTTTTTCGAGAGAGTATCAAATGTATGAAATGCACGTCAATTAAACGAGATTCGGCTTGTATCTTCGTTATTCGACTAGTTAAAAAGCAGCGTCGATTGTGATATTGGAATTACTCGGAATAATCAGGACGATTATTTACGCCACGGAACATCTTGACTGGTTTTATTTAACATGATATACCGGGGTATTTAATGTAACTTTTAATGGTTTTTCTAATGCGGCGATGACTTACAATCGCCTCGTCGTTAAGTATGATAAAGTCCTAGTGTTAAATAATTTGTGAGAAATGACGGAAAGTACTTTGAGCCGGCGCTATCTGCGCGGCGCGGCGACGAAAGAACGAGAAGAATCGCCCGACAAGAAACCGATGAAGGGTTTATCTTAATCCACGGTTCACCGAGCAAACGAGCTCCTCGGCGATCCTATACGACCACCCCTTCGATCGACTACTCCCCACTCTTTTCTCATAACCGATCACACTTCGCTTGTTTTACTAGATATTTTTTATCATAAAAAACCCTCGGCCAAGTAGAATCATCCTTTCGCGTAAAAAGCAAGTTTACTGCATTATGATCAAAATACGTGAACACAGAAAACAATGTATTGATTATGGTACCAAATTATACATGAAAATATTTTATGTGTTACGTGATTTTTTGCTGAATTCATTTTAATGAGGTTGTGCTAATAAAATACCGAAACGCTTACAATTTTACGAGTTTGTGCACATCTTAGCTATTTGCGCTGCGTTTTTGGAGCTACTTCTTCAAAACTAGTCAAAATTTCAAAGTCGCCAATTTCGCTCCTAAATGGCCCAAATCGATGGTAGATGATGTATAAACATATTCTAGGACGATTTCTGGTCGAAAGAAGTGGTTAAAAAATTTTTATTGGTCAAAAATGGGTCGAACCCAAGTCGAAAAAATGTGAAGGGGTATACCTTCAAAAATTGTCAAAAATTAAAAGTCGCCAAAATCACTTCTAAACGACCCAAATCGATGGTATATCATGTATAAACATATTCTAGGACGATTTCTGGTCGAAAGAAGCGGTTAAAAAATTTTTATTGCTCAAAAATGGGTCGAACCCAAGTCGAAAAAATGTAAAGGGGTATACCTTCAAAAATTGTCAAAAATTAAAAGTCGCCAAAATCACTTCTAAACGACCCAAATCGATGGTATATCATGTATAAACATATTCTAGGACGATTTCTGGTCGAAAGAAGCGGTTAAAAAATTTTTATTGCTCAAAAATGGGTCGAACCCAAGTCGAAAAAATGTAAAGGGGTATACCTTCAAAAATTGTCAAAAATTGAAAGTCGCCAAAATCGGTTCTAAATGACCCAAATCGATGGTAAATGCTGTATAAACATATTCTAGGACGATATCTGGTCGAAAGAAGCGGTTAAAAAATTGTTGTTGGTCAAAAATGGGTCGAACCCAAGTCGAAAAAATGTGAAGGGGTATACCTTCAAAAATTGTCAAAAATTAAAAGTCGCCAAAATCACTTCTAAACGACCCAAATCGATGGTATATGATGTATAAACATATTCTAGGACGATTTCTGGTCGAAAGAAGCGGTTCAAAAAATTTTATTGGTCAAAAATGGGTCGAACCCAAGTCGAAAAAATGTGAAGGGGTATACCTTCAAAAATTGTCAAAAATTAAAAGTCGCCAAAATCACTTCTAAACGACCCAAATCGATGGTAAATGATGTATAAACATATTCTAGGACGATTTCTGGTCGAAAGAAGCGGTTAAAAAATTGTTGTTGGTCAAAAATGGGTCGAACCCAAGTCGAAAAAATGTGAAGGGGTATACCTTCAAAAATTGTCAAAATTTAAAAGTCGCCAAAATCGCTCCTAGATGGTCCAAATCGATGGTATATGATGTATAAACATATCCTAGGACGATTTCTGGTCGAAAGAAGCGGTTAAAAAATTTTTATTGCTCAAAAATGGGTCGAACCCAAGTCGAAAAAATGTAAAGGGGTATACCTTCAAAAATTGTCAAAAATTGAAAGTCGCCAAAATCGGTTCTAAATGACCCAAATCGATGGTAAATGATGTATAAACATATTCTAGGACGATTTCTGGTCGAAAGAAGCGGTTAAAAAATTGTTGTTGGTCAAAAATGTGTCGAACCCAAGTCGAAAAAATGTAAAGGGGTATACCTTCAAAAATCGTCAAAAATTAAAAGTCACCAAAATCGGTTCTAAACGACCCAAATCGATGGTAAATGATGTATAAACATATTCTAGGACGATTTTGGGTCAAAAGAAGTGCATGCAAATTTTTTGTGTTCAAAAAATATGTTGATCCAAATGGGCAAAAATAGAAACATGTATTTATTTCAGATCTTATATGATTTTTTAAGTATCCAGAAGATTACTATAATTATGTAATACGGGTTCGATCCTTGTTCTATGGTTTTTGTCTGGGGAAATTAGATTCAATCTGGATTTTCCGCAAAACATAATCCAGTGGAGGTTTTGCGATTTAAAATTCTATGGCGTTCCGAATCATCGGATGGCGGTTCCGCCACCGGGTTCGTAGTAAAAACATTTGACAAAGTTATGGCTCTTTTACTAACCGCAATACTTGCCACGATAAAAACGTGGAAAGATGGGGAAGAAATGGTACGAGGAATAAGGATGAAAGGAAGGTAATCTTGATTATAGCGAGGACACTGGAAGAATAATAGTAAAACCAGTGTTTTAAATGATCGCTTTAAGCGCGCCGCAATAACAAATTCCGGTTGTTAAGTAAAGTTAAAAACCCAGAAGTTTAAAAGCGTGATCTTTGCCTTACAAAAGTGTTAGAAAGAAAAAGTGAATCAAACATTAATTACAGATCTCTTACATAGATTATATTTATAATATTAATTATAGGAAATTTTTCACTGACAAAAACATAAAATGATAAAACCTAACAGGATGACGGAAATGGACAAAGTTAAACAAATATAATCCTGACTACAGTGAATGAAACATAGAAATAATAATATAGCGTTGATTTAAATATACATTTTCAATTATAGAAAATGGTAAATACAAATAATGAATCGTTATAGAAACGGAAGAAATTCAAAAGAGAACAGTTCGAGTTAGGAAATATTATGGTCGGAAAGTGTTAATAAAGCGAGTGAAAGGAAGATAAAAGAATTGGATGGTGAGGATGGGCAAACACCTGTAACACCGTGTTCATGGTCTCACGTGGCCGGGCGTGGCCGTGACGAAGGTGCGGATGATCGCGCAAAAAACTACCCTCGCAAAAAGTCGATTAGCTCGTGCTGATCGAAAACTTGGAATATCCTCGGTAGGCCGACCTCCGGAAACGTTAAACCGCAAATCCGTCGTCGAACCGAGAGAACCGCCATTCTTCTGTGAAATCTTACTGAAATGTGCTATTATAATACAGTACTTTGGTGTCCATTGTATTTTAATATCGCGGTATATGGTCCCAAACTTCTGTTTTATTTGATATCTAAAAAACAGTGTTTCAGATGAAACTTGATGTGTACAAAATTAGCATCGTATTAGTATCCTATTTTTTATAAAACCAATTTTTTATTCAAGCAGAACTTTTCTGCAATAATATACTAATATCTTTTCCTCAATCATTTAATTCTGCAAAGCGCCGTTACTCTCCGACATTCCACATGTATTATAAACATACACAAAAAAAAATTCTGCAATTACATTCTTTACTTCAAATTTGAATCATTCTTCAAGAAAAAAGCGTCTTGAATGACTGACAAAGGATGCTTCCAGTCTTGCGATAGTTTAGTACAAGAAAACCGGTATGTTCTCCGCTGCCAAACGATGAATCAAGGATTTCCAACAAGTAAATTTTCGCATGACAAGGAGCAGGATAAAAACAGCATAAAGAATGACACGGAACCGTGACCCGACATAAGACATTCTTCAGCACTGTCATACGCTTCTTTTCCCCTGTCAGAAAATTGGCGAGTGTCTTTGCGGGTTGTCATACGACACGAGCCAGAGGACTAGCATGTTGTACGCGTTAAGTAGGTTTCTCGTATGTGTAAGATAGAACCAAGAGAAGGCCTGGATGATCAGATAGTCAGCATGACTCCGCGATCCGCACCCTCGATCAACGACGGTGTCCCGCTGACTATTTATCTTGTTACATCGAAGTGATTCGATTCTAACAGGAGATCAATGACAGCCGCCGACCTCCCTGGTTTTCCGGCTTCTTGTCCGATGCAACCGATCTCCATGTAAGCACCTACCTCTTTCACCGTGACTTTCTCCCCGCGTGAAAATTATAGTCATTGATTTATTCATTTCGCTTTTGAATCGATGCAAGTTGCATTTAAAGCGTGTTGAAGTTGTTACATAAGTTTTGCATACAAAACAAGTTTAGGTTGACGCGCATGCATTTTAGTGACTAGATTGAGATGGAATGCTTATGTAATTTGGTGGCAGCCTTATGGATGTAATATGCTAATTAATCTGTTGCATAGACTTTATAGTGATATTATATGTTAATTAATTTCTTAGATTGTTGTGGTATTCAAATTGAGAGGATAAAAAATTTCATTCGCGAACCTGATTCTATAATTGAGCCGTTTATTTTGAAAGTGGCCTAAGGCCATTTTCGAAAGAACTCTAGTTAACTTTTATAAAGTTACAAGGTAACTTTCTGTAACTATTATAAGCGTTAATTTGATTTCTTGAAAAATGAACTTAAGTGATTAATAACTCACCGGTGACTAATAACACAACGTGTTAATTACTACCATTCAATCCTGTATGCGTTATAATTGTTCCAAACTTTGCTCATTCTTTTGGAGGTTATTATAACGGAATATAATAGATAGATAATAAGGAAATGTAATAGATGACCGGATATGATACAGGAAAGTTCAATAATCCGGAGGGCGATGAATCAATAATGCAAGAACGATCGAAAGAATGGGCGTATAACGTGCGATCGGACACTTAAACATACGACAGAGCTACGGTAGCCGAGCCATGTGTTACGTAATAATTGCGTTCGATAGTCACCCAACAAATATTTATTGCTACTTACCCGACAACGAATGTAAACGTTCCGGTCCGGTCTAATGGAGAACACCTAATTTCACCCACATAGTCCACAAGCTCTCCCTTACGAAATTCATTCCGACGTCAGTCCATTTTCCGACAATAACGCTGACATATCTGAAAATATTATCATGAGATATACGTTATCTGTAACGTGTGTGGAAAACAATTAATTAACGCCGAACAGAAGGCAGAAGTTATGTTCATTGCCTTCGACTATCTTCCAACGAGGAACTCATTTTCAGGCCTATTTTATTATCCCATTACTTTCTATATTAATTGTGATATAGAAACAAGAATATTATAATTAAATTGAACTTCATAATTATAGTCGAATATGTCTTCTTCAAACGAAATCTTGATTTGTTTTTTACCGTTAATGATCGGTATGTACTCTATGTACCACTAATATTTCGATACACCTGAAAGTTATCTGTACATATTTACACCATCAGGATTATATCCTAATTTCTTCTCTGAAACATATTACTCGTATTCAGGGAGGAAAGGGATAAAAGATGTCAACGTCGGTTAGAGAAACGCGATAGTTGTTGGCGTTCATTAATCGCGAGTCCATGAAAAGGTGAACTGTGTGCCAGGATAATACGGGTAAACAAAGAAAATGTTTGGGACAGACAGAAACCGGAACCGGAACGCACGTCAACTCGTCATCAGAAGGTAAAACGTCCTGAGATGTTTGAACAGGTCACTAATGTAATATCGTTTGCCAACGGAGTATCGAATGTTGCTGACAAAAGCGACTCGTAAGGAATACTTAAACAGGACGAAGAGAAATAAACCTATCAATACTTCTTCGTATTTCTTGGAAATATCAATTATCGCGAAAATTAAAGTACAAGATTACACAGAAACAATAAATTTAGGTATCAATTAAAAAACGTATCGCATAACATTATAATAGCACAAAGTAAGTAAAATAGCGTAACTAATTGTGCAGCACTATTTGTTTCGTGTGAAAAACATGGATGGTCTGGGAAAATTCTGTAAAAATATAACTACGAAAGAAATATTCTTTCGGGATATTGATTGTATGAAGCCATTCATATAATGGATAGAATTATATTATAATATTATTGATGTAACGATATATTATTATAAAATATTATTATTCTCGCGTTATGTTGGGTGAGCAGATTTTAATTTAATTCCGTATAATATTTTCTGTATTATGACTTAATTCAATTAGTACGTGTCTGATCAAAGAACGTACATATTCCCCTCGAACTCCACTTTATATCGAATAATTTGTCGAAAAGGAAATTCTTCAAGGACCACGGATTCCCATCGGGACGGTCACGAAGATATTTCTTTTATGAGCGATCCAGCAACGGTGCTGTTTTTCGCTGGTGATCCGTCATCCGTTTCCGGGCGCCGACTATTTCAAAGCGCCGTAACTCGTGCCGATCGGTAGTCCATTTGCGTGACCGTGGCGTAAAACGATCCCGCAATTATCGCCAGAAAGGCTTTTTAACGTTTCTCGGCACCTCTGATGAGACACAAATGATTTAGACGTTCTTTCATCCCCTGTAATTTCACGGGATACTAAAAGGGAACGACATTCCGGGACGCCTTTCGGACGACTTTCCTAGACTGGAAGATAAAAATTGATTTTAATTGAATTTCTTAAGTATCCTCGTTCTGTAAATTATCTTCGTGGAAACTATATTATGTTCGTTCATAATAAAAAATTCAAGGTGACGAATAATATAGCGTGTATTGATAAAAATGATATGACGGATGCCCCGACTCAAGTGGGCCACCTAATTATCTTTATTAATCACGATGATGTAGACAATATTTGATGCATTATACGAATGGCTTCGAACGATCAACATTCCGAGAGAGAACTTTTCACGTTGCCGATTTTTCAGGATTTTTCCAGAGCACCCATATTATTTCAACACTGGAACAAATATAATTGTATAATTTGGTAACATAATTTATTAATTTATGTCGGATACTCTGTGTAATATTACTAAAGCTGTTCGTTACCGGTTGGTATCGCATCTGGTATTATAACGATATCATTCGCGCGGTAATATTTTACGACTGGAAGCCACCAGTAATTTAGTAAAATGCTCGATGAACCGTGGAAAAAGGAGGCCCGGCTCGCTTGGCAGTCTTCGACCGGTAAAAATTGAATTACAACGTATTTTAATCTTGTCTGGCAATCGATTAGTCATGATCGTAGATCAGTGACCGCCCACGCAGTTTGCCGGACTATAAATACGAGGCTATTCTCGAAACACGTCTCTTAATTCGTCCACGCCATAATTCATGTCATTGTTTTTAATAATCGCCAGAACCATCACCGTGATAATGCCATTGATAACGATATATTTCCAGGAATTATGGATCATCTTTATTCATTTGTTTACCAACCAACAAGGTGGTTGGTTGTGATTGTGATTTAAAATAATGAATGATGTAAGAGAAGGGTAGTTTTAAGGATCTTAACGTGATATAATATTATATTATAGTTTAATAATGTATATACTAATAATATACAATTAATTATGCAATATTTAAACTTACATTAACATCACATTTACATTTACCTGAATACGTGCGATATCTAATTCGCAGTGGCCAATGGAAAGTTATGTATCCATAATTCTAAGACTTCCGAGAAACCGTGGAAATGCGATCAGAGGAACTTCTGTTAAGAAGTTCGCATGATGCTTCAGTGAACCCAAGGTAGCTCGATCCTAGCCTTTCTCCAGCATACGAAGACATCATACGTTTTCCGAGTACCTGTATCTCTTTTACGCCCTGGAAAAACCATGTTACATGAATATCCAGATAAAAACCGTGGACTGGTATTCAACGATTAATATTCATTTAATTTTCTTACCACTTCTGATTATAGTTTGTTTCCCGCTTGCTTCTCTTGCTGCTTCCATTATTGAACTTCTTTCATTCAGCTCCTTATAGAAACGTTTACATACCATTACAGTTTTTACATTCTCAAAAGCGCTTATTAAATCTTCGGAAATTATGCGTTTCATGATTTTATATAGTTATCTGAAACATTAAATAAATTATGTACTATTAGTGTCCGCATTTGAGAGGATCTTCAAGTAATAAGATTCATAAAAAATTATATTTTGTATAAATATAATATACATGTAAATATTTTCTTATTTTGTATCACATATTCTGTGTCTCTATAAAATAACATGATTTTCTTGATATAATACTTTTTAGAAGATTATAAATTTTGAAATGCATATTTTTCTTAAAATATACTTTTCGTATTTGTAAACACCGAATAATTGCCCTGATTATTAAATTTCATCGATAATTATCGACTTTAAAGTGGCACGTGTCTGATAATAATAATTACATCGATCGTATAAAACCGCGTAGACACGTTCTATTAGTACGAGCATTGTGTTTGCTAATAATTTCATAAATTGCAGGTGTGGCTGGGAGCTATTATGAATAATTGCGAACGGTTGTACTATGCTTGATTAATTCTTCTTGTAATTATTCAGATGACTGTGTGAATAATTGGTATCCGGACCGTTAGCCGTGTTAAACGGCCCACTCAAGATCGTTATCTTAATTGAGCGAACGTTTGATTAACCGTTGATTATTCAATTAAGGGAAGAATATTTCGTCATGGTCAATTGAACCCTCATGCAGGTATGGCGGAAAAACAGGTACATTATAAATGCGTATCCAGTTTGTAACCGAGCTGGCTTGTAACGCGGTTGTAAATCGATTCATCCGAGTATCGGCATAAACCAGCCAATAAAAAACAACCGATAGTTAAGCTCGTACTATATATGAAAGGAGAGAAGCAAATTATATTAGTTTAAAATCGTATATTTCTGAGATCATGTCATTTCATGATCCTTGGATTCGTGATATTCAACTTCTATAAGTGGACTCTTATATTTAGCATACAATAATGTCGAGCCTGCAAATCGAAATAATATTGTAATTTTGACAGAGCAATCTTTCCCAGTTTTTAACAGTTATTTTTCCTATCAGAGAAATATGAACTAATTCCAGTCTATGAAAACAACAACGTCAGAACCCAGATAAGAACTCTGGGATCGTCTCGTCCGAGTTGTTCACGTGGCTGGAACCCGTGCTTGCTTCGTCACCTTCCAAGCCACAGTTTCTTCACACTAATTACCGATCCGTCCCGCCCACCTGACAACACGGAATCTCTTCCAAGCCACAAATACATATTCGGTAATCTATTAAATAGTAATCTATAAAATTCGATCAGTTTCGAATCGCAAATTTAGAAATAATATTTCAAATCCTTCGACTTGTTTCATCAAATTCACATTCATGGATTCTTATATCCGGCAAACAATAATATCGAGCTTCCAAATCGACTTAATATTATATATCACGCTCAAGAATTTGTTGATTTATGCAATTCTAACCCAGTAATAATTTTCAATTTTAAACAATTATTTTCTTGAAACGGCTACCAATTAATAATAAAGCAGTGACTGCGAAATGTAGCATCATATTGTACGTACTTCCCCAAACAAATGAAATATTTACGTCGCCATAAAAAATCCGATTTTAATGAAGATGCAGGGTACTCGTAAAAAAGACTTAGTTCGTCAAATGTGGAACGAATACTTTTTTTTACAGCTACACTTGTTTCCATGTAATTTGTATTTCGTCAGGGTGGAGGTAGGAAGATGATCCGAATAGCGAGACGAAGAAGAAATTTCCTGACCGATAAATTTAACGCGTTACGAAGCCTGGATCGGCACTTTGCCGAAGAACAAGAGTGTTCCACGTCGTTAGACTCCGAGGTTACGTCCGGGGTTCGAGAGTCCCATGGTGGTCCCCCGCAACCAGGTGGGTAAGTCCCCTCCTGCCGTTCCTAACTAATTAAATCATGAAAAAGGCGGTGAACGTGCGTCCTACAGTTTTTACGAAATTAATAAACCGGAACCACCAGTGGCTCTCAAAGTTCCAAGTGAAACTCACGGTATAACAATCGGATGGAAATATGTCGTAATAAATAACGAGATTTGAAACACATAGAATATATACTAATATGATATTGGTATTATATATCATGTGTTGAAAGCTTGGTCTGTCGAATATTTATTATATTCAGTTATTAAAACTGCTAGATTTGTTATTATATATTTTAGTAATAACATAGGAATAATATTTCGTCAGATTCAATTTGATTGAATTTTTGTGGTTACTGTGATGATATGAAAGAATGCGTAGATCTAGTAGTGAATTAATTCCAAGATGGAGGCGCAGTAATCGTGTAGTTAGGAGCGTGTCAAATGTATTTAACACCTACTTTCAAATTACTCAGCATGACGTTACAGAAAGAGTGGGCCCCGAATAAAAACAGCCAATTTCTTCGTCCATTGCTGATCGGCCTAGTCATTTGCATTTTCACGACGCTTTTTGTCGAGGCCTCTTCACGGCGCGTCGAATTGGTAAAGAACTAATCGAGGGATTCGTGATACCACCCCTTTTTTATACGAATCCAATGAAAGCATCCATTTTCCATTACTTATTGTCGCGAGTGTGTATTCATTTGATATCCCGACAAAAGGATGCACGATAGAAAGGAATCTCTGATAATCACTTTGACACCGTGATACTTATATTAACAGTACATTTATTCCAACGGATTTGGGAGTGAAAGTAACTTCTTTATAGGATTTAAATTAAATGTCCACATATGTGGCAGACATCCTGAAGAGGTAAATGGGATATTATACCCAAAACGATCGCAATATATAGTATACAACTTCATGGCTACTAATCTCAACTGTGTAATGCACCACTTACAAGTAATCTTTCTATTATTTTATCCAACTCCTGTATAATGATGTTGCTACATATATTCGACCTCGTTTAGCAAGAATATTACAATACAAAGTAAGAGACATTGTCGTCCTCGAATTTCACGTACATACAAATCGTCGTAACCCAATAAACAACGATCCGTAGTCCCCCGATAAACCACACCCCCCCCCCTCCCCCTCCGAACTAGAAGAAAGGCCAGGAAGGAAAGATGATTGGCGAGCAGTAGGGTGAAACGAGTTTATCCTTCCCCGACCATTCCCCGAGTTGTCGAACGCGCGATGGGAATAAAATGTGAAACTGTAAATTGTGCGTGGGAAGAATCGGTCCCTGGACGGTCGTGGCGGTCGACCATGCTTTTCCTGGGGTGGCTGGAAACGTGAAAGCTTGAATCCATTCACCCCCACCACGTTCAATGGAACGCTTTCTTGCCGAAGGAAAAAAACAGAGAGCACGAGGGGTGGAGAGAGAAAGTGAATGATATCGAGGATTTAAATGCGCATTCGAAGGAGCCGAAGGTAGAGGGGTGACTGGAACCCTCCCCTCTCTTCGTAGGGACTGGAAATTTGTTGGGTTATATCGGACTATCACTCCCCAGTGAATATGAAGAAAGATTTCATGGCGAAGCTCGTTGAAAGCTCGCGACGAGGATGGAACCTCCTCCGAACATGGTCAAACTAAAATCTAGAGGGTGGAATATAAGAGAAGAGGGGGGTTAAGACGACGCTTGTACAAGGAATGTTGAAGCCGGTGGACGTAGGGGATGGTAGACGATGCTAGGAATATAAAGCGAGGGATAAAAGAGATGGCGGTCACATATGCGACTCGTAAAAGCTCTCTTGAAAAGCTGCATCCGCCACGGAGAACCTGCCGGGATACAGGCCTCCTACATTTCAATGACCTTTCGTGGAGACGCTTGTCATGATTTCTATGACGTTTCAATCAGGAAGAATTCAGGATTTTATTTTTAATACATAGATTGTGTTTCACGTGACAGCTTTTTGCATCGTGGAGTATGTATACAAAAGTTCAAGATTTAATAATTATGTCAATATCTTATGTAGCTACTTCGAGTAGTATGCTGTTCTAGTCATAGAATAAGAAGCCAGACTCGAAGGACATATTCTACTTGAGAAGATTCTTCTCTACGTAAGTCTGGCTGTCGATTAGGTCGTCAAATAGAAAAGGTAAGGACATGAAACATTACATTTACCATATGCAGTGGAAGAATGTTTTGATAAGGTACAAAATCCTCTCGTTATTACATCAGAAATTAATTCGTAAAAAAACATAATGCTACCAATACGACACCCTTGAGTCACGACATCTCGGAACACTACTCAAGTTTTCCCAACGGGAACTTGTAACTCATAAAGTTAAATTATATTTCGATTACATCACACAACTATCGCGAACTCGTGTTTTCAGGCGTATTAAAAAGTTCTTCGCAGGCTTCCAATACGAAGTTAAATTTCGAAAGTTTAAATTAGTCTTTCGTATCGAATCAAAATATAAAATCGTTCTATATATAGTGTGACATATTTTTTGCGAAATATATGAGGGTATAACCACAGATCGGGTTTTGAAAGTACGGAGACATTAGGTTTCTATGGAAACGTGGAAAAGGCACGTTCAATCCCTGGGGGATCTACCGATATCGGCGAATATTAAGAAATAGCTCTCGCGTGGCATTTCCGTACATTTGCGGGCAGAAAACGAGCCATTCGTTTGCCGGTTAGAACGAGGTACTGTCTATGCATGGCACGACGGCACCACTATCCGACTACCCCATAAATAATATTGCTCCTTTTCTTTCTTCCTCTCTCTTTCCACCGTTTCTTACACCGTCCGACACGACCCGACCACCGTTTCTCCCTTTCGGATCACCGATCTCGAGAGCCGTATCTCTTTTTGGATATCGCGGCTTACAACACGTATTTCAGATAGCAGAAAAGGTGTTACTTATGAATTATAGTTTAAAAAATGTCCTTTTTAACTCTTTCGAAAATTGGGAAGGGTCTTGTATCTCAATTGCATCTGATACATATGAATTTATTAATTATGTTGTGTTGCTGTATATTATCTTATATACATAAATTTCGACACTATAAATTCCAAAATAATTAAAGTCAGTTTTGAGAAACCAGATCGAGTAAGCAGGGAAATAATGCGGAGATTCTTGAACGAGTCATAGATCTTAATAAATCGAACATCTTTCGAGATAAATCTGTTTCTCCAGCATCGATGTATCAACGATTTATCACCGAATTGCGGTGCGATCAACGATTATTCGTGGCGGTGGGGTTTTTTTCTCTGGGTAACACCGATCCTGGAAACACTTCCAGACAACTCCTGGCGGGATTGTCGGCCGCTTAATCGTCCATTTCCACCTGTCAGTCCGTGGCAATGGACGTACAAAGGCGATCACTATCCTAAAGAGAAAACCCCGGCAAGAAGAAATCGAGGGACCGATTCCCGAGGAGAAAGGAGGAAAAGGCAAAAAGAATCGAGACGTTCGAGGAGTCCTGGAGGATTATGAAGCGCATACTGCGCCAAATAAAAATCGCTTCCGCGACGGGGGTGGCACGGAAAAACAGAGACATTGCTCGTCGTACCGTCGAGCTTACCGGAAGTTCCTGCCTCCGAGACCAAGGAAGGGTTGCTAACAATAAGTGTCCTCCTATTTCTCTACTACAATTTCTGTACTACCAACTGGGTATTATATTTTCTTTTATGAAAACGAGAATGCCCGCCAAAGTGGAATAACGAAAATAAAATATTATTAATACTAAAACTACCAAAGTAATTAAAACGACTAGTCTACAATTTCTAATACTTATTTTAGGCACATATCGCGCATAATTAAATCCATTAATTAATTTATATCCTTCAGCCATCATTTATATGTAAATAGATAAATAAAAATAATATTTATATTTGTATTTATAATAAGTGGCGAATGAAAAAAATTGCTGCTAATAATTAAGGAGATTCAAGTGCCATTCATAATTTGTATGCTAAAGATGGAATATGATTTGTATAACGTGGAAACCAAGTGTTAGGATGCGAATTTTTTACTCGTTCAAGTAAGGGTTTTGGTTACTCAACGATGGAAGTGTAACAGATTAAAGTGCAGCAAATATTATTCTTAACCACGAAACAATAGATCCTGCTTTGTTACTTACAATGAGTTGCATAAATGCATGCACCAGGAACGAAAGATAATAGGGCTACTATTTAATTTCATATTGTAATATTCTCTATTGTTCTTCCCCAAACAATATAGATTTTATCCCGCAGGAATGAATATTAACAGGTTGACTGCCGGACCGAAATCCGTGTTATACGATCCCTCACGATGCGCAATTATAACTTGTACATCCAAATGAATATATAACATCTAAAAAGAAAACTGTTATGTGTTCTATAATACGTTAGTTACTTTACATCATTATGGTAACATTAAAAATATTGAAAATTTTACAAATATCAACGATATATTTAACTCTATTCTATTGAATATTTTCACATTTTATATAATTTATATCTTAGATATTTCCACATGAATACTCGTGAGGTACATGCTCGACAAATATTGTATCAGGAATACAAGTTTTTAGCATTCCGGGGGAAAGAAACTTGGTGTAATCGAGGAAGGAGAGAAAAGGAAGGAGAGGGACAGACGTAATCACGGCAAAAGCACGATTAAAGGGAAGGTGGAAGGGAAGGGAAGGAAAGGGAAAAAGAGTGACAGGTCGGAGAAGGGTGAGTTTCTTGCAGAACCGACGTGTTTTCTTGTGGCGAGTACTCGCCGCGACACAAAATAGCGTATGATTGAGTGAGCGCCGCGAGGGATTTCCAGGCGTAGAAGCGGCTCTTAGAAGCGGAATATCGCGCGAGGGAGGAAAAGAATGGTGGAATGAACGTCGACGTTTAGGAACCCGTGAGGGAAAGGGCACCCTGTAGCGCCTCGCGGGAGCATAACGGCCCCCAAAAACGACACGCTCGAATTTACTTCCCTTGGACCCTTCCTCCTTCCTCCATCCCTCTTTTCTCCCTTTTATTTTCTCCAGATTTCCGTAACGCACCGCGCACTCGATTCTCTTATTCTGACCTGTTTCCGAAGCCATAATCATTTGCCGGAACGTGGTTTCGTGGTTTTCAAAAGAAAGTCCAGGGAAATTCTTAACAACTGTTGTATCATTATAACAAAAATTAATTCGTGATAACGTCGACATTTAATGGAGATGTCAATTGTTTTGTGTTGGTAATTGTGTTTTATGATGGAGATAGTAAGATATAATAATCATGTATTATGTTTGAAATATATTATTGGTGGAGGACAAAAATGTCAGTTCTAAATGACTTTAGTTTGAGAATATCATCATCGTTTTTTTAGAAAATAGAAATTGTGAATTAATTAGAAGTGGAAGAACTATGTCACGGAAACATGGAAGCTATTTAAATAATTAGCCACTAGAAGTTCCATCGTACTATTTTTATTTCTAAGATTTAAAGGAGTACAATTTCCTGGCAGGCTTGGTAATTATGGTACATAAATTCATAATAAAATATACAATATAAGTTATTAATAATACAAATCTAAATTCTACTGTCTTGAATCGGGATGATAAAAATTCATATTGCACTATAAACACTATAAAACTTAATATTACAACAGTGATCATAACATGGAATCCTTTCATATCCGAAAAACAACGATATAAAACTACACCAATAACATAACGAAAGCATAACATAAAAATCTCCAGGAATTCATAGATTCGCTGTTTCCATAATTCCAGCTCCCACTGTTGGGCTTCTCCAGGAACTGGTTTTTTTGCTCTTCCCATTCGAGGTAAACGAAATCATCGATAGTTTCTCGAAGGGGATCTAGGAAGGGACCAAACAGTCACTGATCTCGTATCCTCTCGTTTTCAGGGAGGATCGGTTTTGGTCACCGGAAAAAGCCTAGAAGGAAGGTGTGGGTGTTCCAGGTTTATCCGACTGGCGTTTCCGGCGGCGTATCGCGGTCCTATCGTATCGATATGACGGGCCGAGGGTCGCCCGAAGTAAAATCATTAGTAATGCGATTGTGCCCTACCATCTACCCGTTTCGCCTTCCCCGGGACAAACCTTCCGCAGATATATCTGGGGGTCCGCAGAACTCGGAGGGGACGGTGATTGTCTCCACCAAAAGGTCCTTCGCTTGATCCTGATGAATCGTTAGATCGATAAGGATCTCGGTGACCCTACCAGCCACTCGATTAGCTACTACTTTGTTTATAATGGTGCCTCTTCCTTATTTCGGATTATGTTAAGTCATCTTATGTGGTACAGGTTTTGCACTCCAAAGCAACCCTTTTGCTGATCGTATTCACCATTTTGCAAATTAAGCTTTCCTGCAAAATCTTGTTAAGCTATTGTAATACAAATAAAATTCAGTGTAAAGTGAAAGGGTGAGTTTGATTTGAAAAAAGGTGAAAACGATCTGTAAATGGTTAATTTCAGTGCAAAACCTGTATATGTGGTATTTGTAATAATATCGAATCGTCCAAAAATCTTATCCAAATCCGATCCAAAAATCCACCTACCTATATTTTCAATTATACGTAATTATAATGCATTCTTCAATGCAGATTACCATAATATTACCTTTCTAATAAAGTAAATATTAATATTTAAAATATTTAACTGGTGTAAAAGTTTGCAGCAGTTTTTCATAAATTCGGATGAAGATGTAAGAAAATTGGAAGGAAAATAATTATCGAATTTATTAGGCGCAGATTTTTATTGTTTATTTATGTACTGACATAAATCACATTTTAGGTGAAGGATGCTGATATCATTTCCGATCAATCTCAACTTGAAGAATGAAATGCGCCAGGACGGACCAATCATGCGTATACAAACATGGCTAACACAACAGCACATCTGATCGTGTGTACAAATTCATCGGAGAAGAACGTAATTTGTATGAAGGTTGTACGGTTCTTATTGGTAAGAATAATTAGCCACTGTAATGTAAGGTTTGTCAAGAAACTGTGTTATTGTATTTTCGAGCCGTCTCCGCGAAACTCGACTCCATAGCCGCTAAAACGTTTCGAACGGAAACTTTTCGTTTTGATTCCAGTATTTATCGTCCCTCGTTACGATCACTGTAATCGACATGCAATTAGCTCGGGTAGATTAATATCCTTCGATTGCTGGTAATAGCTACGTTGCTGATGTATAAAGCGCGGTATATATTTCGTGCACACGAATACAGGTATTGCACACCAAATTTAATATTTTACACTGTAAATTCACCATTTTAGGCATGAAATTCACCCGTTTGAAAATCAAGTTTTTCTGCAGAACGGATTTCCTAAACTTTTCTAATAAAAATAAAGTCTAATCTAAATTTGTTTGGGGTTATTTTGATACATTGAATTATTATTTCATATATTAGGGGTGACCGGAAAGTAATCAATTATTTTTCACATACTTTATGAAACTCCAATTATTTGTTCATATCAAACATTATGCTACTAGATAATCCCCATTGTTATCTATTATATGATCTTTGGCCGGGTATTTTGAAAGGCCTCCCCAATAAACAGGTTGAACTAGCATCCACGATGTTTAATTATCCACATAATCTTTATTCAAACTAGAGAAACTGTAATCTACGATATAAAATGATCTACATAATTTATCAAATTAATTTACGATATACAATTATAATATTAATACGTCATAATTCTTATCCCCTTCAATTCTTATAAATCCCATATTCACTGGGACATAAAAGTATGAATAAGCTACGGTTTATTGAGCCGCGGTCTTCATAGAGAGAGGACATACCGAGAGCAGTAGGAATAAATAAAAAGCCATATAACTCAGAGTACGAAATAGCACGGGGTATGTTCTATACAAAGCAGGGCATGATGTTGAAACCTGTATAGCTTGGTTGCAGCGCTCCTGGTATGGAATAAGAGGAAATACGAGGTCCATTCGATATTTCGCGAGATATAATATAGATACACGTACGTGGTGTACCATCCGTATATGTACAATATATCGATAAAAGGGAACGGCAGTCGGGGTGGAATATGATGCGGTCTATCCAGATATGTGAACGACACAGATATAATACAGGTACGTACATACACGGACCGTCGAGCTGGGATTCTGCCGTGGACGTCTGCTTCACGATAAGATACGCCGGACTCCAGTAAGAATCTCTCCGGTTTCGCAGAAAATTCGCGGACTCCCTTCATCGAGTTTCCTGATAAAGTTTCTCCTCTCCCCCTTTTTTTCCTTTCTTTACCAAACCGGCCTGGATTGGGAAGAAAGGAAATTAAAGTTCAGGGGATAGTGCTTTCGAGTAGTCTAATTTAGGTAGAATCAATTCAGAAGGGGAATAAGTCATTCCTAGGCGGACATGAAGATTAAAAGGATTCTCATTGGAATGATGTTTTGAAGATTTGTATTACTTGATATTTTATTATGTTGATTTTATGTACTGGGATTGGAGGTTAATCATTTTAAGGAATTTATGGTGCGTCATTAATCTTCATACATAATGAAATGCTGTATGATGAATTAATTAATCGTGTTAATGCACCGAGGAATGAACGTGAATAGTATGACAGGGTTTTGAAAAGAGGATGGATAATTACAGAGTTTAAAGATGGGATTTTAAAACCGCAGGAAATCGTGAGAAGATCCTTAAAATAATACGAATTGCATCGTAAAAATCGCGTATCGAATCCTTCCAGTAACTACGGCGAACAAAACAGCAATCAATAAAGACGAAGTTAGGATCCGTACGGCGGATTCCTTCAATCAAATTAGGAACATCAAAGTACCCAACAAGGCGAAGGAAAAGGACGAAAGGACGAAAGGTGGATGAGAGAAAGCTCGTAGAGGATAGAATTCGACATTCCTCGAGGGGTGGAAGCTGGGAATTAGCCTCTATCTCCAGAATCCGAACCCTCGAGACAAAGAACTACCCCTCCTCTCCTGGTCCCTTCGTCATTTTCCACGATCGTACCTAGGACTCTCTCTCTCTCTCTGCTTCCTGATCCTGGCTTTCTTAAAGAATCGTCGTGGGCGTGGCCTTCAGACTATCCCCCAATAATTTATCCAAAAAATTACCGAACCACCCTTTCGAATAAAGTCATGCAGAGGAACTTCTAAATCCTCTTTCGGAGCCCAACTTTCCACTTAACTTAGGTCCATTCTTCTTTTTAAGAACCAGAACGGAGACACCTTCTAAATGTGCAAAAAATCGAATACGTAATTAAACTAATAATCTAATCATTGATTCGAATGCGATATCAATTTGACGATAATAGTATGAAGCTAATTGATTCTTGAAAATTATGCACGGTATTTTTACTTAAACTACAACAAAGTCTCTCTATGAAGATCACGGCAATAAAACGTGGTGGCCTACTAATAGTTTAATTGTGTGTCATAAATAAATTTGATAATGTATTTGGGTGAACTGGATGTGCATAATTAAATATAGGAAATTAAGAAGTGTTTCACTCTTTGACTCGCCTTCAACTCTACTTCGCGGCAAGATCGAAAAGTGTATGGTAAACTAGATAAAATCCGACATCGTTGAAAGTCAATCCTGACAAGGGATCCGATATAACAAAATATTAATCGAGAGCGAAGCATAGAATTCTGGTACTAGCGAAGACGACGTCGTTTTCTTGGAATCCATGGTGTACACGATCTCGTTGTAAAGCGACATGGACGATGCTATCTCGTAATTGCTCGGCACGGAGTAATTAGAATGAAAAACTCCCGGTCTGTTTGATCTTCTTCCACACGCATGGCCGCTTGATGAGCCTGTAAACCACGCTGCTTGTGGATACCCAGCGAATTCGCGTTTTGCGTGAGGTATGTGGTGCGTGCCGTCATTGCTTATTTATTTATTACGACCACGCAGTTTCCCAGCAGTCGAAGTGCGTGCAGATTATTCTCCGAGTTTTCTTAGTTTCTCTAATTTTTCTCTCTCTCTCTCTCTTCCTATCTTTCTCTCCCATACTCTGCGGTCAGTGCATCGAACATTACCGTACGAATAAAAAACACAATTCTTTCTCTTCCCATTCCGCTTATGCTCGTAATGAATAATATGAGTCATAAAAAAACATCTCTGTTGGAAGTCTTAATTATCTGTAAGTACGTAACCTTCCTTGCTTTACGGTAACATAAATAGAATCAGATAGTATAACTAGATAGTGTGATTCATTGTCGATTGTTTCCATCCGAATTGTGATCATTTCAATGAATATCTTGGTTTATATAATCACATATGAACTCTTGCAACACCTTATATTTTTGATCCTATTAATTGTTCATAAAAGATGCATAATATTTTTATTTCGTTATCCGATTTACATTATCATTGCAAATTCGATCGAATAACTTTTAGGCAAATTTAAAGGTCAAACGCAGAAGAGTCGTCTAAGTCAAAAGGTGACCTAAATGAAAATCTAAACGAAGGTCATCTAAATCAGCATCCTAGTAGGACGAAAGTGTCGTTTCTTCGGTGGTTTGAGATTTGACGCGTAGACAATGGCCGTTGCATTGTCGGTAAGACCAGGGTGGGAGAAGTAAGGAAGAAAGGGGCTCAAAATTGCAGAGGGTTGGTTACGCGGGGGTGACGGAAGAGATCGAGAGAAGGGTGGCCGCGCAAGCGCCACTAGGAAAGTAGCGGCATAAGCGTCCAGTATGGGAGAAACCACCCCCTCCTCTCGAGGCAAGGGTGAAAGAGAGGGAGAAAGTGAGAGAAAAAGGTGGTGGAAAGGATGATATTCCAAGGAGAAAGGAGGAAGGAAAAAGCGGGTGGTCGGCAGTGGTAGGGGGTAGGGGGTGAGTAGGGGGATGTAAATGCCCCCGTGATGTATCGGATCGATGCCGCAGCATCCAGACACCCCCTCCCGTTTACTACGCGACCTAAAAACGTTCTCCGTTCGAGCAGGAATGAATTACGACTGTCCTTTTCCTTTCATCGTAATTTCACCGTCGGCTTTACGGCGCTGTATTCCAAAAATTCGATTCCTCGGCTTTCGCTTGGAATAACTTCGACCCCCGCGGAATCATTCCCGGGATAAAGTCAGACCGGACGACCCCCAGGATTTACGACTCACGTCCTTTCCCGATGTAATCTTTATTTCTCTCCTGACCGCTTCATAATTATGTATGTTTTCGAACTATCCGAATATCATTTACCGCTCTTCCAGCTGAACAGTTTCGGAACACCTTTGAATTTGATCGTGTGATAAAAGCATAGTATACCTAATCAGAAAGATTATTGTTCTATCGCAAAATTAATAATACTTTGTGACGATGTACTCAACTATTTAAATTCATAGGTCATATATACATATTTCTTATAATTAATTACAAAAATATGTTTGAATATTTATATTATTCATAAGAGATACACATATGTATATATGATATACGATAAAGCTACTTCTGAAAAATAGCCAGCAATACAAATCGTAATAACGACATTTAAGGCGCGAGATAAAGTGGTAGAAATCGTTAGAGAAACTTCGCGGCGGGACCACGAGATTTTTCCTCGTTTTCCCAAGTTTTTCTCCTCCAAATCTCGGGAACCGGCAGGACCACCGGTACATACCGGTAGTATGTCGTGTATGTAGGTTCTAAGGGAGTTTCCGGGTAGATACGTTTCGAAGCGACGCGACTGGCGGCGAAGTTACTTGTAGAATTGCGGGAAAGGTGACGATGTTCGTACTTTTACTTGCCAGTAACTTTCTTCGAATCGAAAAGACGGTATTCCGGGGGCGCGGGGAAGGGGAACGGCTCGAGAACCGCCAACATCGTCATACGACGCAAACCAGCATGTTCTATTAATGTGCACGTGTGAACTCCCATCTCAGAAGCTTTTCTTCTTTCGCCCGGTTTTTCGTCTCTGACCACGTACGTCTTGTTCTACTTACAACGCAACCGCTTCGAATCTACTTCCCCCTCGAGTTCCTCATGAAATTTAAACTACTGATTCTTCTACTTGTAGCACACTTTTTATCTTTCGCTCTACGCATATTATTAAAACAGCTATGCTAAATTTGGATTTTCTAAAACTAATTTAGCACGTGTTTGAATTTCATTAATTTATGTATGTAATATAATGTAGATTAATAATACATCAATTAATCGATAATTCATAATCGATATCAACAGTGCTTGATCTTAAGTGCGAAATCAAATTTTATATATTCCTATTAGAATGATATTATGAGGAAACGAAAATTCCTTGTACTCTTTGTATATTTCTTTTTGCGTGGAATATTTGATAAAAGATATATATTTTAAGAATACGATTTAAAGAATTTTAGAATTCAGAATTTGGGTTTCAAGATTTAAAGAATTACAGTTTTCCCAGAACATTTTTCAGGAGAATATAATTCCAAGGAGAAAATATAAATAGAAATTACGGACTTAAGATCAAGCTCTATCGCGATCGTTTACATAACAGTAATTAATAAACAAACACTTGAAAGACAATTAAACTCCGTTTTCCCCAATGTTTGAACCCCGAGTAGATGTACATAGATTGATAAGGTTGACGTTAAGCGTAATAAAGCAGTGGTAATTGCCGACATAAAGTTATGGCCGCCTCTACTCATTAGCACCCGGCGAGGCTGCTGGCTTAATTAGTAAACCAAAGAAGAACCCCGTAGAGCACGTTCCGTATAAAAGTCCGCCTTAATGGACGTCCGCGGTACTATTTAACAGATGCATTTTCATATAACCGACGGCTATCACGCCTTCCACCGTTTTTAATATCAAGGAGAACGTAATTTGATCCCTTCTATTAAACTCCTTTAACAATAGAACTACGGAAGCCGTCAAAATAACATCACGCGAAATTTGCGAAAAATCATTCAAATCTATCACGTTCCATTTTCTGAGATTTTCTGCGACTCATATTGCACATTAAACATAATTAATTAACATAGTTAATTCGTAACCTTCGAGATAAGAGTAGATTTGAATGACGAGTTAACTCGTCATCCCCGGTTAATAAGTTAAGAAATAAGGAAATACGGAATCGTTTGGGCTACCACTCTGACATTATTTTGTAGTTGCAATATTGATAAGAATTATTATGGAATCAATACATGATGTTTGTGCGAGATAATAAATATCCCACATATGGAAACTAATTTATTCTTAATGTTTGCTTTGACGAACTACCTACAAGCGAAGTTCATCTTTATTGATACGATTCTCTTATTCACCCAGTAATAAAAATATTAAGGAAAGGGAGTATCTGTATTTGCCTGTAATAATTTCATTTTAAGTAGCAGTATTTATGATGGATGTTATTGTAGTTTTAATGTATAATGATTTTAATTTATGATAGTTGATTTTAATAAACGGGACGAGAAGTTTTATCGTCGATCGTTGTGATATATGTTAAAAGACAAAGTGCACGTTTACGGAAAATTGAAGAGCGTGGCTGAAGATGGGAAAGCTGCGATGCTACTTTAATTGCTCCCTTTAAGATCAACACAAACGTTGAATTATCCCTACTGTTCAAAAGGGGCTACGTAAAAAGAATTAATTAATACCAATGTTTAATACGTTCTGATTTACCTCCATGGTAATGACGTGTTTATTATAGTTATTACAACGATAAGTAATAATTACCCGGTGATACGGGAGTATCATAGATAAGCGGGAAGAGAAATGTTAGCTCGATAATGGAATACCGATTCGTTCGCTTACACGTAATTATAAGTAATTTAATTTGAGTTCCTCTAATTACGTGCTTTATAAGAATTTAGATTTAATTTTAGATTTGAAGCGTTTCAAGTCACCGAGGGAAACGAGTCTTGAAGAAATTATGATGATTTTAGAATTACGATAAAATATAATTTATTTTTTCCTACGAAACCAATTAAATGCGTATTTACATTGGTTTGCCTTAGTCGTTAGAGGTTGTAAATAAGTCAAATATGAATTTATACAAAGTTGAGGAAATACGAGACGGAGAATTGTTTCGATCTACCGATCTCGGCTCTTTCAATTCGACGATAAATAAGCATCAAGTGGATGCTTGAAATCACATAATTATTACTTGGGGTTGATGCATTTTCATAGAAACGTCGATTATACCACGGCTGCATAGAATTATGGTAAAACACAATACAGGCTGTTACTGAATGTTAAGCTCGAAGAAAAGTGTCCGCTCATATATATTCATGGATAACGTAAATTAAAACGCGCTCGAGAGAGAAACCAGACGGTAATTTGATCAAATTACATGTTCCCTTATCTACGACTTACAACCGTCTCCACTGAATACGTAGAAACATGCATCTTTCCGAAATCGCATAAAATCAAATCATATTCCATCCCGCGAATTGAAAAACCACATGTGGAAACTAATTTATTCTTAATGTTTACTTTGACGAACTCTCTGCAATGGAAGTTTATATTTATGGATACGATTCTCTTATCATCCCGCTATTAAAGAATATTAAGGACGCGAGGTACATATCTGTATTTGCTCGTAATTATTACATTTTAAGTACCAGATATGTAATTGCTAAGATCCGTTGCAATTTCGTGGTATTTATAATATAACTATCATGCGATATGATATTGCATATAATTACGACAGGATTATATAAGATATTCATATAATAATACAGTGCATGAAAGTGATAACCGCGGATATAAAACTGGAGCTAGAAATCTGCTCGCTAAACTGCAGGTAATTATTAGATATGAGATCATGCAGATAACGACTTAATGATTCAAGTGATATTTAAATTCACTTAATCGTTTGAAAAATAAGTATAATGTAAATATTCTTCCTGTAAACAGTCTAAATAGTCTTCTTCGAAAGGATGTCCTTATAATATGATATTAAACATATTTACCTGAAATAAATTCGTGTAAGTAGATATCACCGTGCGGCAGGACGCAATAATTCCATTGCATCCTGCCCTTTCTTATCGTGCGATTTAACAAACGACCTGGAGAACACGAACTAAAACAGCTGATACAAGTTAATGTATGATAATAGCCATAAAAAAAACTTACGGTATTGTTGCCGGCTAAACTCAAACGGTTACGCGAACAAATACACGGGAAATATAAAGATAAGGAAGAGCACAGAAATCTGATTAATTAAATCGGTACGGTTACACGGGCCGAATTTGTTTTAAATATATAATCAATGTTTACCTCGCTCTTTCATTATAACACTTTCTTACTAATTAAAGAATAAAATTCACTTTATAGTCGGGCGATTATTGCAATTCCGGCATATTCTTGTAATACGTGGGAGTTATGATTTGAAAAGGTTCAAGTAGATGCGTATTTATGCAGCCACACGAAAGCTTTATGCTGAAAAGCAGAGTCATGATTCACCGGCACGCGATCCTTCGGTTAACACTCGCACCCCTGGTGTTACTGAAAATTGACGAACCACCCCTAATCGACACGCGAACCCCCTGATTGTCGATTTCTGGTTGACGGCAATGATGAAATGGAATTTTAACAATTATTATTTGAATATTTCTATTCTAATAACTCCTATGCATAATGTTGCACTGTTCGCAGAGTAATATGTCTTCCAAAGTGAAAATGGAATATATTATCTTCAACTTTAATATTCACAGCAATATGATATTGCATTTTGATAGTTGATATGATATTATGTTACTGATGATACTCATTTTAAATTAATATGCGGAATATGTAATTATCATCACATAATTAATGAGGAAATATGTGTGTCAAATGTGAAGATTTAAGCAGAGAATCTTCTTGTTGTTTTGGTGAAGATGAATAATATTTGAAAATTATGTTTGAGTTTATTATACTTTGTTATTTTGTTAGAATATTAGTATATGTTTTAGTTCCTGGAATCTTTAAACAAACATTTTGAAAAGAAAGAATAGCATGTTGTCTTTCTAATGCAAACCATCTAACGAACCACCGTCCCTTTCGTGCTCCCACAGCATTCATCGTAAACGGATTTGGCTTCATTAACCACCCGTAGACAACTCACCCCCGCTGCAACCCTCTGGATTTTCCCCGACACAGCCATAACGCTTTCACTCGCATCGTAACTATGGCAACAATGCCATAGCCAATCAGACACGTACGTGAAATTAACACAACCCGGATAGATACACTGCCCCGATATAACGAAAATAGATTTAATGACGAACAAACTATATATTTATACATCATTTTTGATTAACGAGTAGATACTAAAAACATGTTTAAGAAGAACACTAAATGAGAATTCAATGATTAAAAATCATTAAAAATTGGTAAAACGGGACTAAGTTAATTCAAGAACTTTAAACTAAAACGAACTCAGTAGTAGTTCAAGTAGGTTAAAAAAGCTCCATCTTCAAATCGACCTTCATTTTTAAGTTACCAGAGGGAAGGGTGAATCTCACCCTTCGAAGAGATTTTTTTACGGACATGCGCGATTTGTATGCAAAGCGATAGGGTTCGGAGGGACCAATGGTGTACCTTTAAAATGAATTCATAGCTCAACCCTCTTTCGAATCCTAAAGTTGAGTATCCCCTTCTCGTCGACGAAGTCTCCTCCTCTTTAAATTCTGAGAAAGAAGGGTAGGAACCACCCTTTCTATAAAAGGGTTGGAAGGGCACATGCGCGAGGTATATGCAAAACGGAGGGTTGTCAGGAACCAATGACGAGGCTTTAAACTTAACAGAGAGTCCGTCCCTCGAAACCACCCCAGAATAAAGTAGAATGAGAAGTGTACTGGTTGGTGCGCGGTCTTATCGAGAGGGTGCAGGCAACGGGACTTAAAAAATGATCCATCGCTACCACCAATCACACCGCGGGTGGTACCGAGTCCCTTTCTGATTGAGACGAGCCACCACCGTGTCTGGAAAACGATATACCCGTAGATCTACGGGGAAAGAAGTGTTACTCATAAAACACCCCCATATATCAAGAGGTAAAGCACTATCAAATCGATACTGTTATTCTTCCTGGAAGTTGTCGTGCGTACTGAAACAACTGTATTATTACATTCGAAAAAAATATATTCGACAGTTGTATAACACGAATTATTCACTATAAACAATTAACATTTTTTCTCCGAAAAATATCACGATTACAGAATCACCACCATGTTTTTCCATCTTGGAAATTTATAAATATAACTGCATGTGGTATTATGAAAATTTATATTAGTATATAACTTGATATATTTAATATACGGAAAGGTATCTAGGAGAAGTATATAATACGGTATATCTAAAAGAGGTAAACAATGTGGTTTCCTCGTACAAGAAACACTATCGAACCAGTCGATAAGCCGATAGTTCGTCGAAACAGATAATCGCACCACTTACTAACAGGGAGGATTTGATCCTTTAGTGTGCTGGAAGGGATGACACTGCGATCCGGGTTTTTGTTAAGCGAAACTTACATGATCACTGATAGATCAGTCTGTAATATTTATAATCCATAGTAAAAGCTATTAGAATGATCGTGTTACCTTTCATCTTTAACTTAAAAAGTCATGTTCGTATTGTTCACAATTCTAACATAATTGGTATCTAACATAACAATTTATACATACATTTAATTTCTCACTTTAATAGTACGATGTATTAAATACTATCAAATATAGACACCATAATACTATTTTCAATAAATCCAAATTAAATTATACCGTTAATTAACTTTCTACATCAGGACTACATTACATAATATTCTACATTACATAATTCTGTTCAGCGCAGTCGGACCTATGATCAGTGAACCGAGAGAAAGAAACCAAGATTAGATTATCTCGTTAATTAATTGTCTGTATGAGGATAGAAAATCTTTAAATAATTCCTTACGACGCAGTCGAATATTTAGTTGGTGAACCGAAAGGAAAGAAGCCAAAATTAAATGATCTCGTTAATTAATTTTCTAATATCGGGATGTAAAATCATTAAATAATTATTTGCAACGTAATCGAATATTTAAATTGTAAACCAAAAGGAATGTAGAATAATCACGTTGATAGTGGAATGTTAGAATTCGATTTGGGTCAACTAATGGGAGCATTATTACTCATTGTCGTAATCGATGAACGGTGATACGATAGTATCGGTGATATCGAGGTCACTTTGTATGTGACACAAAGTGACGTAAATACGTGCCAGGCGGAAGGTTAAGCAAGCAATGGAATGAGAACGGCTCTAAAGCGGCGTTATAGACATTCCCAGTATTGCACCGGGTACCCACTCGGAGGCATTGGTTGCTGCTGCGGGGTAGTTGCCGTCCATTTCTTCCTTCTTTTAATCTTACTTTTCCCGCAAACGGGCAGCCAGGCGTTAATTCAACGGCATTGATTGCCACACGAATCCCCCACCATAGTTACTCCTAGGGGGGCAAAGTCCTCCCCTGACCCCACGGACCCCTAAGATCCAAAGCTTTTCCACCCTTCTTCGCGTCTTTGACCCTCGGCTCGACTCGTTTCCTCGGCTACATTCTCCCGACTTCGGACATGCCACGCTAAGGCAATAATACTTACTTCTCTCCTTTAATGTTCTCCTTGATATCTTCCAAATAGTTTAACTATTGAAATACTTTATATCCTTTCGTACTATTTGTTCTTAGTAGTTAAATTATTTTTTGCAGAAATCCAGCTGCCCGCTTTCAAGTAACCGAGTATCAACTTATCGGAGTGAGTAAATAATTTCTTATTAACTATAATATGTACTATATTCAATTAACTACTCCGGTCTAGCATAGCCATATTCCTATATATTTCAATATATTAATTCTACCGGTCTAATATCATTTGTGCATTAAAATATTTTTTAAACAACTTTAGTACTTCTTTATATATATGTGATACAAAATTGAGATCTTAAGTCTACAAAGCTTTATTAAAAAATCCGATAAATACAAAGAATAACATGTTTTACGAGGATGACGAGGTATGTGTATCCAACATTGAAAACCGCAAAGATTACAGTTTATTAATACACGATGAAATGGCGATCCTAGAGAAAGAAATGTTTATTACATCGATATCCTTTCGGCGATAACAGTAAACGTAGTCAAGTTAGATTCGAGAGTCATAAGGTCTCTTGCAATAAGAAGGTGGCTAGTAATGCTGAGTTTATGGCGATGGGTAAGGTCGAGCTTCTCGTTCGATGCAAACGATCGAGATAAATGGACCAAAGGGTGTGGACTGGAGACGAACGAAAGAATCCTCCAGGATTGGAAGCAGGGACAGGGGGAGGGGTGGTTGGTTCCAAAAAGAAAGAAAGAAAGCGCGGAGGGAGCGGAAAGGAAAACAGGGGTCGGCCGAGGGGGTCAATCTATAATAAAGCCCGCGTTATCTTGAGCGGCTAGCGAGAACGAAGGCTAGAGCCTCGTAAAAAAAAGGGAGGATACTGCTTAAGAACGGATTACGGGAATGAAATTGCTGGACTGATGTTTACTCCCCGAGGAATCGAACGATCCACGCGAGTTTTATGTTGGACGATCTGCGTATTCTAATTAAACGCTAATAAGACTGGAATAACTATATTTTTATGTATAGAAGATGAAGGTAAAGGTAGAACTTAATTTGTGATGGTAAAATAAGGAATCTACATCTACCTTTTGTGTGTAATTGGAATCTAATTAATTTCATTAATTACTTATAAAATCAGGTATGAAAGACAGCTAATGTATCGTTATATTATAATTATTAATTATCTACGATGATCATCCCATACGTTTTCGATGAAGTCCAAAAGAAATGAATCAGAAAAATTGTTTAAAATTGAAATACACCAGGAGACAGTCACAAGTTAAATTATGCTTGAGGTAATGATATAAATAATGTGAGAATGTGAGGATTAATTATGATATTATATTGATTGCGAATAACATATGTATGTACTTAATTGAAGAATATTTAAACCAGCCAAACCGATTGACTATGAAATCCAGAATTGATAAAAATCGTGAAAATGGCAGGAAATGAATTATTTTCTTTTACGGCGTAACGAATGATTCGTATGTGCTGACCTTTTTTTCCGGGGTAGCGCAGGTCAATCATTATTCCGAACGATTGAGCGCAGTTGTTAGCAATTGGTAATTCAGTACAATCGTCAGAACTCGGAGACAACGAGGGGGAAAAATGCGTACGATGCTAACCTCGGAATCCATCGAAATTACAACAACCATAGATAAAAATAATAAATACATCCCGTAAAATATGTCAAACCTAGATTTAAAAAATCAAGTGATTCATACTGATTTGGCTTTTATTAATTCAATAAAACATTAATTCAATGGAATACATTTTTTTTAAATCGAGTTACCTCACTTTCATAATAAACGACTTAACTCGTCATCCCCGATTATTGGGTTAAGGAGTCAATTAATAAAGACGTTGACTCTCGTCAAAATTAAAATACAACGCGTGTGTAAAATGATTCTAACGGTCAATTATATATTCATTTCTCATCTAGTGCTGTTCACCCCTTGAAAAAGGAGGGTGCACGCGTACCAGGTTGATTATTACGTCAGATGGTCGAATCAACCGTCTACCTACCTGTTACTCGAGGTAACAGCCGTGAAACGAATTGTAATTCATAAGGTAGATTCAGCTAACCCTTCATGCTAATTTGTCGAGGGGTGAACCTTGAACAGACATGATTTTTATCGCTCACTTTAAAGCCCATTTTCGTAATGAGTCGTGATATAAATACACCTTCTAAAGTACTCAGGCGTGTCAATCAAAATTGCCCTTTATAAATCAGCGGAATATCAATAAGTCCATGAATCTCGCTTGGTAACAAATTATATTCATATTAATGATTTACGAATCCTGATTCATATATGCATATTTATAAATATAATAATATATTGCATTGTGTATGGCATAAATTCGTAAGTAATAAGTGCTTCCATTTAAAAAGTGAATTAATAATGACGACTTTTAAATTCAATTATATAAAATATCATAAATTATAATTATCTGAATATAATTCTTATGAACAATGTATCTCTAATATAATATTATTTTAAAATGCAAAAAGAATTCGATAAGAAGCCGGACCGAGGAACGAATATCCTCCGTGAGAATCTGTAATAATTTCAATTATTAGAGTTCTACTTGGCAATATAACTGGGCGTACTTAATGCTTCTTCCGGAATCTGTAATGGCGGCTCCTCGCCGCAAACAATACAAAAATTATGTTCACGAGAGTTTTCCAGGAGTTGTGCAATCTTTCCCCGTAGTTTCATCCCCGTAGCACGTCGGGAGTTCGCCGTTTATTCAGGACACATGACGAGCCCTCCTACCGGTGTACGCTATAATATATATACATCTATATATCTGTATATACATACAAGAAAAGTACGGAAATATATAGCGAACGTACATGCGCCAACTTTCTCGATTTCGAGATGATTTGCGAGGATTTCAAAGAAGTAACAGCACCCTTATAAGAAAAATAGCAAAACTTGTAACCCCCACGGTCATGTATTTAATTGTACTTTAAATTATATCCAAAATTACACGGAGATCTTAAAGCTAGCCATTTTCCAATGGTGGTAGTAATAATACTATTTATTTAACAATTACTTACGCGTCATATAGAAATAATGTATGTTTTAATAACAAGTACACTTGCCATAATTTTATTTATACTTGTATTGCTTTTATGATTCATTTTCGGTGTTCCGAGCGGTAGGTGAGACACGCGAACAAAGTTGAATGAAAGTCGCCGAATAAGTGACCATAACTAAGGAATCCGTGAAGATATTTTGATGCAACAAAGTGCATTCGAAAGAGCGGACTTTTCTCTATAAAATAACTCGCGGACAAAAATATCGCGCGATTCTTTCTTCCGCAGTTAAATCACTTGTGTAAGTGATGTAATGAATACGTATATAAATAAATTATACTGATTATTACCTAGTAATAAATTTGCTTATTATTACATTGTACTATTTATTTCTGAGTAATACGCAGTATAAAATATTACAAGTTCCATTCGTTAGGTTCACTAGAATGCACTTATTAATATCACGCAAATTAAGATTGAGATAGTGCCTTTCTAACAAACTTAATCATTAACCCCGGTTATTTATTCCTTTACTAAAAAATATTTTTGTTCGCCATGCCATTTGCAATTATGAGTAAGACAGAAAGTATGATAAGACATTTTGAAGAAGGAATAGGATGTTAAAGCAGTAAGCAAGCGATTAAATGTTTTGTAAGGGAGGTGTCGTAATGGATCCGAGCAATTCCGTATTGCTTAATAATCTGGATAGGCTTTTAGGCCTATCTCGCGAGCGCAGATGTATACGTGGAATGGCCAGGGGTAGTTCTGTCATAAAAGCCTCTTGCAACCCCCTGTTCGAGTAGAAGTGGAGTCAGACCGATCTTGCGCCGTCGAACGAGGAGGTTTCTTTTAATTAAACTGCTCCCACCTTGGCCGCGCAACCCTCTTTACCCGCCTTTGCACCGAAAACAGGACTCCCGGGACATAAGAGCCGACAGGCACGCGTTATCAGCGTTTCCCAGCAGTCCAACCTCCCCCAATGGGGGGGTTAACCGTTTCCACTCCACTTTTCCCTACTGATCTCACTTAGCTTTCACTAAAACTTTGCCTCGCTATCATCCTTATGCCAATCGATTTTACCAAAATTTCATGTATCGAATTTTTGATTATTTTATATTATTTTTGTTGTCAACCGGGAGTCTGCAAAATGTTGACATTGTATCTAATTTGAATATCAAGCGTAGATTCGTTATTATTATTTACCAGTAGATACGATAGAGATAAATCTGTTTTAATTATTTTTTAGGGTTCGAGTCAGATGGCCGCGCCATATTCCTCGAAATAAAAGAACATATGTCGAAGCATAGATATAAGTAAACGTTAAGAGCTTGGTGTCAGATTGTACGCTCGTAAGGCTCACTAGTATCTTCCATCATTTACCAGGTACTTTTGCCTTGATCTTTTACTCTTCTCAAGAAAATTACTTATAATATCCGTCCGCGAACAAACACCACCGAAGTGCAGTCCCTTAGAGAAATATCCGCTTTATTATCTATCAGAACCAATCTACGAAACACTTCCTTCCTTTCCACTTCGTGACATCCTTTCATTCAATCTTTCATTTCGTTAAATATCTTAATATAATCTAGAAACTGACGGAGTGTTTAACAATAAAATTAGCAATGTTTCTTAATGGGTTATGGAAGGTATTTCTTCGCATCTGAAACATTCAACTAAATCTTGAAAGACTTGAAATAATAATTACATTAAATATTAGTAATTCCTATCAACATTAAATGTCATTACAAATCAATATTAAATTTATGCACTGACCATTAGTACGGTTACCAAAAATATTTTCTTTGAAACACATAAAAAAACAAACAATTTCAGAAAGAAGTTAATACTTCTTACAGAAATTAATACTTTTTAAACGAAAGCAAAATCCTATAAAATTCTTGCATCATAAATAATAATGTTTTGTTAACCTGCTGGAGATTACTTGTTAATCGAGGAGCGTACGTTTTTATGCGATTCAAGGAAAGCAACAAGAAATGTTTTCGGTGAGACAGGATTGAAGTTGACGGGTTTTCAGGTTCACTAGAAATGCCTTGAACGTCCCGGCGTATAAACTGGTCGGCTAATTTAGACCGACTGTTCCGTGAAATTAGCGGGGCTCGCGGGTAATGAGAGGGTGAATGGGGATGGTATCCAACCCTTGGACAGTGCTCGACTAATCACGGCCGCTCGTTAGCGAATTGAATGCGCCTCGAATCGTATCCGATCCAATCCAATGCCGTGCCGGCTAGAAACTCAAAGAACTCCTTTCTATCTCAAAAAAAGACATCACTGATCGGTCTTGTCCCTAAAAATTTCGCACGCTCTCGATTCATGACCAAAGGAACTCCGCCGTTTTTGTCGACTCCTTTAAAACGTTTTTTTACAGACAGCCTGATCAATCAGACATCCTTTGCTATTGTGCATTTGATAAAAAACATTTTATAAATAATATGTCTTAAAGAAAATTCAGGAAATG
This sequence comes from Nysson spinosus, assembly GCA_910591585.2. NCBI lineage: Eukaryota > Metazoa > Arthropoda > Insecta > Hymenoptera > Crabronidae > Nysson > Nysson spinosus. Next base: position 10,942,651 of record OU342832.1, read on the forward strand.
TTGTATTATTTGTATTATTTTATTTAGAGCTGCACATAATGTTAACATTCTTTATTATTATTCTACAGTATTTCAAAGTTCATATTTTTATTGATATTCCTATACATAAACGTTTCTCTTACTGTTTTAATAGATATATTTTATAGACATATCTTATCCATATCTTAACAGAAATATTAGAAATTAATTGATTAATATTAATTTATTAGTATTCATTTATATAATATCCGGATATTTCATGTTTGCTTAGATGAGTCGCAATTAATAAGTTCACATTATGAAAGTTTACATTAATCGTAGAAATGAATTCTTTCCGACTTCAGGTTACAATCAAAGTTTTATTTAAAAAGAATGCAAAACGACCAATCATTGAAATCCTACTGGACTCAATCTTAATAGTAACCCAATATTATAAGAAGATATTCTGCAATGTTAATTAATTTCATGTTCACCAATCACCTGAGAATTCGAGAAACGTATTAGTACGATATTTCCTGAAAATCCTGGACAATCAATGATCAGTGAAAGTGTACAGAGTCGGCTGATCGAATGAGCCGTGCAAAGCGGCAATTCTCGGTAACTTAATGGACACCCTATATTTGCTCATTAACGAACCCTCTGTCGCGAATCCCGAGCACTTTGAGAAACTCCCGTTCTAGAAAGGACAGAGACGAGTTGGACTGACAAAAGGATGTGGCAGGAGAGAAAAGGTAAGAGAGAACTAAGTCGTAGGATGAAGGAAATACGTAGAAAGAGTGGAAGTAGAAAGACGAGTCCCTCGTTACGACTTTTATAAGAAGAAGAACGATAGGCCGCACCTCAAAGCGACACAAATTACATTTTCGGGACTAATAAAGTATACCTTAATATCCTAAGCGATACTATTTCATCCGAATCCAAAACGAGATACTTTATTAAGAGTACCGGAAAGTGCAAAATTATTAACTCATTTTTGTCCATATTTTATGAAATTCCATTTATTTGTTCATATTGAATATTATTCTGACTAAATCGATGAAATATTCCAACTACATCCCTCTTCAATAATCAACACGCTATTATAAAGCACAATTACCCTTTTTAGTCTAACTTCCTTAACAACAAGTAATGTCCTTCGAAGTAATTCGACGTTTATCTGCGCAAAATCGAAGTTCGCTGATGCCTTCGATACGTTTCTTCGATCGATCGAGGATCAAGTCGCGCGGCAATTATTAAGAATTAATATGCAAGACGCGATGTCAAGCGGTACTTAAAATCCACATTAGATTTCATATCCACGCACAGCGATTAAATCTCGATCGAGGATAGAACGGCAGGACGGCAGGACGGATGCTGCTCGGAGGGCATTGTTCCCTTCGTGGAATTATTATCACCAGGGTAATATCGTTTTTAGCCAATTCGCAGCCGGATCGGCTTGCTCGTTAAGAAGACCGTGCGAGAACCGGGGAGATGGTGGCATTCGCATTTCTCCTCGTACTTCTCGTGGAATCTCGACGTATACTATATGTATACCAAGGATATACGAGCGAATAATTGCTCCGCTAATAAATGTATCGATTAAAATTTATGCTCGCTGAATCGAGACGAGCCACGGCGGTATTCGTTTTGCGCGATTTTCGATTCCACTTAATTCAATGTACTGTTCAATATAACTCTAGTAAGTACCGCGAATTATAATTGCTCCCAGGAATCTTTGGTGATACTGATTTAATTAGTAGATTTTATTACGAATAATACTGCGTTGATTTTTGTGTGAATAATTGTTTTGTTATCACTGGAACTATCAATGCAATCTAATGACTCTTTAGCAATTTTGTATAATTATTCGAATATTCAACGACGGGTTGTTTGAGATTTTACATACTTTTCTTTTATGTATGTAACGCACATTATTAAATCCATGAATTAAATCACATCATACAACCATGGTTTATATAATATATGAATAAACGTACTAGTATATTGTGTCTTCAAATAGAGAAATATTAATTTCATTGCAAACTATGATTGAGCGTAATAATATTAGTTTCAATAAAACATTCCAAAACTTTAATTATTTTTTAAATACTCTCAGTATATTAGTTAATATTATTTTGATATACGTATTCTCTTCAATCGAAAGTTACTCTAAATATTTATTTAAAAAGCGACTGCATAACGTTTTGCTTCACCGCATTAAAAAGATGCGCATAAAACGAGTCTCGACTGTACTTCAGTCATTATAGATATTGATGAGAATATGAAAATTATAATTATTCCATCGTGGGTTATAATTATCCGTCAGTAGATTGCAGATGTTTTAGAATCGTAACATATATCCTTTCTCATAATTAAATTCACATTATTTTATGTAACGTGGGAATCAAGGAGTATTGAACAATACCACGGTACCAAGTACTCTAATGGTACAGAATCGATTGGTGAATTATTCATACTGTTAGTGGTTCGTCACTGTTCTCTGCATTAATTGCTAACGCAATTCTAAGCAGAAGCAGAAGAGTCGATTTACGTAACTCCGATAAAAAGTAACTCCTCTTACGAAATAAAATTCCTGCAAGTCTTCACAAGTAGAAGATTTTCTATTTCACTTCAGATCGAACTTAGATCGGAATTTCGAGCCAAATTCACTTTTTATATGTATCGTCATTACCTTATAAAAAAGGATCCGACAAATTGTAAAATATGCAAAATGTAGCCAGAACTTCAACGATGATGATACAAGACAAATTTTGGAACATAGTATTAATAGTAAGGAGCAGGGAATTATTAAATCTAGCCTTTTGGAAAATGCGCCGTTTATGTGAGACGGCCTAAAACAAACATAAAAATTTCTGACCAGTCATTCCGACTGCTTTGGTGGTTCTGTTCTTCATGGTTAACGTCATTTAATTTTTTCTAGATTTCCTATATTACAATATAAATGTAGATAGAAGAGATTCGAAATCTACGAAGTCGATCGACTATTAATATAATCGGATCACGTATCGATGGAGTGAGCTATCGATATTTCCGCCACCATCGCTCTGGTTGGTCAGAGTAGTGGTACGTCCTCTCGATCGTGCGATCACGACGAATGGGACGCTGAAGAGACAGCCGAACGAACGAAAAGAAATCAGAAGTGGCGTTCCGATTTCTTCTCGATGAATTCCATGTTCGATCCTTAGGCTCGCCATCTCTTTCTTTATCTCGCACCGATCGTCGGATGAATATTCATGTCGCGCGGACTTATGCAGAAAGTTTGTGATTAAATGAGCGGCGGGGAAGAAGAAAGGGGAGAGGAAGATTGGTAAGAGAGAAGAGTGGTTGATCTCGATCGGCACGCTGTACCCTGACTCGATCTCGCTCGTCTTTTTCCCCGATCATGGGTGTTTCTTGTTCCACGATCGATTCCTCGTATTTCCTCCCTCTCCAGGCTGGTGGCTCGGTGCACGCTTCTACGGACCTTTAATTAACGGGGAATCAATCAATGGCGGTCTTCATGGAATTCCGAAGAAAAGCGAATGAGGAAAGGGAGGAGATAGTGAACGTCTTAAACGTAGGCGTCGGGATTGTAAGAAAGCTGCATCATCCTTGCGCTTCCTTGAGTTTCTTCTTAAGACTTCGTACGGTTTGATTACATAATTTGCCTTCCCAATTTAATCCACCGATAAAGTGCTTCGAGTATTTATTGTTTATCAGGTGTTTGGGACATTGAGAACATATAGGATATAACAACTTCTTATTTCTCCATATTGATTTGTATTTTATTATTTTCAACATTCTATAACTGACTTTGAAAAGAAATCAACTAATTGACACTGTAAGCTATATCTACAATGATCCGAATCTTCGCATCAGCTCCAGACTGAAAGAGGTCTCCTTTTATATCTACAAAGTGTACCCAAAAGATTATGTCCTTCGAAAACCAATTCCACCAACATATTCCAAGCTTGTTCGCGATACAATTAAAGGAATTAAAGAGTTTTCGAGGGGGTACGTCGTTCCCAGAAGACGATCTTCCAACGATAGTCTGGATTTGATACAAAAGAGTTTCGTGGTAACCTCCCGTGGCCATGGAAGGGTCAAACAGTAACGTTTAAACCAAGAGATGTTAGCTACCACCCCCCTCTAGGGATGGCTAGCAAGGACCTCGCCAAATATTTGGATAGTCTTTGATGGGCTTCGAAAAAGTACAAGGAAGATACGATGAACAGTGGACATTGAAGGTTGGAAGGTTCGAAGGTTCGAAGGCTCGGTCCAAAGGGGGGTATGAAAGTAGTCGAAAGCCGAAAGAAGGAAAACCTTGGTAGGTAGAGAAGGTCGAGACACCGTGGTAAGGTCCACGAACGGAAGGATGGATCAGCCGTAAGAGCTCGGGAATGTCGGGCATTTTTATTGGTTCCAGCTTTGGCCCTCCTTGAAACTCGGGAAGCCGATCAGCCGAACAGAAGGATCGTCCGAAACCCAGAATCTGATCTCGTATGTACCTATGTGCGCTCTCCGATCAAACGACCTGTCCTGAGAAAACGGAGACGTTGGCGTGTTTTCTTATAACTAGATTAACACTAGAACTATCAAAAAAGTCAGAATGACTTGTCTGCCATTTTTAGTTAAATAATTCGAATATACCACGACGCGTTGTTCGAGGTTGTATTTACTTGTATTTTATACACATAACGCAAATAATTAACTTAAATCCTCCAGTCACAATTTACGTTTGGTAGTTCTAGTGTTAAACTACTCTCGGAAACTTATTTCACTCGTCTATTCTACAATACAATACCTTGGGATCTTTCGAAACCTTCCATTCTTGGTAAGCCAATTAAGAACTAATTAATTTTGCTTCCTTGAAATTTTGCAGTTTTCAATACGTAATCAACAGCACCACATAAAATGAAAATAACTCTTCATAATTAGATTAGAAAAACGATACAGTGGAGACTTAAATTTTTCTGTCGATTACTTTCTATTCCGCACGTTAGAAGTTTATCATAAATTTAGAATTTTGCGGACGATAGGAGAATATATTGTGCTCTTGTTTCTAATCTTGACAACATCTTCTCCTTATAAAAGTAAAATCTCAGTTTTAACGTAATCGGTGAGATAAGGTGACCCCATCTCGTTTTACCGAACCGAGTATTCTCATTATCCTTATAGCGAGACAAACACAAAGGCAAACAGAATATAACTGTCCTTTATCGAGATCTCAAGGATTCTGGAGTCAAATTACTCTCTCTTATCGAGAATAGGGTTTCTTCACCCTGATATTGGATTCCTAAACGTTGACATTTTCGAGACACTTATCCTCGATACAACTTCCATCCAATAATGAAATCAATTTCTATTCTACTTTAAATCACGTACATTTATATAAATCTTGATTTTAAATTATTATCAATATGATTATATCCCTTGCATTACTAACGTAATATTTCTTGGAGACATTTAAATAACAAAAACAGAAGATTGTGATGAAATGAAGACGATACCGTATTATATGAATAATGCTAAAACATAATTTATGATATACATTTTTTTGACTCTCGTCCATGATAACGCAGAAGTAAAATAGAATTCTATAAAAATACAAGATTTTACTGCGAAAGTACATCAGCACGGTTCTCCCCTCGATTGCCAATCCCCCGCAGTACAATAACATTCCTCGCCTTCCGCTTTTGTATTTTGTAAGTCAATTTGAAACATGAATCGTATAATAATTCAACGGAGCTAAGGAAAACACGGCGGATATTATTCGTCCCACCTAGTCCACCTCCACACGGGACTCCATATTTATGGGGATGAAGCTTACCACGGGATGGCAGATTTTTACGTTCCCTTAAGTACATCTTATCATACTTGAAAAAATAGACCCGACTTCATTTAGCATTAATGTTACATGACACTTCACACCGTGAAGTAAGTTGGTCAAATATATCTGATATACTTTTATTATATTTAAGAAAATAGTATTTACCGATTGACACTGTAAAACATCCACTATTTAATTGTTGATATAATTATTGACTCAATTCTGTGATACAATGATAAAATATAATTACTGCAACAGCAACGCAGAGTATAGTGACCTGAGTATTGTTTTGTAATTTTAATACATTTAAATGTAATGTGATTCCAAAAATAGCACCGTGGTAAACAATTCATATCTTGATCTACTATATATATAGTAATATGATAAAAGTTCAATTTCTTAATCCTACAACTTGTTTATATACATTCGTTGATACGTGCCACCTAATTAAGCATTCCAACAACGATTATTTTTCAAAACAGACAATTCAGTAGCAACATAATTAATATATAAATGTATATAATGTGATTAAATTCTATCAATATACATATATAAATATATTAAAAACAATATAAAATGAAATCGAGCATTAAATAAGATACGTAATAATACTGACTCCCAATGTATTCAAAGAATAATTATATCACTTCGGATAATTATCTTTATCGTGGCGAACCCGTAGCTCGTAAGAGCAGCCATAACACCCCCGCTGTATTTTTGCTTAAAATTATACCGGCCAACGTGGAATAATGTATGTTGCCCGCCATGGAAACGGTGGTAGTTGCAATTCGAATGAGAAAACTGAGTGCTAGGTGAGTATCTCGACGGATTTCTGTCTTCTCGCCTCTCATACATATTGTGATTACTTCTGTGAGAGTAAGAGAGCCAGCCGAGGAAAGGACGAAGGGAGGAGAACACGCGGCTCTCCTCTTTGCGCATTTGCTATCAGATTGCTTCGCGAAAATGTTCCTATTTCTGCAAATCCTATCGAACGACCTAACTAATTTAAGTGCCAAGTGATTTCAAGAATAACATATTTGTTATTGTTAAATATTTGTTAATACTTCAACTAAGTAGAATATGTTTATTTATCGTATTTACAAAATGATTTATTACTACAAACAAAATGCTGTAACACATTCAATGGTATACTGAGCATTTAAAAATGGATAAAATTAGGATCATAGAAACTCAGAAGTGTCATGAAATCCGTAAGAAACCGGCGCAAGAAATCCTTTAAGAATGAATACCGGTTCGCTCGCGAAACGAGATTAAATTCGATTGTAAAAAAGTGAATCTGAAGGGGTGATCGATCGGTGACGGTAACGAATCGTTTCGTAGTACAGGAAGAGGGATCTTATCGACGAAGTTTCCATTTCCGTTTGGTATATCGTATCCCGGAAGCTAGTCGTGTGCTTTTCCATCGCTTTCCTCGAATGTTTCCTCTCCTCCCCCGCAATGGCCACCGATCTCTAACCGATGCTAAATAGTAGAAACATAATTCCGTGAGTGCACGGGAATTGCTTTATCGCGCGGAATAATGGCCCGTATTCACGGCCCGGCTCTCATAACTCTCTTCCTTATATTGCACTTTTCGGAGATTGCACGTGGCTCAGTGAAAATCGAGCGACGATTCATGCATCTTTTTGCATCCCTCCATTCAATTCCCGATTCTTGAATACTCGGGATAAGTGAAAAGGAAATGTTACAATATGTTACTTATACTTTGCAGTCCATAATCCTGGATGTCAATAATGATGATGATAATAAAAAAAGATAAATCACGTGCAACACACGTTATTCCAACCCAACTAATTAAACGTAACGAGACAGATAAGTCGCTTTACAATTTAGAGCTTTATTAAAAACGGACGAAAATTATATGTGAAATTAAGAGGAGATTCTCGAGGACCTACGATATACACTTTGATTTGGGATGCCACTGTCAGGGGACACTTAATTACACGGGAATCGGATATCGTCGACGAAACAATCGAAGCAGAAATCGGTACGTGTAGCACATGCAATTAGAGGAGAAAATCTCGAGAATTCTGCGATGTTGTCACGGACTGACACAAGAAACTGGGATTCATAATATTTATAAATAAAATCTTTGACGTCGTACTATAATGCAGTAGTAGAACATTGTAATAAATATAATAACAAAATAAATTGAGACTTAAAACATATTAGTATATAAATATATATATTACAAGTCAGACGATGATGTATATCTTAATGAACTTTGGAGTATATTTAACTATAAGAAATTAATGAAAAATTTCGCCTATATAAATATATAGAAAATCTAACCATGGATTCATTCGTAAAAAGCACTAAATCTCGACTCGAAAGCTGAAATTAAATCGTAAATCATTGAGTTATTTTCACTGGGCGTTAAACGGAAGAACATACGTACACGCTTTAAAACAACTTCCTTTTGGAAAAGGAAAAGCTCGAGGATAGGAGAAAAATTGTTAAGAGAAATTTTCCTGACTTTAAGTGACATTGATGTACGACCGTGAGTGAGAAAACTCTTCGAAAAGTGTCAGATTCCTTTATCGTCCAGAAAATGTATAGAAACAGATCTTCCTAATATTTATACAATTCGGTCATTAAAATATTTGAAATATCATCGTATAATACACAAGGAAATTTTGGCCACGCAAATAAAAATTCCCTCCACAAATTCAATTTATAATAATTATCGGAAGTAAATGCTATAAACGTAGTATTAATTCTAATACTAATTACAAAATTAATTCTACATGTCAAGTATCATTATACACGAGCTTTTTATTATGAAAGTCGTGTGACTCCATTTAAAATCTGGATCGTAAATTTTTGTGTAATTGAATAGATCACGTTATATTCTACATTAAATTGTAACAGAATTAAGATTGAGTTAAATTTCAAAAAAATGAAGTTACACCAGTTTCATGATGAACGACTCATATATCGATAAGATTGTAAGATTTCAAATAAAATTTGATGTCACGGTGGAATGTTTCACGGTTAAATCTCAAAATAACTTGTGATTCGGCGCAATTCAATCAGCAAAAGGATCTGGAATAGAATTCGATCGTTTGTCGAACTGTAGAGCGGGTAATTAAAAGCATTGTCCGGGAAGAAGGGCCGAGGTACAAGGCGGACGAGGAACCGAAGGAAACGGAATCTGGAAAGGAGACACGGTGCTCCCGTTTCATGAGCAGATCCGATTCGTAATTACGGAAAGCAATCTAAATCAATCTTAATTACTCTCGACACACTCTGTCCCCAAATGGAGCTCTGTCCTTATATTTAATGTATTAAAAACACTTCGAATTTCAGTCGAGCATTTTTGTATACACATCTTTTTAATACGGTTTTGAAGTTATGCAGCGAAACAAAAAAGTAAGAAAAAGTCAGTAATCCAAGCAATATAAGAAGTTTTAACAACGTTTTTATTTATAAAAATAAAATATATGTTTTATAATTAAAGCAATAATTGAAGTATACTGTTGAATTCACAACGGAGTCCACCAAAACTTGTGAATTTCTTTTCTCGAAACGGGGAAACCCACAAGCGCGGATGTGGGGGAGGATAAAGGTTGTCGGTGACTATTCTGAAAAGCAGAAGCGCAGGGGTTGTTGGCACATACGTAGGACGCATTCAGATCAGTTTCCAGAAAGAAGAAGGAAGGAATACGAAAAGGTATAGAAAAAGGTTTTAGGGCGCGTCAGCAAGAAACATCAAAGTCCACGCCATTTCCTCCGTCCGAATACAAATGAAATACGTGCGATTGTATCCCTTGCGCGTTGATTGTAATAATTTACATTCGGTGAGTTTACTAGACTTACATCTTATTACGAGGTGCTTTGATAGCTTTAAGAAGTATACGATTTCGACGATATATTAATTGGTAGCCTTCTATATGAATAAAATTAATGTCTGCATGTTTTAATGCCGTGCCCTCGAGATCTGAGACTGACCATATAAAATAACAATAATAATTGATATTTAGTAAGTTCACTAAAATTATATTTTATTACGGCGTTCTTTGGGGAGCTTAAAAAAGTATACAATTTCGACGATACTTAATTAATAGCATTGTATATGAATGAAAGTAAATACAGGATATTTGAATATAAAATCGAAGACAGTTCTCTTTCGTATACATAGAAAGTATAAGAGCGTAGTGGTAAAAGAATAAACATTGATGGCATGCAAACGGAAAGCCGCATGTAAACGACATTTCGAGAGAATCGCGAGATACGGGAGCCGTAATATCCGAGACAGAAAATAGCGGCAATACTCTTGAGTGGCTGGAATGGTGGCCTAGGGGACCTAGGTATCCTGGGATAAGGATTTCCTTTTGGATCCCCCCAGGAGGGGGGAAAATGCTCGTGTGAGTGGCACATGCGGGAATGCATATGCAGGGAATACCGGATTCCAGGTTCGTCGGTTTCTGGCGCTTTCCGGGGAACCTTTCAACCTCCGAGTAACGCTACTTCGCTTCCAATATCATGTTAATTATACCAATAAAAGTAACACGTCTTACATTTTGATTTTAAGTTACCTAAAATGAATGGATAGATATGAATGTTGTTCTCAACATATGTCGTGTAAGATTTAGGTTCCTCATACGAGGGATGAAAGCACCCTCGATGAAGAGTGGACAAAATGAAGTACTCAAATATGCATCTAAATCCGGTTTCGTAAAATGAGTCAATCGCGAATAAAGAAACGAGGTGATCGTCATATAATAATGTTTAAATGGAAATAGGGGTTGAAAATGAAAATTCGTTGAATTTTCCGAGGGTTAAGGGTGCCGGAATTGTCTGATCACGTTGCTGGGACTCAAGGGCTCTATATTCCGCCCTCTTTTCAGATCAATAATACCAACCCCCGTATTCGAGCGCATGTGCGACAGTACAACCCCCCATAAGCGAGAGCTGGTTTCCACCCCCGATGAGCTACACTCTGAACGCTTCTTACCCCTCCATGCAACATTCATAGCGCCATCAATATTATACGCGCGAAATAATAACCTGTGCATTTATTATAAGAAGGGTCCCCGTCGCCCCTATCGATATGGACCGGTTTCTAAAAAAACGGAGACACGATAGGGATGATAAATTATGCGTGTAAACTGTTATGCAAATCAATCGCAGTCGAGTGCCCCGTAAAAATGATGGATTGCCTTCCCGTCTCTACGCGAATACAAAAGTGTTTGGATTGAATCGAGTTATGGGAACAATTTGTATTGTTGGAAAGAAAGATGCATTGAACGTGTAAACACGTAACTTTTTATTTAATATTATAACACTACTAGATTTCTTGTAACATTTATATGCATAGAAATCTCACGTAATAACACTACATAGTTTTCTATGTACTGTTCCGTAGTACTATTATTAGATATTTTATTCAAAAGTGTTACAACATAAAACATCTTACATTATGTGCTACTTTAAGATTTTCTAAGTAGTTCGTTTCAAGTAGTCTGGCTAAAGAAATCATATTTCTTGTTTTAATATTCAAGAGAATATTTAATTATCATAATTAATATAACTTTCTACTGCAAAAATAGATCATTCATAGATCGCATTATAACTATCCGTTAACCATGTAGTTACGTGTGCTGATATTTCGCGAGCAAGCACTATCAAGATAACACCTAATTATTAAAATTAATATTTTCTACTACATAAATATATTATACATAAACCGTATTACAAATACTCGGTAAGCACGTGGTTACGTATTCTGATATCCCGCGAGCAAGCAGTATTAGATAAAAAATGATTTGCTTACACAATCAATGTTGACAAGCGAGCGATCCGTAAGCAAGAAATGAGCGTTCATAGTTGGTATGTAAATCTGTGAACACATCACGAAAATAGTTACGAAACACTATCTCGTAGTACCCGTTTCGTAAAGACGCATTGGTGGGCTTAACTCGAAATTCCGGTTTCAGGGAAAAGCCGCTAGTATCATTCCTTCGCTCGACGATTCAGGTGATAGAATATCGCGTGATTAGTTAGCCAGCGAAACACGTTTTATTACTTGATTTTAGTTTAATTAACTATAGGATTGTGTTGTTTGGAAGTGTTTTAACACACGACCTGCCTTATCATTTCTCTGACGCATGATCCGTTATCATAGACGTTGTTGCATCATCTTTCTAATTAGCGATAGATATGCATATACTTCTAGTTTGAATATTTCAGTACTTTAGTGCTTTGGTGCGCGAAACGTATATCGGAAACGTGACTGTGTTTTATATTTATTGAAACTGTCTATTAATGTGTGACTTTGCGGAAACAGAGTGAAGTGTGTGATATAATGATTATTCGCATTATATTCAGGATTGTGAATAATTTATAACGTGGCACTGTTAAAGCTTGAGGTTATTAGTTAATGTTAAAAAGTAGATTTGATTTCGTACTCTTAGTTTACCAAGATTAATCCGTAATTAAACTTATACGAAATAACTTATATTTTAAATGGACTGAATATATATCGCTGGTGAATATTCAACAATTTTTATAAACCTTCACGAAATTAAAAATCATCTCTGATTATCTTAAACCAATTATAATAATTGTTGAATATTATATTTCGAAAATATTTTACCGTAAACGTCAAAATGGTAAACCGTATACCAAAACGTTTACTGAACAAAGAAACGAAGGATTATCTTATGAGGTAATTATTTAAATATACAACAAGTTGATATAAAAATAATCGAGTTATGGCGATACACGTTACACGAGCACGTTTGATGTATCGGGAAAAAAAGAATACTGGAAAATACACAGTTACATCATAAAATCTTTATTACCGTCACGCATCACCGAAAACGATCCTGTCAGGCTGTTATCTTGAATCCTGGAATTTCCTTTTTGATGTGGGTTTTACGATCAATGAGAAAAGCAAAAATATTGCTGTACAAGGAACAACGGAACCCATCGGCAGTTTCCAGAATACATTAAATTCAATTAGAATTCAAATGCAATTTATGCTTCGGCTATTTGTTTCAAAATGAAAATCATCAGTGATTCCTCACAACTTGTACATCCTGTGGTTTCATTTATATTCGATGTACTTAAGTTTAACACTAGAACTACCGAAGGGATCAAAATGACTTGTCCACCATTTTTAGTTAAATTATTCGAGTGTGTCACGGCGCATTGTTTCAGATTGTATATACTTCCATTTTATATACATAAAGCAAATGAACTTACACCTACCAATCATAATTTACATAGAAATAAATGTATAAGTATAGCCGAGTATATGTTCGGCAGTTCTAGTGTTAATATTTAACCTGCTAACCGAGGATCAGGAGTTAACTCGTCATTCGAATCTCCACTTATCTCGAAAGTTTCGAATTAAATTACAAATATCTCTCCTATAATTCTTTAATTTTAATAAGTGTATTAATAATAGTGCACTTAAAATTATTTTTAGTGTAACAAATATTACACAAATATTATACATTAGATAAGAAATAACAGCAGATAATATTCGATACAGAGTCAACATTCATTAACAATAAGTAACATCTGTAATACTAAAGAGTGAACATAATCGTGAAAGTAAATATTAAGAACATCTTTTGCATCCTTGGTGCCTAGATTCCTGGTTAAGTCCATCTTTAATATCATGTATCTAGTATCATTGAATCAGGTTTGTGATAAAGGTATCGTTTATGGAAAATCGGATTACTTTTTAAGCACGCACTTCTGGGGTCCGGTATTCAACTGGATGATACCCATAGCGGCCATAGCCGACACGCAAAAGCATCCGAGAATCATTAGCGGCAAAATGACTTTGGGTGAGTTGGACATACTCGCGGTGGGCCTTTCGAGGAATTCATTCGCCGGTCATAATAATCACATATCGCGACAGAAAGAGAGAATCGGAGGGTGGCTAGAAAGACAAAGAGAGCCGCGGATGGGAACCCATAAAATAATTGCCGCTCGAGCGCAGCGAATAACCGTTTATTTCTTAATGAGCGGCACGTCCTCACTCTCCCGGAATACGCTTAGAATGAAAACTGGTCTGCGAATAAAATGTCGCAGTTAAAGTCTATGATGATGATTCTACTGTTAAGGAGATCCTAGTTTACCTTTAATTGTTCATGTTCGTTTTACCCGGGAACATTGTTTCATGGAAATGATACTACTTAAAGTTATAAAACATAGAGTCGTATCAGGATCATAAATAATTCGTCGTACGACGATTTATAAAACTTTCCGTATCTCTTCTCTTTTTGACGCGATATTTAAATTTAAGGAAAGAGAGCTGTATTTAGTATACCTTCAAAAATCGTCAAAATTTTAAAGTCGCCAATTCTGCTCCTAAATAGCTTAAATCGATGGTAGATGATGTATAAACATATTCTAGGACAACTTTTGGGTCGAAAGAAGCGGTTATAAAATTTGTATTGGTCAAAAATTGGTCGAATCCAAGTCGAAAAAATATGAAGGGGTATACCTTCAAAAATTCTAAAAAATTGAAAGTCGCCAAAATCGTTCCTAGATGATCCAAATAGATGGTATATGATGTACAAACATATTCTAGAATGATTTTGGGTCGAAAGAAGCGGTTAAAAAATTTTTATTGGTCAAAATTGGTCGAATCCAAGTCGAAAAAATATGAAGGGGTATACCTTCAAAAATTGTCAAAAATTAAAAGTCGCCAAAATCACTTCTAAATGACCCAAATCGATGGTAAATGATGTATAAACATATTCTAGGACGATTTCTGGTCGAAAGAAGCGGTTAAAAAATTTTTATTGGTCAAAAATGGGTCGAACCCAAGTCGAAAAAATGTGAAGCGGTACACCTTCAAAAATTCTCAAAAAATGAAAGTCGCCAAAATCACTTCTAAATGACCCAAATCGATGGTAAATGATGTATAAACATATTCTAGGACGATTTCTGGTCGAAAGAAGCGGTTAAAAAATTTGTATTGGTCAAAAATGGGTCGAAACCAAGTCGAAAAAATGTGAAGGGGTATACCTTCAAAAATTGTCAAAAAATTAAAGTCGCCAATTTTGCTCCTAAATGCCCTAAATCGATGGTATATGATGTATAAACATATTCTAGGATGATTTTGGGTCGAAAGAAGTGGTTTAAACATTTTTTCGAGCGAAAAATGGGTCAATCCGAAATCAAAAAAATGTAAAGGGGTATACCTTAAAAAATCGCCAAAAAATAAAAGTCGCCAAAATCGTTCCTAGATGATCCAAATCGATGGTATATGATGTACAAACATATTCTAGGATGATTTTGGGTCGAAAGAAGCGGTTAAAAAATGTTTATTGGTCAAAAATTGGTCGAATCCAAGTCGAAAAAATATGAAGGGGTATACCTTCAAAAATTCTCAAAAATTGAAAGTCGCCAAAATCGTTCCTAGATGATCCAAATCGATGGTATACGATGTACAAACATATTCTAGAATGATTTTGGGTCGAAAAAAGCGGTTAAAAAATTTTTATTGGTCAAAGAATGGGTCGACCCAAAAACGCAAAAATGTGAAGGGGTATACCTTCAAAAATTGTCAAAAAATCAAAGTCGCCAATTTCGCTCCTAAATGGCCCAAATCGATGGTATATGATGCGTAAACATGTTCTAGAATAATTTCTGCTCCTAACAATTGGATTAAAATTTTTTTCCTGTGATGTAATATGCATGTAATTAATATTATTTGTATCCTCTTCCTTTGATTCGCAGCTTTAACTCTATACTCCATGGTGTTTATGAGGTTCGCCATAAAAGTACAGCCCCGGAATTTGTTGCTGTTCGCGTGCCATGTCACAAACGCCGGAGCACAGCTGACCCAAGGTTATAGATACATCGATTACCATTATGGTTCGCAAAAACCAAAGGAGGAATAGGACGTTTTCTTCAAATATCCGAAAATATACAACACGTTTACATAAGGAATGACAAAACACCGCACTTTAGTTTCTCTTATCAAATGAATAATTAATAATTAATTGTAAGAAGCACAGTTTTACTTCGTGAAGTAAAGACCACAATGCAACCCTGCATCTGCATCTACATAATTGACACAAATTAATAAAATACTCCATTTAAATACATTAATACTTAAGAAAAATATCGACACTGGTGTGGACACTACTACGAAGACTATTTTACATTTCCATAATTTCTAAATAATGTACCACATAAAGTTCACTTTAATCCTTCCCCTTCTAATGGCAATATATTTATTTCACAGTTAAAGAAGCTCGTAAGCTAATAAATTAGCAAAACGCACATTCGTGAGATGTTTTCCCAACGCTTCATGAAAATGTAAAACAAGAGTCTGGGTTTCATGTGGAGACCGGGTACCCGTGATCACCCGGTATTTTCCTCTTTTTTTAGGTTCTTTCGTTCGTCCGGTTCTCGATCGAATGGTAAGGGCACGGAGTTTATTCGGCGTAGCCCCAATTCGATCGACGAATGTATAAGGAGAGCAATAATTTTCTGGGGTGGCCTCTCGTGCGATACTGCTGGCTCGAGGAGGGGCACTCGATCGTGCTGGGGTCATTTTATGGGATCTGGCACGGATCAGAGCCACGAATCTATCCCCGTATTCCGGTTTTTCCGAATCCTAAGCCACGCGCTTTCCATCCCGATCTACTCACTCGCATTCGTCCTTGTGGAAGGCCTTTTCTTTCTTTCGGGGGACATAAAGTACGCCCCCGCCTTTGCTGAATAAATATATATGGCCTTATTAGCTCTTCTTGCCTTCGATCATGTGTTTCCTCCTACTTTCCCTTTCTCGCCTGCTTTTGCATTTTTCCATGAAATATCCACGGTGACGTCATCTAATGGTACTCCACATGGATTTGGACGACTGCCTTTATCGGACCATAGACGATTTATATCGTGAATATTTTATTCGTAATGTGTAATATTTTATAGATATGGGCAGTAACCCTTTGCAGGTTTAGATTCGTAGACCCAACATAAAATGTTATCACAATTCGTAATTAAATGTTATACGTATCCGTATATTTTGTGAACATTTTCCCACAGAATTTCTTTTTTTATCTTATGAGCTTCGTACTTATAACTGTCACAACAACCTCGCGGTTCTCATCTTCCGATTCCACGAAGTCGGGGAAGATGGAGGAGAACGAAACGGAGGAAGATCGGAGGTAGAGTAAGGTCGAGGGATGAGTCCTTCGGGACTGATTTCACAAACAAATGCCGACGATTGAATCCTGGCATGTCGCAAGATGGATCGCTCTCTTTGAATCACAGATTACCCGCCGCCTCCTTCCTTCCACCTCGTCCTGCCTCGTTCGGCTTCCTTCACGGCGGCCACTCTCCCATTTCTCTCCTTTCTCTCCGTTTCCTTTTACTCGTCCACCTTTCTACCCCACCTTTGCAAAGCTTTTGGAATCGCATCCGCCTCCGCAAACGGAGAACGCTTGAAACCAAACAGAGACAAGGAGTTCCTCCTTGGAGTCGCCGGTATCGGCAATTTGCCACATGCCTACGTAGCTGATTCCTTTCTCCTCTGAAAGGACTCTGCTTCAACGACTGCCGAATCCGACGCATGATTCCCGATACCTGTGTGGACCGATCTATCTATGCTACCCTATCGGACGCGATCTTTAACTCTCGAACCCTTCCACGACGAGGATCGTGCTACTTCTCTGGTAATTATTCATTTTGAAGTATGAACACGTTGTAGTCCTTGATTTACGATAGTTGAAAACTATCGATATTGACTATCGAATTGTGATGATTGTACTTCGATGTATAAATATATGATGTGGTCTGTAGATTCTTCAGAATTAATTATGAAGCTTACGATAGATTGTATATTTGATACGAATTAGTATTAAGCTTTTTGTCAAAGTATACCGTGGTGTAAAATACCCCAAAAGATACCCGGAAAAGGCGGAACAAGAAGGAAATGAAATTTAAAACGAATACCATTCACTTGTATACCTAAAATAAGTAAATGGAGGGAAAAACGACGATTTAGAGGGAAAAGTGAAATGAACTGTAAAGCGGAATGTATGTATTGTAAAGCCGCCTCCGCAAGAATCAATGAAGTTCGCGGTAAAAAAAATCTGCCGAGGGGAGAAAACACCCTCTTACCATACAGTGAAAGGGACGGGGCGAGTTTTTCGTCGATGGACGATCTTTAAATTAAGTGTACTGGCTTATGACGCCCGTGTAAAGTCGTTTCTTTTCGGGGGTAGATTTTCACTCTCGCGGCTCGAGGACTCCTGAAATGCGTTGCGAATGCGGCCTTACGAGGAACCCCTGGGTGAAATGAATCAAACGCACCCTCGAGATGCAGGACATACATTAGCCTGACACTGGCCCCGGCCATTCGGAATGCTGACTATTTCTTATGCCGGGAAAAGAGAAAAATAAGAACATTTCCGGGAAAAACTGGAGAAATATCACCCGACGATGTGGAAAGAAAAATCCCCTCGGGTATATGTGGATTTCAGAAATTCGTAAGCTTCTTTTTATATGAGCTTACTTCTACACTATGCAAAAATTTGATTTCTCATCATTTTTAATTCCTGCCAAAATTGTCAAGGATTCGTGCTGTAAGATACGAGAAGAATAATTATCGGAATAGAATTAGAGTCCCGGTATCATAAAAGATGATTAAATATTCTATTGTATATATTATTATATTAAAGTGCAATTATTAATGAGATTAAGTTATTTCAACTGAGTTAAAAAGTTAAGGTATCTATATACAGTAAATTTTATTGTTGACTTTTCTTTTTGAGGGATCATTCGATACATTTATATCGTGATTAAATAAATATCATTCTGTTGTGGCAATGGTGTCCGGAGAATACCTTAGACGCAGTGGAATAACATATAACTTGGTCAGAGCTTCCATTGGAAATGTACATATGTCTGGTGGATTGATAAAAAAACGTCCTCGAACTACCCCCGTAAAATAACACGAAACCCTAAGTATGCCCGTGAAAGCGTCCCGCGTTAAAAAATCATAAGGGTGCCGTCTTGCCCGTCATCCCCCCGCAGCATCCCGAATTACTTTGCTATATTTTCAAGTCTTCTATTCGTCGTATTTTACAGGCACATAAAAAAGTCTTTCCTTCGGTTAAAGATTCAAGGTCGACAGCAATATTTGGTAGAATAATCTTTCGCTTTATCTATGTAGCTTCGGCTATAATATATTCCATGGTTGCAGTAGTTATACACATAAATACAGACATAAAAGTCTTACAGAAACTCAGACTTTTTGAGCCTTTTTTACCTGTATAATAAATGTAATAAATTAGATAGAACTGAAATTTCATCCGTATGGCTCTCGTGGGTGAAAATTCACCCATCCAAAAATTCTGTTTTAATCATTTCAAACAATGTAGCGACTAGTAAAACTATTTTTGGGTACTCATTCAGACTATCCGCAGTGACGACGTCATAATAAAACATCAGATCAATTTTCTCACGTTTACTATAATCATACGTTTACTTACATTAATTTGATTTCTTTTGAAGATAGCTTTTAAGGGTGAACTATAAATCAGAATATTATGATTCTTTATTACAGCATATTGTTAATGTGTCTGCGATACACATTTCAAGTATAACGCCAAACTTTGTGCCAGCAGTATTATATATTCACGTAAAATCTCAACAAATGGGATGTTATGAATTTGAACTTTTTTATTACATTCTGCAAATCCGTCATTTTGACGGATTTCGTAGTTCTAGTGTTAATTGCTAATTCGACAACCCGTGGGTAGGTTAATTGTAGTGTTGGAAAATCGATGTGGTTTCAAGCGCGATAAAATGGAGAGTCACCAGTGGATACAAGAGTGCAAAAGGTTAAGGGATCCTGGGTTGGTTTGGGTACATCGTCGCGATGTTTTCACTGGGGGGTGAGCCAACGTGGATGGCAACATAATCCTCGATAGAGGGTTGTGACACATGGGAACATAGGGGACATCTTATCTTCATATTACACACGCACGATGGTTCTCAACTTCACACGATTATCTAACACAGATACCTCGTCGTCTCATAATAATAATAATAAAAGAGTCACAATTTTTTAGTCAACATCATTCTTCATCAATAAAAATCCCCAGGCTATTGACATTGAAAATTTTAATTGTAAATCATAATACTGCATTATAATATAATGTATAGTAATATAACATAATATCAAGTAGTATAATATGTTAGAATAAAATGAATATTCTTCAAATAACCACGAAATAAATACCGAGCCATTGTCGTGTTTTTATCCACCGCAGAGTTTGACGAAGAAATACAAACTACTTATAAATCGATAACCGAGATTACTCTTCAAGTTGTATCGATATAAAACAGCGATTCGTCCATCTCGAAATAACAATTCTATATATCCGAGATCTTATTGCAGTAGTTCGGTTACAGGGAAGTGGATAGGATCGGAATTCTATTACTTTAAAACTGCGGGGGGAGTAGTAAACAACTTTGGGACAGACAAACGATAGATCAGGAGATGCGTAGATCGCGGGTGTTAGTTGCGGATCGAAAGTACGTGATGGACACACGCATCAATACGCGAGAAGGATAGAGGGTCACGTTCAGGACGATTTCAGTGACTGGAGGATGGTTTATGACCCGTAACCTTCCTAGGAACCACCCTCACCCCCTTAACCTACCTATAGAACCACCCTCGACGGGCGCAACGTGACTCCATCCCCCTGTAAACTCGATCCAATATATTAGGGTTAGCTTCCGCGGGAAGAAGCTATCGACGCCGGAACTCCCGGATCCGACGTCTTCGCCGAACTTTCCGATCCGTTCGTGGAAAAACTTCGGATTGAATCGAATCCTCGATAAAGAGCCGATGCCGGGGGAAAAAGGAGCAAGAAGATCGTAGCCGAGGAACGAGTTACTTGATCGACGTTGAAGGAAGGATCTGAGAAAGCTCAGCCATGATTAATGTATGACTATGCCGATGCGGAATATCGGAATATAAGTATCTTTTGAATTAAACGCTTTTTATCCCTGATCATTATGAACATAAAATCCCAGGAAATAATGGGAATCGAAATAATTCAGTTTCAGAATTTTTTTCCCGGTTGCAAGGTCACCTAACGTCCGAGTTCAAATATTTTGGGGTGACTATAAAAGACAGTAAGATTTAAACAGATATAATGCGTCAAAATTATTAGTCATTAAGTTTTATTCTGATTTAATCTTGTCGATTGGATTTCATCTTATTTCTTTCATTTTGTAGCAGCAACATGATATTTGATACTAGATATTGCAGGTTGAAGTTCGTTGAGTACGTAGGGAGTATATTTAATAATATAAAATTCTTAAAGAAAATATGTCGATTATCGTGGTGTCGGGGGGCACGATAAAATCGAAGGTTTTTCTTTGAATTTCCACTTTCCCTGATATGCAGGGTTTCACGTATTCCCCGATTGATCAAGCCAAAGGGGGCTTCGACTGGTTCGTCCAGACGCTGGGGTTGGCAACTTTGAAGGATATTTTTTATTCATGTGACGTGTTTGAGGGCGTGGAAAAAACACATTCTCCTGAAGGGAACCGATCCGAAGTCAAGATCGAGCCGGGGAATGCCGAGCGTACGTATGTCCTTCCATCCTGCAAGATCTTCAATTTTAAAATTCCCTTCGGCCGAGGCCTATATATCCTTCGGTTTCCATCCCCAGTACCCTCGAATCCTCAGAGAATTTCGATGAATTAAAAATTTTCGGACATTACTCTTAGTCCTCCAAAATAAATGTCCATCCATCCTATTTGCCTTTCTATATTTTATAAATTTCATTCGCTCAATGTTCCTCCGATATACGATATTTCAGCGAAATTTTACGAACAAAGGAGATTGTGTAATTTATGGAATTATATCATAAATGAAAGTTTTTATTTATACTAACTTATTTAAGAATAAAAATTATCACTGGCGGTACATAAAGAAAGTACTTAAGATATTTATACCTAATAACATCGCGAAATATATAATATAGTAAAATTATCAGATGTGTTTCGCTCAGCAGTTTTTTATCGCAAGATAAACTTCCCTGCTCATCCGAAAGGGTGTCCGAAAGATCATAAAACGATGACCAAGAAAACAACCCTTGTCCCAAGGACTAATGTCACCAAGATAGATGTGCTATCGTACTCAAAAAAAGCTCTTTTGCTAATTGGTCGCTCAAAATCGAAATGGAGGGGGAACCTCTTCCCCGAAAGCTGCGAGACGCAGCTGCTCCCGCGGGATATCAACGAAATTCTACGGATCCGGATTCTTTCAAATATTTAACAGCAATATCCAATTTCGTCTTATGTATCCCTCGCGCTTCTCAAACTTGATTCGTGGCGCTTATCATTCGGCTAAAAGCTATTCTCAATCGTTTAAAAAATCACCATCAAAACATTACTGCAGAATGAATATTTTTGTTTATATAAATTTCATACTACATTGTCAAATTTCATTCTTTTCCCAGTTTGTATAATATTGGAAGTTGATGAATATAAAATCATAATTATAAAAAGATTTATTATTCGTGCACCACTAAAGTTAGTCATTAAATAAATTTTTAACGATCAACCTATAACATAACGACAATAGAGTTTAAGAAGTTTGCAGGTTCTATTTATGCAAAAAGGATTCGCATTCGCATCTTCTGTTTACTATGATAAAATGACAGCAAATACCAATATCAATGACTACTAATTTGCTTATTTAATTTTGTTCTTCCTAATTAGCGTATTCCTGGTAATTAAGACAGCAGGAATTTAGGAATAAAATTCAGAAGTCATGCCGTTCGAATAATTGTGTGCAGTGGTGTACGTTTTAGTAGCAGAGATATATGGTTTAAGAAACAGGCTAACCATCTAAGTGTTCGTCTTTTTGCAGGGTCAATAAATGTGGGTGTATACCGGAAGGTGAGGATATCAATGACACCGCAATATGGCTGATCAGTTTCTAAGTGACAAGGCGGCCAGGCCGGTAGGTAGACCAGGCGAAATGGAACTTCTAAATGGATCAGATGTAGGAGTTAACACTTCGCCGAGAGGAAGAATTAGCTGTCTGATGTATGAGACGCCATCATCTACTCTCCTTCTTCCGGTGAAGCATACTCCGTGTAAATCAACGAGACATTCTCTACTCATCAGCCTCGGCGAAGGTAACGATAGTGAATTTTCTTGGTAACCAATTAAACCGATAATCACAGTATATTAATACTGAACAGTATTATTTGTATAATTTCTTAACAAGTCTATTTCCATAGAAATATCAATATTTATTTGCATATTATAAGACATCGTATCGTTAGATAATAGTCTTCCTCGATTCTTCAATACATATTTTATTTAAATACTTCGAAATAACGGTATATGTTATGTCGTTTCATAAGTAATGCGGTTTTAAACAGAATAAATATCGCCACAAGAGAGGAAGTCGAAATGGTGTTGTCTGAGTTTTTTACTTGAAAATCCAAAGAATTTTATAAAAATCGAATTAAAAATCTAGTTGGAAGGGTAGACTTACTACTAATTCCATTCCGACCGAAAAAAGTCGCATTACTTATAAAACAACACAATATTTTTTTCATTACAGGGATAGGTCATCATATCTGTTTTTACGGCGCGGTAACTTTGCAGATTCGATCACGCGAGGAGGACAGACGAACCATGAAGGTCCGAAGGGTGGTTCGGGGTTACTCTGGCAGAGTGATGCATGTCCCGTGTACTAGGATGGGGGTGTAGTAGAAGAGTATGGGGGTTGAGAACGTGATCCTGTGACTGATCCGTGAAAGCGTGAAAGGGTTTCTACTCCTTTTTCCACCCCTTTATCCACTCTACGAGAACACGGGGGTGTCGCGAGGCGACGATCAATCACTTCGTACCACCGATCTCCCCCGATCCACCCTCGGCACCCCTGACACCCCCTACACTAGCGAAAACTAACGTTACCCTTCCCTCGCTTCCCTCGCCATCACAGTATTCACATAAAGGGGTTTCTACTGATATGGCCAAACGAACATCCCACTTCTTCGAGTAAATGCAACCCCTTCTGCGCGATCCGTCTACATCATAGGATCGTTGTTTACCCTTACTTAGACGCTCGAATTTATGGCTCGCCATGGACGATTCATTTCAGACATCATTTCCACGCGATTCGATATCCTTTATAAACAATTTGTGCAGACTTTTATGCATTCTATAATAAGATTATCTGCGGGAATAATTTGATTGAACGTTCGATATGAAGGCATCTGAAAGATAGAGAATCACCTTGGAACCAGATTGAATCTGAGTTCTAATGGATCCGGTAATAAGGTAACAAGAATATTATAGTAGTTTTATTACTTAATACGTGGTTAATCTGAATATACGATTCGAGGTAATAAAGCGGATTTTACGAAGCGGACGATAAGATGTATTTCGAGAGTGAATTCCACGGGAGCGGTGTATATTAAAATCACATACGATATTCCACCATGGTAGTAACAAAGATAAGGTCAATGTTAGTCCTCCCGATAATTGTGCGAAAGTTTGAGTAGAGGATATTTAAAAGTAGACGAAGCGGAACACGGAATATTCACGGAGGTGGTAGTAATGGCAATAATATCGAAGGAAGGGTGAAGGTGAATATGAGAGGGTGGAAGAGAGAGGGAAGGTAAGAAGTAACGATCAAGGATCGTAGGAAGGGAGCACGTAGTGGAAATCATGGGTCAAGATATCCAATGCCGCTTTTACGGTCCGTGTCCGTGTCGGGAGATACTAAAACTAATGTATTCATGAGATAATTATTTCTTGCATTCATTACGGAGCTGTAAAGTTTTTATTGGCCCGGGGCCGGACTCGCAAAGCACGAGGCACCCTTACAAAGTAGAGGTAAACTCGGTCCACCGGTGCCCGCTTTCTATGCGATTTCTTTCTCCCTCCGCGTTTACGACACATTTAAGGACAGTCCGCGAACGAAGAGCACGGACTCGTATCGATAACTGGGAGTACCACCAGAGCCAACGATATCTGGAATGTTAAAAGCATTCTTTAATAATATTTAACGGCCGCCCTGACGACTGTGGAAATTCGACCCCGGCAATCCCGTCAATTTTAGGCGAAACAGAATCTGACTGCAATTTTATATAATCATACCCCGAACGAAGTACTTTAATTCATAATTGTGAACATAATATCAATATCAATGCAATACTTTATGTACCATACTTCGTGAGCCAGGAAAATCAATCAAAGATAGGTAAATAGGTACATATAAGATTTTTGATCGTCAAATTTACAATAAAATATGACCTAACATTCGATTAGAACTTAGTGCTCAAAGGGTGCAAGAAATATATTTTATATTTAAAGCGTAGAACAGTCGCGATACGGTATTTGTTCGCACCCTTTTTCCAAGGTATAGAAAGCTACAAGGCGATAGGAGAAAAGCAGGAAAAGAGGGTGGCAAGGTTGTCCCAGAAGGATGGTGGCGTTGGCAGAATATCAACGAGGCTGTCCAACGTCCAGGACAAAGGGTGGTATTCCTTCCTGTACTACCCTTAGGAATGGGAAGATACATCAACTCCTGTGTCATATAAAAATGTGTTTATGCGCTGCACACCAAGAATGAAAAACACGGCCGACCCTTTGATACCCGTCCACCAGGTAGAACCTCCCGGAACAAACTGCCTCCACGAATTTCTCTCCTTTTTCATTCACGAACATTTCTTATCACACATTCGTAGAGCTGAATTTAAGACGAGTTTTTTTTTATCCACGCGAAAGTCAACTTAACACATTTGCACCGGATAACTCACATTTGACTCTGCGATTTTTGAACTTAACCCGGATGACGAAAGTTAAGTCTTCAAATGTGTCACACTTTGGTCTCAAAATGTTTGAGCAATACTCAATTCTTGTTACACGTCAAATCTTTGGGAGGGAGTTTCACCCCTTTAAATCGAAATTCCGCAGATATAAAAGAAACCTTGTAAGTTATAGTTTTTATAGTATTTTTGTTAACATAATTTTAGTTAGCAATATTCCGCGAATTTGCCTCGTTACGCGCATAACAGTTGGCTCCAAACGAACCGAATGTGATCGAGTTATTAGATATTTTCATAGTTTTCATAGTTTTCATAGTTTAAGTAATTTAAAAAATTGAAGAATATATCTAGCATTAAAGAGATGTTGATGAATTAATAAAGGAAAGGAATGGAAGTGAAATGAATTTAGAGTGAGAATTTAGTGAGAATTTGAAAATGATTGAATCAATGTATTGCAAATGAAATATTTGGAGGATCAGGATTCGAGTACTATAAAAGAAATAGAACATCCTAGGAGAATCCTGGAGTTAGGAAGACGAAGAGGAAGTAGGGACTTTGGATGGTGACTCGCGCAAGAATGGAGTTGACGGGGCGAAAATCATGAAGACCGGAACCGGAAACGAAGCTCATCGTTATACACTGCACTGACGTCAGTCGCGAAGCAATCGGAGACCTCGAAGAAAAATCCATCCTACGAAATATATCTTTGAAGAAGAGCCTGGGAGGAAATATAGGAACTATTGAGTGCGAGGGATTCAAGAGAAAAGTTTACGCATGGCTACCCTTACTTCTTCGGACTCGGTATGATCGAATGAAATACAAGTATTGAAAGAAGATATTATCAATTATTAATATGCCCGTACAAAAGCAATTTAAATTTCTAAATCCAAAAAAGACAGTATAAATAATAATTATAGTATAATGTCATAGGAAGAATAATTTTTAACAGCATATACTAGCGCTTATTCTTTAATACTCACATCTTGTAAATCATAAGCACTCTGTTGATGAAATGTTATTTAATATTCTGTATATTACTGCCTTTCTCATTTAGAGACATAAGAATGCCTCCGAAAAATATTATTCATATATTAAGTTAAGAATGATTGTGGATTATAATTCCTTCAGTGTCCATGTTTTAAGAAAATGTCTAAACGTGCTTCGTAAGTTGTTCTAATCAACAAGATTTTGTTTCAGGCACGAAAGTCGAAGGACTTGTAAACTAGGCAAGAAAAATGGTCCCGAATAATCAGACGGGAACCAGGCCTCGAACAACCGCGAAGGAGAAAGCAGAAGTTTGTAGGTACAGAAAAAAAGAT
The DNA here is from genome assembly GCA_910591585.2 of Nysson spinosus. Taxonomy (NCBI): domain Eukaryota; kingdom Metazoa; phylum Arthropoda; class Insecta; order Hymenoptera; family Crabronidae; genus Nysson; species Nysson spinosus. The sequence continues at coordinate 10,969,569 of OU342832.1, forward strand.
AGGGAAAAAAGGGCGAGATCGATGGTCAGAGTGGCGAGAGGGGTGGATTTGGGATTTTCGCACGTGTTTCCAGGCCTGTCTACGCGATTCACGTAATCCCGAGTGGCTGCTCCTTCCCTCTCCTTCTCCAATGCATGCCACACTCAAGATTTCTTTTTCCCTGTAAAAGGAAACGGAATTGAAATCGGCTTTTCGAAATTGCGCGACGTACCGTACTGTCCCCTCCCGCTCGCACTTCTCCCGGGGGGGAAAAAGAAATGCAAACACGTCGTTTGCTGAGAGCGCATCTCGATCGACGGAAAGGAATGCCGGGCGAAAAAACGAGGGTGAATGTGCTTGGGACGATCGTGGATTTAAGACGATCAGAGAAGGGATGCGTATCGTTACTTCCAAGATTTCCTACCCTCCACTACCGATGGGACTACCTTCAACCCTCTTTGGACATCCACTGTCCCTTTAATCTTTTAGCATACTTCCACGATAAGCCTTCGTCGATTTATACTTACGATTTCGTGGAAAGTCTGGTTATCGATACGATTAAGATTAAGGTTTTAGAAAAGATTTCAGAGGAAGAAGGTGAAATGCTTAAAACATTAAAAACCCCGATTTGAATCCTATAATTGAATTAATTGTCTGCCTTTGTTTTTATGATAAACTTTCTATAATTACCTAACTTTGAAAATTTCGTGCAGATAATATATTTATATATATCATATATTTACATTAAATATGAGGTGTTTATGTTATACTAGGATGTCCATAAAATGTTGATTATTTTTCATTCGCATTAATTTCAATTCATATTTAAGTATTTGGATAATTAGATTATAGGCTTGTTACACTTTTAAATATTAAGATTTTATTATTTTAAATCAATATTTATAAATGTAGTGCATAAAGAAATTGACAGATTTCGACATCTGATGCTTTTTTAGTGAAATACACCATATTTCCGGCTGCAGTCAGAAAGGGAAACTACTTCGGAATTTATTTGTGGCGTCATCTTTCAACCGCTAATCTGGTAAAATCTGTTCAAACTTTTTATGGTATTATTTTAAAAAGAGGGATTAACAGTTTAGTGCAAATGCTTGGCAAGAAAAATATTAATTCTTAGTGACAAATGGTGGCTAAATATTTAAATGGTGATGTAGAAAACAATCTTAGTGACCTGATGTACTCGGATGAAGAAATAATTCATCTCGAATACGGTAAAAATGTGAAATAATTATTTTGTATTTATTTCAAGCATTCATCTGTGTTGTTCTATAGGGCTCTATTTAGTTACAACGCTTTCAATTTTCATTTAAAACATTATCAAAATTAGTCGTTTATGATAACATTGCTACCGTATTTCTTCTAATAGCAACATAGGTATAAAAGAAGATAAATAATTGCGGACAATATGAACGTTTCTTTTCGCAGTTTTTATATACGCTTAGTCGTAAAGTTTAGCAATCTTCTCTGATTTAATACTTTCATTTTCTGTTTTCTTAATTCATGGTCCCATTTCAAAGAATGTATTATTGAATTAATTTCAAGTAATTTAGCAAACTTACCTGATGAATTGTATAAAATGTAATATAAGTCCTTGTAATTTACTGCCGCGTGGAGTTTAAATTCTTCTTCGCACGAACATTTATTTGTCACACTTTACTTCCAATTGTCTCATATATTTATGCACTTGCAAAATACTGTTGTTAGTTATAATTACACCATAATGTTGATTCTTTGAATATCTAATATTCCTTAGTTATTAAACATTGCAACTTGATATACGCGAAAAAGAAGAAAAATTGCATGTATATTTAAAAATGACTTGGGATACTTTCTGTTATGCAAAAAATAAGTGAATTCAGAAAAAGTGCTCAATGAGTATTTTTTATTTGAATTCAAGTATTTTACAAAATACTACAATTAACTTATGTGGATTGGGATCACAATCAGTATCTCTCATAGAAATAGAACTTGTACACTGGATAAAAAATACCCCTTCACCCAAGGATCCCTTAAAGGGGCTGCCTGTTTTTACCCTTGCATGGTTGAAAAGTAGTAGGGAAAAATAGGCTCCACCCATTTTCCTAGTCAGGAACATTAAATATTTAAATCTTTGGGTACTACATAATAATGTCTTGTTTTTCTTAAATATGCAGGATACATATTTTAAAACATAGATGAAACAAATAATAATGCTACAGTCTTTGGTAGAAATTTGTACTGATAGACAAACTGTCCTTCCTGCAAACAGAAGGGGTGCAGAAAAGGGGTGTGTATTTTTTTGGTAAAGGGGTAAAGGGGAGTAAAAAAATAGGGAGGCAGATGTGGGGAGATCTCTCTCATAGATATGTGCCAATGCTGCTTTTCATTTAATTTCGAAATATTTTTTTACCGCGATACAAAGCACAAATTTGTTCCTATTAATAAAATTAGAAGTATCTTTTGTGGGGCTGTTTCTAAAAATCAAATGCTGATTGATGAAAGTACTAATAATTAAAATAATAAGGCTTTGCCTTAAGTTTTACTATTACAATGAAATAAAATTAACGTAAATTATAGTGAAATTAAACATTTTCATTGTGTATTTTCAAAACAGGTGATTTTAAAAAATTATCCTCGCACCTCTTAAACGTATTACACTTTTAATACTCCATGCACTTGCACTTTATAATATTCCATGGGTAGCTTTATAAGTACTTGGAAAATAACACACCATGAAGTAAATCCTTTGACTACCAGGAGAGGACTGATCTACCCTCTGCCACATTCAACGGAGCACACTCCTTCCAGGGTTTGCTCGATACCACCCTAACCAATTGTGGGGAGGTATCAACCAATCCCTGAGACTGTGTCCTACGTAGAGAAAGATTGGAAAGGGAGAAGATCCCTTCGTGGAATACACTAGCACTGGCTGTGAGATGGAGCATGCTCCGTCAGAATATTCTAAATCCCACACCCAAAGGGGTGTGCCCTACCAACTGAAATATAAAAGAAGGGTGTAGATTCTACAGCAGTAATATTAAAACGGGGTAGCAGCCTCCACAAAGCAAACTGCACTGGCAGTCAAACGGAGCATGCTCCGTCAGAATATTCCAAATCCCACTATCCCAAAGGGGTGCTTTCTATAAATTGAAGATGCAGAGAGGGAAAAATATTGTCCAGCATTAGATTCTGAAAACAGAACTTATTCCCTTTAAATAAAAAAAATTTATTGTAATCAAATAAGTACTATTACAATAATTGTTATATGATACTTATATCTACAGATGATTCTGCTAAAGAAGTATTTAATTATTGTATATAAAAACTGTTGTAGCCTTTGATATTGTTTCATTAAAACAGTCAATACTTTAGCAGCTGCAACACCCTTTTTTAGCAGTTACCCCTTTTTGGGAAGGGGTAACCCCTTTCAAAGGGGTTAAAGTATAAAGGGGTACAAGAATGATTTAATGTGCCATAAAAAATTCTGATACCCCAGAGAGTTGGGTGAAATATGGCAAACCTCGTAAAAAACTTAACTAAAAACAAGTCAAACATAGTAAAATATTTGTTATGTGCTATAAATATTTAATACACTAAATTCTTCATAAAAATGCACACAAAAATAGTAGCATATTCAAAAAATAAATTAAAATTAGTCTTATATCAACAATTAAAGTTAACATGATGTTTATAAATTTTCGTATAATACTGCCGAAGAACATTTAAAAACACAATAAACATAACCTCAAAGAGCTAATCATTTTGGAGGATGCCCAAGATATTACGACATTATTTCAAGATACTCATAAATCTATAATCATTCACGAGAAAATGAATTTGTATCGTTGTACCAAATACATTAATAATTACAATATTTTTTACTTATATAAAAATAAAAAAGATTGCATTACCATTTCGCCTTACCATAATTCACATAAAATTCACCATAAGTAATCGAAAGCTGGAATATGCTAGAATGCACGTCGAAAATTAAACATTCTCGTTTTGTAGATAAATGGCTAAAAATGTAATAACAAATGTATTTAGTTTTGGATGCACAGTGCAGTTTTTTTTCTTTCATACTTCATACTAAATATGTAAAAACTCCATCATTATCATAGTTTAGGGAAGGGTTGAAAAAAGATAGTCGAGCGATATCCGGAACGACATTCCTAACTTATTTGCTAAATGAGGTGTTTAACTTCTAATTAAAGTATAATTGTAGAAGAATTCCAATTAAAAGCAAATAAATACTGTCTACTTTTTATATTTACGTTACAATTTTTATGCAAATTTAAAAATAGTCTCAAAAAATGGGCTTGCGGAACGTGTCTAGCAATATTTAAATAATGTTTAAACATCTTTGAAAACTCGTACTGCGAAAATGATTATATCATTTTATTCGCAAAAGTGCTTCAAATATCGTCAAAACGTACTCCGTCGCGCGCCATTTCAAATATTTTTTTTATTCTGAATTTCATTTTTTGATTGACAGAGTTGTTGATGACATTTAAGGATACAGGATAGGATATCTGTGGCATTAAAAAATAATTACGACATCTGTGTTACAAACAATATCGGATAAAGATTATTTTCGGAAAGATTCTATTAATTTTATAGAACTGCATCCATTTTATGAGAGAGTTATTGAAAACATCATATCTTTAACAGCCTTGAACCTGAACTGACTGAAGAATCAATGTTAATTGATATTAATATTCATCGTCCTCGGTGTTATTAGCGTCTTCTTGCACCTCGCGATAATCTAATTCTAAGGCTGCTAAGTCTTCCCTTGCTTCTGAGAATTCTCCTTCCTCCATACCCTCTCCAACAAACCTGTATGAACAAAAATGTGAATCATAACTTTGCACAAGCAAATACTTAACAACTGAAGCTTCTTACCAGTGAACAAATGCTCTTTTTGCATACATGAGATCAAATTTATGATCGAGACTAGCCCATGCATCTACAATTGCTGTTGTATTGCAAAGACAACATACTGCTCTTTCAACTTTTGCAAGATCCCCACCTGGTACGACAGTCGGAGGTTGATAATTTATTCCCACCTATGTTAATCAATAAACATGTATATAAATTGAAAGTATATTCGAAGCGATCGTGGACCTCATTTTAGATCGAATTAGTTGTATTTGTATTTTGGACAAATGATTGTATTCTTTATTTTTACATATACAACGCGGATACCTTAAATCCGGTCGGGCACCATTCAACGAATTGCACGTGTTTTTGTTTCTTAATCATTGCGATTGCCGCGTTTACATCCTTTGGTACTACATCGCCTCTGTACAACATACACACCGCCATATATTTCCCTCTGCGTGGATCGCAATTAACCATTTGATGATTCGGCTGGAAACATGAGCTCGTTATTTCGGATACGGTAATTCTTTCGTGCCCGGCCTTTGCAGCTGATAATACAGGAGCGTACGTCGCCTGTATAGAATATTAAAAATGTTGTACCTACTTCGTAAAATGTACTTTCAGAATAATACAATAACGAGAAAGATCAAACTGTACCAGTGGGAAATGAATGCGCGGATAAGGCACCAAATTAGTTTGAAATTCGGTGAGGTCAACATTGAGAGCCCCGTCGAATCGTAAGCTAGCAGTTATTGAGGACACAATCTGGCCGATCAAGCGATTTAAATTAGTGTAAGTCGGTCTATCAATGTTCAAATTTCTCCTGCACAACTCATAAATTGCCTGTGAAGAATTAAATTGTTGTAATAGCTTGAAGTAATAAATTATTCTAATGAATAAACAAACCTGATTATCAACGATAAAAGCAACCTCACAGTGCTCTAACGTTGGATGAGTATAAAGAATCGCATTATAAGGTTCAACAACGGCGGTCGATACCTATAAAAATCGTGCGAACAAAGACATCAGTAATATGTAATTTCACTTTCAAAACATTGTGTAATAATTTATATGCATAATGGCCATATTCCACGTCTTAAAATAGAATAAACTTTTTAAACTTGTTACTCTATTGATGCTTAGAACTGTTCATTCCATATTTTACCTGAGGCGCTGGATAAATACTGAAGGTCAGTTTACTTTTCTTAGGATAATCGACCGATAATCTTTCCATTAATAAACTCGAAAATCCGGAACCCGTTCCACCCCCGAATGAATGGAAAATCAAAAAACCTTGCAGACCCTTACATTGATCTGAAAGTCTACGAATTCGATCTAAAGTGAGATCCACAATTTCTTTTCCTGAAAATGTACATATGTAATTATAATATATCTTCAATGTATATACATATATTTGTTTGAAATAATGAAATTACCTATCGTATAGTGACCCCGGGCATAATTATTTGCAGCATCTTCTTTCCCCGTAATTAATTGTTCCGGGTGAAATAGTTGTCTATACATGCCTGTACGAACTTCATCTGTAATATTATTAAATTATTAGAAGCTGGAATGAGGCCCGTTCGAATTAATATTATGTGAAACGTAACTCACCTACTACCGTCGGTTCCAGATCAACGAAAACGGCTCTTGGAACGTGCTTTCCGGATCCTGTCTCGGAGAAAAACGTGTTGAAAGAATCATCCCCGTCGCCAACCGTGGAATCACTAGGTATTTGTCCATCCGGATGGATTCCATGTTCCAGACAATAAAGCTCCCAACAAGCGTTGCCCATTTGGACGCCTGCTTGCCCGATATGAATGGATATGCATTCCCGCTGTAAAACCAAGGTGAAGGTTCCATAATTTTTGGCAGTTCGATGTTAAAATTAATTTCCATAATATCCTGAACTCGACACAACAAGGAAAGAATACGGTGCTATTTGACGGAGAATTTAATTATTACTTGGAATGTATTTCAATCGACATAACATACCTTCTTTGCCATTTTGATCTTATCAATATCGTAATTCTCTCCTTAATCGGATTCTTTTCAAAAATGGCAGGTATGCTTCGTAGCACACAAAAGTAGAAATATAAACAAACATAGACTTTAGAAGTATCCGTATTTAATTAAAAAATATATGCGCCACAAGTTGGTATATCCTTTGCGTAAAATACTATTGTATCAATATGAATGATAGATCTGTCTTATTTATTAAATATAGTATGAATAATATCAGAAGAAGTAATGATACGAGAGAATTAAATGAACTTCCGCTAAAACCTCTTCCGGTACCGATCTCCAAGAAGAGGAATTGATAAGCCGCTCGGTACTTAAGTAGAGTTACTAAAGTACTCGACAGGGGATGATTACAAACTGACAGGTCGAAATTCCATCAATGTAAAGCTGTCCACTTGCTGTCAGCGAGTTCTGATAGCCAGTACACCTTGACCTACCATGTTTGTAATTCATAATTCAGTTAAAAAAGAGCCTTATCCTTATACTTGAGACCTTGCGTTCGATTTGCAAATGTTTATAGCCACGGGAATCATAGAACCTCCTAATATATTACGTTCTGTACCTATATGATGCTCAAAATCGATTTTTACAGGTTGTCATACTGTAACCATAGCAGCTTGATCGAACATTGGTACGTGCGTGACACAATTTCTTGCCTAAAGAGATCATCTCTTGCTCGCGAGATAGAATTGACATGGTAAGGGATCATCGATCCCCCATTTTGGTATATGCTTTCAGACTCGCAGGAAATATTTCGTTGCGCAATTTTTAAAGAATTACATGAAATTACAGAAATCCACGAGAAGGATAATCTATTTTTGATTCAAAGGAGATTAAGTCAATCTACGGATGATTGATTAATACTTTTAAATATCTTTGAAAATAAGTTATGTTTCCTTGAAAAGTATAAGAAATGGATATAACAAAATATAATGAGATATATACAAATATTAAAACGAACATAGTTTAGTATTTGGATGTTAAACATAACTTCGAGTAATTATGTGACAAGGACAGATGTATGCTGATACTAAATATCTAGTCTTACGATTAGATAGTATTTGTTTAAAGGTTTATATTTATATTTGTATTGAGTCTAGATGATACACGTAGAAATTGTGAATAATACTAAATGAAAGTTATGTGAATTAAAATTTTCTGTAGTTTGTGATTCACTCGATGATTTACTCTACGTTGGCGAACGCAAATAACATTGTATCTTGCGTCTGCCACAGGAAAGGGTTGAACGTAATTCGCTATTGACAGTTCCTTAATCGGTCAAATGAACTTCAGAACTATATACATGTTTAATATAAACCAGCATTACAGGGTTCACGTAATCTCTGCTATATAATTTCCGATCGAATGCTTCTAGTATGCAATTCCTTTATACTTTATTTTGTCCCGCCGAAGGTATCTCCAATTCAGTTGCGCACGAAGAATCAGTTTAAATTAATCTTTTGAATATGAATTAATCTGCGATGCCATTCAAATTCTTTGAAAATTGAAAACTCGTATAAGGCAATATATGATCAATATTAATCTTAATAATTTATAGTGTTTACATAACTTTATCCTCGCTGAAATCCACGGTCTATTATCAATAATCTATTAACCGAACATTTCTACATTTTTGTAATAATAATCTTTTACCAAAGTAATGAGTCAGAGATAATATATGCAAGTGGAATAAACAAATTGCTCACCATTGTAGCAGGTATATATATGTGTCGTGAAAGGAAGAAACGTGTCGGACCGTGTGGCGGTTCTACTACTGTCTGACTTAGCGGCCAGTCAGATCACTGAATCGCCATATTAATATCCACCATGCATATATTACCTGTTCCACACTTTGCAGGTGACGAACCTGGTACTATAGTGTTTGTGACAATTGGCATATATATGCGATCATTTATCTGCAATACCGGCTTATACATTCATCAAACTATAAAATGCTTCCGCACGAAGGAATTATTTTCTCCATTCTAAACATGTCACCTTAGAGTCTCGCTATCTGACCCTGCATTTTTAAATTTGTTTCAAATACAATACATATAATATTACGAATCGAATATTATAAAACCATTTCGAATATGTGCGGAAGTGGGAAAAGCTTATTTGTTCAATATAACCAGAGGAACATTAAATACATTTTTAAAACTATTGGGAACTTTACAAAATTGTAATTATTTTGTGCATAAGATGTTTCGAACGTAAACCATAGTATTTTTATTGATATTTCGTTGGCGATATTTTCCATATGAAAATTTACAGTCAAACTTAGTTATGCTGAAAGTGAAAGGGGAACAATATTTAATTAATAAACACATTGGATAATTTTAAATAAAAATGTGTTTCTCTTAACATTATGTTGTTCTACATTATTTTAACATTACTATATTTTAATAGATACAGTTATTCAAAATATGATATATAACAGTACAGCATAATATAACATTTAGAAAATGAGATTATAAAAATATTTGTCTGCAGAGTAAATTTATCTAACTTAATAACTATATTGATTATTATACTTTTTTAGGTCCTTTGGGGCTTGAGAGGGTTATTAATTTCACTCTTCGTGGTGTTTTATTAGATATAACTAAAGCTGCTTCAGTCTTTCTACTTGGTGATGTATTATTTGCAGTTGGTGTGCTTTTACAAATATTACTAATACTTTCCTCGTTGTAAACTAATTTGATATCCTCAGTTTCTTCACTTTCATGTTGTGTAACAACTTTGTTTTGCTCTTCACCCTTACTTAACACAGATAATTTGTTCTCGTTATCTGCTTTTTCCGTTTTTGTTTCTTTAGTCTCATTAGCATCTGTTAAGTCACATTTCGCAATATCTATATCCATTGCATTATTATCTATATCTAAAGCTGATACAGATTTTTTGGGTACACCATTACTATTATTCAATGTTGGAGATTGTTGGTGATTGCTAGCAATTATTTCCACTGGAGTCTTATTTGTATCTTTATATTCTTTGCCCAGCTCATCCTTTTGAAAATGTATAATAGAACAATAACCATCAGTGGAAGATGCAATTAAAATTCTACCATCACTTGACCTGCATGATTAATAATTTTATAAATCACTTGTTTCTTATATTTTATAATAGTTAGATAAGTTATTGTATGAGTTAATTACTGAAGAATCAATATCCTTACCAAGCAACATCTGTTAGTCTAGTATAATGAATATTTGATATGACAGCGATTGGCGAAGTTTGCTGTGTATCGTATAATAATATAGAACATTGTGTCGCAACAGCAAATACCATTCTATAAGGTAAAGGTACCACAGAAGCAGGACCCTCCTTTCTTAATTCAAAATAAAGTGGACAACATCTAACTGCTATTGTAGAATCATCCAATGAAGGAAGGATCATCAATGGTCTGATAAATTAAATACATTTAAAAGTTGTTTAAGAGTATATCATGAAAAATATTTAAATAAACCCAAAAACTTACTCTTTCAAGTTATGTCTTGAAAAAACTATAGTGGAATTTGATATCCTTTCTGTAGTTTCTAATGGCTCAATTATACCAGATGGTACAATTATCAATGCACCATCCAATGTAAATGTTAGTCTTCTAAAGAATGATTTAAATGTATCATCATAAAATAATCTAACTGTTTTATCCTTCAAGGGATGGTCTGGGGATGTGGGAATTTTAGCTTTATACACACGTTGAACTGTTTTCTTTGTGTTAATGTCAACTAAACGACACATTCTGAAAATAGATCATCACATTCTTATCAGTGATACTCATAAATGATTATGAAACATGTTGCTTTAAATCTATCACATTCTTTACCTATCAGTGCTTATTGTGCATATATACTGATTACAAGGATCCCATGCTACACCCTGTACAAAACCTTTGTAATCAGATAATATGGCAGTGGATCTACCTTTAGAAACATCCCATAATATTGCAGTATTATCCACAGAACCAGATACCAAAGAATTAGAATCAGGTGACCAACTGATATCATAAACATCTTCAAGATGACCCCTTAATACTTTCCAAGAGAACCATTGTTCCTTATCTTGTGTGTCATCAGAATTTACAAAAAACTCACAATCCTCTTTTTGTTTCCACAATATAATAGCTGATTCTGATAATTTCACAAGGCAGTCATTATTCTCATGCAATAATATTTCCCAAGGTATGGTACAAAGAAGCCTCAGCTTTATATAATTCGCATATTATTTACCATCATCACCGGAAGCTAAAACTTCTCTTGATGGAGAAAATCGGACTACATTCACCGCTTTCTGATGACGCTCCAAATCAGTCACACATTTAACTGTAGCTCCTCCACTCTCATTTGTCATCAAATGCCAGATCTACATTTCAATAAGTCTTTTATTTATTTTACTCCTTATTCCATGAAACATCTGCTACAACGATTATTTATTACAAGTTTTACCAAAACATGTGAATCAGCACCGCCGGTTGCAATTCTCCAAAAACTGTCACCCTTTGAACTTTCGTGAAATTCACCTTGAATATCAATACTTAACACGGGATCACGATTATGCCAAGAAATTTCTGGAGTTGTGCACCTCATAATTGCAAGTAGTACTCAAATAATTGTAAAACACAGTTATAAATCGACTATATATGTCCGTAGAATGTGTCGATTTTCTCTACTTGGCTCTAACCTGTTGCAAGCTGTCATATAGTTCCCGCCAGAACATTTATGAATAAATAGAATGCCAATTTTTCATTGTTAAAACCTCACCTGCAGACTTAGTGAAATGTACCTTCTACATATGACATTATGTGAAAAGTTATCTAGCGTTCTTTATATGCATTACAAATTATTCAAATAACTATAATAAATAAATGTAAGGGATTATTTCGTATTTCATACAGGACCTACAATACAGCAAAAACAAGATATAGGAAGACCCGCTACCCACTACACAATATATCTTCCTATCCCAGAGTTACCGGGCTCGAGAACCCGGTAAGCATTTTCGTCTAACTGGTGACATTATCCAACGAAAACATAAAAAAGCTGTTTTTAATTAATAACAAGTTTATAACGATTTGTCATAACAATGAATGTGCCATACATATTCTATTGTCCATTTCTAATTTAAGAATTATTTAGCAATTTATTTGGAGTAGATGGTAATTAATGAAACGCCAGACTTTAAGATCGCGTATAAATTGACAAAATGTATACAAATTTTAGTACGTGAACTGTTAATAAACAATGTTCATTGAACGTTCTAAACGTGCTTAGTCTAAGTTTATACATAATAATTTCAATTAATAGAGGTAAAATGTAAGGTATATTCATTAACCAGCTATATATTATTTGTTAATAATTCGTTAAAATCGAGTACTCCGCGCGCTAGCTCCCCTCTCCCGAGCATGCGCGTTGCGCGCAACCATAGTCGCGGTGTGTGGTAAGGTCTCTCTTCGGTCGTTCCTCGAGCAGTGCGGACGTGTTGTCAGTGTGCTCCGATTTTTCGGCGTTTATTTTCTCAAAATTTTACTTTTTCGTTTCGAAGCGTGTTTCCACAAATGCCACGAAGCTTCCTCGGTTCGGTTTAGTAATTTTTTTGATAATTAAGTAGTGAATTTTCGTGTTTTTCAACATAGCGTCACTTTCTTCGCGACGTACTTCGCAAGCTTCGTGGTATCGCGATCTTTTACTTCGAATTTCCTAATATTTCCGTCCTTCTAGTATCAATTAGAGTTCAATCTCCTTACATTACGCGAAATTAATTCCGAATTTTCGTCTAGTAGAAGGTTGTCAGCGAACTACGCAGTTCAACGAGGCGGTTTGGTTCGTATTGTTTCCTGACCTTTCAAAGTCAAATCCTGTCAGCGGCGCACGTACGCTAGCGACATTTACGCATGCCTCGTGCCGCCGTGATCCTTTACTTCGAATTTTCTAATATTTCCATCCTTCTAGTATCAATTAGAGTTCAATCTCCTTACATTACGCGAAATTAATTCAGAATTTTCGTCTGGTAGAAGGTTGTCAGCCAACTACGCAGTTCAACGAGGCGGTTTGGTTCGTATTGTTTCCTGACCTTTCAAAGTCAAATCCTGTCAGCGGCGCACGTACGCTAGCGACATTTACGCATGCCTCGTGCCGCCGTGATCCTTTACTTCGAATTTTCTAATATTTCCATCCTTCTAGTATCAAGTAGAGTTCAATCTCCTTACATTACGCGAAATTAATTTATATTGCAAATATCGAATCGCTTTGATTCTCGTCGTTCCAAAGGGAATGTGAGATTTCGCGAACACGAGTTGTTAATAATTGTTGTCCTTAGAATTTTGTGTTCCGCGTTGCTTGGCTTTCTCGTTGCATTGTCGGAAATTGGACGTTCACTGGATCAAGAGACACGAACTGTTTTTTTCAGTGAATATTGCTTGACTTTGCTCCTCTTTCTTTCATCGAGATTTCACTTTCTGCAGTTATCACAGTATTTCTTTTTGGAATTTGTTCACTCCATTTCTTCATTGCTTGTTCATCCGTTGTATCGACGGATAATATGTAATTGCATTATCGTCTTAAATTGTTGGTTATACATAAACCTAATTTCCATACGGTTTCTCAAGAAATTTTGATCTTGCCAATCAGAGTTTCTTGAAAAACGAGGAAGCTGGTTTATTTTCTTATTTAAAACTTTGGCTTTATGCTCGATTTTGGCTACGACGACAGTCATCCACCATGAATTGAAAATATATTTAATATCATAATATGTGCAATACTTTTTGTATTACACGTATTATGGTATTATATTATATTTTTTATGGTTATTAAAGAACTACATTTTTTGAGATTGATAGAACCGAACAAACGCTTGGCTTGAATATTCCTTGTGTTTAATATTTCTTCTTTCCAGCAATTTTTCGATTGCGCGCAATGCGATCTTAGAGTCACTTGCTTCCGAAAAAAGTTCGCGGAAATTAGAGTCAGTGTTGTTCGCCGGAAATAAGAGTTCGGTCGCGATATTAGTATTTAGAGTTATAAAAATCTTTTGCAATTTGCTCGTCCGCGATAATTCGAGTCAAAAGGCGATTCCTGCGGAGAGGATCTCCATCGGGCATGGCTGCAGCGAAGGGACCGGTAAGTTTCAAAATCCACATTTTATTTCTATTTTTCAATTCTAATTTTCCAGTAACAAAATAGTTTTAATTCAGTCTTTCATTATATTGAGTATTTTGATGAACGCTGTCTTATAATGGATTTCTTCTCTCTTGTTACAGGATTCATCAGTGTGTGCATAAAATATCGCGAGATAGGGAGTGCATCTTTTTTCGCCGGAGAAAATTGAATCGGTCGCGACTTATACCTTGCTGAATAATGGACTCTAAAATCCGTTTCGCGAGTGTTAACTTCAAGTCCGTAGGAGGTTCCAGGTTCCAGCTGTGTGAGCTCCGTATTTTGTGATCGCGCGCAATGCGATCTTAGAGTTTCTCGCTTGCGAGAAAAAAGTTCGCAGAAATTAGAATCAGTGTTGTTCGCCGAAAATAAATGTACGGTCGTGATGTTAGTATTTAGAGTTATAAAAATCTTTTGCAATTTGCTCGGCCGCGATAATTAGAGTCAAAAGGCGATTCCTGCGGAGAGGTCCTCCATCGGGCATGGCTGCAGCGAAGGGATCGGTAAGTTTCATAATCCATATTTAATTTCTCTTTTTCATTTATAATTTTCCAGTAAAAAAATATTTTTCAATTCAATCTTTCATTATATTGGGTATTTTGATGAACGTTGTCTTATGATGGATTTCTTCTCTCTTGTTACAGGATAAAATATCGCGAGTGCATCTTTTTTCGCCGGAGAAAATTAAGTCGGCCGCGACTTAAAACTTGCTACATAATGGACTCTAAAATCCGTTTCGGGAGTGTTAAATTCACGCTCGTAAGTTCCAGCTGCTCCAGCATCATCTTCATCATTGTCTTCAACACCATCTTCAACATCAACCTACTACATCAACCTACTACCGGCAGTTTCAAGACATCGCCGAGTGAGTCACAATGGTTTCAATATTTTTTATACCCTCTGACCCGATTTTCAATTTTCAAAGTTTTAAATTTAGAGTCTTGTCCCCCCGGTAACCTATGCCGTAGGACGATTGATCCGAATCGGTATGGGGTGCCGGTTATAATTGTTTCTAAATATTTGCGAGCATAGCGACCGCGAGCAGATTCTACTTGTGGAATCTGCTCGTGGGTAGCATCAACATTGAATGTTTTATATTTATTAGCTGAGGTAGGCCTTCTTGTCTTGTTTGTAGCTTCGCGGTTTCAATTATAATATGCATGCGCGGATTATTTCCGCCGATTGTAGAGTCTCGTACCGTGGAATCGCGAATCGCGAATACGCGAGTCGCATGAATTAATTGCGACTTTATTTCACTTTATTCGATTAAAATTGGATCATGCATCCGATTTGATATTATATATTAGTCCTTATTAATTTGATTATACATCAATATGTATTCATTAATGTGCATTTCGCTTCGTCCGATTTTCGTTCGTACGCTTGACGCAAAAAATGATTTGTTGATATGAGCAAGAAGGCAATTCGCGACGAGTAGATTCCGGAGTCGAACGACGAATGTAATGTCTTCGATGAAGGGGTCGCCCGAGGTTACTTAAAGATTTCAATTTCCGTATGTACTTTTCAGTACGTACTTTCATATATATATTAGTTGAACTTGAATTTTTCTGAATATTAAATGAAATATTGTGATACCCCTTTGACACGCGTCACTGAAATAAAGAATACATCCTTCCCTACCCTCGTATAAATCAATTCTTCAGCGCTCCCTTTATGCAAATGATTTAAAGTAAAGTCAATTTAGTCCGCTCAGATACTTATTCTTCCACTCTGTTAAGTGGATTATTTAGTCAGGATTTTCAGCAAACCTCAAGCTCCTGTGTACTGTGTTCATTTATTTAGTCTTAAGGCATGCCCATTTTATTTAGCTCGCAATTATCCGTGGATCTTAGATGTGATACGGATGAATGCGGGCGGTGGGCATGGGTTAATTTTAATATTCCCTAATGATGTGTGGCGACTGGCGGAGGATTTCGTGGTCCGTGCACGACGCATTTCCACACGTGTGTATGACCGGTTGTTTTCGTGGGATTGCGTCGGTTTTTAACTTTTAAGTAAAGCCAACCTCGCATGAACTTCCTTGCGAGGTTGGCGAGCCCCCAGGGGCCCGTCTATCTCACTTGGACGTGAATCTCTTTACTTTTGCTATTTATCGTAATAGATTTTAAAATATAGTCATCTGCTATATTTTATACTTTGACGACTATGAATATTCATAATCTTTACACGCGAGTAGTTTCCTTTTATTCAAGTTAAATTAACTTGAGATAGAGTCGACTATCTTCCAGTTACTTCGTGTAGTATCCCTCTCGACACAGCATTACCACGGGGCGCCGTCTTTCGGCATAAGTCGTCTCTTATGTGGTGACCCCTCCGAAAATACCTATTCCTAAAAAATAGCCTATACGAAGTAATTCTTGGAACGCGAGTTTATATTTGCATATATGCTCAAAGCATAAAAATTCGCAATGGACGCAGCCTCTGTCAGTCGATTTCAGGAAAAAGGGTACGTACATTTGCGTGGTATGAGTTGGTATCGAGTTCGGGTGTCGGAGGGGTCCCGGGACCTTCTCCCTAGTGTAGGCTTTGCACCCAGGGCTCATGAATGAGAACCGTGGAGTGGGTTGATGCTGATTGTGTTGGTGTGCCTGATTTGCTTTTTGCCATTTTAAATATAGCTTGAGGGAGGCAGGTAGCATATCTTCTCTAACTTTGTGTGCTTGATTATGAGTTAATTTTAAGTAGGTAGGGCCAGGGCTGAGGACTCACCTTCGGTTTAGCATTGATAGGCGATCTTTGTAAAGGTGTGATCCCTCACCTGGGAACTGTTAATAAATTAGTATATCATCACCGATATGCTAAAGTGTTAATGTATTCATAAGTATTAATCCTAGAACGCACGTAGTTTAACAGGCTGCAGTGGTTCTTAAACACCGGTTTCTGAATTCGCTGAGTCCTTAAATCACGGACTAGTAAGGTTGTTCTTTCAGCACGTGGATTGTATTCTGTTTGGTCATTCGATTAAATGTGTACAGGTACGAGCATCCATTTCGTTAATATGAAATGGCTGGGCGTGCTCTGTGCTAGGATACCAGTAAACTTTTTAATATATCTAACTTCATATCTAATTTCTGTCGAAGTAAAGTCAATCTCAATATTATATTCATTGAATTAAATTCAAGTATTTTTCGGAGAATGTCACCGAAAATATTCTATTCGTGGGTACTCGAGAATGTGTCACCGCAGGATATTCCGGAGAACGTTCAGTCTTTGAATGTTAAAGGGTATTCGACGGATGAATGTTCGCGGATATTCAAGAATAATTCAAGTTATATAAATATAGTAAATGTAGTTTATGAGCTGGTTTATTGCACCGTAACACTCGTCGTTTCTGTGGAACCACCAGTTCTTTGTACGAAAAGGGAATGTCCGAGCAAATACTTTTCACGCAACGCGGGATGAAGAGCCAAGTGCGAAGAGCCCAAGTGGCGAAGACCTATTTAATGACGATTCATCTTCGGATGGATCGTCATTCTTATGCTATTAAGTCGCTATGCTCGCTAATTATATTTTTTTCTGCCCACCCTGCCCTCATACCCCATACCCCCTTGTGAACCTGGGACGCAAACATCCGCGTCGCGAACCTTTAAGAAATTTCATTAAAGTTATATTTATTCCAATAATAGTTTCATATCCCTACAAAGTTTTTACTCTTTCTAGCAAACTTTTATTATAAATAACTTGAGATAGAGTCAATTATCTTCCAGTTGCTTCGTATAGTATCCCTCTCTACACAGCATTACCACGGGGCGCTGTCTTGCGACATAAGTCGTCTCTTATGTGGTGACCCATAATGTCCGAAAAGACACCCTTCCTAAAACATCCAAACTATACGAAGTAATTATTGGAACACCATAAATATTATTAAAATCGGGTGAATTTTTATATTTCTAGGTAACACAAATATTATTGAAATCGAGTCAATTTTTATATTTATAGATTCTATGATTTGAAATCTTTTTCGAAGAAGTATATTATTTGAAATTAACTTTAGTATATTATGAGTAATTTTGATTGAATTAGTAGTGTTCGAACTCCGTTGCCCCGCGTCCCCAGGGTTCACACACGAAAGCTGAAATTACGGCTTTCAGTATATCTGGAATGGTCATATTTGGAATATGACAATAAGGCCTAAAATTGGTTGAATGATAGTTCCAACCAATTCATCATAGAAAGGCCTGTTGGACAATATAATAATACGAACTCCTTCAAGACTCATTATTATAACAATTAATAATATTACTTAAATCAAGCATTAATTGGAAAATAACAGATTTCACGTTCCATGTATGTATGGAGCATATTCAAATATCATTTCTGGCACATATTGTCTGGACATTGCAATTTTTAAGATCCCAAGGAGGAAGACAATATTTGTCTGCCAGCTCTTTAACGTAAATTGCAACTATGTATATAGAAATAGAAATATATAGTTAAAATTTATGCTGAAAAGTATGGTGGATGAATTTTGTTGGAATTCGTGCGCGATTAAAAATTGTTATCCAGCAAATATATATAAATGAAGAATTGTATCACAATATACATTTTGCCCAATCTAATTTGCACTTGGCAACGTATCCGAATAAATACTTTCGATAAAGCGTCTCGAAGGAATTCAATGCCCAAAAAGAGGCACGAGAAGGAAGGGACCCCCATGAGAATTTTGAACTCTCCGGCGAGTTGAGCCTTGTTTGCACAAAATTCTTTGGGGGGACGTAGGAGAACTGGTTCATTGCACGAGTATAAACTCCGAGGGCGGTTTGTCGTAGATTTCCGAGGTCTTGAACTGGATCGATTTAAACAATTGAGAGGGTTGTACGGAGTCCACTGTGGCAACTCTATCCGGATAGAGTTCGGACCGTCATTGCGAAAATTCTCGATGATTTGTTTGATCGAAACAGTTCGAGGTGCCGAGGGGGTTGTAGCGATTGTAAAAGCTAACTGACGAGTCACTCGAACCAGTTCGGCTGTTCAGAACTCTCATTTTTATGGAAATACAAAGGAGAGAGAATTTCTACCTGTAAAATGTACCATATTTTAACACCATTTTTGGTAATGTTTTTGCAAATAACCCCTCGAGAATCCCTCGATGGGGTTCGAATATGTTATGTATGAAATAATAATACGATGATCATATTTATTGTTTTTGAGAGGAAGTATAATTAATTATATATATATTTATTTGTTGATAATAATGATGGTAATATTGATGAAATTGTTGATAACAATGGAAATGAAATAAAATAAAGAGTAGTGTGAAAGAGGGTTCTGGAGAGTTAAGATAGCTCGTCCAAATGAGGATATGAAATCCCATGAAAGGGATTATTGATAAGCCAAGCGTTTGTGAAAGGTTGACTTTCATTGCATAACACTGTTAAAACATCTTATTATTGATAATTTATAATGAAGTTGTCTATTTTTTGCACCTTTCGTGCTTCAATGAAATATTTAAATATTTTCATTCTTGCAAGTATCGATTTTAAAAACTTTTGTCCTGGTGGATATTATCGTCACGGTTAAAACCGAGTAAAAGAAGCATTTTTATTTTCAATAAATTCTGGCTCTCAGTAGCTTCCAATAAATATATTATTACATTACGGCATATTCATATATGAAATATAATATTCAGTTGTACGTGTCCGAAAATCACGTGCTTTTCAATGTTTGCTTTGATGTATATCAGTTTCTTGAGAGGTATACGAAAATGTTTTCACGTAGACTCGAGCATGATATAATTTGCAATTGCATATAAAAGCGATGCACGAGGGTGAAATTTGTTAGCCCTTTATCGCGGCTCTAGGCTCCTTTTTCTAAGATTTTGAGGAATCAACTTCCACGATTCAGTACTTTGACTCTCAGTGAGTTTCATTTTCTTGCAATTCTGCATCTTGTTATTATAGAACGATTTTGAAGCCTCCAGCTTCTTTTGTTTCCCTGCTTCGATTCCACACCGTCTCGTTGGCTGCGAGTTGTGCTGCTTTCGCTTTCGAAATAATAGTTTATTTCGAGAATCCCATTTTGTTTGTTTAAACTTCCATTTCGAAATCGGTCCGGGATCAAAAACGTGGTTTATGCCATGCCCATTTTTCCTGGTCCGCAGTCAGCCGTGGATCTCGGATGTGAATCGGATGGATGCGGACAGTGGGCATGGTTTAATTTTGGTATTTAAACTAATCGCAATCTGCGACTGGCAGGGGTTTTTTCGTCGGTTTTTTCACTTTTGGTAAAGCGATCAATTTTCTTGCGAGGTTGACGGCCCGAGGGCTTTGTCTACCCCGCTTGAAAGTGAATCTCTTTACTTTAGTCGGCCGATTTAGACTACTAAACCATAGTCTACTTTTGACTATGTGTGTTTTTTCGACTATGAAAATACGTAGTCTTCGATCTCAAGTAGCTTCCTTTTAATCAAGTTATGTCTGCTTGATGTAGAGTCGATTTTCTTCCAGTTACTTCGTACAGAGAGCTCCTGTATGAAGTAAATGGAATCGCGATCGTGGAATGTACCGCTAAAAGGTACCTGTAGTATACTTTGAAATTTTTCATAATCTTAAAGCATATTCGCAATGGATCGTAGCCTTTTGCCAGTCGATTTCAGGAAAATTGATATCGTCTTTTCCGTGGTATGAGTTTTGTATCGAGTTCGAGTGTCGGAAGGGTCCCGGGACCTTCTCCCTACTCTAGGTTTTGCACCCAGGGCTCATGGGTGAAAACCGTGGAGTATGGTGTGTTGATGTGATTGAGCTTCTTTTTTGCCATTTCTAAATATAGCGTTCGGTAAGCAGGTAACATACATTCTCTAGCTTTGTGTGCATGGTGAACATTTGATTTTAAGTAGGTAGGACCATGGCAGAGGTTTCACCTTCGGTTAGCACGTCGAGGCGCTTTCGTAAAAGGTGATAACCCTTACCTGGGAACTGTTGATACCTTAGTATATCTCGGCCGATATGCTAATGTATTAATGTATTTATATGTTCGTCGAATTTCGTATTAAATTCCGTTTTCTAATCGTCCGGGATGACGATTGTAGCGTTTGGAACGACCGACGAGCCAATTCTCATCTTGGTTCACAATAGCTTTGCCTCGGGTAGGTCGAGTCAAGTACCTTTTTATAACTCGTGAAATGCGAGATGTTCATCGTTTTGCATGAGTGTAAAAAGGGAATGTTGTTCAGTTCAGCATATACTTTTTATGCTGAATATAAATTAGAGTTAAAATTTGGTTGAAATGATTGGGAGGTAGGATCCTACCTCCCGCCCTCCGATAGGGCGGGTCTTGAAGCAGCTACCTCCACGTGGTGAGACCTGGGCAATCGAAATTATTTGTCGTGTAATAATGTCACGAAAATTATTTTAAGGCTCTGTTTTATACTATTAAAATTATGTAGAATTATAGTACTTGCAGCTCGTAGTATTTCGTATTCCTTTACGGAAGAAGTACAAGCATTATAATGTAGTCTTCGGTCTTATTACACATTAAATAATTTTGAGCTAATCGGCTGCTGGTTATTTTATATTTATAAGTGGAATGAACATTTTATTTATAAATGTAAAATAACCAATTCATGATATTTGTGCACTCGTTATGGTGATCGAATTAAATTTAATATTATGACCAATGTAAAATGACTAGTCCATGACATCAGTAAGTTTTGTTGCACAGAAGAGACGTAGGTATACCCGTGTCCATTTTTGCGATTTTGGGTCGACCCATTTTTTGGCCGAAACAATTTTTAAACCGCTTCTTCCGACCCAAAATCGTCCTAGAATATGTTTATACATCATATACCATCGATTTGGGCCATTTAGAATTGATTTTGGCGACTTTTAATTTTTGACAATTTTTGAAGGTATACCCCTTCACATTTTTTCGACTTGAGTTCGACCTATTTTTGACCAATAACAATTTTTTAACCGCTTCTTTCGACCAGAAATCGTCCTAGAATATGTTTATACATCATTTACCATCGATTTGGGTCGTTTAGAACCGATTTTGGCGACTTTTAATTTTTGACAATTTTTGAAGGTATACCCCTTCACATTTTTTCGACTTGGGTTCGACCCATTTTTAAGCAATAAAAATTTTTTAACCGCTTCCTTCGACCAGAAATCGTCCTAGAATATGTTTATACATTATTTACCATCGATTTGGGTCGTTTAGAAGTGATTTTGGCGACTTTTAATTTTTGACAATTTTTGAAGGTATACCCCTTCACATTTTTTCGACTTGAGTTCGACCTATTTTTGACCAATAACAATTTTTTAACCGCTTCTTTCGACAAGAAATCGTCCTAGAATATGTTTATACATCATTTACCATCGATTTGGGTCGTTTAGAAGTGATTTTGACGACTTTTAATTTTTGACAATTTTTGAAGGTGTACCCCTTCACATTTTTTCGACTTGATTTCGACCCATTTTTGACCAATAAAAATTTTTTAACCCCTTCTTTCGACCAGAAATCGTCCTAGAATATGTTTACACATCATATACCATCGATTTGGGCCATTTAGAATTGATTTTGGCGACTTTTAATTTTTTACAATTTTTGAAGGTATACCCCTTCACATTTTTTCGACTTGAGTTCGACCCATTTTTGACCAATAAAAATTTTTTAACCCCTTCTTTCGACCAGAAATCGTCCTAGAATATGTTTATACATCATATACCATCGATTTGGGCCATTTAGAATTGATTTTGGCGACTTTTAATTTTTGACAATTTTTGAAGGTATACCCCTTCACATTTTTTCGACTTGAGTTCGACCCATTTTTGACCAATAAAAATTTTTTAACCCCTTCTTTCGACCAGAAATCGTCCTAGAATATGTTGATACATCATATACCATCGATTTGGGCCATTTAGAATTGATTTTGGCGACTTTTAATTTTTGACAATTTTTGAAGGTATACCCCTTCACATTTTTTCGACTTGAGTTCGACCCATTTTTGACCAATAAAAATTTTTTAACCGCTTCTTTCGACCCAAAATCGTCCTAGAATATGTTTATACATCATTTACCATCGATTTGGGTCGTTTAGAAGTGATTTTGACGACTTTTAATTTTTGACAATTTTTGAAGGTATACCCCTTCACATTTTTTCGACTTGAGTTCGACCCATTTTTGACCAATAAAAATTTTTGAACCGCTTCTTTCGACGAGAAATCGTCCTAGAATATGTTTATACATCATATACCATCGATTTGGGTCGTTTAGAAGTGATTTTGACGACTTTCATTTTTTGACAATTTTTGAAGGTATACCCCTTCACATTTTGGCGATTTTGGGTCGACCCATTTTTTGGCCGAAACAATTTTTAAACCGCTACTTCCGACCCAAAATCGTCCTAGAACATGTATAGGCATCTTTTACTGTCCATTTGGACCACTTAAGAGCAAAATCTACGAGTTCGAATTTTTGCCCATTTTTTGACCCGAAAGTGTTTAAATCCAGTTCTTTCGGCTTAAAACAGTACTAAACGTATGTAGACACCATTTGCTATTGATTTGGAACTCTTAGAATTAAATTTGTTGTTCTTTATAATTTTGGTCCGTGTTTAATTGTATTCATACTCCTAATAATTATGTTGAATTATTGCTCAGTCTTCATACTTTTGTACTCATTTCTGCAGAAGGCACATTTGAATTTTACCCGGGGATTGAATTTTACTCCGTCGGTAATTTTTGTCTGGCCTATTCAGTGTTGGTCTGCCTATGTCTCATTTATGCCACAGCCCAGCCATAGCAACATAAATCGTTTAATATTTCGATGCATAATGTCGAAGTATTGTTATAATTTCCAAATGATATAAGTTGGAAAAGTATTTAATTAGCAGATTTATTATAACTATGAATTGTGTTTTTATTATATATTTATATTTTCATGTAGCCCTGTTAAAGAAAAGGAAGTCGGATATTGATACAATATGAAAATTCCTAATAATTTATGAGCAAAGCAACAAATGATAGTCATTTACTATCTATGAATTTTAATAGTTATTTGGTTTATATATAATAAATAAACTAAAATTTATGATTATAAGAACATTTTAATGTTTCTTCGCAAACATTTCTTTCTACAAAAATTTCATTAAAATATCTTCCTTAGCAAAGTTCCTATTGCGTACAGCGACGTAAGAAATTAGAATGAATACTTTAAAAATGATTATAACGTGATTGCTCTTATCGCCACTGCAATGTATCCTTCTATTCAGAATTGCAATCTGAAATAAGGAAATGTACACATTCTTTTCATTAACAATTATAATCATCTTTTGAGAACAAGACCAAAAGTAGAGGTCAAAGTACGTTGCATTCGTGTTCACCAACACTCGTTACTTTCCACACCGGTGTCTGGTAGTTGAGTGGTGGTGACAGTGTACCGGACCAAACATAGAAAGGAGAAGAATTCCATTTCCAAAATCTTTGCAACAATGATTTCGATTACGAAAAGCAGCAATTTAATGAAACAAGGACTTTCTAAATATGGTATAGTAAAATTCACGAAACCCTTATTTAGTAATAAGTAATTAATTATCAGGGCGTGATACACACTACTATTTTCATCGATATCGGTACAAAGTCCAGATGACCCGAATTATTTCAGTTTTAAAGCTTGCTTAAAAAGTTATTAATATTATATACCGCTTCAACTAAATGAAAAGTATGTTACGGAATAGTCTTATTAGACTAACATTTAAAATAAATTCTATACATATTTATCATCACCTCACTTGAATATGTAAGGGCACACTTTATCAGTCACATTTTACATAATTTCTCGTATATCATTGCAGCTATCTATTGTTTTCTGTTTTAACAAATACGGTATACAGTATACCATATAGATTCTTAAATGTTTTTTACATTATTTCAAAAGAAATTAAATTCAGTTATGTCTCCATTTAGGAAATGCCACACACTGTTCAAGTGTTTTAGTAAATAAAACCTATGCAACTAAAAGTGATAATACTACAAAGAACATAGTGTATGTGGATGGAGTTAGAACTCCTTTCTTACAATCATGGACACACTACAAGAAACTTATGCCACATGATCTTGCAAGGCAATCTCTGGTGTAAGTTAATTTCTATGTACTTGAATTTCATGTAGCTCATATCACTTCATGTAAAATTGGAATAAATCTACAAAGATGTTTCATGCCATGTTTTAGGGCCTTGCAAAAAAAGATTGGTTTCTCTAAAGATATAGTTGACTATATTGTTTATGGTACTGTAATGCAGGAAGTGAAAACTTCAAACATTGGTAGAGAAGCTGCTTTAGCAGCAGGATATAGTGACAAAACTCCTGCGCATACTGTGACCATGGCATGTATTAGCAGCAATCAAGCCCTTACAACTGGTATGGGTTTGATTGCTTGCGGGGTATACGATGTCGTTGTTGCTGGTGGAGTTGAATTTATGTCAGATGTACCTATCAGGCATAGCAGGGGTTTGAGATCTATAATGCTTCAAGCCAATAGAGCCAAAACAATTGGCCAGAAACTTGCTCTTCTTGCAAGTCTAAGGCCAAGTCATCTTATCCCAGATGTAAGCTCAGTGTTAATTGCTTTTAAATAACATATATAGTGTATGTATACATATACATCTGATGTCTTCATATTGAACTGTTATATTACAGTTGCCTGGTGTAACAGAATTCTCTAGCGGAGAAGCTATGGGTCACAGTGCTGATAGACTAGCAGCAGCATTTACTGTGTCCAGAAAGGAACAGGATGAGTATGCTCTGAGGTCACACACTCTTGCTGCTCAAGCACAACAATTAGGTTACCTTACAGATGTAATTCCATACAAAGGTAGGTGCTATAAAGAGTAGTGAAGAATAGTAAGCTGTCATTAGTGATGTTATTAATATTGGTATGTTTTTAGTTCCTGGTGTAGATCAAGTAGTAGACAAAGATAATGGAATTCGTGTTTCTACACCTGGGCAAATGGCAAAATTAAAACCTGCATTTGTGAAACCATATGGAACTGTAACTGCTGCAAATGCTTCTTTCTTTACTGATGGTGCATCTGCAGCACTAATTATGACTGAAGAGAAGGCACTTCAACTTGGACTTAAACCCAAAGCATATTTAAGAAACTTTACTTATGTCTCTCAAGATCCAGTTGACCAACTTCTACTAGGACCAGCATATGCTATACCAAAAGTAACAAAGTTAACTGTATTTTTTACACTTTGTTTACTTTAAGAATGATATTTACTCTTACGTTTATTGTAGGTATTAGAAAAAGCCAAATTGAACGTCAATGATATTGGTGTTTGGGAAATACATGAAGCATTTGCTGGGCAGATCTTAGCTAATCTAAAAGCTTTGGATTCAGATTGGTTTGCACAGAATTACTTAGGAAAATCTGGAAAAGTTGGAATTCCTGATTTGAAAAAATGGAATGCATGGGGTGGATCCTTATCAATTGGTCATCCATTTGCTGCTACTGGAGTTCGTTTGGCATCGCATACCGTTAATCGCCTTATTAGGGAAGATCAACAATTTGGTTTAATTGCTGCATGTGCAGCTGGTGGACAAGTAATATAATTTCACATAAATAATACTCAATTCCTTCTTTTGTTATATTCATCTTCTTCAATACATTTATGATCTTATCTGATTGTTACAGGCTGTTGGAATGATTATGGAAAGGTACCCTGGTGCCAAAGTTTGATATGTAATCAAATAGCATTTATGACCCATATATTGTCGAGCTGGTGAATGGATGAAGGAAGATGTACAAAGTAAATTAGATTATATAATAAGAGATTATATTTTCAGAAAGAGCATCAATTTTTTAAATAAAATTTTCTATTGAATCTTTTATTAAAAAAGAATGTAATAGAACACAGACTGTTCAAACACATGTGAGTGTTATTTCTTTATGGATATATTTAATCTAATGCAACATGGAAAAGAGAGGGAAGGGAGTGAGCAGTTAAATGTTGTCTCACAGCTCGATCTAAAATATTTTTTATATCTTGACAACCACATAATGCACGTGATTTTAATGACTCAAGACGTGATAAATGTAGCCTTTCACCTGCTCCTTGTGCTACTACTATTAAACCATCCTTAGATGTATTGTCATTGTTTGGTAATGCAACAACTGAAAGTGTTACACCTGGAGAACATTCCTCAACATAATTTGCATCTAATACTCCTGTTCCCAATGTACTATCTTCATCTTCCAAAGATGAAGAATTCACTAATGTCACAGTGCAACCAATAGCATAATTCTATAGAAAAAATTACAAAATTAATGACACCTGCCTTAATAGACCATCTTTTTATTTTGCAATATTGTAGTATATAAATAACTATATTTATCTGAAGAAATTCAACCTTAATCGGTATCCCAGCATCAATTAATGCAAGTGTAGCTGCATTTACAGATGCACAGTATTCACTTCCATCAACTTGTAGAACCTCTACAAAAATATCTATCTGTGATCTTGGATATAACTCTAAGTGTATTATTGCTTCCATAGCATGTCGCAATTCTAATGATCTCTCTTGTGACTTTCTATCTCCCCGAGGTTTCCGCCTACGTTCACCAGAAGATAAACTAAACACTGCCATGCTATACTGACAGTTTACAATTCCTTTAGTAGTTTTACTACTGTTTCTGCCAGTGGCACCTCTGGGCTGTATAATTCCAATGTAAAATTTTTAATGTCTTACTAAATTAGTGGATCATTGTTATCTATTATATTAACCTGATGAGGCCCATATACTGCTGCCAAAACCTTCGTGTTACCATGTTCTATATATGCACTCCCATCAGCTTGTCCAAAGACGCCCATTCTAACACGAATCTGCCTTAATTCTAAAGCTCGTCTACCATCTACACGCAATCCACCTTGATCATCAATATCCGTTTCCATCATTTTTAATAAAACTTAAAATGCCCAATGTGTAATAACCTCAAAAACTAAATCGTATATGCTGTATGTTGTGTTGATTACTTCATGTATTCCATAAAGCAGAAGACCTATTTGCGCAAGCGCGACTTCATCGTTTAAGAGGTGCGTTTTTTACCGACGGGGCACTTTGCTCTAAACATGGGAGGAGAGAAGGGTCCCTAGAACTTTTGTCCATGTTAAAATCATTAAGTTTTATTTACAAAGTAATAAGCATGTTTAGTTTCACAGGGGTTTTTCATTTTTTTAAATATAAGAACTATGTCCTTATTTTCACAATTTGTTTTATATTTTAAAGCAGTTCTATACACAGCAAATTAATAATTATTCATTTTCTGCCACAATTTGTTTAGCCTTATTTGGTTGATCTGTTTCCAATGCTCCTAAATCACGCAACATTTCTCCTTTTTGTGCAAAATATTCCTTGTACCACATTATATGTTCAACTTTTTCTTCCACAGTCATATATGGATTCTTTGATAAACCTGTACATACTAATTCCATAAAGTGACGCACTGGACCTTTTGTGGGACACCACTCTTTGAAGTGATGTTGCAGAAACACATGATTTGAAAAATGTACGTTTTGTTCATTCTCCATTCCTGCATTGTTCAAACATAATGTGAGATTTACAAATGCATTTAAAATTATGAAAAAACCACATGTACACAACAACATTATATTCATATATTTTTTTAACCTTGTTCATTATCAATGGGGAACTTCCACAATAACCCCTTTTCTGTCCACTGAATCATCTCCTGAAAAATATTGGTTGGCTGTGATGTTACTGATAACTGAATTTCTCTTGCTCGTAATGCATCCCATGTTTTTAATTCTGGTAAATTTGCAGCAGGAGTTTCTACATCATGAAATATTTGTGGAAACTTTGTTAACTCTGATTCATGTTCCCTGAAACTGAATAGATAAAGTAAGCCAATGCATCATAGATGGTATGTTTATATCACTACTAATATAAAGAAGTTAATTCAAGCATGCTATCAATTGAAATAATAAAAGCCATATGTATATTATAATATGTAGAAAAGAACCTTGATTGCTGTTTACTCGCTGCATCATACTTAGATTGCCATTTTTGTTTTTTTGCTAATTGATGAAGCACAGATTGCTTTACTTCCCACATTGGTTTTTCCTTATTCATAGCCTTTTTTATATTTTTCTTTCGATTAGTCAGCATATCAGACATTATTGAACTGTGGCCAAAAAATTGTGACTATAAATATGGAACTTAAAATTAACATATTCATTATAATATTTACATACACAGGAGAAACATTATTTTGTTTCTGGTCAGGGTCTATAAGTTTTCCCAGTAACTCAGATTTAGTTTTTTCTGCTTCATCTTTGTTACTATTCAGATTAGCTACATCTTCTGCTGCTTTAATTAACTGTTCACCTGTGATAAATAATTAATTTTTATAATTTATATTGCGTAACAAAATATTATTAGTTGCACTTATTCCTGTCTTTATACGTACCAAAACTTTTTCCTGAACCAGGCATCCTTCCCATTTTATCATTTTTTCTCTTTGC
The DNA here is from genome assembly GCA_910591585.2 of Nysson spinosus. Taxonomy (NCBI): domain Eukaryota; kingdom Metazoa; phylum Arthropoda; class Insecta; order Hymenoptera; family Crabronidae; genus Nysson; species Nysson spinosus. Next base: position 10,999,102 of record OU342832.1, read on the forward strand.
TTGTACTTTAATATCAAACTGTTTTGTACTTGGAACTTTCTGCAAAAGTAATGCATACATAAGGAATCTATAACATAAAGTTTATTTCGTGTAAGTATGATAACATATTAGTGAATTTACTTGTGTCATTCTTTGTATTAATGCTTCGAATTCTGCTTCCTTATCAGACTGTTTTGTGCTTTTTGTGTTTTCAACTTTTCTGATATTCTGTTTCTGATCCGGGATCTCTGAATCTGAATCTGATGAAGAATCAGACGAGGAATCTGATGCGAAACTCATTTTAACAGTAACGCCGATCCATTTATACTGTGATTGGATTTGTGCTCTGAGGCATCTAAAAATTAAAATATATATATCTAGATAAATAAATTGCACCCTTTAAAAACATAACATTAATTAATAAAACATTCGTTTTTCATCAAATACTTTTATTTGATATTTTAACGAGGTGAAAGGTTAAGACGCAGAAACTATTTGTTTATATAGTATACGAATCGTGGTACTCACTTCGACAATATCTGTATGGGTAGCATTTTTCAAAAACTTTTGTATATCTCTTTTCCAAAGTACAATTATTAATTATACTTTTTTAAATACTTCAATCCAAATGATGGTGCACTGCAAAATCATAATTCGGTCGACCCATCGATTCACTAAATCGAGTCACGTATCGATAAAGTCGAAATAGTTTGAATAGAATTGCCGCAATTATGATTTTAATTATTTAAAATACGCGACTGTTTATACGTTGATACTTATTATCGATTCTCGTATATATTTAAGGGTTTTTACCATACAGACGATTTGTACGCCCTAACAAAAAGGAATATCAAAAAAATTCATCGTCGTCAAATATTTATGACGTTAATTATGTTTTTGAAAGAAATGCAAAAATAAGTAAATGATCCTTGTATTAATCTTTGAGCCATTTAGAAAAAATGCCGGAAAAGTTGGAAAGGTATGATCCGTTTCACGCTTATTTATAAAACACTTTATTTTACAGAACTTTCATATGTTCAAAGCATGATTAGTTTACGTACTTCTATGGTATATAACATCATATTATATTGTTCATTAATTTGTTCAAAACCTAATAGGCAGATGGATATTATTAAGGTACAGAATCACGAGAATGATCCTGCTGCCTTATAAATTGGGACATCCAATAACTCGTAACTACGAAATCGTAAGGTACAATTATAATTTATAAATTTACATTTACAAGACTTACAGTGTAATATAATTTTAATATTAAAATAAACTTACATAATAACGCTATCTTGAATTTCAACAGGGTCTGCAGTGGACCCTAAACACTTGCCAATCACTCTTCAACACGACCCGTAAAAACACGGTAAACACTTTGCGTTTCAAACTGATTGTACAATGTCAAATTCATCGATTATTATACAGCAAATAAAGCTACATAGTCTGGCAAGAAGTTTGCACCCGCGTCACTCTTCTTGGCAGTCTTAACCATTTGTTTATTTTTTTAAAGAGGAGATAAAGTGATTGACTCGGTCAATTGTATAATTCATAATGAATTCATGTTAAACGTTAGCTTAGTAAGTGTGCCGCATTTGTTAATTACAAGACCTGATCTCCCATCGTTTCTGTCATTCTAATCATTTTACATTTTTATTAACTTTCCTGCATATACTTAAAGAACAACTTTTCGCTTAATACCTAACATGTATGTGTGACTGTGTGTCTCTATGTGTGAGTGCGCGCGCGTGTGTGTTTGTGTATGTGCTCTGTGGAAACGGGGGAAATAAGTAAAATTTAATGAAAGGTACAGCAATAAATTACGTAAGTGAATAAATATATATCAAAATATATGGTCAATATGAAACAGGTCCATTCATACTGCAATAGAAAGGATTCCTTTCGTTGGACACATAGAACTTTGGCTCTCTTCTTCGTATGCCAGTGTATTAAAAAATGCTGTCAGATTGGTGCCGAACATATCAATCAAGATGAGGATAAATCAAGCATTATATTCGGATCCTCCAATGCTGGCAATGGTAATTCGTTTTTTTCTTCATTCACACTTGCATCAGACATCTGTAGGAACTTGATCACCTTTTCGGTAGCCGCAATTCCGCAGCTACTTACTTCACTCTAAAATAATAAATAGGATGTCTTTTTAGTCAGAGCCAAGGAAGCTACCACTGCAATAGATTTTACTGTATTCAAAAATAATTACCGATGCCGTCAAATTCATAAAGTTGAAAAATTTCTGAAGCACAGAAACCATGGTAGCAAAATTTTTGTCTGGAAGCCTACTGCGTACCAACGATTCGTAATCCTAAAAACAATTCCACATTATTTCGTAGATTCTATCAAATTTCCGAATTAGTTTTCTTCCGACTGTGTCTGTATATATATATAATATATATTACCTTGTTATCCATTATTAAGTATCCAAGTAAAAGCACTACATACGCTCCTATCAAGGTATGTTCCATATGGCGTCCGGCTTTTTGTAATACTGTGGAAATAAGTTTAGGTTGAATATTACATCACTCTTATTGCCAAAGTATATCGTTAATAAATAAATACAAACATTTTGTAACGGTTTCTTCGATAAATTCTTCTTGAGATTTTGTTGTAGTAGATACTGTTTCGGTCTGTTCTGAATCTTTTTTGCCATCTAAAATCGCATCTGTTTTTTGTTCCTCGGCTCGAGCCAGCTCTTCTTGCTTATAAAAAAGGTCGATCAACGATTCGACGCCGCTCTCTTCAGCTATAATATGATATAAACATTCTGTCACACTTTGTTCTCTTAACAGTACGTTAAAGTACCTTTCTACTTTTTCATGTTTACCATCAAATATATTTTCTGTGGATCCTGGAGCTTTGGACTCGATTAAAAGCTGTTTGTTGTCATCACATTGTTCTACTAAGTTGATTAACAGAATCAGTGCTAGCATCATCATATCGAAACGCTTTTCTTCGGGAAGTGATTCTGGAACTCGCAATAAAAGATAAAGACTGCAATCCAAAACGCCTGTTTTCGATCCCACTGATTTGCTTCCAAAAGCTGTAAAGAAATACGGAAATATATTAACAAATTTGTTAACATTTATTTTTACAGACATACGAAAGCCAGTGTATTGAAAAATACTTACATTGTCTGTTAAAACGATGTGTGAGATTTATAAGAACTTTAATAATGGCAAATAAGCATTCCCTGACAACAGCACCAGTGGAAGTTTTATCACTTGGATCTATGGTTGGATAAACGGGAATTTCTTGACCACAAAGATGATACAAATCTGCCAGAGTACTAACTAAAACGCCATCCTCATATTTTAATAAATAAACTTGATTCTCTTCATTCATATGAGTAACCTATAAGAAGCATATTAAAATTTTAATTTGTTTTCCTTAATAACGATATTGAATATTTCACAATAAACAAGAATTATACGATTCTTACATTTTCTAATACACGAAGACATCTATCGACTTTTCGTAATTTATCTAGTAATGGATCTGACCATCCAGATCTTGTAATATCCTGAGCGTTAATGTGTCGATGACAATCCCTAATGGTTTTTACAATATGTTCCAAACCTCCTAACTCTCGCAGTTCCTCTTTAAACCATTCGCCAGCACGCTTCGATGTAAGACTTAAAAGCGTCTCCATGGCAAGTTGCCCAACCTAGTTAATATTTGTTAAATTTATATTATTAACATTAATGACATTTGTATTAACATTCTAGAAAAACTGTATGCAAGCTACTCACAGTTATATTATCAAGATTTAGATGTTTGGCATGTCCTTGTGCTTGAATATCAGCACACAATTGACGAACTTTTTCCTTATTTTTCAATAACTCAGCACGACTAAGGCCACAGTCATCTAGTGCATCTTTGTGACTGGCATCAGATTCTAATAAACTTAACATTAACTCCAAGCAATCGCGATCCAAATCCATAGCCAAACGATCTTGGCTTAAAACGAACATTACAGTTGCTGTACATAATCCTAGACTCTGTGAAAAAAATACCATTTTTAAGTATTTACTTTTAACTATGCCGTCTTACTATCACCAGTTATGTTCATTAAGTCTGGCAAGGTTTGATATATTTTGTAACTATTTGCAGAATGCTTCATACCTGATCTTTAGTTGCATCATGTAGGGCTTTGAAAAATTTAGCAACTGTACCATGAGCACGAACGTGCATACGAAATGCTGGTGCCATACATTTACTTGCTAGTCGTATAGCGGAAAGGCAACGAGTAGCGTTTGGATTGTTTTCTCTTAAAGTATCTAAAATATACTCAACATCGTCATTGAATTCCTGAAACTCTCCGCTTTCCTGAATTTGGTGAGCCTTTTTCACGTTTTTAACTACCGTGTAGAACTGTAAAAAATAGAATTTCAAATTTAGGATTATTTTTGTACACTTACATGAATATTGACTTTAATGTCTCATAATCGATATAAAAAATGTGCTCTTTTTAGAATATGTTGCACATTCGAAATCATTATGAGAGTAATAATTTATAAGGAAAATAAGGTATATTAAATTTTTTTATAATATAGAGGTTTAATTAGAGAAATACGTACACCCTTAACTTTTTTGCCGCAACGAACACTCGTAATAACATCAGATTCATCTTGAAAATCTGCATCTGCCTCTGGATAAGTAATAACTCTTGTAAGCTGAGAGGGGTCAAATTCTTCTTCATATTCTACAGGCCCTGTGCTACTATGAGATCCTGAAGCAGTGGTTGGTGTAATATTTCCAGTATTAGGAGTATCTGTAGTAGAAGATTCTTTCTCGCTATCGCACCATTTATGTTTGTAAAGGGCACGTCTTTTATTTCCGTTGGTCGCACCCGTTGATCGACTCTTAAAAATACTACCCTTCTTTGTAGCAGGTTTCGTTACTACATTCGTTGATGGTATGTTTAAAGTTTGTGACTCTGAGACTGTACTCGTTACGTGTAAGGGTATATCGTTTTCGACATTACCACTTACACCTTCGCTATCATCACTTCCGGAAAACCAGTCTTGATCAACCAAAGCTTTTGCTACAGGCGGCTCATTATCATTTGCAGGAACAGGAGGCTCTGTTTCCAATTCGTGATCAGGTTCTATCTCAAGTTCTAGTTCTGGTTCAGGTTCTGGTTCAGGTTCTGGATCTGGATGTTGTTCAGAAGGAGGTGCAGGTACAACTTCATTTGTTGGAATATCTATGGAGCAATGTTGAACTTCGTCGGGAATAACGGCTGCACCCTCTTCTGCTTCTGGTGGATTAATAATCATTGGTCTGCCGTGCATAGCATCAGTATCGCACGAAAGTATATCGATCAATTCTTGTGTTGTCGTTGGCAGTGGTTGATCACGCCCAATCAGTGGTTCAATTGTTGGTTTACAAGAGTATGTTGAGCCGCAATCAGTCTTAACAATATCATAATGAGATATTAGTGTATTATTAGAATCTGTGACAGATTTTCTAAGAGTCAAAGAAAGGCCAGAACTATGTGAATTGGGCGTTACTGGTGCTGTAGATACAACTGAAGTTGTTGTTAAATCTAAGTGTAAATTTTTTGCACGACTACGAGTAGTTCTTCGCATTTCCGAATTTTCTAGGGGTATAGACACAGTAGAGATAATAGGTTGATGAGAACGTACAGTTTTCTGATCACTTTTTATAGATGTTTCCATATTAAAACTTTTACGCTCAACCTCTACTTTGGTAGGACTAACTATTGGTGTAGAAATTCTATATGTTTCAGGTTCTGGTTCTTGCTCATCTTGTGTATTTGCACAAACAAGTCTTGCTGTACCCTTGCATATTCTTAATACAATAGGTGGTTTTCCCTCCTCCCTGTTGGGAGTATCAGTACTGGTGCCATCTAAAGTTTCTCCTAGTTTTTTAATAGGAGCATGTGATACTTTTGTTAAAGACTGTTTTAATGGTGGCTGTGGAGACTGTTTTAATGGTGGCTGTGGAGACTGTTTTAATGGTGGCTGTGGAGACTGTTTCTGGGCACGTGCTCTACCATACTGTGAATCAGGTACTTGTCTATAAATTGCCACATCCGGGCGAGATTCTTCAACCACAGGTGGAGCATTTCTGCTTTTAAAAAATTTCTTGGGTTTCACAACTGGTGGTGCTACATCTGGTTTATTGTCAGTCTCAGTTTCAAATGAAAATGGATCCTTCCCAGGGTTAACACGGGCATTCTGATTGCCATAATCCAATTTCATTCTCTTTGCTCCAAATGTGTTATGAATATCATCTCTCCTTCCTAAAAATCCAATGAGATTTATTTCTTTGACAACATAATTTATAATAGTGATTCTATAATTTATGAATGTAAAGTAATGTGAAAAGTATATGACTCAATATACCTTGTTATTACAACAATGTGCAGTTCTTAAGTATTTATAAGGCTATTATGTATATCAAATGCTCAAAGATATTAAAGAAATACACAACATACAAATATTCTCTGTTTTGCAACTTCTATGTGTATAAAATAGAGAATATATGTTTCTGAATGAGTAATGCATGAGTAAACAAAGATGACCATATATGTAGTACTCTATTATTAAAGTTATAATAAGGAAAACATCACTACCTAATCATTTTCTATAAAACATGCAAAATCTAATACTACTGTTGATACATTTGTTACATGAGCAACTAAGAATACTTCATTTCTTGATATTAAACAAATCAAATTGAATAACATTATAAACATATTTATCTCAGCTATCAAGTTCATTCTTTGCAGCATAAGTGATACCTGATGACATATATATGAATATGTATATGTATATACATGCATAGAATGGCACAGTAAAACATGAAATTTAAATAAATAAAATGTATATATACCATTGATATTTGTACTCCTGATAGATGTGAAGGATGTTATACCCCATTTTCCAACAGTGCCTGCTGATTTGGCAGCAGAAGGTCGGTTGCTATTTTCCCTAAAAAGCTTATCAAACTGTATGCTCCCAGGTGTCACACTACTGACCTTACGGTTGTAAGATTTTGTGTAACTGCGGGACGTCATGTTGTATTCTTCAGTATCTCAGAAACGTATCTCCGCATTTCAAACAACACAAATAACAATAACTCTTCTCATTCTGAATGAGACTCTTCTCGGATATTAGATATATAACAGTGCATAAGTAACTCTGATGGTGCTCTCACACACTTGCGATCAAGTGTCGGGCCGATTAAACTTTCATCGCATCGAAAAAATCGTGCACGACTTAACGTGTCGACCGAATTTCGGGAAGAGAAAAAAAGTCAGGAGGCAGTATTTTCGGAACATATGAAAGAAACAAACGCCATGTTTCATTCGCTATTTATCCCCCCGAATGCACGAATTTTACGGAAGCGTTACTACGAATTACGATTCATATTCGGTATCATTATCTTCGCAGTTCTATTATTCGATCTTCGGTTCACACTTGTCCTATATAATTACGCTCGTTTCGTCTCTCTACATGAATTTAACTGGAATTATATTAATCATAACATGATCTTGAGCCATCTGTCGATGTTTTTCGTTCAAGATTCAGATGTACATACATACCATACACTTAAAAAACCAGTAAATACTGAGAAGATCGAAATACTTGCCCCCGTATCCAGCAGGTAGAGCCAAACCCTTAAAACCTTTATACCTACTTTGTCGGTGACAAAGATGCAGGCCAATCAAAAGTGGTTCTATCTTTCTCTGAATTAAAATATTTCATGTAGTCGAGAAAATTCCGTCAAATTTGTTAATGTTAATTAATATTTTAAATATTCTACGTAAATAAACTAAATGAACTATATATTTTGTATTTTAAAAAAGCTGATGACAATATGAAGTTAGTCTCCCGTGCATGATATTGCGAGAATAAGATAGGAAACTTAAAAAGTTTGATTGAAAATTTAAGAATCGGGGATCAAGAAATCCAGCTTAAATTGATGATTCATAAATGGGAGATGAAAAATTCTGGTCATAGACAAATTTTTACCGACTTGTAACTTTGCATTATTCACTTGGATATAGATATGTAGATAAAATTCTATTTCTTCTTTGGCCGTCAACAATTATTAATCTCTTATAATTATAATTACTATATTATTTGATGTGACTGAACGTAACTGCTGTAATTAAAAATATTCGCAATTATTACACATTACGGAGACTTTTATAAATAAATATGAAGCAAAACAAATCTTAAGGCAATCTTATATTTAATGTTCAAGTATTAAGCTGTTGGGACAGCACAACCTGACAGTACAATACATGGCCGACTGTCAGATGATATTTGCATCATTAGTACAATAACATAGTTGTCAAATTTTATTTTTACGCCAACATAATACGATGATCGTCATTAGAGAAAATATGGAAAGTTTCTTATCAGCCGGATCAATTCTTGTATATATTAGATAAAAGAATATACCACATGTCACGATAATCCAATCTACTACATAAAGGACATTTTATTTTCTGATAGTTATAGGGCGTCAAAGCGTATAGTAATCTATGAATTTAGGCGTATTTAATAGAGTTAATCTCAAGGTATATATCGATATATACTAAATATATTAATAAAAACTTCTTAACTTATACTTTAACTTAAAATTACTAATACATTATTATTATCTAATACCTACCCATTTGGTCAACATTCATATCCTTCTACTTCTGATACTTTTGTATACTTTAGATACTGTTTAATTCCAATCACAATACAAAATCAAAGGTTTTACTTAGAATATAATGCACATTCATGTCTCATCATTCAGGACTCCCAAGGAGGAATGTATTCCGAATGGGCTTCTTTAAGTGTCCTGATCCAGCAGGGTTCAGAAGAAAGCCAAAGTGTATTAGAAAAATTTTCACCTGGAGCAGGAAGAGAAGTTGCACTATCTATTGTCCGGCAACTTGCCTCTAATCTAGGCATTACACAAGCAGCAGAACCTAGTCCATTATGCACAGACAAAGAAGTACAATGGTGTATGGAAGTAATATGTTTTGGATTATCCTTGCCATTAGCTGAACATGATACTGTCAGGGATTGTGTCAATGTATATTGTGAATGGTTATCCGCATTATATTCTTCACCCAAAATATCTGTGCCACAGCCTATTGTGGAAGATCCAAACTTTTATGCAAGGAAAATAATAAGTCATTTTCACAACTTATTTGTTCCAAGGAAAGGGGAAGGTAGAGCATACATTTGCATTGTCTTCTTATTTTTTATAATACCAGATATAAAATGTATATTCAAGGAATCCTTTTTTTTATAATAATGAATATCTAATATTTTGTATGGCTTGTTCTTGTCCTTTAGTCTGGCCATTTTTATATCAGGACTTAGGTAATTTATGATGAAAAGCTGCATTTCTCTTATTGTGCTTTTGTATCACAGTGTTAGTATTTTATAAATAGTATTAGTTACTGTATCATATTTACAGGAACAGACACTATAAATAGGCAAGCAGTACTGTGTCACAGAGTACTTAGAACGTTACAGCAAATTGCAAGAGGTCCAGCCACATTAGAAAGACAAACTTGGGAGAGTCTATTATTATTTTTAATAGGAATTAATGATGCGCTCTTGGCACCACCAGCAACAAGAGAAGATGCTGGTGAACAGTTGTGTGAGAGAGTTCTAGGTGTTTTACTAGAGGTTAATGTTCTTCAATTATTGCAATACTTGAAGCTGCTTCAATAGCTTATTTCTTTATGAAGGAAAAGCATTTTTTAACATATGGCAACTTGTTTGCTCTAGGTATGGTTAGTAGCTTGTGAACGTAATTTCCCTTCACCACCACTATGGCGCACACTAAGAGAATCTTGCTTGAGATGGAGACACAGGCTAGCTCTGGTGGAACAATGGAATCGTGTTTGCCTTGCTCTTACAGCAAGACTTTTACATATTATGTATGGACCAATGTTTCCAGAATTGAAAATAAGTTAGTAGATTGTATCTAGTATTTCTCCAAAGGTTTATATCATTCTATGTATGAAATTTTGCATGTACCCAATTTTTCAGACGAGGAGGATTCACATCTTGTACCACCTACAATGTCAGATGAAGCAGTGGCACAAGCATGGTACAGGCTTTTACGAACTATTGGTGACCCGGTTGATTTATGTAGGCCTGCAGTTGTTTCGCAGACACAAGCATTTTTACAGTATGCAATTGCTAGTCCAAATGTAATAGATCCATGCCAACATCCATGTTTGCAAAGTTTGCCACAAATATTTTTAAAGGCTATAAAGGGCATAGCAGGCCAAGTTGATGCATTTCTTGGTAATTAAATACATTGTTGTAGTCAAAGCAAAATTGAACCATGTACAGGGTATTTATTATAGTAATTTTCTGCAACCCACTTCTGTACAAATCTTCCATTAAATATCTCTCTAAAGCTGTTGTATTTGTAAAAAGAGTGCACATATTCTCTGTCAATTCTGCCGGTGGTGGTTGCATGTCATCACAAATGTTTTAGGAGTTTCACAGGCATGTTGCTGGGAAGAATGTTGTGTATCCAACATCAATTCTGGATCTGCTAGTTTAGGAAGTGGGGGTATTGGGTGGGATAAATCAAGTGGTAAGGATCAACCACAACCTTCTCCTACACCCCCTACACAGCGCAGACTTGCCAAAAGTTTCAGTGTCACTCCTTCTGCAGTCACTAAGGGTATTCAGCACCATACTATCTTTACTGTCATTGCCTTTCTTTATTCTTAATTTCATAATGTACATACTCTAATAATTATCTTGATATCTGGGTCTTTCATGAATTCCATAAATTTGGATTATGCATATGTATCGAAACCTCGTTATTATAATATTCCAATTTCTCTAATCTTGTTATTTTAATTGTTTAGGAATCCCTAAAGCTTCTTTGATAAGTTTAACAACGAGCCGTGTGTCTAGTACACCTCCTATGTTAATATCGAATTCGGGACCTTCGTCTGCATCGAGTACAGCGTGTAAGATGACATGCAATACTGCAGCTTAAAGTGAATATTCATTTGCGATAATTATAAAATTATCGTTTTTTCAGCTATGACGTCATTGGGTCACGATATTCGACCTCCTTTGGCACCAGGTCGTCCAAAATGCAACAGCATATTACATCTTTTTGGTGAATGGTTATTTGAAGCTGCATTTATAGGTACTGATGGTTGGTCACAAAATTTACCACGTAAGTAGATTTTAATATTTTCTTTTATAAACTTTATGGCTGATTGTACGAAATTTACAATACATCAGGATTATTAATATTACTTAACAGAACCATCAGGTGCAACAAAGCGTCCATCTTCAGTATTGGTTGAAGGACCAAGTTCTCTACAGGAAACCATAAGTGAAGTGCCACCAGCACTTTGTATAGATCGTTATGAGTCTGGGAGAGCAGAGGCAATAGGTGCACTTTGTAGAATTTTTTGTGCGAAAAAAACAGGAGAAGAAATTTTGCCAGTTTATTTCGCTAGGTTTTATCAGGCGATGAATCACGGCCTTAAAGTTGATGAAGTAAAAATTATAATTCTTAAATATAATTCTATTTTTTCTGTAATAATTATAAACGTCTAAAAAGTATTTAATTTTACAGACGCGTGAATGTGGTGAAACATTAGCTAGTATTCTGTTAAACTCTGCCGACTTATTCCGTCTCGATCTAAATGGTGTGCAAGTATTAGTACCATCAGTATTATTTGCTCTGGAAGTTGTACTTCCTGAAAAAGATTTAAAACTAAAATCTAATGTAGTATCAAAGCCAGATTTAAGAAGAGCTTCAATACATCTGTTAATATCTATGTTGGCATTACCTTTACATTTTCAGGTAAATATGTCTGTTCATAATATATATGATGTAGAGGTACGGAATTTATAATTTAATACACTAATTACAATTTTTACCTTTGCAGAATTTATCTATTAAGGAGCTTCCATCATTTCCAGGCACATTATATGCCGAAAGAAATCATGTCACATTTGCACAATTGAAATCACGACTTATGAATTTATTGATAAATGCACTGCAGGTTGAAACTGATCCTCTGAATACTCACATGTTACTGGGTAAGTGAAGAAGTAATACTATTAAAATATGTATCGACGCAACTAAACATTTGTTGTAACTCTACATTTTTATCTAAAGTAACTGATTTGTTCTTATCTAGGAGCGCTTTTACTAAGTGTACAAGACTCTGCAGCGGCAGAAGAGGTTGAACAAGTAACACAACCTGACACAGTAGCAAATGATACTTCAGCTAATTTATTATCTTCAGGTTTGTTGTTGTTATTTATTCAAAAAGCACCAGCTTGATCATAAAACTATAATGCACTGTTTTTAAATCACCTGATATGAATCACCGTTTTGTATTAAGAGTTGAAGATGTAACCGCAGATAGAACCGTTTTAAAAAATTAATATTAAGAATCTGCTGCTAGTTTTGTTCAAGACAGCAATTCTTTTTTTAATGTTTATTAATAGCTCGTGCTCTGTCAGAATATAACGCTTAATTATCACATTTCATTGTATTTGCTTTACACGTGCTTCTTTGGAATTGTGTCATTCGTTTTTATTATTACGAGTTGTGTTCTATTGTGCATTCGCCATTGTACCGTCTCATCATCGCTTGATAGTCACCAGTGATTCAGCCAGTCAAATAAGTATATCCAGTGATCAACGCTCGCTCGGTGAAGCCTCTGATATTGCAACTCTTCAAGAGGAATGCATTGCATTTGGTAAATACAAGCATTTTTTTATCTTGGTACTCCTTCAAGTATTGCGCATTTTAAATAATCTACGGAGTGTCCTACTCTGTGTGTTCCCACTTTTTACTTTCCTCTGTATATTAAAGCTTTTTGGGACAAATACTGCGCATTTGCTTGCATTCCGAAAAATATGTATTTTTATGAAAGCACTTTGGATATCATATCCTGATGCGATGTATCATAACTAAATGACTTTTGGATATTGTTGCAGATTCGGCCCATGCTCTTTTTGTACGAGCAACGTACTTAGTTTGTCATAGATTAATATCTTCTTGGAAAACAGACTTAAACATATCTCTGGCAGCTCTAGAAATGTTATCTGGATTGGCAAGAACGCGTATTCGTGAAACAGGTAATATATTTTTGTTAATATAATTAATATCAAATTTATAACTTCTTGAATGTTCTAATCAGCAGTACTTTAAATGTTTTCCATGCAGCCAGGAAACTTACAGGTTGAATAGTATTTTATTATTTATAACATATTGTAATTCACGTTTCTTAAATACAATTTTGGCTTACAGATGCGTTAGAATGCAAACGGGCTGTAAAATGGCTTTGCGATTACATTGCGTATCAATGTTGGCGACCACCACCGGCTCATTCAAAAGACCTTCATTCTTCTATAGTAGCAGCTTTTGGTTGTTTAACTACTTGGTTAACGGCTCATCCACAGTTGTTGCAAGTCAGTATAATTTCCATAATTGAATGTGATGATTTTGCTAAATACAATCTCTTACATACAGTACATTTTTAGGATAAAGATTGTTTAACAACCGTTCTCGAAGTTGTTGAACTCGGTGTATCAGGAACAAAAAGTGTTGGGAAACCCGGCGAACCGATCAAAATGAAGGATGAAAAGGAATTAAAGCCAGCGTCTATGCGTGTCAGAGATGCTGCGGATGCACTTCTTACCGTTATTTTAGAACAAGTTCGTCAATTTGATTCGTGATTCATGTTTTACTAATATCTCTAAGTGCAAATCAAAGTAAAATATTATATGTGTATACATAGGTTGGTTACTTTCCCAGCGCATGTGGGGCACAGTCACTTTCATCCCTGTTAGATGAAGTATCGCTTTTACGACATTGCAATAGTTGGACAGGTGGGCGAGTACCACGTCAGGCAGCAGTAGAGAGATTTCGTTATTTCGTTGCTGAAAATGCAACTATGTTAGCGTTATTGGAAGAACCTCTGGGAAATGATCAAGACCCACAGCCTACAGTTACTGTATTAATACGCGGTCCATTTGGTAGACATGCATGGACAATGCAGCTTCGACATTTACCGCGGCATAGATCAAGCATTAGAAGTGTAAATACAAATCCTGGGCGACCGTTACCGTTGGCAGAAGCTGCACCCAGAACGGACTATAAACCACGATTTTTTCCTGATAACGTAGATCGAATACCACACTGTAAAGTGTATGTTCTACCTTACATTATTCCATTATTTTATATATGGATACCTATTAATCTTTATATACTTTTCTATCAGAGATGAATCTATCCCAAGTCTTGAAGCAGTTATGAATGATAACGATACCGTACGAAATGAACACCAAATATTATCTCAGTTGTTGGAACGACAAATTAATATGGAATCGAAGCACAGCAATGGAAATGAAGGAAACATGGATGATAAAACAGAAGAATGTGTACCACCACTAATATGCCACGAATTCCAAACTGCTCGACTTTTTTTAAGTCACTTTGGTTTCCTAAACATGGAGCCAAAAGAAGACGACGAATCTAGAAATAGTGGCCTTACTGCATTAGATCCGACCATTCCGGGATTTTGTCTAGACCTAGAAACATTAGATAGTATTAGTCCAAGAACGTGTGATACAGTGTATATATTTTATGTAAAGGCGGGTCAGAAAACAACAACCGAAATTTTATCAAACGTGGTAAATATATTCGACTATTTGGATTTCTTTATTACACTAAAAAAAACTAACATGAAACTTTGTTCCACAGCTGAATGAAGCAAATGTGTCAACGAATTTCTTAGAATTTTTAAGCTCTCTTGGTTGGCCTGTTTCTGTATCTGCACATGCAGGTTGGACGGGTCATGTTTCTACTTCATGGAGGGTAACACCACAATTAAATGTACCTCAACCAGCTCATAGTGATCACGGAGGAGCTCTCTATAATGGTGATACACACGTACTGTATTGGGCAGATGTAAGTTCAGAAATTGCTTTCGTTGTACCGACACAAATGTACAGCACAATCAGCTCAGATTCACTAGAGGAATCCAGTTATTCAAGTGACATTAGTTCCGGGCAAGGTAAATCGAGCATATTTTGAAAGATGTCATAAAATAATTGATAATAAATCGCATATATAAATATTGAATAACGTTTGCAGCATGGTTTGAAAGAAGCATTAGTGACGGGACAAACACTCGAAATTACGCAGCTGGTCAGAATACTACGCCAAATTCACGGACGATGTCGCTGGATTTAGAAAAACAACCACCAAGTTTAACAGGATCTGGACCATCCAGTTCTTCCAGTGCAGATCCAATTAGGCCAAGAAGAACAACCAAACATACTTTACCTGTCCAAACCGATGTTAAAATAATGGTCGTGTGGCTCGAAAGTTTGGAAGATTACACACAATTTCCGATTGGTACTTATCTCTACAATAATCAGGTCAATTTCTCTTGTATTAGCTATACTTAGTTCTAATCGCTTTTTCCTTATCTTGATATAGGCGATCTTTTACCCTGTACTCATACTGGTCTCGAACAATCAAGAATCATACAACCAACGGATGTGCAAGTAATTTTCCTGCAAGCTCTTAGTAATGGATTAATGAGAGTCAAATTGCAAGGACCATCTTCCAGAATTAATCTAGCAACTCCTTTAATCGATGGAATGGTCGTATCTAGAAGAGTACTAGGAACACTAGTGAGACAAACAGCACTTAATATGGGGCGTAGAAAAAGACTCGATAACGATAGGTACATATAAATCTTATATATTATCTCACATCATATCAGCATTGGTATGTTTTATTGTAGTTGCACAATACTTTTAAATAATATCATATCGTTTCAGCTATCATCCGCCGCATGTACGCAGACGTTTGAAAATTCAAGAAATGGTACAAAAATATAGACGAAATCTAACTGATCCAGAATTGTTAACTCTCTTATTCAGTAGTACTCAAACTTTCCAAATATAATGAGATCTCCACAAGGTTAGTTTAACAAAATTTACAAAAGCTTATATGGTTAGAAGGATAGAGATCTGTTTATAAATAATAACTCTTAATTGGTACAGTATTGTGCTTAGCATTCCCAACTTTTATAAGTCTCAAAGCCAAGATGAATTATTGTTTAATCTATAAGGTATACATTGGGATTTTATTCGAAACTATTAATCGATTAATTGTCGTTAAATTTTAAAACGAACTTATATTTTGTTGTACTTAAGAAAAGTGACATGTAACTTCTGATATCATAATCAGTCTAAAATCTAATTATTTTTGCCCATTGTATTAATATTCTTTACACTTTTGATACTAACGATTGGGTAGTCGAGTTTATTAGTAGGTTCTTGACCAACATGTTATTTAACAATCTTAGTATAGATTATGTCTATATGTATGTTACACTTATCATTTTTCTGGCACATACTGTATTTATCAAATTTGTATAATACTTAAAAGAAGTATAAATATGCGAAAACGTTTTATTCTCAATATTCTATATTTTAACAAATTGCAATGCAATTAAATTACATTTCTGACAACTCTTCGTTTAAGAAAACAATCAAAATTATTCATTTAAGATATGCTTAACTTATGTACACATTACAAATGAGTTATTTATTTGTCCCTCGAAATCATTATGATTTATAAAGTACATATTAAAGTATAATCCATGTTGTTATAAATTCATATTGTAATTTTGTTGCAAATATATTTTTATTTGTAATGCAATAATGATGAAGGATGCAGGGAAACATTCTTAATATATGTCTTAATCATACAGATTAGAATCGAGCGAGCAATTTATCTTTGTTGCGGTATTCTTCAACCGTAAAGAAAAATGGTCGCCAGACAAAGAATGAATAGTTGCAATCCAGTAGCGATGCGTGATTACATCATGCTGATCTCTTCCCCTTCCTTTCATCTCTGCTAACATTTACATAACATTTCCTTTGACAAACTAAAATAGGGGTCAAATCGATCTGTTTCGGTAGACTCTTCCGACCTTGTGTTCAAGGTTCCATTGCATGATTCCCTCGTGATCATTAGGTGATTGACCTTTTTCGAATTTTTGTGGGAGTAACCAAGCTCGCCGGTAGAAAACACCGTGTTTAAAGAATACTTATCCCTATTGCACCGAATGTTATATGAAAATTTCTTTCATATTAAATGACATGCAGGTATAACTATTGCAAAATTCTTTTTATATGATGATCATAAAAATCAACACTGCTTGTTTATTTCCGATAAAGAAAGTTTGTTTCGGGAGATACAATTCGTTGTTTTATACAAATTGATTAATAATACGCTAAGTATTTGTGACATTATAATAAAATTACATTCCCAAAAAAGTACGGAATATTATATAATTTATCGGTTACCGGAAAATTCTTAGTTTTATTTGGAATTTGAATTATAATTCAATAGTGGCACATATTATCCAAGATCTAATCTGTCGTTGACTGAAGCCTCCCATTATCTGATGGTCATTATATCCAATTGATTCCACGTTTCAGTTCTGATGAGGATAGCGTTATCACTGTGACGATATTTTTGAACAATCATAACCACGTCGGAATGCGAAGAACGATCGGTATTGGTAGAGAAACGTTCTCCAGTGAGAAAAGAGTCGAGTCATTGCTCAAATGAAATCGATAAACATTAATAACAAGGGAAGAGCAATGATTTTCTTTACTACAAAATTATATGGTTACCGTGCATAAATTACAAAAAATAAACAATCTGCGTAGTTTAAAATGCAAATTTCGATGTTTCCTTGAAACAATGTACATTTGCACCTAACAGTTTTAAATTAATATGAGCACACTTACATTAAGGAAGTCAAAGATTGTTATCGTTATCTTGGTAACAAAATTTAGCAGCGTCACTACGGGACTTAACACAATGCATAGTATGAGAACTACTCCAGCACCTTTTTCACCTTGAATAAAAGCAGTGTTGCATCACCAAGATTAATCTCGGTAAATACTGTTATTAACAAACCCTCTAATAATAGTGCAACATATACAGGATTATGTTATCTATTTATAAAAGAACAATATAAAAACAAGTACCTTGTACACGATGCATTCTGAAACGATTTTTGCATGATATTAAGTTCGTAAGTTAGCGTTTGGAAGGATTATAATAATTCGATTTTCTTTGCAGTATTCTATTCTTCGAAGAATATATTCATAATACTCATCAGTGATCGCAATTTTATATTAAACGATAATATACATACTACAAAATTGACCGATATAAATGATTGTGCCAATTGCAAGATACGAAAAAATGCTGTACCTAATTAATTCCAAGAACCTTATTGGATTAATAAATTTTTCAAATTATCCGACATTTCACCAGCTATGGTTGGAAATGTCGATGTCGATAAAATATAATCGCAAGAGGCATTGAATCTACACGGAGTCAATTTGTATCTTATCTGTCATACCACCTCTAGAGACAATATATTCTTCCAATTAATCCCATGGTCCATGAAGAATGTGTTTGCTACCAGAGCCTATGTTCCGTGTATGCGTAATACACGAATACGTAACAGATTCGTCGAATTGAAATGTTGCAGTAAAATTCGCAACTTTTTCCATCGAAATGCAGTAATAATAAAGGATGTTATTATTGTCCTAATATTTGTTCATGTATATTGCATGCGGATATACTCATTGATGGTAGTATTAAACTTAATATCATCAATGTGTACATGCCGTTAAAATATTGATAGATTGATACGAATCTAATCTGTAAACCCTTCTATTTTTAATATGATATTAAGATAATTGTGTGAATGTTCCTATGATTCAGTATACTGAAAAGAATCAGCTTTGTTGCATGTGATGCTGCAATGAGTACTATTCCACAATTTTCTCATCTCAATCCAATGTTATTTACAACGTGTTGAAAAGTATTTACAGGTTTGTGTTATTTCTAAATATTTCGAAAAAAATGCACACCTGTATTCAAGGTTTTTTTTTCTTTCGGAAGTGTAACAATCGATAGGCGTTTTTAAATGTAACATTTTACAGTAAAGCGTGTAAATGCTATCAAAAAACCATGACGCAATGCGTCTTGATTGGACAAATAACTCGACGGCGCTATAGTCCGAATCAGACTTTCACTCGGGCATCGAGCACAGTTTGCGCTTGCCTGAGGGATCGAGCGCACTATCGGATGGATGGTTCCCGAGCTTCGAAACCGTAAGAATTTACACATTCTTTGTCTACGATTACCCGACAAAGGAAAGTATCGTTTTTGAATGATCCGTTCCTCAAATGCTAGGATCTGCTTATGCTAGTGATTTATGTAGCGAAATATTTTTATGATTGTGCATCGTGCTTGTGATCTATGATCGCTAGACAAAATCTAAGTGGACCTAAATAATAATCTCCATAACGTTCGTTTGTGACTCCTCGGTTATCCCATCGAAGGATTCGTAAGCGTTCAGAGATATACGGCAATCCTCGTGGTGAACTTTCGGTCAAAGGGCTAAGTAAAAAAATAAATGAATCAGTATGGAGAATCAAACCATGGATCAATTTTGTGGTAGCAAATTTTGGGTAAGTACTGCTCGTCCTGTTTATCCTTTCTCTACGATTAGTTCTTCCGGCGAAATTTTAAATTGCGGTTTATTTGGAAGCAAGTGTAAAACCTTGCCATGCTAATTGTTGTTTTAAAATGTAAGGATACACAGATCTGATTGAAATGTGTGCTCAGCAAACAGGCCAATATTTGAACGAATAATTATTATATCAGAGTTTTAAGTAATAGTCTGTCTGTATTATTATGATGTAAAATCTATGATTTACCTATTTGAATGGTATAACCTTAATTTTATTATACGAGTAATTTATATATCGCAAAGAAAATATTTATATATATATATAATATATAAAAAATATTTTCTTTGCGATATATATAAATATTTTATTATATATATATTTACATATATATATATTTTTTATTATAATTATAAATATAAAGAAATATATCGCAATAACAGAATGAAATTTGTATGTTTGGAATCTAAATTTTCAGGATAATGAATTAATATGGCAAACAACTGATCCAGATGTCACAGAATGTTTTCAGAAAACAGTACTTATATGGATACCATGTGCATTTTTGTGGATTTTTTCTGCAATGGAAGTTTATTATTTCTTAAATAGTAGAAGAAAAAATATTCCATACACATGGCTATTTTTTGCTAAAGAAGTACTTACTTTAGGATTAATTGTACTTACTGCTGTTGACTTAGGGAAAGCCATTCATAAAAGTACTTATGATGTTGTCTACAATGTAGATTACTATACACCAGTTATAAAAATTGTTAGTTTTGTAAGTATGTCTGCTATTTAATACTTCTCATTATTATCACTATAGTTCTCAAAATAGCTATCACATGATTATTTTGCACTTGTATTGAATATTCATTAATCGCACAAGTATGATAGATAGTAATGAAGACACAGATAGCACAAGAATTCATATGACTCCTTTTCAGTCTTTAGCAGCTATTCTAATAATATATAACCGGAAGTATGGAATGAGAACTTCTGGATTACTATTCTTATTTTGGTTTCTTCTTGCATTATGTGGAAGCATACAATTTAGAAGTTTAATAAAGTCTACTATTAATGGGGTATGTCAATAAAATGATGAAGGATAATGGTATGAAAGAAATTGCAGTTACTATTGTTTATATTATGAAACAATTTTGCAGGAAGAAGCAACAGATTCATACGTATCTTATATGATATATTATCCCATTGTGATAGTATTGTTCTTATTAAACTTTTTGGTTGATGCTGAACCAAAATATACTGAATATGCAACGGTAACTTTGTTTATCTTACTTTTTAAATATTGTAATGAATACTTATTGACCTGAAAATGTATCGTTTTGTGTAATATCATTATTACATAGGTTGAAAGACCATGCCCAGAACAAAGTGCTTCTTTTCCATCAAGAATTGTTTTTGCATGGTTTGATTCATTGGCTTGGAAAGGTTTCAAAAAACCCCTAGAAACTAATGATTTATGGTCTATGAATGCAGAGGATACTACTACTGAAATTGTTCCAAGGTTTGATAAATATTGGAATAAAAGATCAACGAAAACAACGAAGTAAGTTTAATATCCTTAATTATTATTCATCACACATTAAGATATTGGGAATTGTAATATTAGAAGATGTAATTGCTTTTTCAAAAATTCAAGATATTTTTACAATTGGGCTATTTTAAGATTTAGTAATAAGCAATATATTGATTTTTGCTGACAAGGGTGTTTTGGATTTACTTCAGGTAAAAATGAAAATAGTGCAAGATTCATAAAATAGATTCTGAAATCATTCAGAATATGAGATTCTGTGTTTATTGTTTATCAATTAATTTTGTAGTGTACAAGGTGCCAAAGCATCATTCAGAAAGTCATCTGGGCAAGTGGATTTTAATAATGGTAGAAGGAAAAAGGTGGCCTCCATTTTGCCACCGCTTTGCAAAGCATTTGGTACTACATTTCTGTTTGGCTCATTACTTAAACTGGTACAGGATGTCATGACATTTATTAGCCCACAAATATTAAAGTATGTTAAATTCTTCTTACGCAAATCTTTGAAAGTATGTTCAAACTTCATGATACTTTAAAAAACTAAATGAGTTCTTTATTGCCATCTAGATTACTCATGGAATTTGTTAAAAGTGATGATCCATTGTGGAAGGGCTATTTTTATGCAGTTTTACTTTTAGTTACGGCTATACTTCAAACATTGGTTTTATCGCAATACTTTCATCGTATGTTTTTGGTCGGTTTACGCATACGTACTGCACTTATTGCCGCAATTTATCGAAAAGCATTGAGAATGTCTAATGCCGCAAGAAAAGAATCAACGCTTGGTGAAATAGTAAACTTAATGTCCGTCGATGCACAAAGATTTATGGACTTAACTGCATATATAAATATGATTTGGTCAGCTCCTTTACAAATAGCTTTGGCGTTGTACTTCTTATGGGATAGATTAGGACCAGCAGTTCTGGCTGGTTTGGCTGTGATGATTATTCTTATTCCCATAAATGCTCTGATTGCGAACAAAGTAAAAACCCTACAAATCAGGCAAATGAAACACAAAGATGAAAGAGTGAAATTGATGAACGAGGTTCTTAATGGTATTAAAGTATTAAAGTTATATGCATGGGAACCATCCTTTGAAGAGCAAATATTGAAAATTCGCGTTAAAGAAATTCAAGTTCTAAAAGAAGCTGCATACCTGAATGCTGGTACAAGTTTTATTTGGTCGTGTGCTCCATTCTTGGTAAATTTGTGGTACATTAATTATCGTAAATCAAATATTTATATACATATAATATTATGTAACTGTATATACAATTTTAGGTATCTCTAGTTTCTTTCGCAACATACGTACTTATGGATGAAAATAATGTTTTAGACAGCACAACAGCCTTTGTTTCAGTCAGTCTGTTTAATATTTTACGATTTCCACTTTCCATGTTACCAATGATGATTGGTAATATTGTACAGGTAAAATACATTTTGATGAATAAATCAATACCAAACACATTTATCATTTGCTAATGACGTTCACTGTTGCAGGCTTATGTTTCTGTCAAACGTATTAATAGATTTATGAACACAGAGGAACTGGATCCTAACAATGTACAGCATGACCCATCCGAACGTAAGACTTTAATCCTCTCGTTTTAATGCCATTATTGTATTACCACATCCAAACCTAATAATAGAAATATATATTATTATAATGCAGCATATGCATTGCTGATCGAAAACGGTAGCTTTGCTTGGGATACCGAAAACACCGATAAACCGACACTTCGAAATATCAACCTACAAGTGGAACAAGGACAACTGTTAGCTGTCGTGGGTACAGTGGGATCGGGTAAAAGTTCTCTCATATCTGCTCTTCTCGGGGAAATGGAGAAACTAAGTGGAAGCGTAAATACTAAGGTAGGAGCACTTCCGTTTCATTTCTTCTACAAACTAATTAAGATGGATATAAATGAATCCTTTTTATTGATATAGGGGTCCATTGCTTATGTATCTCAACAAGCATGGATTCAGAATGCGACACTCCAAGACAATGTCTTATTCGGAAAACCGCTGAATAAGAGCCTGTACAACCGTGTAATTGAGGCGTGTGCTTTGAGCCCGGATCTAAAGATGTTACCTGCTGGAGATCAAACTGAAATCGGAGAAAAGGGTATAAATTTATCTGGTGGGCAAAAACAAAGAGTGGCATTAGCAAGAGCAGTATACAACGATGCAGACGTCTACTTCTTGGATGATCCCTTGAGCGCAGTTGACTCCCATGTTGGAAAACACATTTTTGAGAATGTAATAGGCCCAGGTGGTTTACTGAAGAAAAAAACAAGGGTTCTCGTCACTCATGGGATAACGTATTTGCCGGAAGTGGACAATATCATTGTTCTTAAGGATGGAGAAATATCAGAAAATGGAACTTACAAACAACTTCTGGAGAAAAGAGGAGCATTTTCTGAGTTCTTAGTGCAACATCTTCAAGAAGGTATTTATCAATTTCATCAGCTACACAATTACGTTAATAATACTCATTAGTTGGAAACCGTAAGTCAGTGGAAACGTAATTACAACTCCTTTTCCTATTTCGATTTGTATGATCGTCTTGGAAAAAAATTTGTATTTCATTTGGCTTATGATAATAGAGTATCAAGAATGCTAGTATCTTCTATAACTGCTATTTGAAAATGTTGTCTCTCCATTATTCTTCACAGTTAATATGAGTGATTTGAATGAACGGCTAAGAAAATAGCATGTAAGATTTTTTTATTTAATGCATGTTAAATGTTTTAAAACATTTCTTCAACAGAAATTCTTGTTACAATTCTCTATTTAAGACATGTAATATAATATAATTTAGATATATTTTATTGTTTAGTTTTTGATTTAATTAAATATTAGCATGCTCGTTGTAAAATAATTTGCATCGTTCTAAGACAAATATGACGAATTTGAAACAGTGCACAGTGACGACGGTTCAGAGGGCGACTTACAAGAGATTAAACAACAACTGGAATCAACAATTGGATCAGAGGAATTACAGCAGAAACTAACGCGGGCGAGGTCACGGATATCAGAAAGCCAAAGCGAATCTGGTTCGATAGCTGAGAAATCTATAAACGGTTCCTTAAGAAGGTAACAATTTTACTTTTGTGGATGAATTTAATCAGCTTTCCAAATGTTCCACTTAACGCAATATCTTCCTTAAATCGTATAGGCAATACTCCACAGATAGTCAACAATCTGGAAGTTATATGCGAAATAACAGCATAAAGGAAAAAGAACCCACAAAGCCAAAAGTGGGTGAGAAAATAATAGAAGTGGAAAAGACTGAAACAGGAAGTGTAAGTTCTTTGTGTGTATATATATATGTTTTATTCAAGAACGTGGTTTATAAATGAACAGTCTAGACTAACGCTTTCTATTTCTTTTTAAAGGTAAAATGGAAGGTGTATTCCCATTATTTAAAATCCATTGGATTATTTTTGTCCATATCAACAATTATAATGAATGCAATCTTTCAATCATTCAGTATTGCCTCAAATGTGTGGCTTAGTATATGGTCAGATGCTAATATGACAACTGATAATGCAACAATTGACACATCTAAACAAAATATGTACCTTGGAATATATGGTGCACTTGGACTTGGTCAAGGTATGTTATTAAGAATTTATCGGATTTTAGTAATATATTTTTCTATTGCATTGACAGCTAGAGTTTAGTAAACTTCATTAAAAATTATACTTTTAAAAAGATAACTGATTCAGGTAAGCTTTCATCTGTGCTGCAATTTTAAATATCTGCAATGCACAAAGCGACTACTTCAAACAATATCGCTAACAATGTATGATAATTGATCCTGCACACTGTATTATAATAATTTTTTGAAAGGCACGTTCCTTCACAGATTACACAGTTTTGGGGTAATTAAATTTCTTTTATCA
This sequence comes from Nysson spinosus, assembly GCA_910591585.2. NCBI lineage: Eukaryota > Metazoa > Arthropoda > Insecta > Hymenoptera > Crabronidae > Nysson > Nysson spinosus. The sequence goes on from OU342832.1 coordinate 11,024,133, forward strand.
ATACTCAAGATCACAATAAAAAATCAAAGACATTCATATATGTCACTAACGATTTATGCATTACTTAAAAATATGTTTGCATTTTTCTGGAAAGGTGCTATTATATTTTTGCAGGAATTCGAGTACTAACCAAATTTTTATGATAATATCGGGAAACGCTATTGTGAGTGTGGTTTGCTGTGTCTATAAATCATTAATCCAAAGAGATAGCTTTTATCAAGCTTGTGTTTGACCGCCATTATTTTTATTACTTCACGTTTTCAAAATTAACTATCCCACTTCCGCATGAATTGTTCTTTGCCCATTTTTTAGTCGGGATTCATACAGGTACTACACAGCCTGCATTAAAATTTCATTGTTACCTTTTCCTGAACGGAAAAGATACAAAAATGTTCACATACCAGAAGTATCTTTCTTGTTAGAATTATAACAAGAATTTATATAATAATTGCCGAATTCATTTCACATGAAATCATAAGATTAATAACTTTTGGAACCAATGATAGTCAGATATCACAACCTGTATACAATCCCTTGTAACATTTATAATCTCGTAAAGTTTAAAATTTAATAACACATGTTTAGTACCGCGTTTCAGCATGAAGTAGTAGAATGAAACAGCTTTCTATCATTAACGTGTTATGGACATGTTAAAAAGCTTTCCAATGGAATTTGTATGATTATAGCTCGTAGTAAGCGTCATAGCAGTCAAGAGGGTTATTGTTATCTACTTATTGGGTCATTGACATTATTGTCATCATTATCATTGGAACAGTCAAATGATATCACAAGTGCTTTTGGTTCATAATAGTGGTCATAATAATGAAGTAGTATCATATATCTCAAAGCATTGTTCATTGCCATTAACATTTAAATGAAATTGGCTTTATTACTAATCAATGAAATAATATTATCGCAGCCAATAATGCCTGTTGTACTATATTCTGTTTTATGTCCAACTGAACAGGATATGATCATGCTTGGATTTTCTTAAATTCACTAAATTTAATAGAGTTTTGATATTAACATTGCACCATTTCTCTACTGTGGTACGACAACTGAACTAATTAATTTAATGAGATAGCCACATCAAATTAAAACTCAATTTCAGCGACTTTCGTGATGCTTGCACAGCTGACAATGGTTGTTGGCTGTATTCGTGCCAGCAAATTACTGCATTCCGACTTATTATTTGCCATACTGCGATTACCCGTGGGATTCTTTGACACCACACCATCAGGCCGAATACTAAATCGTTTTGGGAAGGATATTGACATAATAGACAACCTTTTACCGCCAAACATTAGGGCCTGGTTGTTTTGTCTTGCTTCGGTATGTGAGATTTAAAGTTGATCTCACAAAGTAGATGACAACTTTGCTTAATATTAAAGAAACATTTCACACCTATGTCGCTTGAAGAACCAATTACTAAAAGCTGGTCCACCAATGGGTACAAATGTGATTAACTGGGTAGATAGAATTAGAAAATTTTACACAAAAACAAGCCATACACCCGATTCGTCAAGTACTCATTAGTAGACTTAAGATGCACACTCATTAAGTATATGTTATGCATGTTTCATTACAAGGAATATGTTCATTCATTTACATGTTTGTGTTGATTCGTCAAAATATCTTGGGATTATTTTGTTACATTTGATTAGAATTTGTTGACCTTTTGTTTGATGAATTTGCAAATGCACCTCAATTCATGTGTGACTGCGGTAAGGAACTTGCACCCTGTATGAGGCAGGTGATGAGCAATTATAAAAGTCGACATTGTCGCTGTATTATGTCGTCGATAAGCTATAGTTTTTACCATGTTATCTAAACAACAGTGTTTGACTTAAATACTACAAGAAGTGTATCAATTCTTAAAACATGTCTACCAATTTAATGACATATCAAAGTTATCACCAATCATTGTAGGATTGACAATACTCGGAATGGGGGTTTTCACCGCTACAGGGACAATAAATGCTTCAAAGAGTCTCTTTGAGAATACGATGAGGCATGTTCTTCGCAACCCAATGTCATTCTTTGACAGAACTCCAACAGGTCGAATTCTTAGTCGGCTTGGTAAAGATACTGATGTCATTGACAATGTTCTACCAATGATACTGCGTTCTTGGATGTCTTCCCTATTTGGGGTATGATATTTTCACGTTGTAACTATTAGGCTTAACAAATACTGATTTTCATCAAAAGCGTTGTAAGTTATGTTCGCTCCTGCTTACAACAAAATTATTTTATATATTTTTTACAAGATCATAAGAGTATTAACTTTCGGTAATTCGTAAATTTATTCTTGAAATGTTCCTTCATACTATTCTGAAACAATATGAAAAATGGGCGTCTCAAAATGGATGTGTAAATATTTTAATCTCAGCAATTCATAGAGAACACAGAAAACAAATACCAAATAATTTCCTGCATGTCTAAACAAATTGCATATTCACTTTCCAATACCGATCAGGGAGCGAAAGAATCATTCAATTTCAAGTCTATAACACATTTTTATTTCATCGCGAATAGTATCATAGACACTGGTTTAAAATGAAAATCGTATCTATTCAATTAAACATCCAAGATTCAGGTGCAAAATTGTGTGTTCCACATCAAGTAGTCATAGGTTCTGCAGCTAAATCCACCCATTCTGAAAAACAGCCGTATGTTTTAGAGTGTATTGAAAAAAATTCGTATGAAAAGAATGTCTATAATCTTGAATATCATTCAGCAGTCATTTTAACTATTGTCGGCATCCAAACTTTGATATCATGTCGTTTTTAAAGTGTATATATCCTTGAAAGTTTATAACTAAAGAAACATTGAGAACTAAGATAATTTCGTTCACGTCTACAGGTTTTAGTTTTATGAATTACATATTACAATTATTTGATGTAAAACGTATCAAATACATATCATACGATTCATGTTTGCCTTTTGAAACTCTGACATGAGTATTATCAAGCTGCTCTGTAATTCTCATAGTCTAACTGTTTCTGATTTATACAATATTTTTCCTATTTTTCTACAAATTATCCTGACGATTTATTGCATTTCAACTGCTGTATACTGAAATCGTATACCGTAAACCTGACTGGATTAATATAACTCTCAATGAGAGGAGTATGATGCTCCTATTGTTAAGTAGAAATTAAAAGGTCCTGTAATCATTTCCGTGCTCATTGTGTCTAATCAATATTTCAATCGTTTTCAGTTTACTATATTAGCTATGTTCGTTTATATGATTGTAGTTGTCACTATTAGGGACATAGGTTTTATGTAAATATGTACTGTATATAATCATTATTTGATAATACATTTAAAAGTGTAAGGTAATGGACACAATTATACAAGTTATGTTATTGGTCAAAGGTAGTACTTGCTTGTTGCTTGGAAATGCTTATGTTATATATAATTGCCTGCTACTAGTTTGTCTTTTATACAAAGCTTCATTTTCTGTTAATATTTAATTTGCTTTTTTGCTCTGTTATACTACTATATTATTTATGGCATGTCACAGCAAACTTCACCTCTCGCATAACATGAGACAAAATTCTACTTTTTTAGTTGAAAATATCAAACAAAATTCATAGTTCCTTAAAGATTTAGTTATTGATACACCTCAGGAGTGATCGACACTTCCGAGCCATACCTTTTCCTTTGGTATGAGTTATGTAAAAAGATTGATGCAGACATGAGGACTATAATCAAAAGTAAAAAGAGAAAACGAATTGATAAACACTTCTGGATTATTGATATTGAAAGCTTTTACTAGTGTGGTTACAATGAAAGCTATCCATGTCTGATGTTGTAGCGATGGCGAGTTTTTTCTGCGATTTGGCACCGCTGCTGGGCTGCTGGCTGGCCGCTCGCCAGATGCACATAGTGATGCTGCGTGCTGTGATGCGTGCCCCATTGACCTTCTTTGATACGACTCCTACTGGTCGTATAATCTCAAGGTTTGCTAAAGATGTCGACGTACTGGATACATCTCTTCCTCAGCAAATTTCTGATAGCATCTATTGTCTATTTGAGGTAATTTATGCGATGTCCCGATCTACATACATTCAAATGATTGGTTCCTCTCATTCTCATCTATGCAGCTGCTCCATTTACAATTCATCAAATCTGCTCTTGTACAGATATATTTTTCATTAAGAGGATTACATGGATCTGATACCAAGGAATCAAATTAAACATGTCGTAGTGCATAGCACATACACATGAAATAATGTTGAGTCTGTGGACTCTTTCTACTACTATTTTCATTATAGTTCTATTACTTTACATTTCGCCTAGTTTTCCAGAAACATTTCAATGTACAAGCATATATGTGTTGCTACAAAGTATAATTGTGTCCATTGTTATAGTAATTATATTTAAGGACTATTGTATTAAGAATTGCTCCATGACCATAAATCTTATGATTACTTTAAGGATATCTGTGATGCAGTGAGTAATCATGAATGTGTATGTAAGCGTGCATTAATCTAACACCTCACAGCTATACGTTGTATACACATGACTGAAACACATTAATCATGTGATGGTACATGTTGGGGGGCCTATAGAATTCATTTGTTGATTATTTGTTCTATTGTGTATTGGTGTCTGGAAAGATAGACATGGGTGCATTATCTATCAAATTTATGCATGTTCATTAATTCCTGTATTTTTGTATTTCCCATATAGCTTTTGGTTTTATTGTTCCATAAATGCATTATCTACATATTATTGATTTGGCCTGTATTTAAGATCAGGCGAATTTAAAGTCATCGCCGATATTTTTTCATGTTATGTAGGAAAATGCATAAATCATCATATCAATTGTGTATCTTGGAAACATTTATTAATTCTAAATAGTATATTCGTATTACAGGTGATAGCCACATTGGTAGTTATAAGCGCCAGTACACCGATATTTGTTGTGGTAATAGTACCCATAGGCCTGATTTATTACTTTATTCAACGATTTTATGTTGCCACTTCTCGACAACTAAAACGTTTGGAATCAGTTTCAAGGTCTCCAATATATTCACACTTTGGTGAATCAGTAACTGGTAAGTCCGTGAATGATCCATTATAAATCTATATATCATTGTAAATAGTATTACAAAGAGAACGTTGATGTTGAAATAGTAACTGACATAAATATCTTGAATTACTAGGTGCACAGATGATTAGAGCATATGGTGTGCAGGAACGATTCATTCAGGAATCTGAGAATAGAGTAGACTTCAATCAAGTATGCTACTATCCCAGCATAATTGCAAATCGGTATGAGTCTTTCATAATATAAAACTAACGATTTAATTACTATGGTCACAATGAGACTGAAATATAATAAATAAATTATAGGTGGCTAGCAGTGCGCTTAGAAATGGTCGGGAATTTAATTATATTCTTCTCGGCATTATTTGCTGTGTTGCAAAAAGATACATTGAGTTCTGGAGATGTTGGTCTCTCCGTTACTTATGCCTTACAAGTAAGATTAAGAATCGATATCTGAGTATACTCCACAGGCAAAAATGATAAAATGTTTTGTAACAATTGTTCTATTTCTGTAGATCACTCAAACATTAAATTGGCTAGTACGAATGACTTCAGATGTTGAAACAAATATTGTAGCAGTGGAAAGAATAAAAGAATATGGTGAAACGCCGCAAGAAGCGCCATGGAAAAATCCTGAATTTACACCGCCTAAGGAATGGCCTAACAATGGACAAGTTGACATTAAAGATTTTAAAGTCCGTTATAGGGAAGGTCTCGAACTTGTACTTCATGGATTGACGTTTACCGTTGCGGGTGGAGAGAAAGTCGGCATTGTTGGTAGAACGGGAGCTGGAAAGTCTTCTCTAACACTATCGCTGTTCAGGATAATAGAAGCAGCGCATGGAAAAATTTTAATCGATGGCATCGACATCGTCAAATTGGGTCTTCATGACTTAAGATCTAGATTAACTATTATACCACAAGATCCTGTTTTATTTTCCGGAAGTATGCGAATGAACTTGGATCCATTTGATCACTATAGTGATGAAGAAGTCTGGAGAGCTTTGGAACATGCTCATCTCAAATCTTTTATACAAAGTATGATGATTATTTATAGCTTCATACATAGCATTCTTTAATAAGTATACAGGGTCATATTGTTATAAACAACTGGTGTCGTATACATCTTGCTTCAGGTTTACCTAATGGTTTATTACACGAAGTCACAGAAGGCGGAGATAATTTGAGTATAGGCCAGCGACAACTTGTATGCTTGGCGAGAGCATTACTTCGAAAAACAAAAGTACTTATTTTAGATGAAGCAACTGCCGCCGTTGATTTAGAAACGGACGACTTAATACAAACGACGATTAGGCAGGAATTTAAAGATTGTACAGTACTTACAATAGCACACAGACTTAATACTATTTTAGATTCCAATAGGTAGGTTTCCAAAGGACATCAGTTTTAAGTTTATTCAATAATAAATATAGAATTCCTCAATTAATGATGTACAACATTATACTTTTTTCAGAGTAATCGTGCTGGATAAAGGACTCATTCAAGAATTTGATGCGCCAGAAGCGTTACTTCGTAATCCCAGTAGCGCATTCTACAGTATGGCTAAAGATGCAGGCTTAACGAATTAAAGTAATAGGAATGCGTATCACAACAATTGTACAGGCTATCTAATAACCATGAAAAGATTTCAGAATACTGTGCCAGTGATAGAGAAAGAAATACCGCGACTATAATTTATATACTTGGGAATACTTTTAGGCTTGAAGCAATACAAAATTTCGTAGAGTCATTTTTCTAGCGATGTCACAAGACATACTTAAGTAACTTAAGCACAGCTCATCTGTAAAGTAGCACATATATTCGTTACTTAAAGGTACTGCCATTTTAGTAGCACGACTTGTGCTAAGTAGAATAAGAGTATAAATACAAATGTACAGTGTTATAAACCAATTATTCGAATTTATAATATTGAATAATTTTCGAAGCATCTGTGCAGTTGAGTAAAATAAGCAGTATTTTTTAATCATATTTAATTTCTATAAACTCAAACGCGTTCGTTACTAATTCTTTACAGAATATTCTTACGGTCTTTCTTTATACGGTGATAACATTCAGTGGCAGTATTTATTTTATCTGTCCTTTTTTAATATTTTGTCGTATTCTATAATTATCGCCAATCGAGCAATGTACTTATATTAATGAGATTATTCGGAAGTAAAAAATTGGATATAACACGTTTTAATAAGAACGCCCATTTTTAATTAATTCGAAACTCAGGTACATAAAATGTTAGTGTCAAGCAATTAAAACACGTATCAATTTTCCTTTTGCCAATCTTATTACTTCGTAGTTTATTTAAACAATACACAACTATTCATTGTAATATGCACTAAGTTGAACTTGCTTTAGTGCCATGCAGTGCTTAAAACCGGAGCAACTAAAAGTATTAGTACTAGAAATAAGTCGTTTAACCAGGAATTCTTTCTAACATAAATCAGAAATTTAATCTTGTTAATGTTTAACGATAAGATTTAAACATACTTGGATAAGGTCGTTGGCCATCACTTCAAACTATCTTAAAATAATGGAGACACTTAAAATGTATACAATATATAACTAAGGTGGCGCTAAATGGAGTACGGTAATAATTTAATACAATAGAAAGAATAATAGACTTTACCTGATGGTGATCGTATTTTTTGAGCTTGATATGGAAGCACTGTACATAATATCAGTAATATATTAGAAAGCGTTTATACATCTCTCTACTCTATAAATACATCACAAACATGGATTTTAGCATTTCTATAAAAGATGTAGCTGTTAGATTAATAATATTGCTATTTGTTGAATTTTCCAATTTATTTCAGGAAAATAGAGATTTTCCTAATAGGATGAAGGTAGCTATCTGATTAAATCTCCTAATCAGTGCTGCTAACGATAGTGTCCTTTAAGAATGTTAAAGAGAAAAGAAATTGATATTGAATAACATTTTAAATCTGTGTCAAAGATGAGCACGTCCGTATAAAAATATGATTACATGAAAAATGTTTTGAATTAAAGTTTTCAATTCCTATTATGGTCAATATATAAAGTCACGAATTGTTATACCTGGTGTTACTAAAATTATTATTCATCTCTCTATGAAAACTATAAACTTCCATTTTATCAATTATTCATTGCTCGAACTCGAAGCACAGACTGTGATGTTCTACATTCTTCTTCTATCTCTCTTTTATTGCGTTAACTAATTACATTTGGGATTTGCATGCCTGTGTGAAAGTGTTTAAACAAGACTACAAGGAAACCTGTGTATAAATTTATCAATTGTATACACCTCTCCTAATTATTAAATCCACGTCACACATCTGAAATAATTTTCATGTATAACATAACATTTTTTAACAAACGAAAGATCTACCGATAAAGCATTGTATCTAAGCACTCCCATAGTTTAACATTTACAATCATTGCAAAAACGGCTACTTGACTACAATTTTACTATACTTCACAGAAGGGCTCATCGGTATATTTCTATACCGGCTAATACTAATCGATTTTACGCAGGAACTTCATTAATCGAAAATTATAATACTATCAGCTTTCTTAATGAAATGTTAATACATACATACACATGTAAGATGCTTCAATTAATGATTAAGTAATGAAAGAATGAGTCTACTGGTGCTTCTGTGCACAAAATTAAACGCAAGTTTGTTTCGGTTTTTTTATTGTACATCATCATGATCATGATAATTATGACACCTTAAAAAGAAAAAAGTTAATACGAGTCGATTGCATTGCAAAATCCTATAAAATCATGTGCATTAATCAAAGCAGGAAGATCCCATTAAATCTTTTCTAAACAGAGCACACATAGCTGCTTTTACTCATACTAAATTTTTCATTCGATTATTAATTTCTTTAATGATACGGATTACGGTATTCCTCTCGAAGATGGCAACTTTGCGAGGTTTCTTTATTTGGCTAAATCTTAAAACCAACGGAATATATGCATACACATAAGTCTATCAATCTTGTACAAATCAATGTACATTTGTGTAGATATATCCTTTGGTACTATTAAGTTCGTTAATTTAATATAAAGTTTGAGTAATGCAATCTGCATTCTATGCACCATATTATTCATTCTTTTTATCTTTCGCATCTTTCGGGCGGTCTTTAACAGCCAATTGTTTCTTGTCATTTGCTACTTCCGCTTCCATCTCACCTGAGAAGCCAAACTCATTAACTCTTGTGAGATCAGTTTTGTATATCCATCTTTGGTATAAAAATATAAAGAATACAATATCATCTCGGAAGCAACCAATCCTATACAGAGTTGGCATTTTTATAACGAATGCAAAGATATCGTCTATGAATGTATTCAAAAATTTATAGGACATCATACGCCATGGAAGGTGCGCTACGCTCTTTAATTTATAATTAATAAATAATTGGGGTGTCATCATTATGAATCCAAACGTCAATAAAAATCCGTAAAGCATACTAAGAACCCATGAATACCACCCCTTGTGTTCTAAATACATCAACGAATAAATCGCGTATCCTCCCAAAAGAGGATAAAGAGCCCATGATAGATATTTAAATGCTAATCTGTCGTATTCTTTTGTGGAAGATTGGATGTATGATCCTTTGTCGTTGATAGTTATTCTTGGAAGGATACCAAGTATTTTTGACTCCCTATTGATATTAATGTCTACGACTTTGTTAATTTTCCATATTTCGATACATAGACCGATTGCGCAACTGATCCGGACGACAGTATTTGTTTCATTATCTAGCACATATAATAATACTACTAGAGATTGGAAAACATTAAAGAATACAGATCGTACAGAAAGACCTTCTAAGGAGTTGCGATTGTTCCAGAACTGAATATCTGAAAAAAGATATATCATGGTTAATAAAAATCCTGTTAGTCATATCATATTAATATGGGTTTCTAGAATTACTTACCATTTTTAAATGATAAAAATTCAAACACACTATGTAATATTGACACTAATATTGTAAGACCCAATAAGTAAGGATTTGTCTCTAGTAGTGTTTCTTTCAAAGTATCCTGATCATTATCATCTTCATCGGATGAATCACCTACTTCAAAAATATATTCACGTATCAAAAACCAGTGGTGACAGAAAAATTGTAATATTTTCAATGACAATGCAATATACCCATAAGAGAGGATGTCCATTTATTTCTCATAGTTTGGGCTGCATATATTTGCCATTTAAACAAAGAAAGTGGTTGGTAAGTTAATCTAAGTTCAAGTTCTTCCACAGTGTCATTTAAGGGTTGATAATCTCTTTGCATGTTCCAGAAATCATTCATATATATTACTGGCTTGTAATAGGTCTCTCCAGGCAAAAAGTGGATGTCTGATAAAAAAAATAAAAATTATAGGATAAAGGCAATTAACTGTTATGTTCTCATGAGAAACTTACAGGTGTCTAAGGGAGGTGGTACTAGACCATGTACCCAGTTAGTCTGATCAGTTACTAAATTAATAGTTACATTAGGATGCCAATGGGAAACATATTCTTGATTCATTAATTCTGCTTTCTACAATAAATATATTAGATATTTTATTCTTCAAGGATTAACCACAACTTCACCTAATTAAATCACAAATCAGTGATATATACATACCTCAATTTCTTCTTTAGTTGCAGTGGTCTCACCAGTTAACAAATTGTGTTTTTTCTGATATTTAATCTTTTTAAACTTATTTAACATTTTCCTAGTATAGGACATGTAATCCCCAGCATAAGCATTTTTACCTGCTTTGGGATTAGGTGATTTGCCAGTTTTAGTAACATATATATGAAGGTATATGGAGCCATTATTTTTTAATTGGCTAGATGGAGTAAACTTATACTCTAAAACTTTAGAACCATCTTGGTTCACACCACTATACCAATCCCCATAAGTTAATCCTTTCTCTGACCATATCAATGCATTGGGATCATCAAATTGTTTAAAATTTTCTGACTCTGACATGTAAATATTTAAGTCAAATATTGTTCCATTTTCAAATATATTTACTGCTGGTAATTTTCCAGCACTATTAGGAGCACCAGGTGACTGAGTACTAACATCAGGTTGAGCACGTCTGAACATATAACTGATGAAGTAAATAATCAGTGCACGTATGATCAAAGACTTTGTAATTGCAAAGAAGGATTCTAAACGTGATGGTTGATATTTCTGCCTTTGTTCATCGATTTCCGCATTCACCTACACAGAGTAATTAAAAATGATTAATTATGAATGATTTAATAAGTACACTCTTATGAAACTGTTAACTCATTCTCATCTAGAAACAGGTTGCCATTGGAAAGTAGCGATTTGTTTACAAAGATGTCGGGTGATAATAAAATAGTTTTTATTCATTGCTCCAATAATTAAAATTAACATATTCCATTCCTTCATATATAAACGTGGCTCAAGTTAAATTTGCTAATTAGAGTAGTGATTCACCAAAGCAGGTCCGTTTCAATCAAGAATTCACATTGTGCTTTAGATGAGAAATAAGTTATTCATATTAAACAATGCAAGGCAATATAATTAACGCACATCTCTCTCCCCGTTATTTTGCTCCGTCGCAACTAACTCGCCGTTTTGTTGATTATTATCCATGTTCTCTTTAGTATCTTCTTCTTCATGACCACGACGGTCATCTTCGGCGCCCACCATTTTTGTGTTCAGCCTGCTTCGGATCCGTGTATTCATCATTATTCTGAAGAGGGTGCTACAGAACCGGAAGTCCTTGATATTTATCCCTATACCTATTCTTTCATTCTTTCATTTGGAGGTGATATAATCGGACAAATACAATCATTTTTAAATTTCATTATACATCCACACATTTTTGGACATTAATTCCATCTAGTAGTATTACATTTTGTTCATAGACCTATTGTTTTTCAAGTTTAATATTCAAGCTACATATTATTTAAACCCTCCATTTTTTTAGGAAAATATTCGGTCAACGATTTAAATTCTACAACGTACATATAGTTAACACTGAAATGAATATATAACGATTCAAAGCTTTATTTTTTGAAGACAACGTTCATCAACAATACGTTTACAATAATATTGATAAGCAAAACTAATAATTATCGTATCTTTGTAATACGAACACACCAACCGTATTTCGAAGTCACTTGAGCATTCGACTGAATTATGTGCGGGAAAACTGTCAGGCTTTCCCGCGTACGATATCGTGTATGAACAAGTGCGCTTAACGATTTCGGGAAATATTATTTAATTAGCCCCGATATAACATGACTTTAGTTCGTTCACTTGTTGAACGTGAATGTGGATTTGGTAATTACTTATTACACGATCTATATTCCTATGAATTTACATTGTTCAGGCGTTTTTTTCAACAGGTTATACTTATTGTAACGTAAGGCGATGTTCGAATTCTGACATTTACATGCATTTTGTAAACAATCGATAAACAAAGATAAATAATAGAACCAAGGTTTTTCTAACGTTTTATACATTGTATTCAATTATTACAGGTGTGGTGAATGATTATGACCTAGCGCTGTGCCGTTTAAAATGTTACAAAGAAGATGTATATCCTAGTCTAACACCTAATAGAACTGCTGCAGATTTTAATCCATCACCACCAGTTTTTGCTTGTCGATTTTGCACGACAAGTGGTTACGAAGAAATATTAGCATTGGCCAATGAAGATGGAAAAATTGCATTGCAGGATACTAAAATTAAAGGGAATTATATGGAGCCCCTGGAAGGAACACAAGTACTACTATTACATGGTTACATTACACTTTAACTCATTAAAAATTCGTATTCTGACACATAAAATATATGTTGTGTTAAGTTCCAATTTTTAACAATGAAATCAAAGCTTTTTGTATAATCATATATACATTAAAATTCTTGTTTGATTACCGTTTAAAACAATTTTAAATAGTTTTTCCTTTTTTTCAATAAGACATACTTTTCAGTATAATGCAAACTGGATATTATATGTTTAGGCTCACTGCAATGCAATTTTTGATATTGCTTGGATGCCTGGTGAATTAAAGTTGGTGACTGCATCAGGAGATCACACAGCTCGCTTATGGGATGTATCTAGGCCAGATATAACACAAATTGATTTTTTTCATGCCCACACAAGAAGTGTAAAGACTGCAGTATTTCGTTATCAAGATAAAGGTATAGTTTTTCTAGTGATCTGAATCAGAACTTTCATATCAATCAGAAATTAATCTCTCTTTGATATTACAGCTGTTTTTGCAACTGGTGCAAGAGATGGGGCAATTTTAGTTTGGGACATCAGAGCAAGGCATAATGATCAGCCCAGGCCTGATAACTCTATTCTTAATGCCCATAGTGTTGGAACAGTAAGCAATTCTAGAAGAAGAACAATTAGTCACACATCCAGGGCCCAAAGCATTACTGGTTTAGCCTTCCAAGATGATTTTACATTATTGTCTTGTGCTGCTGGTGATGGGTGAGATGTTGCAAATGTTTTCATATGTTGTTTCAATATATCTGATATATTGTTTGAAACATGATCACTGTAAAGTATATATCATATATTCTAGCCTCATTAAAGTTTGGGATCTTAGGAAAAATTATACAGTTCATAAAAAAGATCCTCTTCCTAAATGTACAATGAACTATGCTGGAAATAGTGCAAGGAATGGCTTCTCATCATTATTAATAGATCCAGCAAGGATAACAGTATATGCCAGTTGTATGGATAATATAATCTATGCATATAATATATCTTCCTACAACCCTGAACCTAGTAAGTATGATTGCACAAATGCAAATTATTTGTTGCCTTATAGATTTAATATCATATTTCCTCTATTTTTGCTGTTTCAGTATCTGAATTCTATGGTCACCAGAATTGCACATATTATGTAAAAACCTGCCTAAGCCCAGATGGGCTTTATCTTGGTAGTGGGTCCAGTGATGAATGTGCATATATCTGGCGTACCAATAAACCAGGTGGTCCAGTTGTAAAGCTTACAGGTCATTCAGAAGAAGTTACCTGTGTTACATGGTGTAGTGTAGGTGAACTAAAGGTAATTCATTTAAAATATGATACAAATCTTGTTCAAATTATTTATGCCTAAAATTGATAGAATTATAATATGTTACATTCTATATATTTTTATTTTCAAACACTAGATTGTAACATGTGGTGATGACTCGAGTCACAGAGTATGGACAGTTGGTCCAGAACATAGAGAAGATAATGGTGAAGACCAATTGCATGGACGTGCAGAATGCCTTCTGAATAAGAATCTCCTGGAAAAATTAAAAGGAGAAACAACTCCAACTGTCTCGCGACGTATGGCAGCAGTCCAAGAACGTACTCCTGTTTCAGATACTACTCCCAGTCAGTATATAAATTTAACTGTACAAATCGCATGTAAAAAATCAAAATATAAACAACATTTTTCTGCAGGTGCAACACCTGGCCCTAGCTCCCTGGACAGTAAGACAACTGGCAGCAATCAGTACTGCAGTACAGGCCCTTTCAAACGAACATACACACAAATGATAAAAAACGGGCCATGGACGGATGGAAAATTAAAAAAGACAGTTTTATCCCCAATTCAAGAAAATCTCGAAACTGCTTCAAAACGACCGCACTTAGAGAATAGAGGTGCAAGAAGACTGTTTAGTCCGGGTAATGATAACTCGTCGACAAATTATGATAATGATTCTGATGAACCCAGTACAAGTACAGCACAGATCCCAGGGAGACCAAATGGAATTTTGTTTTCACCGACATTGAATTTACCCAACTTCGTAATTGATGGCACAGCACCACATTTAGTCCAAGTATCGCCAGAAAAGTTGAAAGAAAATGTAGACTGGTTGACTAAGATCAGAAAGGAGAGGTATGAGCAAAAGGCTGCAAAATCTGTTCAAGAAAAATCTTGCAGCCCTGTGGCGCAAACAACGCCCGCTCGAAGATCGAGCAGGTCACGATCGTCAGAACCGCAAAGAACGCCAAAAACTCCGAAGGCTTCGTTATTAAACTTTTTCAAAGTAACTGGAAAAGAATGCGAGTCATCACATTGCTGCGAAAGTACAAATTCCGTTTCAACATCAACAAATAGTTCCAATAACGAAAGCAGTACGTGAGTAAATTTCAGTTTTAAGAGTGCAAAACTTTCTGCATAAACATTGTACAGCGGTAATCAAATACCTTAGAATCGTATTTTGTAAGATAATGAGTCATGATAACTTGGGCTGCCATTCTCGAAGTGTATAATAATGAAAGCGCGCATTGTGTTAGTTACGATATAGTACCTTTATAGAAAATATATTTTTTATTGTTTAAGTGTGTAAACAGTTTAGCATAAGTCCAGTGTATGAGACAATTAAGAGTATTATAGTATAATGGAGAATATGCCATATTATACTCAGTAGTGTCTTTCTTAAGACTTAATGACAATTGCCAGCAATGTACCTTTTACACAGAAAAATAAATTATTTTTATATTATTATTACAATCATGTATGCTACCATTTATGATCTAAATTTTAGGGATCAAAGAATCCAGTAATAATAATAAACAATCATTTATTACCATTTATTAACTGCCAGATTCAGAGCAAAATACTTTTACAGATTGTGAAAGTAATTTAATTTTAATTGGTTTTAATGTATATTCGTCATTATCGATGTAAAACATTCGTTCATCATTCGCCTATAAATAGAATTAATCATATTGAAAACAGTCATCTACATAATAGAAACCAATGTGATTAAATATTTCCAGATATTTTACCTCTTGGGGGAATAGTTCAATAGTTTTTGCTTCCAGTAATATATCTTTTAGCAATTTATCTTCATTTTCTTGTTTCCATCCATTTTTCACATATGTTAAATAGTCAACAACTTTCGGGCCTGTTAAAAAAGATGGTGTAATTATATTTTATAGAAAGTTTTAAATCTTTTGTATATATAGATGAAGTTGTCTGCTTTTTTTTACCAGATTGTACTTTTAAGGATGGCGGTGAAGATAAGGATTGCGATTTATTTATGTTACATGTTTCTATATGTAACTCAGTTGTTGATATTGGAATTTCGTGTACATGTCCACATTTGTCGTTTTCAATTTTACTATAATCAATATTATTATCTGAAAGAAGCATATTGATTGAAATGTACTGAATAACATTAATTGAGGATGTAATTCTTTTAAAATCCACAGAAAACCTGTTGCAAATGTTCGTAGCTTTGGTATAAATGCATGCCACCACCTCCTATTTGGATTTACAGATTCAGAATTATTTTGCTTATAGCACCGAGAGCATCCTGAACAAGGGTCTGTATACTTAATTACTGCATTGCAATTCCAATTTAAATTCTGTTTATACCCATTGAAGATATAAGTTGCATATCTAACATTCAGAAACATATAAATGGAAGTTTGGCCCAAAAATTGATAAGCATTAAGACAAAAATTTAATTAAATATATACTTTCTTAAGGAACCCCAATACCAATATTTGTTGGCATTGGCTTGTGCATCTTTCCAAGCACCCCATTCAATTGCCCCCATAGCATAAGTTGGTTTTACAACTTCGTCACCATCTGTCTTCAAGTGTAATGAAATACACATAAATTTCATAATTCCAATGCTGTGTACACATAGCAAAAATGGAAGATACATACTTCAATAGGTTCAATTTCAATAATATCCATCATTTTACATTTATTATTTATAATAGCCATTGTTGCTTCTACTATCTTCCTAACAGTCTGCAAATCATCATATTCTTGGTACAAAGAATTTGCAATCTTATTTTTTACACCTAATGGTAAAATACCAATAGGGCATTGTTTGGCAGAACTAAGATCTGACTGATATCTTCTCATTAATCCAGTTAAAACATCTGTTAGAGTACCATCACCACCAGCCACAATAATGGCATCAGTAGGTGTATCCAAATTCATCACCATATTACGTGCTTCACTACTTGAGTTTGGTTGCTGTATAGTTACAGAGATTCCAGACAGGTGCAACAATGGTGCACAATAATTATCGAATAAATCTTTTGCTTTTCTATAAAGGGGAAATGTAATAAATCTCTAAAATATATACATAATGCTTAAACCTTTCTAGAATATTAATATGTACCTTTTTTTAGCGGCTGGATTTAAGATAATAGTTACATGGCGTGGGTTTAGCTTTGTTGGAAGTGGAGCATCACCATATTTGACTACACTCTCACAATATTCACGCATTAATTGTTCAGTACTAAAAAAGATATCGACTAATATAAACATTTTAATTCATAAAACAGCTTTAGAATTGTATAGTGTGCCTATCATTATAATCTGAAGTTTGTAAGAAATTATTCTCTATCCACAAAGATAACTTAAAGTAAAGTTGATAAACAATTTAAAAAGAAATTAAGAACCTGGGATTGCATTTAAAATTACTTAATAAAATAACTGATAGTATTCGTTTAAGGTTACACAACCTCCTGTGACTTACTCATATATTTCTTTGCTGTATGAAACTCCATATGATAATGCTGCAGCTCCTACTAAAGACTTCTTCCAATGATTCCTTATAGTTCGAAAAAAACCTAATACCTTGGCCATTTTTCTTGCGTTTATTATGAAATTAATAATATCTCAAACCGTCAACATTATACTTGGAGCCTATATTCTGTGTCTATATTCCCTTTAAACAAAACATTAATTTCTTTTGAATACTATAAAGAGAATCATTTTAAATTTAATCTACTTTCTGAAGGATATGTTAAAGATCGTCTTGTTTCAATATTATAACGTGTCCCCAGTTATAACTTCATCTTTAAATGAAACTAATTAATAAATTATATCCTGCCATTAGGATGAAGTCTTATCAAAGTGCTATATTAAGTTCTTAGTTACATACACAATTTATTTGTTTACTCTCTATCGAATCGCTAAGTGAAATAACAAATTCAAAGAATGCAGAAAACTGGATAGATTGTGTTCAAGTTGATTGGTGGATTCTCGTATGCGTTCCACGTGCATTTGCATGAATTTATCGAAGATATCGCAACTCGATTTTTTGATATTGATATTCCCTCTTAAAGAATTAATACCACTTAGCAAAATATCCTAATAGTTTGTAGACGATTGTATCGGTTCGTCTTTATCTATTTACATCAATAATGCGATGATATGGTAATAATATAAGTAAGAATCGAGAAACATCAATTACGGAGGAAAGTGATATGTATAGAAATTGCGTATAAAATAAGTCGCTGCTCCATCTGGGCTTTTGAAATCAGAAAGGTCGTGTCATTTTTGTGGAAGGGATCAGATCAGATCGTATTTTCTTCCGGAGAGAAATTAGAGGATGCTGAGAATAGGATTCTTCTCATAGGTATCAGCCATTTTAGCAAGTAATTTCATTTAAAAAAAGAACAGCCTACAAATTTATGTAACACGTAATTGTGTCGGTTTTACGTTTGTATATCTGGATAATAATTTTGCGGAGGGTATTGCTGTCATCAACGTCGTAGATGCAAGGACCTCGTTTATACAAGTAATTTGATAACGTATTTTGAGCAAAATGACAGTTCAGTAAGAGCAGTGTCTCTATTATGTCAGTTGCTTTGTGGTTATACAGATTATTCAATATTCCACAAAACGTATTAAATTCGAAACATTAGACTCGTGGATTTTTCAATTCCATAAATGTCACAATTTTCGACGGGACAAACCATTCTTTACGAGCATTCACCGATTAATCGAGAGTTTACACAGATCCATGACAAATAGCATTTTAAATGAGTAATTCTTATTACGTTGCAAATTTTACTAATTGTTATTAGCTGCAAGTACCACAATATTATTATGATAAACTTATTGCGCTTCGTATCTCAATATTGTATATTCTCATTCTACAATATATATAGAACATAGTGTATTATGAATATTCATCATTGTATTAATGTATGTATTGTTTTGATGTGGTAGAGAAACTGACACTGATTTAAATCATTATAATTTTGCAATACTTGCATAATTTAGATGTTGCTAGAATTTACAGTATTTTGTTGAACTTGTTTTATATATTACGTTTTATTCACATTTTGAGAAATATTTATGGTTCTAATTAAGCTATTTGCTATTTTCTTGCACTTCTTTACACTGGCACCCTGGAATCAGAAACGTATTCATTACATTTATGCAGAACTAATGATTAAAATAGAATGGCACAAACTTTAAAGTTTTTACTTATACATAGTTTAAATAAGAAATGAGATGTATCAAATACATTTATGAAACCCTCCTAATATTAATTGTTACTTTGTCAACTATATAAGTCATGATGTTTATATTTTGCAACCAGTTTCAATTTTGGATTGTTGCAAACAGATAATGTAAACTTCTGATTAATTTAATATTATATTACAGGTGAAATTAGAAATCAATTCTGAATGCTGACAATAGAAGAATATGTGAATTAAAAATACATTCTATAGGAGGTTTAAATCTTCTGAGAATAATATATTACTACTGGAAGTTGCATGAAAGTTGATGGAACAATGGATCAAGATAAAACTTCTACATCCAAGGAAGAAGGCATGGGGGAAAATATAGAATCTGATTTAGATCAGGTAGATATTCAAACAGAAAATGCTTGTACTTCAGAAAATCAAGAAGGAGTGGACATTGATATGGTTGAAGAAAATATATATATGGAAACTAGAACTGATATGGTATCAGAAAAAAATGATGAATCTCATATCAATAGTAAATGCAACACATCCAATGGGAGCGAGATACCACTTGAGGCTGACCACTCTAATGAACCATTAGTTACCAACAACTTAATCCTTTCGGCTGAATTAGTAACTTCCCAGGACAATATTCCAAGTTCCTCTAATGATAATAATTCAAGAGAACCTAGTAAAGATCAAAACAAAGGCAAAAGGAGTATATCAAAAGGTATGACCATAACAATGTCATATAACATTGGAGCAAATCTACTTTTGCATTTAAATTCTGATATATAGATCAAGTAAATGAAAGTACTGTTGAAAACACACCAAAATTTCATAAATTAAAATCTAAAGTAAAAAGACGTAATTATCGCAATAAGAAAAATGCCACGGGTGATGGTACTGGGGATAGCTGTAATGAGTCAGGAGGAAATCATTCTGAAACAAGGCAAGGTAACTAATTTTTCCTTATCTATGTGGAAAATAGTTTCTATCAGATTTATAGTATTTTATGAATAACATTATATACATTAAAACCATATTTAAATTCCTAGAAATTAATGATAGTCCTAATACAAGGGGTTCAGCAAATCGTGAATGTGGTATAGAAATGAATAGTGATGGTCCAGAAGAAGAAGATGCGGGTATACTGAGTCTTTAATCACATAATTTATAACACATATTGTTAATTAGATATCTCTATTTGTTAAAACATTTTACTGTAGCGGAAGATGATTCCGACGAGTGGACAACGACCAGCGAGGATCAAATGGAAGATGAAAAAGAAGACGAAAAGGACGACGAAATTCCTAGTTGTTTAAAGAAACAAAAACCAAAGCCAAATTTTTTTATATTACCAGAACTTATCAGACGAGAGATAGGACAAAATTCACTATTCCGACGCCGCTACTATGGTTCTCTACACGTTGTACAGCACTTCGAACTCATGTACAAACTTGCTGACCACGAGGTAATTATACCATAATAATAATTATTTTTCATCATGAAAATCCATGATCTTCATACTAAACATATAATGTTTGTAGGGTTGTGTCAATGCCTTAAACTTTAATCAAAGAGGAAATCTACTTGCAAGTGGTTCTGATGATTTAGATGTAGTGATATGGGATTGGGCTATAGGGAAGAAACATCAGGCTTTTACTAGTGGCCATGTAAATAATATATTTCAGGTATTTAATCAAAGTCCAAGTCAATCCTCGCGTTTATTTTAAAAGAATAATAGAAACGTTTATAACTTTTATAGGTCAAATGGTTGCCGTTCAATGTGGAGAATCTAATAGCTACTTGCGGTCGCGATGGTGAAATCTGTTTATTAGATCTCGTACCTGGAACATCATTTAAAATAGCATCACATCATGCACCAGTTCATAAACTTGCGGTTCATCCGGATAGGCCATACCTTATTATTTCCGCTGGTGAAGACGCAAGAGTGCTATCGGTAGACATTAGGAGTCATAAGGAAAACAAGTAAATTGTATTTAGATGATATGCTTTTATTATGCATGGTTATACTCTTTGGTTGCATCCTGATTAAAAAAATTTTTTAAACAAGCTACAATAGTGTGTACAGCATATTAATACAACGTTAATTTTTATAGATTGTTAGTTGTGAAAGATGGTGCTAGGGAGGTGCAATTGTACAGTGTTCACTCTAATCCACTCAATAGTAATGAGTTCTGTGTTGCTGGTCGTTCACAAACTGTTAGAATATATGATCTCCGAAAAGTATCCAAGCCATTACATAAATTATGCCCTGAACATTTGGTAGATTATTTTTTATTAACAGAAAGATTACATATGTGGGTAGTCGATATATAAATATATAAATACCTTTATATCTTACAGGCTGGAAATAAACATGCACATGTAACATGTGCTGTATATAATTATAATGGTACTGAAGTTCTCGCGTCATATCGTAACGAAGATATATATTTATTTGATACAGTAACACCACAACTTGGAGACTTTGCTCATAGATATCAGGGTCATAGGAATAATGATTCTGGTATGTGACTAACTCTTCTGTGTGATGCTAACTGAGTAGTTGCAACTGTCTTTTAATTTGCATATTTTGCAGTGAAAGGTGTAAACTTTTTTGGACCGAAGAGTGAGTTTGTTATATCTGGTTCTGATTGTGGTAATATATTTATGTGGGAAAAAAATACTGAGGCAATTGTAAACTGGATGGCTGGTGATGAACAAGGAATCGTAAGTGATTCTATGGGATTTTGTCTTAATTCTATATAACGACGTGTTATGCATATTTTAATATTCTTCTGTACTGTAGGTGAATTGTCTGGAGCCACATCCCCATGTTCCTATTCTTGCTACAAGTGGTCTTGATTATGATGTTAAAATATGGATACCCTCTTGTGAGACTCTACCAGCAATGAAAGAGTTAGAAAGTGTATGTATAAAAAACTAAAATGTACTATCTTATAAAATTATGTAATATAACGTTGTAATATAAATTGTATTTTTTAGTGTGTTAGAACAAATGCAACCATAAGAGATCAGAGTGCCAATGAAATTGGTTTTGATAGGCATATGCTTTGGCTATTATTGAGGCATGTTCGTCGTACAGGGAGTAGTGTAAGTATTATATTAAAAGAGATATCAATTTACCTATTTTCAAATCATCGCTCATATGCTTCTAAACAATTTCGAAGACTAACAATTATTTAGTTGTAAATAATCATACAGTTATAACATAGCTTTCTTAGCAGCTTCGTGCGCCCAGAGGTTCTAGTAATCGAAATCGTGATGATTACGACGATGAATCATCCAATGATACCGATTCCTCTGAACCTAGTGAACACAACGATAGCCACTCAGTTGGTGATGGATTCAGAAGATTGCAATGTCCTCCGTCTTAAAACTGTGATCGTAATACTGGATATTCTACTTCGTGAAAATTATCCGAAATTAAGATTTGCATATTTCTTTCCAAAGGTTCCATTAAGTTTTTTTCATTACAATCACTCATTATATGTTTACAATGGAAACATATATATAGAGAGAGACAGACAGAAATAAGTCGCAATGCTCTATGATCCCTGTCAGTCTATGTTTTTTACCAGTTTAAATAGTTGATAGTAATTGGTAATTACAAGTGATAATACACTATTTATTACCATAGCTTAAAATGAGTGTGCATTGAGTATGTATAAAGACTGTTACTAATAATATGTACAGTACTAGGGTAATAAAATTAGAATGATACGGTTCCACTTTTAGGAAATCCATAAATAGAAATCTATAATGTTACCCATGAAACTTGTAAACAAAAAGAAACTACCGACCTTACGCACCTAAGCGATAAGCATCCAATTGAAATCATATAACAATCACAGTATATAGGTTGTAAGCAAGTATCAAGTATCAAGGTTGCAAGTAAATAATAATTTAATTGGAAAGATCTAGCATTTGGTTCAAACAACCTTGAAAGATCTTTCTTTAAGTCAACATTCAGATCTTAATTCGGTAATATGAGTCGACTGAAAGTTAAGGTTCTTACAAATTAAGAATTTGCAGATTCACCTATAACAATTGTACACACTTACATCAAGAACTTTAAAACCATATCTGTATCTTTGTGATATATTAGGGATATTTGTAATGTATTATAATGATAAAATCAAACATTATATGCCAATAAATTACTACATTATAAAGATCAAATTATAGGATATATAAATGCGTGTAAACAGATATATGCCTATAAGTACACAGATCAAATACAAGTAAAGTTCGTAAATTGCAGTGTAATATACACACGAATAAAGGATTGTTTTCTGGAGATTTTACTGAGTATGTTCCAAATAACTTATGGCAGAGTGATGAAAGTAAATATAAAATAGTGTCAATAAAAAGTTCGACTATACATAATTATATTTATTAACGGTATGTATGTATGCTGTGTGAGAGATTGGAATGTGGAATGGAAAAAAAATCTGGCTAAAAGAAATTTGTGTATACAACACATTTAATATTTTTTTAAAAGATACCAATAGACTGTGCAAGCCCTGCATATATATGTAAGGTCATTGCTCCCATGAAAAAAGTAGTAACAGCTTTGATAATAAGTGTTGACCATGTACCAGCCAAGACTAATGCTGTAAGAAAATCTAAAACCAGTGGTCTGTAAACTGTAAGTATAAGCATGCCAACGACAATAGGAACTAGACCTCGTCTTAAGTCATGCCTTGACCATAACCACACAAGGGTTGCTGTAGTTATATGTTGAACCTAGTAAGATATTAAATGTATGAAAAAGAACCTCATAACATAAATGTATATATCACATATATAGTATTACTTACTAAGTTAATATTTGATTCAAGGCTTTTTTGGATGTATTTCCAATCAAACTCTGCACCCCTTGCTCCAACCCA
This sequence comes from Nysson spinosus, assembly GCA_910591585.2. Lineage (NCBI taxonomy): Eukaryota > Metazoa > Arthropoda > Insecta > Hymenoptera > Crabronidae > Nysson > Nysson spinosus. Next base: position 11,048,337 of record OU342832.1, read on the forward strand.
TAAAAGCAAGAACCTTGTAAGAAGAACTTCTGCCCCTGCCCATCCAATTCCGGCAGTTAACACTTTAGCATGACCTTTACCAGGAATACCATTCAGGACTAAGTATATTCCTACTAAATCTGCTAAGTCTATGGAAGACTTTAAAAATTCCTACAATAATTGTTTCATTCTATAAGTATAGATATCCACATTTTTAGTTTAACATCCATTTCTAGTGCTTACAAATACATACACCAAATAAATCAAAACCCTCTGCTGCAGTATGATCAGCAGTAGGGAAAAATGTGGCAAGTGCTAACATTTTAACGAGTTGTGTAAAAATATAAATTCCACCTGCTTGAATGCATTTCCAAAATGCACCGTATTCTGATCTGAAATGAATATTTTTATGAATGTGGGCCATTCACCCTTACTAATGTTTACTAGTTTAATGTAACTATTATTTTTTAATCTATAGCTTTACAATTAAATGTTTCTACGTCACAGACGTGAATACAAATAAATTATGCATATAATCCAGTATAGTTTCAAAATATAATATGAACCATGTAATTATTATATTAGTGCTAGGTTAGATTAAATTAATGCATACTTACAGGCCAGAATACTTGTATGTTAAATAATATGGCACATACACTAATGCCAAACAATTTCCAAAGTGATACAGTGTCATTTTTTCTATAATTCTCTGTCAATTTAATTTAACTATCATCTGCTATTTAGCAGCAAGTAAATCATACCAACTCATCTCATACTTGAACAAGGGATTCAATTGGTTACACCCGGTATATATGTAGATATTGGAAACTTATCAGAGAGGGGATTCGGTTTAGCCCGCTCCACAGAACCTTTCACCCGGCTCAGACGAGTTTACGTTCGTTCTGCGCAGGTTCCCACTACCATTCCCTCTTCCGCACACTCCATTGGCTTACGATTATATAGTCCCACTGTAACGTCGAAGATAGACGGACTGGAGGGACGAAGGGTAAGAGGGCTGCGCGTGCCGTGGTCAAACTAAAATTGAACCCTCAGTATATAGTTTGTATCATCTGCTGGGATATCATATCACGGTCAGAATTTTGTGCAAATGTAAGAAAAAAGTCTATTAACAATGCATACTCAACGATTGTTACGTACAAAGAAATTTGTGCATTTATTTAATACATGCGCAGTAAGAAAATATGCCCAAGAAAACGTGTCAAGACAGAATATCGCGAGTAACCCAGACAATCATTTACCGCCTCCTTTGGAGAAAAAACCTGCCCAGGAACCTTTCATGAAAAATTTGTTTGCGGGGAAATTAGATGAACAATTTCTAGCTTATCCTGAACCGCAAACTAATGATAGGCATAAAGAATTTATGGCTTGGATCAAGCCGATTGAGGAGTACATGTTACAGTTTGTTGAAACTGAGAATGTTAACAAAGAAGAAATTTTAACTAACCTCCGAGATTTTGGCATATTCCGGGCTTGTGTCGACCAAGCTTATACAGGTCATAGCTGCTCGGAAACAGAGTCATCAAAGTTAGTAGAAATACTTAGTACTTTACCTTGGTTAGGAGCCTATTTTGTAAACAACCATATATTGCCAGTTACTATTATATCCAAATATGGCAGTCAAGCACAGAAAGCTAAATATCTTCCACGAATAGTGGATGGTGAATTAATACCTACAATATGTGTAACAGAGCCAAAAGAATCATATGATATACGTAATTTAAATGCAACAATTTCATACAATGGCAAATCTTGGTTATTGAACACTGAAAAATCATTTGTTGCAAGTGGTACAAACGCAAATCTTTTCTTAGTTTTTGGTAATGTGCAAGGATTTAGTAACACATTAACAAGCCCAGAATATCCAACTTTTGCATTAGTTGAGCGTGAATTTGGAGGAATCACATGTGGTAATGTTGAAGAACTAGTTGGACAAAAAGATATGGATATGTGTACAGTCAATTTTAATAATACATATGTACCTGAAGAAAATATTGTAGATAACAGCAATATTGGCATTAATATGATAATAGATATTTTGTCACCTGGAAAGCAAAATATGGCTGGACAAGCAATTGGGATCTTGCGTACTTTTATACGTTTATTAACTATTGATGTTTTACAAAGGAAACATTTGAATAAGAATATGCATGAATTTGAAACTGTTAGGTCAACTTTAGGCAGATTGACAAATACCTTATATAATATGGAAAGCACATTGTATTTCACAACAGGAATGGTAGATAGATTTAAAAATCAAGATGCTAATGTGGAAAAGGCAATTACAGAGACATATTGTGCAAATCAATGTGTGAATAGTATTTATGCTGGACTAAAGTTAATAGGGCCTAAGAGTTATTTAAGACAATATCCTTATATAAGATTATTCGAAGATGCATTGGCTTTAAATACATTACATGGATATGAAATGGATGCAAATGTATATATTGCACTGCTTGGTTTGCAACATGCTGGAAAAGTTATGCAAGCAGAAATCAAGAAATTAAGGAATCCTTTCACATTTTCTACACATGTATTCAAGACTAATTTTTTCAAGAAAAGTCCAAAGTGGCATCTTATTGACAGTATGCACCCGTCATTGAAACAGTCTGCTGATCTTCTTGAAGAAGGTATTACCAAGTTCCAAGAGAGTGTGACAAAACTATTTGGTTACTATGGATCAGCAATTACAGAAAAACAAATGGAACTATATAGACTGAGCAAGATGGCTACAGAGATATATGTATGTGTTTCTGCTCTTTCACGTGCATCGAGAGCATATTGTACAGGTATACGGTATTCAGAACAAGAAATATTGTTGTCTAATGTAACTGCATATTATGCGAATATAAAAATTGCCCAACTAGCATCAGAAATGGAAACACTAATGACTTCAGATCCAGCATATAAACTATTAAGTGATAGTATGTACACAACAAAAGGATATTACTTTGAACATCCTTTAGTAAGAAACCTTCACTAAGGTTTATTAAAGAATAATTATCTCTGTTTTGATTAAACAGAGCTGCAATGTAGAATATAGCTGTAAATATAATTGCATTAATTAATTATGGATACATACTCCATGGACCTTGTAATTCTTTTCCACATCTTGCATGACTATTGCATTCTAAATTCTGTAATGTAAGATTTAATATATTCATTATTAAAATTTGCCACTTGGAATGAAGAAAACAGTAAAATAAAGACACATGTTTTGTTTAATTGAAATTTGTATATTTATGTATGAATAATATAATTATGTAGTTTTGTTTATTACACTAAATTAAGTTTAAATGTAATAATCTTTCCAAACTCTATCTCATCTCATGTCTTTTAAGAATTTTTACGTCTTATATCTGAAGTTAAAATTTATGCACCATCACTAGGAATTTCGGTATGCGTACACTGTAAGGTGGACGGTATTCTTCTACAGAAATAATGTGACTAGAATTTTTCTAGATTGGAAGTTCAAAATTCTATTAGAAATATTTATAATATAGTATCACTATAATCTCTCTGCCTGAACAATAACATGCTCTTCCCTGTATAAGTCAGTTGCTGACCAACAGCTTCGTAAACACGTATATATTAAAACAGTTCCAAATTCGATTTGGAAATTTTGATCAGTTCGCGGATGCAGTATTAACTTCGGTATAAGGGTCGGTAAAATTTGTACCTCAAAGGTCATTTCACCACCACAATGTCGACATTTACCAATGCATCCACTGATTGGGTATAATAATAATGCGGCGGAATTATCTCTTGAATACCTGTTAATTTAAGGAAATTTATAAAATATCCAAACTATCGCGTGTAGGAAATTGATATTACTCAAAGACTCATTGTACCGTAAAATTTGGCCTGGATTATCCTGTAGTCGTGTGACGAAATTATGAAACATTTCGTCGCCATGCATTGGAATTCCTTTTTCATATTTCTCTGCATCAGTTTCCGAAGTTTTGCCTTCGGCGGATTCTTGTGCCGATTTTGTCGAGAGATCGGGATTTCGATATTGATATTCAACAAGTAATTCGCGAACATGTTGTGGTATATCACCACTATTATCTTCTTCTTCAACAGAGAGAAATATTTCAAGAAATGAAAATTTCGTTTCTGTATTCAACTCTAATTGCATAGGAAATGGAGTTACATCTCGTAACAAACTAATTAAGTCGCATTGTGGTTGAATTGGAGTATCAATGCATACTACTTCACTTTCTTCTCCATCAATTTCAGCAGATGCTTGGGGTGAATCCAATCTTCCTACAGCTCCTATACCAACTGGTGATTCTATACTTGCTGGACTAAAAGAATACAGTTAATAGATATACCCATTAGATGTTGATGAAACACTAATCATCTCTAGGCAAGATAAATACTAAAATGAATGTAATATCTACCTATTGGCATTAGGATCATCAACATGTAGCGCAGAAAATTCCTCCCTGAGTTCTTCATCCGTCTTCTTTTGTAAGGAGAAATTAAACTGTAGATCATTATTAGTCAGAAAATTATTTCCATTTTGTTCAGAGTTATCATTTGTGTTATCTCCCCAATCATCTGCTTCTGATAGCCAAGATGTAGTAGATGGAATATTTACACTACTGCTGTCTAGTGTATTAGATTTATTTTCTTCCTCTAATGCTTGAACTCTCAAGCATGTCCAACTTTCATTTTGATTCCAACAATTTGGGTTAATACATGCAAAGATGTATAAAGTTCTATGGAATTTGGAATTCTCAAATGGAACATACAATTGTAGTGCCAGTAGTTGATGCAATCCACAAAGCCTGCATTGTGGTGTTGACAGAGTGTTCTTCCCATATCCATTCTATTAATTATAATTACTTTACATTAATAATATATAATATTTTATCAGTTTAAAGTAATCTAATATATAGTCTAATACTATATAATACTAATACTTCATTAGTATAAAGCAATCTTGTATATATTATATACCATTAAAGCACAAAATTTGATGTATTTCAACTGAAGTTGAATAATAACAAAATCTATATAAATTTAAATGTGGCACTTTTATACATAAATTATATTATTTTGACTTATATGAAATATAGAGAGAAAGAAACATATAAACTACAATTGTCAAATTGTTAAGAAATTGGAATAATATTGGAATATAATTTCACAAGATTGCTTCAATGCTTGGTTTTCGAATTTCGAACAATGCGTATATCCGCGAATGGAACTTACTGGATATCCGCCAATTTTATTAGTCGTGAAGTTAATACTGAGCCGATGCTTCTCAGTAACGTACTCATCCTCGAAGCCCAGGTACACTTTCCTCCGATTATCACAAGCCATTAAATCTGATTAAAATTAGATTCTTTCATTGGAAGACTTCTAGTAGGACAAGGGGTCTTTCAATTCCCAATCTAACGCAATTCCCCACGATAGACAGCTGACGTGCTCGGTAAAGGCCGACGCGTGCGCTTTTAACAGTTTCCAGTTTCATTATCGATTTTTTAATGCTTTATGTATAAGAAACTATTATATAAAATAGTTTAACATAAAAAGTATGATACATGGATGCATATATTAATTGGAATCGTGTAGTTTTTTTAATAAAACGTGTTCCAGGATTATTTCAAAATTCCCTGATCAGAAGTGTCATCGGAAACATGTGCGTGTATCATAAAACATTTGAGTTTACCATATAGAATCTGAATTTTCGTGACGACACTTGCGTTCGATAATTTTGCGCGGCCAATCGCAGAACTTTTTTCCTAGTATCACAAAATCCCTGGCATTAAATCTTAGAAATAAACAATTTCACAGTAATTCGGTTTATTTCAACGACAAATAAACTGCCTTCTTAAGATTCCAATCGGGATTCCACAGAAATACAAATTGCAAGTTTGAAAGCAGTATACAATCTGCATAATATACACAAGTGATTCAAGTAGAATTAAGTTTGTTAAAAACAGAATTTGAATCATTTACATTATCTCTACACATAATGTCATCACTGAAATTCACGATACAGTATTGGTCGCGATTTCTGAATTACGATCCCAATAAACGTCGTATAGTTTGATAGATGCATAAATTCTGAAATGTTGTTTGTTCATTCCGATAAATATGTATTACTATATTGACATAGATTTATATTTACAAATCTGTATTTACATTAAAGGGGCACATTGCGATAAATCGAGAAATGCAATTATTAAAAAAAGTCATTGGCTAGTAAGTCCGAGGTAGATTTAGCGCTGTCATGCGCAAAGCAGTTCATGTCTCTTATCCCCTCTGTATGCCTATCCAGCTGTCCATGGTTTTGGCAGTCCGGTGAACGAATTTCTCAGGGTGATCGTCTACTAAGGTTTTGCGTGGTGGTGTACCTTTAGCCACGAACGACTGTGTGAAATTTAAGGTGTCGAATTAAACGAAGAAGCGGGTATTCTCGGCCGATCTAACAAGGCCCCTTTTTAACGCAGAGACTTAATTTTGAACAATCTATAACGGTATTGTACGGATAGGGTGGCCTTCGGACTGACAAAAGGCAGAGACGTACGCAGTAGAAACAACTGGCATTCTTGTGTACGAGACGGAAATTCGTGCAAGTAACCAACCCGGGGTTTCTGTGGTTTCTTTTAATTTCGTCATCTTGGATCAATCAAACTAGTGTCGCGAGTAGATCAAAAACATTCTGGAAATTCAGTGAATTTCAACGATTTGGGAGCGACGAGCCCACTTGTGAGGGATGTCTACCCCCGCTAGAAGGAGACTAATGAGAGATTTTAAGAGGTATCATTCTATTCGGACATACGATGTGTCATAACTTTTCTATGTTTCCTCATCTGCAAAACCCACCGCCATTGTAAATGTAATATCTAGTCGTATATGAATCCGTATATTATGGACGTTCTCTTAGGTGACGGGAAATGGGGTATAAGGGTTATACGAGTCGCGAACGTCATTGTGGCCTGTCTTACCAAGTTATTATTAGGAACTTATGTATCGTCTAGTAGGTTTTATTTATATTACCCTCCGATCGTTTTAACGTTATATACAATTTAAAGAGTTCCGAGTATATAGTGTATACTTCCTGAACAACTATAGATTGTTTATATACCGATTTTTGTTATTAATTCACATAAATGATCAATTCTATGGGTAATAAAGTTTTTTTTTTACAATCAATCGCTCTCCGCTCTACAGACGATATGTACGTCTTCTTCTATATTTACTTTGCGCAAATATATTCTTCCAAAGGATGATTCATTAACATGTGATCTCCTACTGATTCTGTTATTTGCAATATTAATAACATTTCCTTGAATTTTATTATGAATAATTTATTATCTCAGGTTACCAATACTTCTAAATATCTATTTTTCGAAATTAGGACTTTATATTTGCAATGTTACTGATTGAAGTTAACTAAATGTAGTATGATATATATTTTAATGTGCTTATTAAATGTCCCTGAAACTATTTTATATAAAAAGGCATCAGTATGACATTGGCATTTGTCCTCTATAGCTGTTAGTACATATAAGGATTGAATTAAATCTAAGTTATTTGTTCTATCTACAAGAAAAATAATATATTGTGTTTTAATGGTGTTTATAAAAAATTAACTGTTTTAGAATATATTACATTTGATTGCATATGTCATTGTTTAAATTTAAGATATGTACTCCAAAAATGAAATAATAGAGGCAGATGTCATTGATAAGATGGAGTTAATACAATCCAAAAACATAATTATCATATTGGTCATACATATATTTAGCACTGTTTACACATATTAGGACAAATTTGAATATGTAAATATCTATATTGCTCAATTAATATAATGAGAGTTACAAACAAGTTGGTGAACAGATTACAGGAAGACCCACCTACAGGCGTATCAGGAGCACCAACAGACAATAATATTATGATATGGAATGCTGTTATATTTGGGTATGATTATTACAAATGTTATATATTAATATTCATCAGTGGATATTAATGAAAATTCATGATAATTTTCATGCTTAGGATTGAATATGTTTTCTGGTTGTTTTAGACCACATGATACCCCATTCGAAGATGGTACCTTCAAACTCACAATAGAGTTTACAGAAGAATATCCAAATAAGCCACCCACAGTGAGATTCGTTAGTAAGATGTTCCACCCTAATGTTTATGCTGATGGAGGAATTTGTCTAGACATCTTGCAGAATCGTTGGAGTCCTACCTATGATGTTTCAGCTATTCTAACATCCATACAGGTATTTAATATATCATTATTTGCATCAGCTTATCATTTCTTATACTACATATTTGAGAATTATCTTTATTAGTATGTGTGTTGCAAAAGTTGATATCTCCTTTTCTAAGCATATCGATTGCATGTTCACAACGCACAATGCCAACTTAAACTGCAGAAACCAAAAATAATACACAGTTTACTATATTTCTTGGACAAACTCATTGTATTATTAAGATGATATATTTTTGTTTTATATTCTTATATAATAAATCAATACATTTTTATATTCACTCTTTCTCGATACATTTAGACATTTTTTTCGAAAATAATTTGCATTAATGAACGATTGTTTATAGAAATTCTTGCATGGCAATTATTAAATATGAAAAATAAAAATGTCTACAGCTTTATTTAATAACGTATATTTTCCGATTATACTTTTTCAAAGTTAATTTTTTCTTGACTTTAATTAGTATTCAAGTAAGCTTTACTTGATTTATTATATATATATCGGGATCTAGAACATTGTCCATTTTCCTATTTCAATACTTCTTACATCTACACCAACATTTCTATCATTTCACTCATTAAAATATGAGAGATTCATAAACTTTGTCTTAACAGCGGTTGCAATTCAGCAAAGTCTAGCAGATTAGTATCAAAATTATTTTGCATTATATATGAACATAACATTGTGCTTATCAGACTTATTCGAACTGACCACGTACATACTATTATTAATGTTCAGAATTGAGTGAGAATGCGAACAATTTTCTGTCATCCACTTACAATTATTGCCATGCATTGCAAGAAACTAAAGCTAAAAAGCAGAAAGGTTAAAAATGTGATTGTAATCGGTACGACTTATGTGGTTGCAGTCGCTGTTAAGTGACCCGAACCCGAATTCACCTGCCAACTCAATGGCAGCACAACTGTACAAAGAGAATCGACGCGAGTACGAGAAGCGAGTGAAGGCTTGCGTGGAGCAGAGTTTTGTGGATTAGTCGCAGGCGTTTGCATGATGCTGTTGCAGCATCAATCAGCCACCTACAGTCATCAAAAACGGAGAAGAACGTGCAGCCTTACCAAGGAGCTGACGCTAAAACATTTTAGCATGTTTCTTCCTAAAGCTCTATCGAACTACTACAATGTGCAACATTAGACCGAATTTTTACAATGTTGAATAATAAATTATTATAAAATTGTGTATTTATTTATTTCGAATATTTGATAACACAGAAATTAGTAATATTAAAACATTAGCAAGATAATTAAAACTTGGCGCTTTTCGTTCCTGTGCTACTACAAGAACAGTGTCCTTCAAGAGCACAGAAATTATATAATTCAAATTAAATTTAAGTACTTCATATAGTACATAAATTCACTTATACATATTATATATACATATATAAATAAATATATATATACACACATACATAATAAAAAATATGCATAATTTCACTTTATAGCCTTATTGTTTATTCAACCTTATGTTTGTTTCATTAATGAATTATGTCATTTCTAGCTGGAGATCAAGAAATTCAAAGCGTTATGGATTATAAAAATTTATGATTTTTTACATATCTGTTACAGTCACTTTTGGATGAACCGAATCCTAATTCACCGGCCAATTCATTAGCGGCACAATTATATCAGGAAAACAAACGAGAGTATGAGAAGAGAGTAGCCACCGTTGTGGAACAGTCTTGGTTGAATTTCCAAGAAAGTCATACAGAAGATGCCCGCTGACATTAAGTAACAATTCTGCGATGTTTAAATAAAATCTGCTCGATGCTGTTTTTTCTACATCGTTTCTATAAATTTCTGGTCTGCAAATAGTTTTATTACTGTGCTGCCGATATTGTATACCGAATCCTCCACTGTTCTACCAAACCCTGGTTTCATTAGCGTTAATGATATACGCCGGATAATTGACATTTAAATGTCGATGGCGATTTATCAAATTTTCAATGTGTTTTAGATTGTATAAAAAATTGTAGGGCACTGGAGTGATGTGGAAGCGCACTGTGAAATTATGTGATCTTTAACTATAAGTATAAATGATATATAATATGATTTTTGCTCATTACAATTAGATTCTAGATGCTCATATATAAACAACATAAACAATGAAAAAGAAATGTATGTATAGACATTGCTTTTCGTAATACTAATTTACAACATAAAATAATGCTTATACTCAAGTGAGTACACGAGGATACTTGCAAAATACTTTTACAAATGATTGGAAAGTTGGAAAGTTTTCTTCCACCTTCCCCAACAAAATTAAATAAAAGATGAAGTATCGTTATCCATATGTTTTGGTTTTTTTAGATAGAAAGTTACGCATTCGTCAGTGTAATAACATCGTAGTATATGTATGTATAGATAGTAAGGAACTCAAACTTGTGCATAAATAATTATCGTACGAGTATTTGTAATTTCCTAATAAACTTAAAATTATATTGCCAGTAATAATATTTCTTAACTATTGCTAGTCTTCATCGCCTTTACCATAATACGAACCTGTTCGTGCAAATAGAACTGCGACAGATGGGAAAGAAATCGAACATATATCGTAATAAACATTACTAAATTTAATGATAATATTAAATTCTTTTCTTATAAACATGTTCCATAAAAAAGTTTTTACAGCTACTGAAAATACGCAATTGTTTTTACAAAACAATCTCCATATGCATTCTTACACACTGCCCTTATTTAAAAACAGGTAATAATCTGGTATCCAACTAATCTTTTAAAACAACATAATATGTAGGTGTACAAACAGTATTTAGAGATTCAATGTCATTAACGCATGAAGTATATTAAATCCTTTTAATTTTCGGTGTCAAGTAATTTTAAAAGAACATGTTCCATTTTATTACAGTAAGATCGTTTACTTTAATATTAATGTCAAGTATTCAAATTGACAATCAGTTGAGAATTTGTTTTCAGCAAAACCTCGTTTATAATAGGCCTAATTTGTCTTCCAGGAAATTATTTTTATTTTTAATACTGCTATTAAGTATTGTATATCTTGAACATGAATATGAAGTATTGGTGATGTTAGACTATTTTGTAGATATTACAATAGTATTTATGTGTCATAATATTTGTACTGTTTTAACTTCTACTTGAGTACTAAATAAAAACAAATTAGCTTAAACAGAAAGTATGCAGTAGATAAGACTTATTTTAGTTCTTATCATTTAATATTCTTATATCACAATATTTACAATAGTGAATATTATACAATTGTATCTCTTTCATCTACTGCATTTTATAGTTTTATAATGTTTTAGAACTGTATTTATATTGTACATTCGATACATGTACTTTCTCGTAAGAGATATATGTTTTTAGTACATCTATTCATTTGATCTGTTTTCAAAAAACAAGTATAATCATTTCAAGAATATTTCTTAGCATTGCAATAATGTACACTTAAAATTATAAATTATACTGTAAAAGTGTCCTTAGGTCCAATTAAGTCTTCCAAAGGTTTTGAATAGCTCGCTGCTGCTCTTCTGCTACGATTTCTCCTCTTTTTCTTTATTATACCTTTCTAATTCTTTTAGAAATTGGGCTTTCGGCTTCATAACATTCGGTCTATCGCCCCTGCACTTAGGACAGAACCATTTACCTTTCGGTTTTGTACTTAATGAAACGCATGAAAAGTGGAACCACTCTATAGGACATAAATCATTATCACAGAGTATCATTTCTCCATATGATATTTGATCACAGAGGCAATATGTTGGTTCGTCTGGATCTATCGCAAGATCATCTTCTGGCGGTGGTGGAGTATCCTCTCGATGTTGATTCTGTTGACTACCCTGCCTCGATTTTCTTTTCTTCTTCTTTCCAGTATTAGCTGCTGTAGTTTTCTTTTGATTTCCATTACTTGAATTGGTCAAAGTGTTAGAGCGTGTTTCAGTCATTACGATCATATCCATAGCATGAGCTGACTCAACTAATGTCTCTGTTCTTGTTCTTCTTGCCCTCTTGGGCTGCCTCTCAGAATTATTAGCATTATTTCCAGAATTTGTATTAATATTTGTATTTGATTCTCTATTTGATTCACAATTTTCTTGTTCTTTTCCAAAGTCTAAAATTATTTTGTGGATATACATACATGTATTAATAAACCTGATTGTGTTAAACATGGAATAAATTCTCATTACAATTTAATTTAAGAAAATAACATACCAAGATTACGATAGTCTAAATCCAGCTGTCTGGATTTATTTTCTATTAAATCCTGAACTTGCTGAACTATTTGTAATTTTTCATCTCCTATTTCTTGTGCTGCAATCAGTGCTTGCTGGACTCTTAATAATGCTCTTCTTCTTACTGTTAAATCTGTGTCATTCCTTAATGCCTCTTGGTGTTGGTCTACCTCTCTTAAGTAGTCTAATAAATAATATACAAAGTATATACTTGTAGTTCCACAGTGTAAAATATTACGATATTATAATAATTGATATTGTAGTACTTGTAATGAGTTTCCAATAATTTTATACTAGCAATAATAAAAAGCTACAGATGAAAAGTTTCAAATGCAAATACAAAAATTGAATCCTTTCTTGGTATTCCATAAGTGAACCTTTTTAATGATTTTTGACAAGTTTACGCAAATAGTTATAAATAGATTGTATTCAAAAGTTTTTAACAGGAACATTTATCTTAAGAAATATGATATCAAATTCATGAAATTGCCAGACATGAGGACCATGATTGTAAAAGTGAACGTGCTGTAAATTAACTATTATAATTACTTTGACATGTCGCGTCCAATTCACGTAGTCGAGAAACATGTCTCTGCAAATCGTTTGGCAAATTCTCCACACAGTCCAGATAATTTTCAATATATGTCGCAGAATACAAAGCTTCAACCACAGCTTGATTTAACATGTTCACGATTCAACGTATTTTCAGATTTTATTCCCTTTCAGAATAAAAGGATATATATGTAACAGTAAGTCGATCACCGTAAAATCATTCAAGACAAATGCATCGAGATTCCGGAGTTTTCGTATCATTTATACAGATGTGTAGAATTAATTAATCTTCAACTAGACCGACGCAAACCAATACGAACTTGTATGGACTAACAAGACGGTATAGCCCAATAGATTTGGATATATAGTCTGCAAAGAAAACTGTTGAACGAAATTACTTCGTACAACTCCATCTACTCGACCCCCAAAAGCGGGGGGTGGCAGTCGATTTGCGTCCGATTTCCTTAAGACTGATTTACAAATCTCTCTGATTTGAGCAAAGGCGATAAATAAATAGACCCAGCACACAATGTAATCTCTAATTTCAGAATTATCGGGCACTAGGGCCCAATAAGCATTTTCGTATCACTGGTGACGTTATTCACCGAACATATAAAATAGCTGTTTTTTCTATTCTTTGTACTAAAAATGCAAAACTAAAGCATGGAATTATTTAAGAAAATTCTAACTTCTGTTAGTATACATATTACTTGACATTTAACAGGAAACGCATAACAAATATCGGAAAATGTGAAAAGAACAGTAACTACGTACAATTTGGAAAATAACAATAATCTACATATAATTTCGAAAATAACAATAATTTTATAACTCAATGTACTTCAATTCTGATAAATGAACAATTTCGTAAGTTTAATCAGGCTTTATGTTTCAATTTTACAATGATCTTCTATTTAGTGTTACATAAAGCTCTGGTTTTTATTTTTTCACAGTGCAAACAATGCAATGGACTGGACACATCAACTTCGACACCAGATCTGAAAGAAATATGTGGATTACTAGTGGAATATACTTCAGATACGGTCAAGTTACAAGCTGCTTAATTACGCTAATATACATTACATACTTGTACATTTATATATTACATACTTATATATTTATATATATTTATCTTATGCTCACATACATTATATATATATATTAGAATATATGCGAATACACTATATATACTATATTATAATGTATTATAATTTTAGATGTAAGATTAATGTGTAGAAAGTTTTTAAGTTGCAATAAATAGAAAGAAACGTAACAAAAGACTTCTCAATTCAAACCTTTCACTTCCATCTCTATAATGTTAAGAATTTCATGAATTTCGCGGATTCCAAGAAATGACGTCAAATTCCAGGAATTGTGCGAATCGAATACCTCCTCGCACATCATATTCTCCTGATACATTTTCTCGATTTTTCGGCAAAATTTCAGAATTTCAGAAGAACTTTCCAGTTCCAAGAAGTGACGTCAAATTCCTGGAATTCTGCGAATCGAATACCTCCTCGCACATCATATTCTCCTGATACATTTTCTCGATTTTACGGCAAAATTTCTGAATTTCTGAAGAACTTTCCGATTCCAAGAAATGACGTCAAATTCCTGGAATTCTGCGAATCGAATACCTCCTCGCACATCATGTTCTCCTGATACATTTCCTCGATTTTTCGGCAAAATTTCAGAATTTCAGAAGAACTTTCCAGTTCCAAGAAATGACGTCAAATTCCAAGAATTGTGCGAATCGAATACCTCCTCGCACATCATGTTCTCCTGATACATTTCCTCGATTTTTCGGCAAAATTTCAGAATTTCAGAAGAACTTTCCGATTCCAAGAAATGACGTCAAATTCCAGGAATTCTGCGAATCGAATACCTCCTCGCACATCATGTTCTCCTGATACATTTCCTCGATTTTTCGGAAAAATTTCAGAATTTCTGAAGAACTTTCCAGTTCCAAGAAATGACGTCAAATTCCAAGAATTGTGCGAATCGAATACCTCCTTGCATATCATGTTCTCCTGATACATTTCCTTAAATTTTCGGCAAAATTTCAAGAAAGTTGCACTATCCGAGCGATTCCAAGAAATGACGTCAAATTCCAGGAATTGTGCGATTCGAATACCTCCTCGCACATCATGTTCTCCTGATACATTTCCTCGATTTTTCGGCAAAATCTCAGAATTTCAGAAGAACTTTCCAGTTCCAAGAAATGACGTCAAATTCCAAGAATTGTGCGAATCGAATACCTCCTTGCATATCATGTTCTCCTGATACATTTCCTCGATTTTTCGGCAAAATTTCTGAATTTCTGAAGAACTTTCCGATTCCAAGAAATGACGTCAAATTCCAAGAATTGTGCGAATCGAATACCTCCTCGCACATCATGTTCTCCTGATACATGTCCTCGATTTTTCGGCAAAATCTCAGAATTTCAGAAGAACTTTCCAGTTCCAAGAAATGACGTCAGATTCCAAGAATTGTGCGAATCGAATACCTCCTCGCGCATCATGTTCTCCTGATACATTTCCTTAAATTTTCGGCAAAATTTCGAGAAAGTTGCACTATCCGAGCGATTCCAAGAAATGACGTCAAATTCCAGGAATTGTGCGATTCGAATACCTCCTCGCACATCATGTTCTCCTGATACCAATTCTTGATTTTACGTCAAAATTAGAAGAAAATCTCCAAACCCGAGCAATTCTAATAATTCGCGATTGTTTCCAAGAACAATACAAATTCTTGGACATACTTAAGAAATATGTGATTCTGGATACTTGGTATATGGAGGGAATATTAAGTATAACACAGTAAGTTCTTAATAAATAAAGTTCTTTATTGATGTTGTAAATTGCAAACAGCAATTTTTATACAATATTATACACTTATAAGTATTCTAATATAATAAATGTACATATATAAATATATAAAATAAATATGTACTTGTAAATCAGATAGTTACCGTTGACATCACATCCGGTACATGCACGCAACGCACTTGCATTTGTTTGCAGCAATATAATAACGATGCATTCCCACTCAATTCACATAGGCATCTGTTGGTTGTATCAATTTCATTGCAATTCATTCGATTCGTGTCTTTTTCAGGCTGCACTGTTGAGTGGTCGGAGTGCACAGTTCTTTTACTCGTTTCTGCAGGGGCACCTTTTTTTGCGATGCATCACCGACGTGATCGTCTGTGGTTGCATTTTGCAGCGTCAGCAATTTCTAGCTGGAATCACGAAAGCCTATTCAATGCTCGGTCTTCCTATATCTCGCCTGTGATAATACTTAACATGCTTTATAATCTATCAAACTATTGGTTATTCATTAAAAGCTTGCAATAATAACAACTGAGTCTATTGTCTTTTAACCTCTTCTCACGCCCATGGGCACATACATACATACATATGTGGACAGTTAAGTTACGTACTATAGAAAAGATGTTTCCATTCGCAAAACTTATCACAAAAATAAATGTGCAATATTTACTAAATTTGTTAACCAGAAAATAATTCCCAATTGTCATAAGGTAAATAAAAACGCTTCTTATATATTGTTTATATCATAGTACAGGTAGTGGCATTAAAAAAGCGGCACATAAGAGGTTAATGATGGAGTAATATTATATGCAAATACATATATTATGTATGCTATGAAAACTTCAATCTATGTATATTAATTCTGTAGATAGGACAATATGAAAAGCAACGTTAAATAGAAGATGACTGGGAAATTAAAACATAAAGCATGATTTAAACTTATGAAATTGTTGATTTACCAGAATTCAAGTATACTGAGTAATAAAATTAATATTATTTTCCAAAATGTACGTAGATTTTTGTTATTTCCACATTTTCCGATATTAGTTATAAGTTTTCTGTTAAATGCCGAGGAATATGTATGTTAACAAATGTAAGAGTTTTTTAAATAATAATTTCATGTCGTATTTTTAGATTTTTAGTACTAAAAAAAATAGAAATAAACAGCTATTTTATGTGTTCGGTGGGTAACGTCACCAGGCACACAAAAATATTTATCGGGCTCTAAAGCCCGGTAACTCTGGAATTACAGATTCCATTGTGGGTTTATGTATATCTCGTCAGTGGTGTCTTTGCGTATTTAAAAATCGCATAATGGAAACAGTACCTAAAGTCATTTCAAACAGAGACGCCGATTAATTGAGCAAATAAAAATGCAGGCAACAATTTCAATAAAATACAATCTTGTCATATCTCTAATCTACATTCTACAATTCTTTGGATTAATATTTAACATCTATGAACTTTATTTTCAACTATAATATGAAGTATTTGCAAATGCGTACGATGTGAAGGAAGCTTTATATAGTTTCGAATTCAACGGTCGATTGTTTGTCGTCCACGTAGATTTAATGACTAATTCTCGCTCCTTTCATTTTAATTACCTTGAATATTACTATTAATTTTCATATACGGTATAACGGATGGGTATTTGCAATTTAATTCGTGAGTCGAACGTGCTCGCAATATCCAAGTGGCGGTTTAATTTTTTAGCAGAATGACGTCACGCGATGCGGAGTGGCGTGCCGGTCGCGCATCATAACCGTATTTGATTTCATTCGACAAAGAGTCGTGTCGTGTTTGGATTTCCGTGTGCCGGAAATTTTGTCCTATCTTTCCTCACAAAGATCTCTCGTTCGTCCTACGTTGGTCAGCCAGGAAAATGACGTCTACAGGAACATACCAAGGAATGAAAGACACCCGTAATTCCAGCAAGTGAGTAACACATTCATTTATTTCGCTAAAACGGACCAGTAGCTTGCACAGGATTTTTATCGTTGTCCTCTTGTCGCGTTCGTTTCTTACTCCTAAGAAGTCTCCGTATTTTAGAGCCACATTTACAAGGAACTAATATTACTATCGACAAATAATTATTAATATCACCCAACAAAAAACGCCGGATATTCAATACCCAAATTTTCGATATTCACGAAATTACCGATATTAATG
This sequence comes from Nysson spinosus, assembly GCA_910591585.2. Lineage (NCBI taxonomy): Eukaryota > Metazoa > Arthropoda > Insecta > Hymenoptera > Crabronidae > Nysson > Nysson spinosus. Next base: position 11,066,348 of record OU342832.1, read on the forward strand.
ATTTCGTGCTTATTTTCGAATATTTTCTCTGGACATGTACACTCCGCAAGGTTTAAGTTGGTCCTGGATTTATTTGTGCTATTAGACGCGAAGGAGCGTCACCTTTCTCGTTGTTCAAGCTTTTTTGCTATGCAGTGTGCATCAGTTTGAACCGGTCACAACCGGATAAACCTTAACTCCCCTTTTTGTCCACCGGCTACTTTTTGACAGATAAAGGACTATAAAAATTATGCGAGGCTCAAGATATCTTTCGGTTAAAATTTCGTTGAATATCACCGTGATCGTATCGGAAAACTGCAGCTGTTCGTCAGTGTGTTTATTTTTAATCGCTCCGTTGAATTTCTTGTTGATATGCGGGGAACTATGATACGCTATACACACCCTGAGGTTTTGGTGTAATCGCCTGCTTGTTGCTAACTGCCGTTGAATTATGTCGGCGTTCGCTATATACACCTATCCCAATTCAAATTTTCTGGATATTTCTAGGCTTGTTTTATTAGTTGCAACAAATGTATTATAATCGTTAGATGAAATTATAAATTGTTTTAATAGCATATGCACAATGTGCGCCAACTTTCCGTTTATTTTCATACGACGATTTAAAAATAGCCAATTACTTGTGCATATTACAAATTCATTTGTGAAAATACAATTTAACGTTCAAACCTGGTAATTATAGATTCGGTAGACTTTTGATAAAAAAAGATTATCTTGAGTTCTGCAAGATAAAGATAGGTCGCGCTAGCTACTTCTTTAGTGAAGAGGTTACGAAGGAAGTTTTTTTAAGTATGAATTATAGAATTTTTCTTATTTATTTACTACCCAACAATTTCTTATTTCCCTCTTTATATAAGAATCGAAAATTCCCGAATATTATAATCAAGTAGGTCTCCAATTTATTTTAAAACGGGAGTTTCTAAAATAATAGTTTTAGCATCATCGCAAATTTGTGTGGTACAATGTTGCTGTTTGTTGCATATTTTTAAAGAAATGAAAAAATTCTGATTCGGAGATAATATAAGAACCCAGCAGATTTCACTTTCCGATAACACGGCCATTTGCAAACGGTACTATTAACCAAGTATTATTAAGTAATCTTCTACTTTACAAAGCCTTGATTACTAACACAGCCATTACTAGCAACATTGTGGTCGGTGTTGTATTACAAGTCTAATGTTTTTCAGAAAAAATAGGCGGTTCACCGCGAAACCACTAAACATTGCAGTGCATGTTTCTAATAAACGGGCCGCCAGATTTTCTTGTATAGGGAAATCGGGAATTACGATTTTAAATGCTAATGGATATTCATTCATTCGACAAAATACAATTTATTAATTACACGAATCATATATATTCTATTGAGTCAACTCTAAGGTATGCAAAAAAACACCACATTTGTTAATTAAACGCATGAATTAAGTAGAAAATAAATTTGATATTTTAAGCTCGCATTTCTGTGTCCAGAAATTGGCATATCTTTCAAAAAGTATTTTATTCCGTACTATTAAATGCATTTTTATTTGGCAGTAACTTAACGTAGGAATGAAACTATTTGAATGACCAGTTCTGATTAGAATTCGTATAGATGTTTTGGCAGACAATTCTATATTATTTTTAAAGGTGCTTAGTTCTGTTTACACGATAAAACTCGAGCGACACAATGTCGGACTTCCGCTGCGAATATTTTCTGAGAACACATGGGAATAATACGCGGTTCTGAGACACGAGTCATGCTGTTCCAGGCTGACTCACCGGTTGTCCTTTTGCAGCTCCTAGCGTGCCGCATAGAGGCGTGTACATTTAGGTCCGAAGCTTCGTAATTGCATAGGTACGATGTTCTGCCTACCCTTTGTTCTCCCTCATACTTTCTCTCTTTCTCTCAAAGCTCTTTGTTTGAGCGCTTTCTGCTACACGCTAATAGAAAAGAGTTTTACGAACTTCCTAGGTTCACTGAAACAACTGCGATTTATTGACCTAGTCTTAGTGCTAATTCATGGACTCTATCTCTTGTTAGATTGAAACTAATCAGAAAATGTGGAACGCATTAGTATTTCGTTTTTATGAATCATCGTAATCAGCGTTGACACTTTAAACACAATGATTAATTTATTCTTGGTAATGCTTGAATGTATAAGTAAGTATCTTTAGCGTGATATTACATTGCCGTATTCAATCTGTTAATTCGAAGAAGAAATATGTCCAAGCTGGGGAGCGTAATTCATATTATTACTGAATAAAATAATAACCTTTCATTAATGAAAATTTAAGTTACTCTCACGTACTATACTGTGTAGTTTTCAGTACAGTACGCAAAGTAAAATATATCGATTGGGTACAAAATTGGACAGGCAAGTAAATGTAAGATTGTAAGCGTGGGTCGGTAAATATATGGCTGGTCCCTATGTATCGGTTTCCAAGGCTCAAGGGACAGGTCTGGGACTACCATATAAAGTGGCAAGGCTGGTGAGACCGGCTTTAAGGCCCTGTGCATAGTGCATACGTGCACAGTGGCATGCAAGGATTGGTATATCCGTTGCACCGCCGCACTCTCCTCAGCCAGGTTCGCGCCGCGACGCCGTCGATCCACCATCAGTATTTCGCGATCGTGCAGAACAAGACGGCGCACCACCGAACTTGCTCCAAGCTGACATTACGAGTTTCTCGAGTTTTCGGAGGTGGCGCCTCCACCTCGTCATCCGTGATTCAATCTCCCTCCACTTTTTATACCCTCCTCTTTGTCTAACCGCGGAAATTCTCTGGTTGGGAGTCCGAGGAAGAGAGAAACGGAAGAAGAGCTTCATTGACCCAGCCTGACCCGCCACCATTGAGTGTCTCGTGTATGTCCGTCGTGTGCCCGGCACAAATTGTCCACGGTTTTATCAAAAACACGCGCAATCCTCACGCTCTCCGCGCTTTGCTGCCGGAAACAAGAATCAAGTTTCATTTTAAGGAGTGTAGAGAGAAAAAAATGTGGGCCGGACAGGACGACACTCAAAGATTCAAAACCAGGTTCGTGGAGTGCAGCTTTTGAACTTCATATACATATAAGGATAGTTTTCGATCGCGTGTTTTTCACCGATCCTTTTGTTAGCACGCCACGCTTGTTTTTCTTTCTGTTTTTTTTGACAGACAGCTATAACCTCGAAATGCCTTTCTCCTCGAGCTCGCATGATCGGGCGACAGGTTCGATGACCCCATAATATATATCGATTACTCGGAAATGCAATTCCGTAAATGCGATAGACTCGTTACGGGTGTGAATCGAGTTAACGATTTAACGCCCGCCCCGTTTGTTGCATTTCTTGCATGCGCATTTGATGTTCTTCTTTATAATCCACAACTACCTTGCATTGAATTTTGCGTGTTTCATTTAAGGATGTGCATTATGAGTACATGCATATTCAAATGTCTTGAAACGGTAATTGCGTTTCATATAAGCACAGTAATGGCTCCTCACGTACTTTCTCTCTCGCATTTGTCACAAAATGCAAATGTCTGCCGAAAAGCATGTCATATATAAGAACTACTTACAAGTCTACAACTAAAGTTAATTATAATGCCCATTAAGTTACTTGATTGATTACTACTACAATTACATGTCTACTTATACTTTCGTAAACATCATTCTAATAGCCGTGCCACCTAAACAAAATAAATTAGTAGATAACAGTGAGTATTATATTTGAGTACCAAATTATATAGCAAGAAATGAGAAATGATTTCGGAACTTGTCAAAATATCATCAATCTCGTTAGAATCGCGAGGAATTTTAATGACACGTAAGTCGGATCTCTTAATCAGTTTGATTCGAAGAAGTCAGTAAATGGTGGGTGCAAGTAAGATTTCCTGGTGAGACAAATTTCGATGTTAATTACTATCGATTAATTCACCCAAGGCGAGCGAGAATCAAGTCGTGAGACTCAAGGCACTCAATCCAGTTTCTATTTCTGAGAGACGCAATGAACAAGGAGGTAGCCAGTCAGTTTGCAAGCACGAAACTGTACAAAGGTTAATGCCAGAGTAATGAGAGCAATGAGATATCCACCAGACGTGTTTCCATCACCTTATTTAGTTCTAGCTTCAAGGCACGCCATTGGAAATCCTCATGAAAATTCGAAATTTCAAACACGTGCATCATCACTCACACCATTCACCAATACACGTAACTTTTATTCCTTACATAATTTGTCACTACACGATTAAGTGATAATAAAATAATATACGTTCCACGATGATTTTTGTACGCGATAATAATCGATTAGTTACACAAATAATAAAAAAAGGAGTGGTGAAATTCAAACTCCTCGAATTCATGAATCATTGTGCGATAGCGAGGCAAATATTCTGATAATGCTTTGAAGCTTCGATGTTGTTGAGATCATAAATCGACTGACAGAATGATACTCGTTATACGAAAGATAAAGAGAGTCGCTTTCTTGAGTAATCAAAGAGCATTCGCGATTTCTGGAAGAATAAAATACATATTTAACATCGTCATTTCTTATCACCATACAATTTAGGTGGAAACTGAACGTGTTAAATGTACACGTTATTTTTATTGAAAATACGTCAGTTCATTGCATAAACGCAGAAAAATATTGAACGTTACACAATTCTTTCGACGTTCACTTAGTTCTTTACACAATTGGTATTTTAGATAGCGAATACAAGCGAACTGAATTCGAGTTACATGCATATTTCACTTTATCAGAACTCGTTTCTCTGCACGAACCGGGTACTAAACATTCAGCCGACCGGATTTCACTGAATATTATATCAACCATTCGTGAATAGTGATGTCGGTCTTTAGAAGCTTTAATAATACCTTAGGACGTTATCGACACTTTAACGTGCATTCGATCTTATTATTTAATGGATGAAAGTTCTTCGAACAGCCTCGGTTAATACGTATGTTACACATGCACTCCCTTATTATCTCGGAGAAATTCAATGTTGATTCGATCACATGTAAGGCATACTTGATTAGATATAACGATTAAGATTGATACCGGTCGCACGGTACATATTCAAGTAGTAATAACACTTGTAAACGATCTCATGTACCGATCTTTACAACGTACAAAATTCAATAATATCTTGATCGTAAGCGATACAAGCTGATATTTAGTACACGGGTTCAAATAATATTGATATTGCACGCGTATTCTTGTAAATTTAATATCATAAAGATCTCGTATAAGTAACATTACGAATTAGTATTAATTAAGTATTAATTGGTCAACATTAGCAGAAATCAAGTAGTATATCGTTAACCCTAAGGTGTACGTTACTTGAAACATTAATATATTGGGGGTACCGGAAAATAATCCATTATTTCTCACATACTTTGTGAAACTCCATTTATTTGTTCATATTAAACATTATTCTATTAGACAATTCCCGACGTTATCTATCATTCTTGACCAACGATTCTCTAATGCCGTAATTTACTTTTTGCAAAAACAATTCTTTACTCCCAAATTGATTACTTTCCGGTACCTCTAATATTACACAGAATATTACCCGGTAAATATTGAATATAAACGATAAACCCCTCTAGTACGCTTCGAGATAAACACTAAATGATAAGAATGTAAGGTAATCGTGCCATTAAAATCATTGTTGATACGTGAAATATGTATCAACACAAGTTCAACCACAGGTCAGTTTTATCGACAGTGTATCGGACATCGCCCCTTTCTCGATTTAACGTGCATTCTTTTGCTAATTCCTTTCCTACTTCTTCTTCGACTAATTGCTGTCAATTTCGCAAGAGGAGTTAACGGAAGCACCTCGAAAGTACTCGAGACAATAAGCCAACTCAGAGTTGGCTGCGTAGGCGTTCTGTGCGACAACTTTCCTTGCCGGTTTCTTTCTCGTCTCTCCACGTCTGGTTCTCCAGTCGATCGTCTTATCGGGTCGTTAGTCGGTCACGTCAAAGGACACAAAGAATTCACGTTAATCTTGCAAGTAGGGTTAGAAGGCATCTTCTTCTTGATTCTTTATCGGCCCTCTCGTCTCCGATCTCTATGTTGTTTGAAGGAAACTACTTACGATTAGTATAGTGCTGAAGTAACCGAGCTCAGAGATGGTTTTTGTTGGTCTAAAATTTAAGGGAAACAGGAATGATGTTAATTTAGAAATAGAAGTGCTTCATGGAAACGAGAATGCATAAGAAATGATGAAGTAGTTAAGTACTTCTAGTCTTATTAGTGATAGCGTTTTAGCATTGTTATATCAGAATCATCGAAGAATTTTAAGTTTGTTTTAATTTCAATTTTAATATTACAATTAATCATTTTAATTACGATTGTAATTAATCATGTACTACAACGAAAAAGGTTATTGATTTTGTATCAAAACACGATATCATTTAACTCATCAATACTCAACTATTATGAACATCAATTCAACAATTGATAGAACTTGAAGTAATATATTCTTTTTCGTGAATCATATTCCAAACACATTTGCGACGTATAAGTATGGCTGTATCACCAACCAATATTCATTTCATCAAAGCTGCAGATGAAAATGATTTACGATCACTTTCATCGTTTTAATCGGCGTATTCTTACGCAGTTCCCAGGGCGTGTCGCGTTTCATTCGCTACACGGAGCCTCGTCGCGACGCGACGTGACGCGGATACGCACTTCACATGCACTTGCGTAAAATGCAACACACAGAGATTGCAAGAGAAAGAAAGACAGAACGATCGTTGGTGTCCTGTTGCACTGGGAACGTTGCTTTTCTCTTGCAACTCGTTTCGCCGATCCTCTCGCGCATTCTCCTGTTCCGTTCTCATTCGACCGGTTTTAAAATCCTTCTCCGACCGACGAATCACTCGGCACTTTTTACGATTTTTAATACTTTCCATGAGTGCATCCGCGATGCACTTGTATTAGGTTTGTATGTCGCACGTAACCTTGTATCATTGAAATCAGGACGTGATTAAGAGTTGGTCACTTATTTCAGTATAAATTACTAGATTATGTTGACAAAAGATGCTATAAACACCATCATATAACTCAGTCAAAACGTACTCAAACATTTTGAGACTCAAATCTAACATTTCAAAAGACTTACACTTGAGTTATTCAGGTTCTGGTAAAAATTTCAAAGACTGATATGTGCGCCATCCGGTGCGAATGTATTACACTATTTCATTTAAATCGATAAATTTTTCCCATATAAAATACACATAATAATCAGTTTAATTACGACGTCCCAAAATATGTTTAACGAATTACGATAGTCAAATATAATTATTATATGAAAGATAGGAAATCAATTTTTTCAAATTTGCATCGTGGTAGAAACAATTGTTGAAGTTGTTGGTACTTATTTATAATAAGTAAACGGATCGTATTTTCCTTCCGTTTTCCTTACTTTAATCAAATATTATCAAGTATTCTACACACTCGTTTTATTAAGCGTTATAATGCCTCAAAGTGTAGCAAACTGTTCCAACTAAACAACAAGTATTGATTTTAATTCGTTCCTTTTAGTTCCAGTAATAATGAAGATACTCATAAATGAAGTCAAGGAAAATAATACTTCCACGTATTTCGCACACTTTCAGTCTTTCGCATTGATTTTACTTCATTTAACGTTTGTTTTGCGCAGCACCAATGATAACGTACCGCGTCTTTCTACATGCTGTAAAACAAACATAAACCAGTCATAGTTTTTATGATTCTATCCGTCGTCAGAAAGCAACAAACGTATTATGTCCATTATGGAAGCTTTGATCAACCGATTGCACGCAAAGGAAACTATTTGTTCGCCGGAATTTACGGTTGATTGTACGATTACGTGTTAACGTGCACGCTTCGATCCGCCAAACGGAATATCAAATCTGATGTGGCTGGATTCATGTGGACAAACCCTTTAAACTTTCCTTCCCGAGAACCCCTTTCTATTCCTATGCGTCGTAGGTTATTATAGAATTCGTTCACGAGTGCTTGCTTGGCACCGATAAGAACGTGTCGAATTGAATTCAACGACGCGTAACGAGAGGACAAATAGGAAACAAGAGTAGTTGATTTTAATGCGAATTAACGAGATTTCCGTGAAAAGTAATATCATATTCTCTACGGCAACGGTGATAATCAATAACATCGAATGCTCTTAGAATACCATATCCTTACTTTAATCCAATCAAACTATATTCTATCACTGTAGTACATTAAGCAAATTCTAAATCGTGAATTATTATCCGAGTTAAAAATCATGAGTAATTTATAATTTCATAGAATCAATCGGGAAAAGTAATAACCTTCCATCGTTTGTTATTTCGTTGTAAAGTGGCTATTATAATTTAGATATTATTTAGATATTACTTATTAATCCTAATAATACTTTATGGTATACATAAACTAGAAGTAGTAGGAATATTTGTATACTCGCCAAACTCGGCCGTTCGTGCTTTCTTCAGATACCAGTAAAATTTATTAAACTGTAGATAATTAAATAGAAACATGCTAGTTTCATCTAGGCTACTCGTGACAGTTGAGAGCACTTATGTTAAAAAGAAAATTAGCGGGCCACTCCCGGATTCAGAACGCACCTGTAGAAAGTACATCGAAAGAAAACACACCGTAGCTCGTAATGTTTTCAGAGAGTGACACTGTTTTCGTGGGCCGATGAACGTTAAGGCCGAGCTAATCATCGTCCCAGTCTCCTGGAATCAAACCAATCTGATAATATTAATCGATTTATGAAACGTCCTTAGTTTCTCTCGGAATTGCTTCGATTTCTTGCTGGTCCTTTCTTCGAGTAGATTTATGAGATTTCATTGAAAAAAAAACATCTTTGAAACCTACCAACTCATGCTATTTTCTAGCGCAAGACAATTTATCTTGATTTCTTCAAGTTAAATACGTCAGGTTTAAATAACACATACATTTCACTCCGACGTTGTCTCTCGTTGCTTATTTTTGCATATTATTTTATAATATCAATAGAAATATCGAATATTTGAAATCCAAAGGAAAATGTTAGTAGTGGGGTTGATATTATTACATGCATGAACGATAACGTAATGGTAATAAAACGGTACATCAACCGGAAGTCTAATTCACGTATCGCGTATTTTCATAGGTAAATCCAAGGCGTAACGGTAAAGCGGTTTTCATAATGTTATAAAAATCTCAGTAAGTAGTATCTACAATTATACAATCGTGTTCTTTATCCGTGTACGTGGACGTGTACTTCCTGTAACCGTGGGCTTCAAATATCGTTGGTACTCTCGATTAGATTCCTAGAGCCACGTATTTATCGTTACGACTGTTACAAGCGTACCGATTGTCGGAAGATAAAGCCACAGGACCACACGGAAAACATCGTCTTCTACCTTGATCGGTAGTTTTACAAGTTGTACGGAAAGAGAGAAATAGGTAGAATGGTGAGGCCCATAGAGATTATGGTTTTATAGGTTCCCGGGAAGTGAATTTCAAATCGGATACCCACGGAATATATATTCTCATCTATTAATGGCTCATAAATGTCGGCGGTGAATCTATCTTCGAGCCTGTTCCCTAGATAAAGTATAAATGATATGCGTTATTCTTGATCTTTGATTCATCTTATCCGACTTACGGTAATAATCATACTTTCCTAGCAACTTGTTTTATTTACGTGTCCAATATCCATGGTTTCGTTTCTTGTGGTAGATGCTTTATACTCTTCAAACGCGAAAAAACATTGAACCATAGAACCGTCGTAAACTAAGGGTGATCGCATTCCTTCTTTTTACATCGTGGAAACAACCATGGAGAACCATACTTTCAGCAAAATTCTCGGTTCGAGATAAAGAACCCTTCGCGCTTACTCTGGAATGTATATTAAGAAAGGGTAAAAATTCTAGGTATCTTGCCCCTTCGTTGTAATGACAGATTATCGTAATTTCAGGCTATGCCTTTCTTCGGTTTACAATGTTCTTTACGTTGAAATATCAGAGGTTCACTAATCTCCGAATTGCTTGCTAAAAGTCTCTCGGAAACAGTTAAGCGGCAACCTAAATCCTGTAAAGCGTGTCGCGCAAAAAAATGCTTTCATTCCGTCACTTTGTCCGATCATTTCGGGTAATTTCTGTGTAATTACGGTTTTCGATTAATCTCCGGCCGAGCACTGACGCTCGATTCTGCGAAATTTTTACGTTAATTAAGAGGAAATCTGAAATAACCGTCGGGGTCCGTTCGCGCGAAAGAATACGCGGAAGAACACATCGGCCGGAATCACGCTCCGGCATGCATACCATTTTTCGCAGTTTCCTTGAATACCCTCATGCCAGTCCTTCCTAGGAATTATAAGTCTCACTGAAAATTCCCTCCTCAAATTATTATCTATTATGAAACACGAATACATTCTACTACTTATTGTATTATTATCTCTGATCTACTATTTATTGTATTATTACTTATTATTACCTACAGATTAAATATTTATACACGCAGTGTATCCCAATTACAGTTGCATCAATTTGAAAATATTAGATTGAAGATGGCAAATTTTGCATTTCCTGGTATAATCTTTTCTGCAAATATTATTTCTTCACTGTTCCATATACATACCTTCTTATAAAATATGAAACTTCTGTCACTAGCAATTTACATGTTTGAACAACACTAATGCTATTCTAATATTTCCTGCTATATAATGTGAATATATTATTATTCTGCATCTATTTAGTAACAATGTAATGCTTATAATTTTCAACCAAACGCCATACGGCACGACAATAGAAAATTAACGGAATTTTTAATAGTTATTCCTTCGTCTAAAATAACATATCGCACCACATATTTTATGGTATAACTAGCTGAAGATTCAAAGTACCGTGTTGTATTAAATTAGTATGTACTCACGTGCAAGTGTACTTTTGGATGTATAATAAGTGTAGGCCAGGTTCGTGATTATAGTTCCAAGATCGACGGTTTTCCATGTACACGATATTCAATGTGAAAGGCAGTTATCTGCAAGGACTCGATACGAAATTGATATTGACCGGTTGAGCGTGCCGTATGCGTGAGTGGTTGAGTGCGTGCGCACGTGCGTTTTCACGTGCCACACGCACGCAACATTCCGTTGTTGCTGGCTGTTCTTTTGACTGTATCACTGTACTTACTTTGAATACTCGCGTGTTTCGAGTTCGTGCCACCCGCGTTCTATCACCTGTAACATGTGAGCTTTACTTTGCCACTGACTTATTGTTCGCTATTGAAATTTTACTTACTAATCTTTCCGTCAACGCGGATTCATTTGCAAATGGATTATACAATTTAGAAACGAGATTAAATTACTCATTCATGTGATTGCAACATTAAAACATTATGGGTGGAGCTTTATTATGATTGTTATAACCATGTGTATTCATGAGACTTGAACTTTAAAAAAAAAAGGTGGAATGATGTATCTTTATTTATATGAAAAGAATTAGAATCGTAAAATCGTTAATAATGAAGGGAAGGTAATAATAATAAATATGCTGTCCAATTGCACTACTATATTTACTGCGTTCTGGGGTATTTATTACCGTTCTTATTATTTTATGAAACTACGAATAACGATGCTATATTAAAACATTTCCACTTCGCTTATCTTAAACAAATATTAAGTAGCCGAGTCATCGTAATTGATTAAGCAATTATCGAATAGCTGGAATTCCATGCATATTGCACTAATTGTATGTTGCTCGGGTTTGTCACTAGTCGGCCTCGTTAGAGCAATAAATTAGTATCGGGGCGATTCGATCGAAAGAATAATTACAATGCACTCGGTGAGGCCTTACTTGAAGTTTTTTTTAGTTGGCGGGCAACGTTATCGCGGTTGAAATTAATTATGTCGTGCCCGGGTATCGAGAGAGCGCACCGGCACGTTCGGCAATTTATTATTCAACCGGCTGTATACCGTGAGCCTGTAAAAATCGACCGACACGGAACAGTTATATTACGAGCACTTAGGAAATACGAAATAAAAGGAAGTCGGGCCAAATGTTAGGTCGATAATTAAAACGTATGAGGATAGAAATTAATCACGGAGGACACAACTGTATCGGTTTCTGCATTTACCTCGTGCATTGTAGGTCGGACATTCGTTATGGGAACTTTCTACCAGTTATAATAACTGTAAACACTGCATTCACTTTAAATATTTTCACGTCTCCGACATGCAAGCTCCTTTCAAGCATCCTGAAAGAAATGGATGTTGCAACTCGGTTAATAACATCTCCAAAATCCAAATTATACATTCAACGTAGACATGCAACTACCTTCATGTCTTGTCATTCTTTTCACTTTATCTCGAACGATCTTAATGTTGTTCTCGTGTAACAACATTTTATTGCTAACTGTGGGAAAGTATCGGCACGATCAATTTTTGCGTTCCTATTTAATTGTTTGAGAATGAAAATCGTGGATAAACTTTTTATAACACACCGTAATATACATTTTGAAGTATAATGATTGTCATATTTTGTTGATAAAAAATGTTATGACTTACAATTAACGTCGCATATTTAATGATGTTGCTAAAAATTGGCGATCCTTTTAAATTTAATGTTACACTAAACTTAATACAATAATTTCTTTGAATAAGTCCTGATCCTTCATTTCATCCGTCAATTTATGAATAGTTTTCGTAATTTAAATAATTAATATATGCAATATGAAATAAGTGAATCTACTATTTATGACAATATTAAAAATACTATGCAATAAATTACTGGATCTTCAAAAGAAGGCTGAGTATAACAGATTACTCGGAGATATGCAAATGACCGTGGATAATATACGATAATCACAGTCATAATGATTGCAGTACGCCACCATGATTTGTAATTTTACCGAGATACCTGAAACTTGTTCGGTTTCCTTGTAAAATTTATTTTCGACATATTTAATCTAAAACCATATACTACCTTGGCTGGCTACTTACATCGCCAGTTAAATGCAATGTTTTAGCGAACCCAAGAAATATGAGAATGTCGTGTTATTTATTACAAGCAATGAAATATTAGGTTCGCGCAATGAATCTTGTAAATGTAATTCTACCAATATTCCGGTTATCGGTAGTCGAGCAAAATTCTTGCGGTGATTTCGCGTTGATCTTACCACGTTCTAAGGAAATATGTAAATGATTATGCATAATGGGTATTAAATACAGTGGTAATCATGGCGATGTAGCTCGACGATTTATAAGCTTAGCACGAGTCCAGGGGCCTCAACTTATACGCGCTTACAGCTCGCGGATGTAAACGCATTCTCATAATACACTGCCAAGGGTTCCGATGCAGTACGAGCTCTAATTAAGTGCATCAACCACTCGGTGATCGTCCCTTCCGGGCTTTATTAAGATTTCATCGTGCCGCATTGTTTGTTAATAAAGAGGACTCTTATGAATGGCTTGTAAGAGTGCCCTCAATCAATTTGTTTTGGCAAAACATCTGGTTTATCCACTGACACCAAAACACAGTTTGAGAGCAAACGTCCCTGATATTATTTCCTGATCTTAAATGATCGGACAATTATTTTAATTTTGTAAAATTGATAATAATCTACTTTATATATATTAGATATATATTTGAGTTATAAAACCGTTAATGATGAAAGGAAGGTAATATCAATAAATATGTTATCCTATTGCACTATTATATCTACTGTATCCTGCGATATCTATTACTATTTTTCTTATATATATTATCTCATAACTTGTATAAGTATAACATAGAGTGGATATGTTTTATAATATAATTTATAATACTCAATATGCAACATCATATAATAAGGAAATCTCTTGTTGCGGTTTACTAATCTTTCTCTTCCTTTTTCTCGTTTCAGGTGAGTAAAATTTCTACCGCAAAATTCGAGTCGTAGACTGACCGACATCCGTGATTTACTGGACCTAAACCCTCAATGTGTTCTCATATTCTACATTTCCCACGATTTACGGTACCAGGTAATCGTAAACCTACATTTAGTAATTACTTGTACATCCTTGCCACCATTTATTACAAATTATTGCTTACCAACTACGTTCATCTCACAACCACGGTGAGGAAAAATGATTTTACTCCCTAACCTAAAACTTGTTGCGAATCTTCGTCCGTTACGTTCTTATTCTATTTGTATTTCCGATTCAACCACCTCGACGATGTTTTCTAATATCTCGAGACTCTGGAGAGGTTACTTCGTTCTTCTCGGGTCACGTATTTCTCGTTTTCTTTTGTCGAGGAAGAGTTAGATCAATCGAGCGTTACCACTAGTTTTTGCAGCTTCGCATCGTTTTCTGATCTTAGCACGCGATTATCGATCGTTGTAGTTTAATCCAAGAGTAAGCTACAACGTCGTCGAAGCGCGCCATATTTCTTCTTGGAGGAAGTCTTTGACGCAGGCATGCGTGATCGTGAGATTTTTACTATTCTTCTTTTAATTCCACAACTTTCGTAGTTATGTCATACATGGTTCACTAGACTCTCATGGACTTTATAATTTTCTTAATTAATAGTTTGATGAATGTAAAATGCTGTTTTAATGAGACCAGTATGCGAACTATTTTCATGGCATTCATACTTTCATTTAGTTCTTATTAGGCTTATCACGTTGTTTGTTTCAATGAAGACATTTAAATCGGAAGAATTATTTCCTAAATATACATTGCTTGTTCCTTTCACATATTTTTTGAATGCAATTCTAATTTGTAAGAACATACTGCTACATATTTCAAGTAACATTCATTTGAGAGTGAAGTAAATCGATCGAACACCATGACGAAGGCAAGAAAAACCTAATCCGAGAACTTTTATCTCGTCTGATAGTCGATTTCCAATAAGAAAATCGATGTTACGGCTAACACGACCGATTTACCAATCCTGATTTACAATCTCCTATCGACGACACGAAGATGAATCATCGCGTATAAATCTTCTCTTGCAACATCATCGAGATATTCGAGTCAGAAACCACATTAAACTGGAGATTAAAGTACCACGACCATCCCACGCACGTGAAAATAATACTAAAAATATCAGATATTCATATAACGCTAATTATTCGTCCTGAATCTAAATTTAGATCGAACGGTTAACCATCCTCATACCGATCAATCACCAATTATTAAAATACTATTACTCGCTTGTTATCAACTTATTTATACATATAAAATATATCCGCGTAAAATTCCGATTTTTAAAATATTCACCCAGTTATTAACGGAACACGAGCTCCGAGAAAAGTATCGATTATTATATAAAATATTACCGAGTTCCACTTATCTTGATCCTTGCACCGCAGTCTCAACAAGATGTTTAACGTCACGCTGGTCTCCGGTGCTTATCAAGGTGTTAATAAGCCTCCACTTTTTTTTTCTTCCGGTGGAACATGGCGGTGGTTTGCCGCATGATACAGTAAATTGCGCGTTACGGTAACGCAAATTTCCCCAGCAACGTGTAGTCTTTTGATTGAAGCCGAAGGAGAGGTGTCCCTAGGCTAAGAAGAGGCGGCTCGCTGCTGCGGAAGTCCCATGAAAATCGGTTTCGCTTACCTGACCAGTAATGACGGGAAATGTTGTAATTGCCGGTGGGCCTTACCGAGCTACCTGCGTTTTATCGGCGTCTCCGGGCCCATCTTCTTCGCGTTTAATCGACCGGAATGAGACAGAACCACCATGACAGCGTGGCTCGCTTCTATGCTTGTCATTCGGTTAACTTGTTACCATCGAATACCTCGTCCATCATCCCCTTCTAATTCCGTTTGTTCCTCTTCTTGTTTACCGTGTCAACTTCGGTGCAACGCGAACACATCTTGCTTACGTTACACCATGAAATATTTGTATTAATTTATTAAAAGTAGAAGCTAGTAAGAATTATTATATCTTCCAAGATAATTTATGGAAGAACAGTATTTTAATGTCTTTCTATGATAATATACAAAGAATAATTTAGATAGTTACATCATGGAATGCTGAAAATGATGAATAAAATAATCTTTAATGATTGATTAATTGGGTGCATCCGAATTGTATTCACCTTCTCTTCGTAATTAGTCTATGTTCACTTTAATATATTGATAAAATGTTCTTAAGAAACACCTGGGGGACACTTTCCAAGAATTTAAGCCATTTAAGATGATTACGGAAACCTGATTCTGCCAGGTTTTAATCATCGTGTATTTAAGTACTCGTATCTTCCAAAGTTTTAAATGATCGAGTTAAGTGTCGTACGTCATCTTTTCCTTGTCTTTCGGGACATTAAATCAACGAATCCCGTTGCACGGATTTGAGGACATAAACACAGATGAACTAGGCATTATCGCAGAAAGCCGCTTTGTAGTTTTACGGTACTCAGATTGTAATCGCGGAACATTATCGTGATCACACGTCTCGGGTATCTAAACCCTAGAATTCATACGGTTTGTCTTAAACCATCATTAACATGGCGTTGAAACTTTGTCACTTTATAAGTATAATTAAAGTATAATTTTTGTCCGAGGTCATTGTCCCCATTCAAATCAATTTTAGTAATTCGTCACAAATTCCCAGTACATACATTAATATCTTAATGAACACTCATATCTTATTACTCTTAATCCATTTGTGTTGATTCATATAAAGTAAGACACACACTGATCATTTTAATTAGTCGTTAATTATGTAATCAGACATAATACATTGCACCCACGTAATGGTGGTATATTATTGTAACTTGAGAACGACCAGGAAGTGCATAGCACGAAGTTGAAGTAGATCGCGGAAAACGTTTTCTTTTCGCGGTGTGCAACCATCGAAAATAACACGTGGCCAAGGTATCGCGTGACACCCTTCTAGATTCTTTCATGTATAATTATATCAGCCGACAATGCCCGCCCCTAATGACAATAATTTCCTATGCCTTTTATGCTCGAAGGAATATTTTTATCAAACTATACCACGCTCGCCAAACTAATAACTCTCGTTACGGCTCATGATGCGGAATATCTCGAAGATCTAAATTATTCTTTGTATATTATCATAGAAAATGATGAAATTACCTTTTTTCCATAAATTATCCTGGAAGATATAATAATTATTACTAGCTTTTACTTTCAAAAAATTCATAATTCCGTGGAAGAGTTTACTATCTTCAGTTAAATTTGTAGGACAAGTAGGAATATTTGTTCCATGAAATTCGCGTTTATGTCGATATCGTAAATCTTCGTGATCTGAAAAACACAGAAAACCCCGAGAATTACACTACTTTTTCTTGAATTTTTCTTTTTCTCACCGAAGAATTCTCCGCGACATACTTCAGAGTTTTCTACAACCAGTTGCTTCTCTTTTTTACAATTAACTCTATTAATTCTATTTATCGTGTCGGTACATGATGACGGCGAGATCAGAGCAACTTTTCATTCTCGGAGGTAACGAAATGAAAATCAAGAAAAACGACATGGTACAGGTTGTACTATAATTTTTCCTTGCCTTCTTCACGCTGGACGTTTTTAATCATCACTCATTCAAGCCGATCAATTGAACCAATTTTGGAATTCTTTTTCGATCGATGTTCTTGGTGGACTTTTGAAACTTTTACGAATTTCTAATTTTCCTTCGTAATGCACGCTCCACGGTGGATTATCAGGAAAGATATGATCACGATCGCAATAAACTATTAGAGTGAAACGGTAAAAATACTCGCAGGATACCACAGGAGTAATTACGGAGGCGCATAATCGGCCAGGATACCAACACTCCATTTCTGTTCTCCTTGATATCCTTTTCTGCGTTTTCCTTTCTTTTCTCACTAGGTTTAATTAGGATCTGATAATGACCGACTGATTGCACGCTTATTTAATTCCATCCTCGATACGACGGGGATTTTATTTCTATGATTTCTGATCGCTTATTTCTTCTAGTTAATAATTGGAGTATGGTAAACTGGTACACGCGAAGGTGCATTTTCTTTTAATTAAAATCTACAATTATTTAATATACGTACGTGATATATCGACCAGTGTACTTTCTTTAATAGTTGAAATATTTCTCTGATATTTTCATATTCCCTGCAATTTTCTAAGCGGCTTAAATCTAATTGATCTTAGAATCAGGTAGCTCGTGCTTTCGTTCCAGATGGGTGATGCGTTTACTTCTTTGAACTTTCCTTTCTTTCCTTCAAGTTTAATTAGGATCTGATAATGAGAGACTGATTATCCAGTTATTTAATTTCATCGTTGGTATGACGGGAATCTTGTTACCACGAGCACTTAACGAAAGGAAGTTATCATTCTTTCGCTCGGTTATTAATAGATTAAAATCAGCCCCGTGAATTAATTCGTGCTTTAATTGATGTGCTGTATTTTAAAGCCCCACCGTTGATATATGGCTTAATCTTCCGTCTTTAATTACCTAATCCTATAAATATTAAAATATTAACAATTTTCATTACCTAAGTGTATAAAGATCGTTAATGAAAATATTCAGGATGTTTACACGCTAATTTACATACTAAAGTGTTTTATATTCTAATATTCTTTACGGCAGGCGTCTCGAACTCGAACGCAGCAAAGGTTTCGTAAATAAGAACATCGCGAAGTACAAACGTTTAAAACATTCCTCAACTCTCTTCTCTTTGGTAGAAATCCAGTGTCTGAGGCTCGAAACACTCAGATTAGAGCAGTTAACCACGACAGATCTAATCTCGTTCTAGAAATTGATGGAAATCGATTGTCGTGACCCCGGAAGCGCTCCGTTAGCATAATCCGTTAGAATCTCACTTTGAGATACTTTCGTAGTTTTCTGCGAGAAACTCAGGAACCCTTCTACCGCTTTAACGGCACGAAAATTTCATTCTCCACACCGTGCTTCCCGATGCGTTCCAAATGGATTTCTTTTGTTTCAAGGACGATCTCCGTCGGTTTAAGTGGAAGCAGAAAAAAAAGGTCGACCACTAAACCGTTGTTTGCAGGGTTTAGATGTTTGCATGTACTATCGCGAGCACCGAGAATCATTTAAGACAATCTGTTGCGGTCGAGATACGTGCTTCAAGGAAGACGATGCCGCAATCATCGCAAAACCGCATTATCACGTGTTCCACCTACCTTCGGGGAAACCAAAATTCTACGATATCTCGGTGGATTCGTTGCATTCAGAAACGATATGTTTATCGGTCAGGATATTTTTATCGCGTTTCCTGGAATTTTGTATACTGCGCTTAACCCGAAGCATGGTGTATTGTATGAAATATTGAAAATATATTAGGGGAAAAAGTAGTAGAATTCTTGGTTTTTCTGAATTATTAGCACCTGGAGATCTATGATATCGACATAAACATGAACTTAATGGGTTAATAAATATTCCCATTTGTCCCATAAAATTATACGACGGTATTAAACGTTTAAACAGAATTAATCATTTTTAAAAGCAAACACTAGTAATAATTATTATATCTTTCAGGTTAATTTATGGAATAAGATTTCTTAATCTTTATATCCACGGATATTCTAGAAACGTAGAATCAATAGTAAATATTGAAAAGTTGTAATATAATGAAATATTAAACAGAAATTACGATCGTAGATGAGGATTATTGTATAAAATTTATCCGAAATATCATATAAATTGATATAAAATAAAGATTGCCTATAATACTCGATGAATTCGATATCACTTTATACATTTTTTTCTTTCGAACTGTTCATTTACCGCGTTTCGTACTATAAACTGCTAACACACTTTTTTCCCCACCGAAGTGAGAGTTAATCGTCAAAACATACTGTCTCCAGGATCTGAAAAGAACCAAAAGAAATAATTTCGCAGAACTGTCTTCGTTAAATTCAATCCTTTAACGTGCAGAGACCACTCGTCAGGCACGAATTATCTTTCTATCAGAAAGAATTACCGTGATCGTTAATGTCGAATTAAAGTATTTAATGCTCCCCGATAAAAACCAAAACGAACAAGGAATGTAAGCGTGAGTAAGACAAAGAGAAAGTAAACCCGTGCCCTCGAGACGCCGTCGAAATGGGATTTTAAGTTGAATTTTTTCCGGTGCTCCGTTTTCTTCTGCGGAGCGGTACGATATGCCATGGTGATTGTTCCTTTTATCGGTCCTCGATTCTAGTACCGTTAATTTAATTTCAGCTGTTCCTGTACCAGGCATCCCATTTCTTTTGTGTTCGGCTCGAATGAGCTCGGATCCCCCTTATCCATCTCTTATCCATCGATCATTCAGGAAGATGGTTTTGATCTTGTTCTAAGGTCAAATGGTTCCATGTCAGTTAGAACTACAATCGTTTTCTTGCGCAAGCTTTCGTACGCTTTCTTAACACATTGATCGCCGACGTCAACACTACTAAATCTCGAAACAAATATATCGCTGATATTCGTAACGTTTGTAAATTGTACTTACAATTTAGTAATAAAATGCAAATAAATCAGTCAAACTTATACGCATTAAAACGGAAAAATTATGAGAAGGATAATTCTAACATAATTTGTGATCGCCGAGATAATCACAGATTCGAGTGACGAGTTGACTCGCCATCCCCGATTAACAGATTAAACAAATTATAATTCGTGATCAGTCTTATGCATTACGAAATTGCATTTTTTAACACATCAACTGTTATTTGGTTCAGATCCGATTTCGTCTGTTGCTCCCTAACTTTATGAGTCTTAAAGAAGAATTCAGAAGCAACGATGAGATAGTTATCTAATACACTTTAATTGACTAGCTTTTCTCTTCACTTTTTCCTACTGATTTTAAAATCAACGCGAAAGAGTTGACCGCGAAAAACGGAACAGCTGGCTAGGTAATTCCGCATGTAGAAGCTTAAATATCGGCTAACTCGTGGTGTGAACGACATAAAGATGTTCACTGACCGAAACGTCTACGAGCTCGGTTGATTCTACCTCCGTGTACTCGGTAGAACTAGCTCCGAGATTCCACAGGAAAGTAATCGCTTTCTGCTATTAATTACGGAACAAATCCAAGTCGCATTCTTGTTTATGTAAGCTTCTTTAATTATTATCTGCCATTATATCCAGGCTAAATTGGTAGTATGAATTTGTATTAGCTTTCAGCAATTACTTACATCAAAGATATGTATCCTTTAAGTTCACCAGTTCCATTGGCATTGTACTAGAATTCTATATAAATCCCGTGTGAATTCTATTGAAAGCCAGCTGAATTCAATAAATTGTTTACCGGGTTGGTCAAACGATACTTCATATAATCCGTAGATTTTCGACTACAAAGATATGAAAGAGCTTCGCGTCAAGAATGATATGATGGTAAAAAGTACTTATAATAAAATCTTGAGTTCGTTTTCTTCGGTGCCCGAAGCATGCAAGTATTCAATCCCTCTTGTACCGTACAAAAGGATAATGGTACCTAGAGCGCGAGTAGAGTTTCACTGGCAACAACCGCGTTATGTTCCTCGCGAGGAAGATCTCCGAGTTGCATCTAATGACGTGCAACACGCGATCCACTTGCCGAGGTGTACGGGACGGTCCATTGGATCCATAGAAAAACGTTAATTTGTGGTAACCGAGCATATACCGTAGATGTTAAACGAGCACACTCGATCGACCAAAGATTTTAAGGATCGATTATCCTCGACTCCTTACTCGTTGATCCTAGTTGCCAGCGATTGCCGTTCTTATAACGGAGTGCTCTTAAAATATGTTTTTTTTCGTAAATTGACGATGAATATATATATATTCTTACGATTATGAAAAATTAATAAATTAATATTATTCTATGATCTTGTTTGGAAGATATTCATTGAGTAATTAACACGAACACTACATTTTTCAATAACGTTTAACCATTGGATATTATTGTCTTATGAATCATTTAATTCCTGCTGTTCTATTTGCAACGGATCGTAAAAATCGAAAGTCTATTTTTAGCCCGAATTTCGCGGTTCGATAAAAACACGTTCTACGACAAGTGCTTACAATGGTTCGATATTAAAATTGCCACGTAACAGGGCAGATTTTTTGATAATTCGACATTATCGGGTGACTGCAAAACCAATGGATTTTGATGATAAAAACCTTTCGATTCCGTTTCGGTTTCCTTTTACTCGGTATTATGCCACGGCTTAGGTGTAAGAATTAATGGAGCGATCGTGCGATCGTTTAATACGTTTTTCATCTCGGAATGGTGTAAAGACGGAAGATTTCTTACGGCGCTCGGAGGATTCATTCGGGTTACTATGGATCGGTAACATAGTTATGCTCGCGGGATCTACAGTTCTTTCGCGTACCCTTCTCGCCGATACTAATTGCATCGGTTGAATTCCAACTGACCGCAAACTTCTTTGTTTCTTGTCTCCTCGCTCCACTGATCCCTCCTCTAATCTCATCTTTCTTATCTGCCAAACCGAATGGCTGCCTGCCTGCCCGCCTTCCTTCCTTCATTCACCGTGCAATTTTCCACGTTCGATCGGGTAACGGTATACCTTCCTATATCCATAAATTGGTATAATATTAACATCAATATGCCATTACTTCTTTCCGCCCCTTTTTCCGTTGTATGGAAATATTACTTGTTTTAATCCACCTGTTTTAATTGCATAGAAATTTATCATCAACTTGATACTTCAAGTTGATATTCTAGTTTCTAAGGGATTTTTTCATGCAGATCTTCGGAAGCTTTAAAATTTTATCGATTCAATTGAACGATGTAAAAAAACAGGCGTATTAGGAAACTCGATTTAAAGGAATTGCTCGTGCCTCGTATAAAAGGAGTTGAGCTAAAGTTAATATTGGGAAATGCTTCAATCGATAGATTCTCATCTTCGTAATTTCCTGGACGCCAGTAGTCTCGCACCCCTATGTCTGCTAGCTGTCCCTCACTGCTGGCTTTTTAATCAGGGATCAACTATAGGTTTCATGGTTTCTTTTTCATAATCATGTTGCCGTCGGTGGATTCTTCTTTTTTTGCACTGTGTACTTCTCCCTACGATATTGTAATAAAAAGTTTGGAATATTGGCGAAGTACTTTGGTACTCGGAACTTCTAACTGCGTAACAATCAAATGTATACATTTTATATATACCTAAACAAAATAATTCTTGATAGTACATTATAATGTATCAAAAGAAACACGACAATTATATTTTTAATTGATGTCTTTAAAAGAACCTTTACCATGTCGCATATACCTTAATTAATTACAGTAATGTTTACCAAGGCATACAATAAAAATACGAAAGAATGAAAGGGTCAAGTTAAAGTGATGGTACCACAGATTCAACGATACTTTCGAGGTTCATCCGATGATTTATTGCTACTCCCATAATTTTCAAGTACGATCATTTATGGTAGCAGCACATACCCCGCAGGAAATCCTGAAACATGTGATCAGTATCTAAAAAGATGTAAGTCAAGTGATCATTAGTTGTTCGTGTCCGCGTAATCTCTCCTTATCTGCCCTTTACTCGGCGAGTAAGAGAGAACAATAAAGCGTCTGGCAAGAAAACCGGATGTTACTGCATAGGTTGCTTCATTGTCTCCCTTGTCCAACTTCAAGGCTGCCATCGAAGCATTTCTTCCTGTCCCTTGCGCCAACGGTGCTTCATTCGCACGTCCAGAAGGGAAATCGATGGATGCTTTAACCTAAGACTAGTCTTTCTATAACCCTTTTGTTATTCGATCAACTCTGATGGATAACCATAATCACTCGTACAATGCTTACTATAAATTATATGTCTTTTCGAGACGAGACTTCGCGAGTACAGTTACGGCGATACTTCCTTTCTTGAGTTATTAGGTGGATACATTTTGGTAGCGAAACAAATAGGTATAATTCATCAAAATTGTCCCCTCCGTACAGTACTTTGCACTGTACTTAATTTCTATACGAATTTTTATATATACGGTTTACTTCTTCCATGTTTACAGCTGGGGACAAAAATCTCAGGTATCGTAGTATAGTTGCCATGGTAATTTCTCCTTTTTCGGTATCCATTATGGCGAATTAGGTAGAGTATGATAATTAAACAAGCAATCAAATAAAGTGTAGTCGATAGTAGACTACATGAAGGATAACCTGTACTTTGGATAGAGATCTTCAGGGTTGTTATCATCTTGTCTGGATATTCGACGTTTAAACTGTAATAAAGTAATTATTTGTTCTTACATATTTCACGGTGATTATATGGGAGTGTGGTAGTTGAAGCAAATTAGACGATACTCGTTATTCTCCCAATTTGACAAGGTAAAAAGCACATACTAGTGCTGGTAATCTGATCCCTCGGGTTGTCGAGCAGTTTTGCGCGAAGTATTTGATGGAAGGATCACGTGCCAGGGGCTGATTTTATTCGGCACGTGATACTTTTCCAGGCATTGAACCTCCAGCACGTTTTCTTGCAGTGCGTAAATCTTCATGGAACGACGTGCAAATCGACGTGTTACACAAAGTTCTTTTGGCTGTAAACAGAACACGAGATGCGGTGTTTAACGAATGTCAAGCAGAAATTTACGGCTTAATGCCAACTGTGCATTTGCACTTTCCACTTTCTCCTTCTTTTATAATTACCACGCTCGAAACATAAAACCCCTCGCGGTAATTTTCATAAAAACTTTATTAATTATATCGTATCCGACAAAAACGGTAGGTGTACATTCGATAATTAATAGACACAGGAAATCACTTCGACGCATTCCTAATTAATACTACCTCCTTTGTCGGTTAACTTCTTGGATTTTATAGGTTCGAGCGTCAAATAATCTTTTCTTTTACGCAATAATTTATACCCCTTTTTACGATCATAAAAGTAAACCCGCAAAGGAAGAGCAACGTATTAGATTTCACCCGGCTTATCGTGAACTCTTCCTTTTACGTAGCCCGTGATTTTATATTACATTCACGTAGAACGTATATCCTAATATTTCACTCGATTACTGTCATTACGAGTCTCGATCTATTAATATTGCGTTTCATCGTATCGATTCGCATACATCGTATCCCCGTGTCAGAGAAAGGGATAACACGGTGTCCATGCGTACGGTTTCTAACTTCCTAGAAGGAGCATAAGTACCGTTTTCTCAAATATACACGTGCACCTTTATCGAGTACATGTCGGTGCATCCTACGAATTCTAATGACTTTCACTGACCGCCGCCACCATCGCCTCCTAGAACGATGTATATCGTTATCCGTGTAATTTCAACATGTAACATTACTCCCCTATCTATCTTCGAATAATGAAAAGTGAATGTTACTCCGCTCGAAAGCTTGTTATTATACTCCATTGTATTATTATTATCATTATCACTACACTCGGTTGCGTGAAGCTATTCCCGATTGATATCCGATAACATAGTCGATAATTTCTTTCAAATTACAACGCGATGTAGGAGGTTTAAATGAAAGTTGGTACAAACGAATTAATAACATCGGAATAAATAATTCGTGGATTTTCTAGTCGATCGTTTACAGGTACAAACTCATTCTTCAATTAAATGGATGTATTGAGAAAAATGGAAGGTTTAATATCTCCGGATAATAAAGCAAGAAATGATTCAATCCATTATACATGCGGCACGTGTGATTATCATTTTTTCTTCTTCTTTTCGTAAACGGCACTCGGAGAGTTTCCACTGAGAACTCAATTAACGTGATTTCTACCTGGCGAGGAGTATTGCTGTGTGCTAAGACCATGTGTTCGGAATGTACTGGTATAAATTATGCGGCATTATCGATCTACAGTTGTGCATTCAATCAAGCATTCGCGCGAGCATTCACCTGCATTATGCATGCATTGATTTTTTTTCAATATATTCGCTACATCATGCCTTCGTACGAACGAACGGTGAAAGAGGGGGGACGCGTACGAATCTTCATGATCGCGAGGGAAAAGTGACTACATAAGAAGTGAAACGATAACGGAAATAACCACCGGCCTTGCGGACTCTCACGGTGACCGGAAGTTCTTCGTACTCGAATAGTCAGCCCTCGAAATCACGGTACCGTTAACTTACGTAAAAACGATTTCGATATACATCGACAGGCTCGAAACGTTCGGCCGTAACCGAGGTTTTTACTGAAGAAGGAAATAATTAGTTTACGTGATAATAATTAATTATTAATGACGATAGGCAGCCGAATAAAATCTCGACGTATGTAGAATATGTTACAACGCCTTTTTCACAAAGCACTTGATACCGATCAAATAATAACTCGAAATGAATAGTTGACTTCCTAACAGATATAAACATAGATTTATTTTAATCACTTTCTCATACCGAATCTTTATATTGGAAGCGACATATCGGGAGTAATAATGAATAACGATTGGCATCGGCCACTTAATACTTTCCCGATCACTTGACATTAACAATCTCATAACTCATAACGAGTCAACGGGACAACTCGATACCTTAATAAGTATTAATCACGGAGCTTTTTTTTCTGAGGATGAAGCCAGTCTAGACTGGTGTATCAGACGTGTAATGTTTACCAAGCAGGGGCCGTCTTACTAAAATAACAAGCTAACGCGAGCTGACGATCGCTCGACAAAACGATCTTTAACGTGCCATTAAATCCCATCGCTGCGGGGTGTCTCGCGTATCCCGCGCGATGCCCGCCACACTTTGCTCTCAATTACTCTTATGGAGACTCTATCATTATTTTCTCCACGGTGAATGTGCCTGCGGTTCTAACGTCCGCTTGCGATATGAACTTAACGTGGATTCCTCGTTCTCACGTGGAATCACCGACCACGGTAAAACGGCTTGCTGGCGATTTACCGTGCCTCTTAAATCAAATGATGGCGCTTCTTCGTTTCGTCACGGTGAATACTGTGCACGACGTAATATTACGACGGTGTCCATCAGGTACAGGGTAACAGTATTCCATAGAGGTATACTCGTCTCCGCAGAACTGTTTCGTGGTGTGCGCGACGCTTACCAGGTGGAATTTAATTAACGGTGTATATGACCGAGGTTTCCTGATGCGCACGAATCACGGTGAATCATTTGCTGTGGGTTTTTCTTTGGATTCGTTACACCACGGTAGCAGGAGGATCTTTATGGGGTTTACTTCTCTTGATAGGCTCTCCTGATGTTTGCTCCTTGCCTGTTCCTCGGGGAAGGGAGATCTGGGGGGATCATATTTCACCATTAATCCTTATATTTTCTTGTATGAACATCTTTTACATGAAGCTTTTTTGAATGGATTTAAATGCTGCTTCAGTTACGTACTCTGCCGTTCAAAAGTTTGGGATCACTTGCTTTGTCTTTATTCTAACGTTTACTTTAAACAATATACTTGGATCGTTGTGGAGGTTTCGGTGGGTAATGAAAGTAATTGGGAAAAAGTTTAGAAAATTAGTGAAAGCATATCGGGTAAAAGTTGACTAGTCGAATATCGAGAAAATGCTTTCCTAGATGATCGTAACTGTAGAGGATATTAATTCATGATAGCTTGTATACGTTACTCGTCTCAAATGACGTACTTTCCAACCCTACTGGCACCGAGAACCACAGTTGTTCTCTACTTCTTAACCATAAATCGGACAATGATAAATCCCCATTCAATTCTACGAGATATCGGCTTACGATAGACGATATGACAGGTTCTCCGAATACTGAGTTTTGCATAGAAACCATATAACTTGCATAAGATATCAATCTTCTATAAATCATATATTAGATGCTTTGTGTTCTCTGACAGTAGTCGGAACTATACACGTATAACGTACCATCTTTTTCAAATCTTTTAGGAGAGAGAAAAAACTTCCCAAGAAGCTGAATTATTATGAAATATTTACAAAAGGAAATAGCATTAAAATTCTATACTACAGATTTTTGACTTTGCACTTTTAGTGTTTTCTACAACTTTAATTAAAAAAGGATCGTTTATCAAAGTAGTGTCATGTAATGCACTTAATTGATTAACCTTTAATCAAGTAACTCTGCATAAATGATTTCAAATTCATCAACGTAAATGTCAGCCAATAATGAATTGGACACTTTCCATTTTCTCCAATCAGATATTAAAAAGATTTTATGTTCATCGGCATCGTTCCGCTTATGGCCTTCTCGTAACATTTTACTATCCCACATGAAAATACGAAGATGTAACGTTGCAATTATACTCTTCACTTTCCTTCCACGATCATCGCAGAGACATTGAGGTGTCCATCATAAGCATAATTCTTTATGAAAAAAAAGTGTAATGCCACTCACAATGGAGGTTTGAAGACTCGAGAAAAATGGGGGGGAAAGTTTTCGCACCATTGTATCATTAAGTGAAACATTGACGGTATTATCGTGGCAAGAGCGTAGACGCGGTTTCTTGGCTAATACCTGGTGCAGCCTGAGGAGATCTCTTTGGTGAAAGTCATTACGATTATTCGTACGTCCGTGACGTGCCACTAGATATATAGGTTGCAGTTAGTTTGACAAACGGCAAAACAAATCCGCGACACCCGTGACGAGGTGACGCACCGTCTGTCTTGTCCTGTGGCTGCACGCTGAGAAAACGATAACCCATCTATAAAGTCTATCGATCATATTTGCAATATGAAATTCTAATGTACCTTAAATTCTTCAGTTACGTAAATTGCGTTCTCTACTTTGGTATACGGAATTGAATCCTAGTTCGTTTCAATCTTGATAGAATTTCTGCTAGCCAACCCCATTTCAAGTTTTAATACTAGTTCAGTTGTTCCCTGAAAAGATGGATTCTGATTGAACTAGGAGTTGAATACTGGTTGAGTTGAACTCTGAAAAGTTGAATTTTGCTTGAGTTAAACCCTGAAAAGTGGAATTCTGATTGAGTTGGGTGTTGAATACTGGTTGAGTTGAGTTCTGTTTGAGCTGGGAATTGAATACTGGTTGAGTTGAACCCTGAAAAGTGGAATTCTGATTGAGTTGGGAATCCTGGTTGAGTTGAACCCTGAAAAGTTGAATTCTGCTTGAGTTAAATCCTGAACAGTGGAATTCTGATTGAGTTGAGAGTTGAATACTGGTTGAATTGAGTTCTGTTTGAGCTGGGAATTGAATACTGGTTGAGTTGAGCCCTGAAAAGTTGAATTCTGATAGCAGGTAGCAGATTAATGTAAAAGTCTCCGTTAAATCCTTTCCTATTATTTATCAAAAGCAGTACAAATATTGACAGGCGATTATCAGGCCCAACGAATTATCATCGAAATATGAGCAAAGTGTTTTCCTACTGATTCATGTACGCATTTTTAGGTGAAAAAATGTTAATGATAAATGCGTTATACTCCTCGGGTGAGCATCGATGCATCTCTCTCGATTGGCTCTACGATAATGCTAGTTGCATCAGCTTTAATTATTACGGGACCAATAATTGATTCTCAACGTAGATCTTCTGTAGACATGTATATACGTTATAACATTTTAGCATTTTTCTACTGATTACGTTTGACGTGCTTTCCTTTTGGTATGCGCTGATTATATTGATTTATGCTTCCTGTTAACACGATCAGTTACGATGATTTAATTAACGTTGAAAACCATTAATTCTGCGACTACGGTTATCGTACATATACTTAATACATACTAAAATCATTTTAATGAACAATAAATTATGAAGAAAGTGGAGAGAGATGGTCAATAATTGATGATTCTCAAATTAAAATTACTAAAAATATTAAAAAATCCAATTTTACCAATGAATGAATTAAATATATGAAATCTAAGAAATCTAAAATTTTGTCGTCAGCAAATGAACATAATTTTCTTATAATCAAATAGTAGTAAAAATACATCGAAACAGTTTTTCTTGATCTCCGCGTGAATCACTTTTGACGATGGCGTACCAAGATTTCTATCAAATTTAATCGGCTGGTAAAATAAGCTTCGCATTGACATTGGTTCAATGTCATACTTTATTGCCACGTAGTTTACCGATCAAATCGATTGCCGAATACTCATCCGCTCCATTGAAGCGCATTACGAAGGCCATCTTTGAACAATTCTTCCCGGTGGTCTCAAAACAAAGACACTTATAGTTCGTCACTGTCAAGGCTTTCCTCCGCTCCGCTTTGACTTTTCTATCATTAATTATTCTATGACTTTTTTAAATGCCTAACCCTCCTAATGCCCTTTCGGTGTATATTTAACTAACATATACTTATTTTTACATCTTCGGTACGTCTTTCAAATATGAACACATAAGTAAACGCCATCTAATACCCCTTCTATTCTTATTCGTAATTGTTCTTTAAAAACTGCATTTTATCTTATTGACAATCTTAATCCAATTTCTTCTTTCAATATTCTATTTAATTTAAATAGGCGCCATAACAGGTATATTCTGCGATAACCAATACGCAGTACTCAATGTAGTTCAACTAAATGTAGTTCGACTAAACCTTTAATCGAATTTCTAGCTTGATTAACACTGGAACTACCAAATCCATCAAAATGATGGATCAGCAGAATGCAATAAAAAACTTCAAATTCACAACGTCCCATTTTCCGAGATCTTTTGCAGCCCACGTTGCACAATAAACCTAATGAAATCGATTAATTTATTTATGTCATCGATCCGTATTTTTAAAGACGTTTACGTGAATGTACAAATATAACCGAATACAATGTCGGTAGTTCTAGTGTTAATATATCATAATAATAAATGACATAGCTGATCGAACACACGGGTAGGATCTTGATGGTTCTGCATTCAAGTACATAGTATTTTTTCTTGTCTAATCGCATTAACCGTGGTGGGGATCATGTGCAGAAACGTCGTTGTCTATGGTATTCGACATTACACCAAACTCTCGGTTGCACGGTGGAGCATAATCGTAAAAATAAAATATCGCGGATGCCTACCGTCTAATGTTAGCCCACTGTATTTTAGTTTCGTCGCTCTTCTATTCGTTTTGCCGTTGCGCACACCATGGTGCTCACCCCGTGTGTACACCGCTACTCGTCCGCTCAAAACGGAAACCGAGTGTATAACCGCCTTTCGGTACCGTTTCATCGAGAAAACTCCGGCTAACCATTAGAAACCGCAGCCTTTAACCATTCGAAAGCTAAGAGCCACGATAATATTCCTGGATGATAGTGTTGTTTATTATAGTAGCTCGTTATGGGAATATTCCAAGAGGATCATAATTATCTCGTGTAAAACGTACTGTTTACTTGAGGTGAAGACGTTGGTTACGTTGACGGTGGCACGGTGGTAAACTAGAAGAATATGAATTGTGAAATAAGACTGTTTAAAGATATGCAATATGATCCAGGAGCTGAGTTTTGCTCGAGGAATTGATTTAATCGAGTCACGCATAGTTGCGATTGCACAATATATTAGATAGTAGTGCGAGGTCTATTAGAGAGTAGAAGAAATAGTATCGCGTATAAATTACTGTATTCCGCGTTAAGATCTACAAATACTGGTTGGATTCAATGAGGGACTTAGCCTTGGTATCCTTTATCGTCCAGCGGAAATAAGGTTCGCCACGCAAATGCTCGCCGTGCAGAGTAAACGTGCATTCTGCCGCTCCTTAACGACATGGGATCGCAAACTGTAATTGTCTATAACTGATATATTATTCATTATTTAAGTAATTCTTTCGAAGTTTCTTCCTAATTGCTCCTGGCTATTTGTTATCGCAATTTGCTATTTTATAAACCATTAAGTTAATAACGATGAGTAATCAATTTGAAGAAACTAATTGCGTAATTGATTAGGATACGCAGCGTGTAAAACATATTTCGAAATTGGCACAAAGTATGTTGGACTAGTATAGTTGAGTATGTTTCATAGTAAAAATGTAATTCAAACTAATACTAAGGTATTGATTGCATTGGGAGCATTTAATTATTAATTCAGACTCTACTCGAAAGGCCGCATACGCTTTATGACGCTAAATTCCATTAGGGTTTTCTATTGATTTTCTTGATAAACTCTGAACTTTGGTGGAAAAATGGTGAACGTGTAAGGCGCATAGGAACCCGAGGGAACATACCCCTGAGTCAGACTCTTTTGTTCCGTATCTAGGACGAGTGCTCGTGGCGAGGAAGCCGTCTATACTTTGCATGTCTTTTCAGCAAAGTTCCATCGATATCATCCGGCATTTAACTAATGTATCTCGCGTCAAAAGTGAAACGTTTAAAATCCAAGTCACTCTTGGAAAATTAATAAATGTAACGCGATAGAAACTTGCTTAACAAAAATACACAAATACGAAGATGACTAAATTCCACTTAAAACGTATCACTTTGTGCGACGATCTTTTCGATCCATATAAGTTGAAGATTGTCTACTTCCTTTGTGTAATAGTTGACGACAAATTTAGATGTGATGTAATTAGTGAAGAAGGAATTGGTAGTCTTTAAAGGCCAGTATTCAGTAACCCGATGCCTATATATTCGGTCCTAAAAAGGGGCATAGGGGGACAGCAATTTAATCAGTCAATTACTCGAGGAGTGTTATGGCTGGTCGAAAAACATCCCCATGGTAGACGCCCCACGTGTCTGGCTCCGTAGAACAGAAGCTAACCCTTGTGTACCCCCTTTTTTTTCTCTCCCTTTGCAAACGAATCCCCGAAACCCTGAAAAGTTTGCATCCACTGTGCGACGTAGTCACCACGTCGTGTGCGTTCATGTGTAATCTGATGTGTGGCTGAGGGGACATGAATATCCTCGACTAAGGCTTAAGCCATCCGTGCGATACGCGTGCAGATATGATGTAAGTTTTTATTCGCGAATCACGCACTATAAAGTTGCTATGAATAATTATGGACGACAGTACTGGTACATTTGTAGGTCGTGGTAAATAACAGCATCGTGCACCGTGAAACTTAATCTTTCCTCCTTCTGAAAATCACTGGAATCGTGGTCATGAAATGCCATTTTCCTTCGGCCGTGATTCAATGTTTTCTCCCCTCTTTTATTCCGTGTGAATCGTTTTCCGAACAAGGGTCGTGTGGCGAGTCATCGTGAATCAATCTTACGCCCCGTAACCGCAGTGTTATGAATACAGATCGATTAAGATAATGGAATAAGAACAATCTTTTCGAAGGCTGTGATCATCTTGGAAATTCTAGACTGTTTCGAGTAGGCTGGAATTACATCTCGCATGTTATCTCCGGATTTTTGCGGATCAATCTAAAGCTATAAAATCGAGAATACCATGTACACCGACTTTGTCAAAGCAGTATTTTTCTATTTTTAAGTCAATACAAGCTTTGAATAATGTAAAACCCATCAAGAATCATAAATATATGTATCTGATATGCTATGGTAAATACTATGGTCAAGAGAAAGAAAGAGAGAGAGAGAGTATAAGTCGAGGGCATGTTCTTTGACGCAAAAACGCATTCAAGTGTGTCAATCTAAATGCGCCATCGACAAGCCAGAAATTTGCAATGCAACAATGCTCTATGAGGCAACGATCAAGGAGTCATTGTAGAGGACCGAAACCTCTCAGTAACGATCGCAACCCTCTCACCACCAGAGGGTAAGCATACCGGCTCGGTCTCTTTTCACCCTTCGAACCCTCTTCCTCATTATCTTGGTGTGCTCGAGGCCGCACGTGCATCGGACTGCACATGCACCGAACACCGACGAGGATGTCTACGCGATGGCACGTCCCTCCTGCAGTTCCCTTGGTTACTGGTCCCCGGTCTGGTTCGCCGAGCGTATTGATTGAGGTGAATGCACGACGTCGGCGTCGGCGTCGACGTCGCCGGCCTTCCGACGGGGGTGGAAGTGCATACAGCACTGCCAGGGCTATCCACGGTGGAGGTGGCTCCTGGTGGACTAGCATTGGAGGTGGAAACCAAAAAGAGGGAGATGAGTTAAAGCGAGAAAGGCGAAGATAGGGAGACACTGTGGCGAGACGGGGATAGAAGATCGAACTGAAAGAGCGCGTAGGGGAAGAACGGAGAGAGATAGACATAGCAGTGATAGAGAACGAAAGAGAAGGAGGAGGGAAGCACCGGTGGAGGAGGCATTATATACTGGCTGAATCCTCGTTCGACTGCCAGTTTCTCGGCTGTACGCGGTACCGACTGTTACTACGGTTAGCAGCTACTAACATCGTGACCCTTTTTTTTCACGGGCATCGAATCGTTTCGTGGTTACCTTCGCGAGAGAAGAGGAGTACCTGGTTCCACCAGAGTCAAGGACGAGCTAAGAGTTCCTGGAAGACAGAGTCGTTGGTCGTTCATTTTTTTTCTCTCATTCCTCGTTGGACACACCGGGCTATTTCTGTGCACCGACAGGGAACCACCTCCAGTGAGGGGAGCAAGAGAACGGTGATCTTCTTCGTGGGATTTTCAAGTCTGACTGAGGGATTATGGCCACTTATGCGGCATACAGGCACGTCGAGCTTGACAATGTCGGATACGGAAAGAAGAGGTAATAATCCCGATACTCGCTCTTTCCTACCGCACTGCGGATTTCCGTGGCGACACTTTTACTGGCCAGCGAAGTTCCTTTGGATTCTTCGACGGTTTTTACCTATCGATTTTCTGGAGTGCTTTAGTTCTTCGTGGCGGATCAAAGGGGGGTCCTCTTACTCTGGTACCTCTGATTTCAAAAACACCGACATTACTCCCTTGTCACGATTCAAGCACCACACTCGCAATTATCATTAATAATCATATTCGTCGGTTCTTGATTCGAATGATCTTTACATATTCCTTGAATACTCACGATACATGTACGTGCATCTATCACCTGAAATTAAATATGATTTTTCATCGGTATAAAAGAATATTATAACAATATAATATTATAACAATATTCATAATTTCATATTAGTATAAAAATAAGGATAGAAATTTTCGACTGACAGGATGCTGTTATATTCGCTGTCAAGCGTGACACTTCCGATCGATTTACATCTTACGGGTTCAATCCTTGAATCTCGTTGGTAGTTCGGGTACCATTGTGCGGCAAATTCTCGCCCTCCGTGGTTCAGGTATCGTTAAGAATCTATTAAATTCCATGATTAATATTGAAAGTAATTAAACCAGTTTCACCGGGGATACATCATTTCTCTTCTTATTATACCTGTCGGTGCATTCAACGAGTTTTACTTAATCCATTTAGATCTAATTCCGCCGCTCGGCTTTTATATTTCACTAACGTCAGCATTAATATATATTATTACTAATTATTCCGATGCGAGGCTGATTTGTAAATTCATGTTTCCTCATTAATAGCATAACCTGATATACCGGTAACTCGAACTCCACTGAGCCATCTTGCGAATTACTTAAGCAGTTCGTTACACGATAAAAGTTCCTGGAATGCTTCGATACAAGTTCCGTTTCCTTTTGAGAATACTCTACATTCCATTTTTAAGGAAAACTTCAAAGTTACACGATAATCACCGATCATCTGGATACAATTTAATTTCAATCCTGTAAGCATTAACCTTCTCAGGGACGAATTTTTACTGCCTCTACTTGAACTATGATATTACAAAATATATAAGAAAGGTTTTTATTTACCTTCTGACAATTGAGAATTATTCCCTGGTTAGCAAATTTAGTAAATATTGTACATTTATTGCACAAATATTCTCCACAAATGTGGACAGTTACCTCTCGAAAAGAATTATTATTCAATAATCGACATTAAAGTATTGCAGAAATAGTGACCTTAAATATTTATAAACGTAAACGCATTGATATTTCTCGATGTATGAGATGCAATCTTCTCAGACCAATTAAAAGTCGGTGATTCGAAATAAAGAAATAAAGTGCGGAGATAGCAACTGGATGTAGAAAGCGTGACCATAACACTGTACCTTATCAACTCTATTACGAACCATAGAAAGGATTACAGACACTTAATTACCTTAAATTTCGTTCGTCTTCTACCTTTCTTCCAACATTCTCATAACCAGAATATATCAATTATATATATCATATAATATTACAGATATATCATGTTATATCTTCATATAACATCATTTTTAGAACCTTTCCTTTTTTGAAGACTGATTCTACGCCGATAACCATATAATTTTAATCTGCAACCTTAATACACAACCATTTGATCTTAATATAATAATATCTTAGTATGAGTCTAATTTTGATGAAAATTATGTGAAACATAATATCATAAACATAATAAAAAACCGCTCACATGCAACCTCGATACATAACCGTAATATGCAACCTCAATGGACAACCATGATATTCAACTTTAATGCGCGACCAAATTAAAAATGGTGAAAGATGTCCTCCATTTTTCGTCCCCCTTTTGATGAGCTTAAAGTAAAATCGTCGATGAAAGGAAACTTTCTTCGAACGCGACGTGCGAGCCGAAAAGATTTATGCAATTGAGCTTCGTTAAAATGTGGTCAACGCCCTCGGGTAATTGACGTGTACTCCGTACCGAGCAACTGTAATTATACGGATGTCACCTCCGGGCACTTTGTACTTAATTGCCGTCCTCAGGATTTTTCACTGTACCTGCATTCACCGAGTTTTACGGACACCTACAACGACTTGGAGTTAAGTGAAATCCCGGGATAGACGTTTATTGTTAGACAACCGTAAGGCGCGCTCTCTCTCTTTCTCTCTCTCGCTGTCTCCGTTTCTCCCTCTCTCTTTCTCCACTCGTTCCAGTGATTAGTGAAAAGCTTAATCACGAACCGGTCGCCGGTTATTTTTCATCATAAAATTCTTTTATAACGAAGTGCTCTCGGCAATTTTACATTAATTGAACGTTTTATATTAAAGAACGCACGAGCATCCTCGTTATTTTTCTCGATATTTTTCATTATTATTCTCGATGTTTTCTTACCTTGTTCTTGAGTGGAAGATTTTATTATGCATGGTGTTCCATGTAACGGGACGACTCAGGATACCTTTGTTTCGTATCGATGATATAAAATAATAATCTGAAGGAATCATCTTCGAGAATACTGAAAAACAAGTTATCTGAGAAATGAAGGATACATTTGTTATCATGAATGTTTTTTATGTCGTTGCAGACGAGCACGATGTTTTAAGTGGTTGAGTCAAGTGAAATGCCATGTACTAAGTTGAAGGACATAATATTTTTCCGCTTTAATCTTACTTTATAATTCCAATGCTATTTATATCAGTATTAATATCGCAGATTTGACATTCGGCTTTAAAGTACTTCTAAATTTGCCGACAAATTTTTAGTGTGAATTTAACTCATTATATTCCTCACTCTAATTATACGTCTCTCAACTCTAATCAAATAAATAGCCAGATATACATTCCTAATATAACTAACACTAAAACATTTTCCAGGAAAATACTTTTTTGGCACTTACCACTCATGTGAAAATTATGAACAGTAATAATAGCAATTTCTGGTATAATTTCTGTATTCCAAAGTCGAGGTTCTCCGTAAATTTCAAAATCTATTAGCTGCGATAAGTAAAACGGGTATCAGCTATACGAAGATGAGGAAACAGTTATCGGAAGGTTTCATCTTGGTCGATTAAAAGTGGATCAAATACCTGCTATCTGAAAGGATCTCCTCGCGAGTTCCATTTACACCTGTATTCTGCGAGAATAGCCAGTGGGAGGCCGTGATATTTCGAGCTGTTAAGAAATATGTTATCGCATCGATAGTATCGATAGGATCTATAGAATCGAGATTGATATTTATCGTCGGGGTCAAGGGATGAGCATTCGTGCGTGATTTCCCATCGGTGCTCCCGTTACAATGCTTTCACTATGGTGGCCCGATACAGTACTGGCTTTGTTCCTCGAGTAATAAACAAGCCTATCCCCGACGCATCTGGAAGTCCTTTTAACAAGACTGTCTTTTGAACCTGTTCGAACAAATCACATAGATACTCGATGAAATACAGGTTCACTCGAATCCTGTGTTAGAATCGACGCTTCGATTCTACCTCATTCGAGATATCGAATCGAGCGTGCGAGCTTTTAGGGTTTCACATAATACTTTTCGGACATACAGCGTATCCCACGTAAAATAGGCCACCTAATTATACAACAATATTTGTTTTTGTATGAAAAATATGAATAATCTAGAAAATGTTGTATACGGATATAACGGAAAAATTCTCTTTCAAGATATTTTGAATACCAGCGGGAGTAGAGGAGATAATTAGGTGGCCAACTTCACGCGGGACGCCCTGCATGTCTACTTATATATACTTCTTACGACCTGATACGTTCTCGAGTAACATACGTCGGATTTTAGTAAATTTATATTCTAATTGTATTCAGTATTGATGATAAAGATAAGCCATTAGTTATTAGAGAATGATTAGAGCTACGTATTTCCGTTTAAATGAAGACTCTGGTTAATTAAATCTAACGAGAAGAGAAAATTGAGAAGCTAATCGTGTACTGTAATCATCTGGTCGCCATTTTCTCTTACTTTTTGATCCTACAACGTCGAAGTAACGGGATGAGTAAATTGGTCTAATGATGTATAAAATTTGTATTAGATGAAGGAAGTAGATAATTGAATAAATAATACATATAAACGAGGAGCGATTTAAGCTCTAAGTACCGCGTCATATCGAAACCATGTTGTAGAAGTATCGCGTTGTATAAGTACCGCATTACATCGAAGCCACGTTGTATAAGTACCGCATTCAATCGAAACCGCGTTGTATAAATACCGCGTTGTACAAGTGTTACCTATATATAAAGAAAAGTGATTCACAGCGGCGTAATATTAAAATCGTTACATTCTGTCGATTCACCGAGAAGTCATGCCCTACATGAGAATCCGCATATATGCTTGACCGATCTTGACCTGCGCCAAAAGAACCTTAAACCATTCGGGAAATCTGCCAGCTGCAGAATTGCCAACCCAGCCAGAAAATTGCCAACTATTCCTTCCTTCCATCCTACCGAATCCCAAAATCTCCTCCAACAATATCATGGATCCAAGAAGTCGCAATTAAAACTATTAAATTACTCCAACTTATTCCAGCCACTTACATCAATTGCATCGAAAGAAATGAATTCGGAGTGTCTCTCGAAACCACAGAAAATCAATTGATAAATTGTCAGTGAAACTGGAGGACGTTGTTAGCGCCGGTGGAAGGGCAAGGAAGAGAAAAGAAACCAATGTCAATTTCATTGGAACAGATGCCTTAAACGGCCGGCTCTAATTCACGAATAATTATCAATCGACGATTAGCCTTCTTAACGAGTCCTTCTTAAACGAGGATAATCAAACGCATTGTTAAACCACGCGTGGGTGAAACTTACGGGTTTTTTACATCCTTTACATCCGGAATGGACATCCCGACTCCTCCCATCTCGCTCGTTCTACTAATTGATGTAACTTGTAATAATATCAATGTAATCTCTCATCAGCCTCTTCTTCTTATTTCACTTATCCGATGCTCTCTCAATTTGTTGTAATTACAACATTAAACGTCGATTTTATTAAAACGCGTGGGTTAATGAGCACGTCTAATACTCGTTCAATTAAATCGTCTTAAAAAAGATGTTTTTTATCGTACCAATACTGCACGCTGACATTTGATGTTAATTGCGGGCTCGCGATATGTTGGAATTAAATGTTACGGTTTAATTAAATGTAGCGCGTTGGTTCGTGCTTGCATTTTTATATGAATGGAATATTTAATAATAAACGAATCAAGAATCATAATTTAATGCTGGAAGACGTAATTATATCTTTATTTGTAATTATTCTGTGGATTAAATATCGCAATCTTGCCTAAAATATACTTTGCACTGAAACCGGCTAATTCTAATTTTTCCATAAATGAATTTCACTATTTAAATAAATTGAGATGCTTCTGCTTGATCGTAATTAAAAAAGGAGATAAAAGAAAAGAAATCGATGCTAATAAAAATGAAACCAAATTACAAAAGTTTAAAATTACAAATTTAAAATACCGCGTTTAAAATATAAAATGCCAGATAGAAACACTTTCGGAATCTCTTGAAATTATTTTATGCTATAGGTAACACAAACGGGGTTCATAGTAACCTTATCATTTCCGTTTTTTATCAAGAATTCTTTTCATCCAATCCCGGTGCCAGTTCCACGTGAAATCGAGCCTCCGCTCGTCCCGTGTTTCCACGTGGATCGAAATGTATCGCATTACGTGAAGCGAGACGATCTTTCCGGATGTCTCTCGCATCACAGGATGGGGTTAGTCACCCCCATTGTGGCATCGTGCGCTGGACACGAAGGGGTGGACACGATGTCCTCAGGGTGGCTTCCCTATCGTGAACGTGAGCTTTTGTGGATACCGTTCTTCGGGGCTTCCTACGAGAAAAGACGGATTTCGCCGCCGTGACGCGTGGAAGCCCCTTTCAGTTAAAACCTACCACGTCTGGACCTTAAACCTTCTTATCACTCCGTTAAAACCACCTTCTCATCGAGCTTTCGTGCTTCCGCTATCAGCCTTGGGATTCGAAAAGTTTCACGAAATACGCCCAATTTTAGTGTAATTCTGAACCCGTTTGAATTTTATAATTAAATTAATCCGATTTTCATGTAATTTTGTATCCAATTGAATTAATACAGTTTATAATCAAATGATTCTGATTGAGCCAATTTTCACGTAACTTTGAGTCCACTTGAATTCTATAATTAAATCAATCGGATTAACCTGTACTTATTTATATATAAATAATGGCTGGAGAATTGAAATTTATTAATTGATTCAATTACCGGCGTTATGTATATAAAATCAAATCTCAACCAATTCGTCGTGGTATATTTGAATAATTTAACTAACGATGGGAGACAAGTCATTTTGATCCCCTTGGTAGTTCTAGTTTTAAGGTTATGTCTTTACAGCGTGTATGCAATAATTCAGTGTTCCATCTACGGCGGATTTGCCCCGAAACGAAGATTTTGTTAACAGGAACGTAGGAGTATGTAAGAGGTCGACGCACTCGCTTGGTATCAGGAGGTGTGCCCAAGGCATTACCTGGGGAAGGGTGTTGAACCCCTTGATGACGTTCATTGGCTAATATGTTAAGCTTCGGCCATGTTATTTTTGCCAAGAATTACGATTCGGCAATTATTAACCAATCGGGGTGGAGTTACGTCCCGCTTAAGCGTTCCGTCGATCGCGGCGGCGCCTATTGGCAGAAATCAGAATTGCACCTTCGCAATACAAAAACTCAGTGAAATGATTTTTTCGTATCAGGAATATAGAATGATGGTGGAGGTCGCTCGTCGAGCTCGGACTTCTGGCGCCAAATTAAAGAAAATTCAAATGAACCGAGTCACCGTTTAAAACGAAATTCTGTTCTATTTATAATCGCAAATTCAACGGAGTCTATTAACATTAAATCTGAACAGAAATTTCCGCGTGATTCTAATTATTAAAAGTATTTATAAAATAACACTTTTTCAAATGATTCCTGTGACTAATATCTACGAAATGGCTTACTACTGGCACATCGATAATATTATAATCAGCGCACTGGGCGTGCAAGTAATATATTAATTTCAATATTGGTTTCAATACATTATCAAATAGGAAGTTTGATTGAAATAAACGACGGCAAACTATATTTGATAGCTGCCTTCTCGAAGTCATTATCCGCTCGTTAAACGGTATCGAAATAAGGAGACGAAGAAAAAGGAGAAGGAGAGGTAGTAGGGGGTACGGGATCGGGGGAAATAAATCGGCGATTTCTCCGGAACCGAATAAGTCGATCGATTACCGTGGCCGATCAGCCAGGCAGAGGCGTAATTGGCCAATTAGTTAATTTCTCATAAAGTTTGTCTATTACATAGATCGGTATCCACGGCTTCTTACATAACCTTTTTAAATTTATCCAGGTTGACCGCTCACCTTATTACTGGTTTTTTCCGATAATAAGACCTGGTCGACGATTTAGTAATTCTATTTCAATCGTTATATCGAAACCTTGTTGTAGAAGTACCGCGTTATATCGAAACCCTGACGTAGAAGTACCGCGTTATATCGAAACCTTGTTGTAGAAGTATCGCGTTATATCGAAACCCTGACGTAGAAGTACCGCGTTATATCGAAACCGCGTTGCAGAAGTACCGCGTTATATCGAAACCCTGACGTAGAAGTACCGCGTTATATCGAAACCGCGTTGCAGAAGTACCGCGTTATATCGAAACCCTGATGTAGAAGTACCACGTTATATCGAAACCTTGTTGTAGAAGTACCACGTTATATCGAAACCTTGTTGTAGAAGTACCGCGTTATATCGAAACCGCGTTGCAGAAGTACCGCGTTATATCGAAACCCTGATGTAGAAGTACCGCGTTATATCGAAACCCTGATGTAGTAGTACCGCGTTATATCGAAACCGCGTTGTATAAGTACCGCGTTATGATGCGATTGCGTTCAACGTGTAAAGAAGAGATGGTCTATAGAAAGCCAATTAAAGGATTCGATATAAAACCCGAGATAAAACCGGTGACAACGCTTGTCAGTCGATTCACACGTGCTCGTTTACATGCACGCAACTCACTCGAGTAATTACCGGGAACAATTAGAGGCCGCAGCGATGCACGAAGATTCGTGACACTTGTTACTTACGTAACGCCGATGCACGCGAGATTCGTCGAACAATCGAATCCTCATAATCCCGAGACTTTGCAAGATTATGATTAGCTTGTTATAAAATCGTCGACGTTCAATTCTGGAATAAGTAACATCGATTCAGTTGATATGACTTATGTAGTTCAAACTTAATACACTTAACCTTGAATTATGCATTTATTAGTTATTTAAATCGGGCCAAATGTAAGTTTACTTACAGCATTGTATTTAGATGAATGTAAAATAACAAGTTTAATGAACAAATCCACTGACATCCATTGTACTAAGTGTTAATTAAATAATAATATTTAGAAAGTTTCTTTATTTATTTGTGTGTTAATTCAAGCAGTGTGTTAGTTCAAGCAGTTTACTTTACGCTGTTACATAGATGTGTATATGTATATAATTAATATACAATTAATATATGGAATACATAATTCACATTAATTATATGAATTCATCATAAAAGTTTCAATTGTCTCAGATTTTATACTACATTGTAATAGTTATTTTGATTGTTAGTACGGAGTCGAACTTCTCATCGGGTTCACAAAGTGGCCGGTTTAAGTGGTTGCCTTAATTCAAGATTACCTCGTAGAAAACCAGCCGGAAAAATGCTCGATTTATATATCCCTTTAAACCTACTCGTAATTTCTAATCCCACTTGCGGAGCTGCAGTTAAGCCTCTT
Organism: Nysson spinosus; assembly: GCA_910591585.2. Classification (NCBI taxonomy): domain Eukaryota; kingdom Metazoa; phylum Arthropoda; class Insecta; order Hymenoptera; family Crabronidae; genus Nysson; species Nysson spinosus. The sequence continues at coordinate 11,109,497 of OU342832.1, forward strand.
TCTATACTGCTCAACCCACGCTGTCTTACAACGCGAAGTACGCATAAAGTTCCTTCATCTGGCTTATTAATATCAAAGTAGAATGGAAATATTACGCATGCGGTACAATGAGATGTTTCACGCATTCACTGCCACGAGTACAGTAAGAAGTAACAATATTTATGAAAACTATTGCAAGTAGTGTCATTTTTATAAAATCCATATCATTTATACATACAGCTAAGTCTCGTATAACGGGAGTTAGGTTCCAGAGAAAGATCGCGTTATAAAAATTGCGTTATAAAAATCGCGTTGTATAAGTACCGCAGTATATCAAAGCCGCATTGCACGAGGGTTACCTGTATATATTAATAGAATGCAACTAGTTAATCTTTTATGTATATATATATATATAAAATAATTTTTAAAATATCCACGGTTATGTTTTGATTCAATTTCTCCAACAAAAAATGCATTAAAAATACCAGTGTTTTCCATCTTCATGTTAATACTACTTTGATAAGAAACACCGTGCATAATAATAGTTTAATAAAGAAGAAACTTTACGCGCACTCCACAGGAGCTCCCTCGGAACAGCATACAAAGTGATTGCAAATTAAGCGAAGTGATTACAACATTCACAGAAAGTGATTCGCGTGTTGATCATGAAATTGCGCGGAAAAACTATCATGTCACGGACGATCGTGTAATTATGCTGTTCGAACTCCCACGGGAGGAATAATCAGACATCTAATTATTCCCTGGGTTAATATAATTAGCTAGACTCGGAAAGTAGTCCTCGGAGACCTCGAGGTTTCTTTCTCCATTAAATCCCCCACGTTGCGATTCAATGTTCACTCGTGAAATCAAGGAAGTATTACGTTCTTCGTTCTCCGGTGATAATTAAATATCCAGACAATGTCGATTGTCCAATATGAGATAAGGATTGATCACGATATCGATACAATGCCACTGCTTGTCCAGCATCTTCCTGGACCCCACGTGAGTGGCTAGGAGCAGGGATCCTGTTACATGTATTGGACCATAACTTTTATCTCTTACATCCGAAGAAGGGTGAATTTTAGCAATATATTTATATCGTTATATTTGACCTCAATTAGCATTACTGCTAAATAAAAGATTCAATTCAGTGATATATTTATATCGCTATATTAAATTTGACCTCAGTTAGTACTTCTTCTGCTTAGATATAAAAAAGAATAGGTTTCAGTATCACATTTCTATCATTCTGTTATATTCGATCATCAATGAATATATTAATCGTATACTAGAACTTAGTGTCAGCTGTGGCCAGCATATGGTGATGCAAGGAATGCAGGATTAAATATTAATGATTACCACTCTGACACTTATTCCTGTTCCATCTGTGGGGAATATTTATTTACATCCAATTGGGGTGACTTTTGTATTTTATTCTTGGAAAGGTAATAGATGTGATAATTACTCAGGGAGGGTGTTATGCAACCATATGGTGCTGATAACGAAAATAGATAAGTTAATATTAGTGTGTTTTGTTAGCTTAGCATCTATTAGATTAGGACCTATGATATGGTTTCTGTAATTAAATGTATGACATAAATTAACACATTTAATGTATTCATTCAATTTATTTCATTTTTTAGAGATAAACCGAAGAAGTGCTAACTAAGGTTGAATACAATCTAGCGATATTAATATATCACTGAATTGAGTCCTTTTTTAGATGTAACTAGTAATTCTAATTAAATGTATTCATTTATGTAATACATACTGTTAACGAATCATCATATTTGCGTTATATTAATGTAATATTTCCGATTATCACAAATTTCGTAGAATCCGGGTTGCTATACTTGTATTACTTCAAGAAGTGTAATTATACTCTTTGAAATGTCTCCGTGCAAGATTTATGCTTTGATCTCCATGTTTCAAATTCTATCGCAAATAGTAGGTCGCGAGGTAAATGATTAACTAAATACCATAAAGAACTCGGATGAGTAACTTTAAAAAATAGCAAAGCACTTAGCACTGATTTATGGACCTCCTCAATCGATAGAGCGATGAAGTATGATTTAATAAATCAAGATACGTATTCCAACCTAAGACGGAAATAAAGTCAACGTATCAAATTTATGATCATCGGAATCAAGCTGGAAACGATTAACCCAGAAAGCAAACTTTTATTCTGTCCTCTCTTTATAACTCGCAGCACATTTTCGGCGATGTCGCGTGCTCCTCGAACCAATCGATCACAAACGATGAATCACTTTACTTTATTCGACGAACATTACTCGATAAAAGTCCAAATGCCATGACAAAAGGACGTTTAACAAATAGCGATGTCGTACAAGATGGTACACGCTTTATTAATACCGAAAATAAGTTCCATGTCATCCATTAACTTCTAATGCACCATTCAAATTCAACTTTCTTCGAGGAATATCGAAGGTTTATCAGGGAACACGCGATACAAGCACTATTATCATATATTATTCGACGGGAAATATATCATTCATTCTATTATTCTAGTTATTGGACTCCCTTGATTAATTCTCAACGTTTTGGGTCGACCCATTCTTTGACTAGAAAAATTTTTAAACCACTTCTTTCGACCAAAAACGGTCCTAGAACTTCATTAGGCATCATATACCATCGATTTAGACCATCTAGAAGTGAAATTGGCGACTTTCATTTTTTTACAATTTTTGAAGGTATACCCCTTCACATTTTTGCGATTTTGGATCGACCCATTTTTCGCCCGAAAAAATTTTTAAACCACTTCTTTCGACCCAAAACGGTCCTAGAACATCATTAGGCATCATATACCGTCGATTTAGACCATCTAGAAGTGAAATTGGCGACTTTCATTTTTTGACAATTTTTGAAGGTATACCCCTTCACATTTTTGCGAATTTGGATCGACCCATTTTTGACCAATAAAAATTTTTTAACCGCTTCTTTCGACCAGAAATCGTCCTAGAATATGTTTATACATCATTTACCATCGATTTGGGCCATTTAGAATTGATTTTGGCGACTTTTCACTTTTGACAATTTTTGAAGGTATACCCCTTCACATTTTTTCGACTTGAGTTCGACCTATTTTTGACCAATAACAATTTTTTAACCGCTTCTTTCGACCAGAAATCGTCCTAGAATATGTTTATACATCATTTACCATCGATTTGGGTCGTTTAGAAGTGATTTTGACGACTTTTAATTTTTGACAATTTTTGAAGGTATACCCCTTCACATTTTTTCGACTTGAGTTCGACCCATTTTTGACCAATAAAAATTTTTTAACCGCTTCTTTCGACCAGAAATCGTCCTAGAATATGTTTATACATCATTTACCATCGATTTGGGCCATTTAGAATTGATTTTGGCGACTTTTAATTTTTGACAATTTTTGAAGGTATACCCCTTCACATTTTTTCGACTTGAGTTCGACCCATTTTTGACCAATAAAAATTTTTTAACCGCTTCTTTCGACCAGAAATCGTCCTAGAATATGTTTATACATCATTTACCATCGATTTGGGTCGTTTAGAAGTGATTTTGACGACTTTTAATTTTTGATAATTTTTGAAGGTATACCCCTTCACATTTTTACGATTTTGGGTCGACCCATTTTTTTGCCGAAACAATTTTTAAACCGCTTCTTCCGCCCCAAAATCGTCCTAGAATATGTTTATACATCATATACCATCGATTTGGGCCATTGAGGACCGATTTTGGCGACTTTCAATTTTTGACAATTTTTGAAGGTATACCCCTTCACATTTTTGCGATTTTGGGTCGACCCATTTTTGACTAGAAAATTTTTTAAACCACTTCTTTCGACCAAAAACGGTCCTAGAACTTCATTAGGCATCATATACCATCGATTTAGACCATCTAGAAGTGAAATTGGCGACTTTCATTTTTTTACAATTTTTGAAGGTATACCCCTTCACATTTTTGCGATTTTGGATCGACCCATTTTTCGCCCGAAAAAATTTTTAAACCACTTCTTTCGACCCAAAACGGTCCTAGAACATCATTAGGCATCATATACCGTCGATTTAGACCATCTAGAAGTGAAATTGGCGACTTTCATTTTTTGACAATTTTTGAAGGTATACCCCTTCACATTTTTGCGAATTTGGATCGACCCATTTTTGACCAATAAAAATTTTTTAACCGCTTCTTTCGACCAGAAATCGTCCTAGAATATGTTTATACATCATTTACCATCGATTTGGGCCATTTAGAATTGATTTTGGCGACTTTTCACTTTTGACAATTTTTGAAGGTATACCCCTTCACATTTTTTCGACTTGAGTTCGACCTATTTTTGACCAATAACAATTTTTTAACCGCTTCTTTCGACCAGAAATCGTCCTAGAATATGTTTATACATCATTTACCATCGATTTGGGTCGTTTAGAAGTGATTTTGACGACTTTTAATTTTTGACAATTTTTGAAGGTATACCCCTTCACATTTTTTCGACTTGAGTTCGACCCATTTTTGACCAATAAAAATTTTTTAACCGCTTCTTTCGACCAGAAATCGTCCTAGAATATGTTTATACATCATTTACCATCGATTTGGGCCATTTAGAATTGATTTTGGCGACTTTTAATTTTTGACAATTTTTGAAGGTATACCCCTTCACATTTTTTCGACTTGAGTTCGACCCATTTTTGACCAATAAAAATTTTTTAACCGCTTCTTTCGACCAGAAATCGTCCTAGAATATGTTTATACATCATTTACCATCGATTTGGGTCGTTTAGAAGTGATTTTGACGACTTTTAATTTTTGATAATTTTTGAAGGTATACCCCTTCACATTTTTACGATTTTGGGTCGACCCATTTTTTTGCCGAAACAATTTTTAAACCGCTTCTTCCGCCCCAAAATCGTCCTAGAATATGTTTATACATCATATACCATCGATTTGGGCCATTGAGGACCGATTTTGGCGACTTTCAATTTTTGACAATTTTTGAAGGTATACCCCTTCACATTTTTGCGATTTTGGGTCGACCCATTTTTGACTAGAAAATTTTTTAAACCACTTCTTTCGACCCAAAACGGTCCTAGAACATCATTAGGCATCATATACCATCGATTTAGACCATCTAGAAGTGAAATTAGTGACTTTCATTTTTTGACAATTTTTGAAGGTATACCCCTTCACATTTTTGCGATTTTGGATCGACCCATTTTTTTGTCTAGAAAATTTTTTAAACCACTTCTTTCGACCCAAAACGGTCCTAGAACATCATTAGGCATCATATACCGTCGATTTAGACCATCTAGAAGTGAAATTTGCGACTTTCATTTTTTGACAATTTTTGAAGGCCCTCTACATTTTTGCGGTTTTGGGTCGACTCATTTTTTCTTCGGAAAAGATCAGCCATTCGTTATAACCAACCTGCAGATACTTGATAGTAGGATGAGCGGCTGTTATTCAATTGTCTGCTGAGCTGTTAGAAAAGCGTACGGTGAACGACCCTCGAAAGTAGTTTATAGGCACGATACCGTAAACCTATTTTCAGCCGCAAAATTGCACGTCATAAGAGAAGTACCTTGCATACCGGAACACCGTTTATTGCCTTGTTCACCGCGTTATACGACACGCCACTTAATGAGTTTATTCCTCCTAATCCTGCGGTGAGATAATACACTAATCACCGTGCTTCTATTCAGTTTTTATGACATTATTACATAACTCAGTCAATTATTACTTGATTGTCGAAAATATCCAATGGTAAGCAGAAGTATCAATCTTATCGTTCGATCACTCATTCTGTATTTCGAAGAACAGCTAATAGATACTTTTATTATCGGATATAATCGTGATGTGAATGAAAGCAATAATGTAATAAACAATATACAAATAAATAATAATAGACAGTTATCTTAACTATATTATTAGGTTTAATAATAGTTAGTATTATTGTTCACTTTTATTTTATATCTTCTGAATTATTATTAAAGATTCACGTAACAGATTCTATTTGAGTTGTTATATTTTTGTAATGGATGCTAAAAATACTTCGATCACTAAGAATAACGCGAAACTCAGCTATAAATACAGAAATGAAATGAAGAGGATATCATTGATCAATAATTCAAATCGTTTTCAATTTATGATGTTGGTACTTGACATTGACCCCCATAAACTCATCCTGTTAGGATCGCGACGCCATAAAAGACAGGTATCGTAATGCAATAGAAATCAAGCAGCACAACAGCACCAGCTGTAACTCCACGGACTTACAACTGACACGAATTGCTGGCAAGAGTAATGACCTTACACCACCGATCATATATGCAAATATTAAATTGCGCACCATGTAACCACCTCGAAAGTAATGTCTCCATTGTCCCAGATAAACTTCATAACTTATGTCACGTCTCATCTTCGAGACTTATCGCCGTGTTTTTATCATATTCCACTCTTTTCGCCGACATTTTTACGAACTTCAAAACTGCTCGCTGCATTTTTTCAACTTCTAGTTTTCGCGCTGTTTATTTATCAACATCCAGGTTTCTCGCATTATTTTTATCAGTTCCCACATTTTTAGCTGTGTTTTTTTATCAACCCCAACACTTCGCGCTATGTTTTGTTAAACTTCCATATTTCTCGTCGTATTTTGTATCAACTTCCAGATTTCCCGCAGTATTTTTATCTCGCGCTACAGGATATCGTCAAAGATACGCGACCCACTTAATCGCCCTATTTACATAATTTAACACGAAATTACTATAATTTGTTAAGAACAATAATTATTATAATTGTCTTTAAAGTGCACGACTTCCTATTTTAATCAAACTCGTTATCAGTCGGAAGAGTTGTCGAGTATATATTATAATTATTATGCAAAAAATGATGTAACTACGCAATATTAAATATTCGTGGACTATACTATCAGACTAACTATTCAAAATCCACTAAATTCCTAATCATTAAAAACATTGGATAAACTATAAATATTAATATGTTTAATAAACGTACGATAAATATTACGAATATAATGAATTACTCTATTCATAATATTATCTTTATTAATTAATATCTTTTTGTATGGAGATCAATTTATATTATTAAATTCCCGATTATCAAAAACATTGGATAAATTCAATATATTAATATATGCCATAAACATATCAGAAATATTACGAATGCAATGAATTATTGAAATACGGTGGCAGTGTTGTTTTATGGAATACAATATGAATATGATTCTTTTTGTATCTTTTTGTAAGGAGATCGATTTATGGTTGAGAGGCCGGCGCCAAAGTGGTGATACCTTAAGAACGATGGTGTGTACATAAAGGAGGCTGGTAGTGTTGTGGAGACGAAAAGAAGAAGCAGAGGCGTCGGCGTACGTCATCCAACATATTTCCCGGCGCACCCATCCTGTCCCCTCCAGGATTCTTTTCCTTCCTACGGTCGATTGATTATCCTCGTTATTCACCCTCCCATTTCTGCAGCCACGTTTAACCTCCGACGTACTTTATACGCTTAAATTCACGTGGCTGCATCCGACTTCGAAATGCAACAACACCAAATTTCGAACTCTAACCTATTCGATACGACTTTCTTATTCGTCGATGAATGAATATAAGAAAAACGTAAGGTTCTGAAATTATGATCACGGGGGTGCGATGTTCAATTATCCACGACACCGTAATGACGAACCATCGAGTTATTATATCGATGGAATACGAATAATGATGCATTTCATGACTAGGCTCGCGCTTATCGTTAATTGGAGTGAAACGATTAGTTCATCGATCGAGAGTTAACGAGTTCTTACTCTTATTTAACAGTTCACAATGGCCGCTTTATGCCCGGTGTATACTGGATGATTTATTTAATGCTGTTTCTTAATACTCATTCATCATCCCTAACGATACAAAAGATGACGGAGTAAAAAATAATTTCATAAAAAGTTTCGGTAGATCGAAGTATTTTCATCGAAGCACTCGATTATTTTTTAACATCCAATTTTATATCAATAGCGTTACTCATTTAATAAATTTACGCAAACTGAATAATTCTTCGGATTAACTTTTTTATGCATTTCATTACCTCCGGTAATATGGCAATTTGACATTGAAGAGATACGGGAAATATTTAAAAAATGTATTCATATATTTATAAAATAGTGTCTCCACTGTCCCAGATAAACTTCTATAAAATAATAATAATATAAATGTATTATGCGAGTAATGTTGATGATATAACAAATTTAACATGCATTTAATAAATAATCGTATTCCTAGTACGAGATATTTCAATTTATAAAATCCGTTTGAAAATCATCTTTCTTTGTTGCATAAACTTTTGTATTCATAGAATATTATATTTCAACCCAACAATTAAAAAAGTACATCAAACGATCGTATTATTTAGAGTACCATGTACATAAAAAAGTAACAAGATACATTAAACATAAACGTTAATTAATCGCGCATAAAAATGCCTGTTTTACTCAGATATTTCAGCGCATTAAAAAACAACACAATAGCCATCAGAAAGAAAGAAATCCCGGTTGAAAGGGTGATCAAAAAATCCCGGGGCGAGGCGGATTTTTACGTTAATTGAAATGGTCTCGTTAATGAAGACGGGGCTTAAAGTCTGGGCTCCCCAGGTTCGGCTTGAATACCAGTTCAGAAGGGAGAAAAGAATGGATCCCGTATTTTTTAATTGCCGGCGAATCGCGTCTCCCTCCCCAATTTTTTCCCTGCTCTGTTTGGTCACCCACGCGTTAGTAGCACGCGACAAAGCGCGTGGCACGCATCGAGTCTCGTTACGCAGAAATCAACAGAGATTTGCGGGCCAAATTGGATCGAGTCCTCTCGTCTCCCCTCTCCCCTCTCTCGCCCCGAGGCAACCCACGCACGTCAATGTCCCTTAATAAACAATGCTTCTCATCCCTTCTCCCTCTTTTTATTTCCTATGCAGACGGATCAATAATCGATAGATTGACTTAAATCTGTTGCACGTTAGATCTGCAGAAATCCGTTTTCTAATTAAATCTTTCTTAGTTATTACTGTGTATATAAGTGTATCATGATAATATCGTGTCGTAATATTTTGTATTTTGGTTTGTGCGTTACTTTGTTTATTGTGTTAGATTGTGACTGTCAAAATTGTGTTTATGAAATACTTGATTGAATTTGTTAAACAAACTTCGGTATCACTGTTCGTAGTAAGACTATTTAATTTACTAGCAGAGCAACATTCCATGAAACACCGCGACCAGGAACCTCATTATTCTTCTGTGACATTAAAGTTACGAAATTCGCGTAGCTGCATTGGATTTCAATGCATCCGTGTCCATTCGATCGTGCATACCACGTAAAACATTCACTGCAATTATACGAATCAGATGATAGATAACTAGAAGGGAAAGAATGCTATATACGACCTATTAAATCCCGATCCATAAAAACCCAATAAATTGAACCTTCATCCTGTCGCAATATAATACTTAAAAGAAATAATAATTTATTATCTCAGAATTCTCGCAACCCCCTCGATTTCAAATATTCACAGGTAGTCTCCCATGTACTCCCCTTGAAACTAATGGATACTTTTAATGACTTGTTTCAGGGTTTTGAAACCCCCTGGTGGCGGAAGCAGCGACATCTTCGGCTCGGTACCGGAGGAGACGAGTCCAAGACGCGTGAAGAATCACAATCAATCTCAGCTGGGCTCAGCATTGTTCGGGGATGTTCCGAACAGCGGCAACAACGAAACACCGTCGCGCGGCAAGCCCGGTAATGATTCACACAATCGCCTGTTTGGCCCTCCCGATGCCCCACCCACCACCCCAAATGCAAAAAATCACATGCGAAGCAATATCTCCCTGAACGGGAACTCCTCGTCGCCTGAATCCGTGACATCACCCGCGAAAAGTGCGGCCAGCAACAATTCACCGTCGTCTATTATCAACGGTTATGTCACCAATGGCAGCAACGATATCACAGGTAAGATAAGAACCTTCTGGCTCTCTTCCATCGTTAGAAAGGAAACCCAGGGGACTGGTGTACGGTGCGAGCACGATGGAACACGGCTATGGGGCGAGTTGCACGACTGTCTACCCATCGTTATTTATTACGCCATGTTACTTTTTATTCACCGAAGAAGTTTCTTATTGGAGTACATTGGGTGACATGCTATGATCTGATGTTCATTTTGAAATTATGTTCACATGTTTAGTGGTATATGTACTAGAATTATTACGAGATGGTATGGTTAGATTACATTCTTAACCCTCTAAAGCCCAATTTTTTCATTTCTAAAAGGAACTCGTATATCGTAAATCTAGTTAAACGAGATTCTAACGAAAGTACATTAAGTGAAAATAGTAACGAAATTATTACTTAAATGCACTGAAAATGGTGGGAATCGTTGCGCGTACTTTTATAATTATTATTACAATGAAAAAAATAAAATAAAATGAGAAATACGAATAGACGAGTATGGGACTTCAAAGTTACATGCAGCTATAGAGGGTTAACTCGTTTTATGCCACGTGGGTCGCATATTGGCACGGAATGTGTTAAAAGGCACGGTTAATTATGTAATTATTCAATTATTAAATTGGCAAGAATTTAGAAATTTTAAAAGGCACGATTAATTATTTCATTATTTAATCATCCAATTATTCAATTAGCTAGAATTTAAAAATCTGGATAATTATATTACATATTTTATAATGTTAACATTATTATCTTTATCATATAGTACATATATTGTGTACTATATATACAAGAAGAATTCAATGTTGATGATTCATCATTAAGTTAGTGTAAATAGTAGTTGGTTAGTATTAATATTATTTGTCGTAGGAGGTTGATAATCAGTATATTATTTGTTTAATTGCAATTGAAACGCTTTGGCTGCCAAGCCTGAATTAGAGGTATCATTATGGTTTTCAGGAGATAATGTTCATCTCGTAGAAGTAAATTAATTCTATTGTTATGCGATATTAATTGAGTTTAATTGATACTAAGCCGTAGATGTGAGAATCATTATGCTGATGGTAGTCAAAGTTATGATTATATTTATAAATCGTAGCCAAAATTTCGATCTTCAGATTGCCATCGGATCGTAGCAGTACACCAGAGAACTTCGTGTTGCCAAAAGTTTTTTTAATTGCAGCAGTCAAAATGTAGTATACATATATATATCTGTAATAATTTAATTTATAACACGAGCTATTCCATAAGTCTTCCATTCACCAATGCTTATTTATCTTTATACAAATTGCACATAATTATAATCACAAAAAATGTTTTACGTAAACTTCTTATAAACTTAAGTTCTGAATTTTAATTTCGTAATATAAGTCTTTCGTGAATCAATTCATTTTTTACTATACGAGATTATGTTTATGAGATATATTTTTTTTTGCAACGATGCAATATTATCAAAATTAACCTCGCTATAATTATATTCACAATCGTAGATTTTATAATAAATTTGAAATAATTCTCACGCGAAGAATCGACGCCATCTTAAGACTTATGGGATACCATTTGGTACAGCAATCAAGTCGTTACTTTTAACCGCACGCAGAGTTTTCTTTGCAATTTACTCGAGTCTTATATTCTTTTAAATCCGAATTGACTTCTTTGTTTATTAAAAGTTTCTGTCCTATCAATTTCACCCCTGAAAGATAACAGACACCGACAACTGTGCAATCGTTCGGACAGCAATTTACCTAAACTCGCACTGTATTTTAGCTACCTTAAAATATGTGTATGTGTGTCGCAGGCTCTTTTTGCTAAAAATGCAATATTTCCGATATATTCGTTCAATATAATATATCCTCACTATTCAGCTTCGATATTACGTCCAATTATATCAATCGAATAGTTTCATTGTCCAAGAATTATATTCCGATTTATGCTCGATAATTTATATTAATGTTTTTCAATTTTTTCTTGTTATTGGAAACGAGCTTTAATTCTTGTTCCAATAAATGTCGATTGATTCAATGATCAGTGTGGAGCTAGCGAGACACGACTTTATTGCGATCTTCTTTGATTAATATGTGATTGAATAAGTCGTCTTCTTGAATTGTTCGCAAGCAGCTTTTAGGAGAAAAAAGCGATTTCGTAAGTGTGTAATGACACGTTCGAGTAGATGACACGACACCTGATCCTACACGTTCTATTTTGATTATCGAAAGTTACACTCGATTAGAGTCACACAGAAATCGATTATCATAAATATAGTATCATTTTAGAATTCACATGAAACAATGTCGAGTATCATCCCTCGAAGTCTATAATTTTCTTAGTGAATCACGTAGAAAGAATCTTTCGTTCACTGTTCTTTAAACGATTGCAATAAGCGGATTTATTAGTTACAAATGATTATTTTATTGAGTTTATTCGATATTATCCTTCAGGGCCTGCCACGATTATAGAAACACATATTTTGAGTTAGAACTTAAGTTAATCCTTTCATCTCGCAGTAACTCGCACCTCTGCTTTCGTCGAATTCGTATCACAGTAATCTGCTGCCTTGTGGCTTGGACTTATAGTAAATCACATTAACGGAAACCAGCAGAAAAAAAAGGATTTTTTTCTCTTTCACCCACGCAGTACTTAGAACATATTATTTATTAATATCGATAAGAGAAAGAAAGAAACAAAGATAAGGATATTAGTTCTTCTACGCGTTTTTGAACGTCATAAGAATCTAAGATATTCATCATTACTGAATTAAAATTGAAAAAGAAACTGTGAATGAGGTTATACTATGAAAGTCCGATATTCACGTAATTTTCATTTACAAGGAATATTGGGATATTACGAAATATATTATCATATTATTTAACAATTAATTCTCTCCGACTCATCAGGATAATAAATTGGTATAATGATCGTAATCACCGGTAAAGTCAGAAATATTTGATCCTGACAATTGCTTTGGTTTGTTCTCTTTTTATCCTCTGCGTGAATCTACTTTCTCATTAAACGACAGTGACGAACAAAACCTACTTTCCTCTGTCGAATATGTTTATGCTTTTGCTTGCTTTTTCACACTACTAGTAAACTACACGCCATTTGTATCTAATTTTCGTACGAACGAATCTAAGGTATCGATAAGCTCGAATATTCGAGTTGTTAAGGAAACAAATCCGATGGGCTCCGTTCGTTAAAAAAAATAATCTTTCCCTAAACATCTTATATACGGGAAACGATAAGTTCGTGCGATTTTGTTGAATGTGAAAAATTCTGTTTGCTTTCTAATATTTAATACGAATTAATCTATAATGTATTGTCCGCCATTATTTAACAATCACATAAAAGAATAAAACAAATGCTATCGAATGACGTATAATATATTTAATATGAAATGAAAACCGCACGTACTTATGGACCAACCTAATGTGAGCTATAAGAATATATCAGAAAGATAATATCAACAAACGCGTACCAGAAAAAGATATCAGTAAAACGGAATACCTTGGAGACGTTCGTCCGAAGAACCGCGGGCACTAACAGAAATGGTTGGGTTACGGTTGTGGGTTTTGGTACGATGGTTGATGATGTACCATTGGCGTACCATTGACGTACCATTGACGTATCGGTGCATGGGGGTGGTGGTGGTGGTGAATTCTGGTTGCGTGTCGCTTTCGCGTACGCCGGCTGTGAACTGCCGTCCTCCGCGGCTTCTTCCCTGCTCTCACACCTCCGCCAGGTGGATCTTCCTGTCTTACGCGCAACCCGGTCACCGGAGATGGCGTTGATGTAACGCCTGTAAGACGCATCACACGAAAGTGTCGAGGTAACAACATTTTTACCGATGTTCCACCAGAAACTTACACCCTTGTGCAAATTAATCCGGATTCTCTCGGATTACACGGGAGAAATGTTTGTTTACAACGAACGTAAGTGATCAGCTATTTAGCGACTTCTACTCGATGCTTTAAGCGGATAAACGACTTTGTATGAATTTGGAAATCATTTCTTTTTATTGTTTCGCGTATACGTGTTTTAAATGCTACAAAATATTATGAAAGTAATTCCAAGTTTGCTTATGATTGAAGATTCAATTTAATGTGTCTACAGAAGACTGAAGCTTGGGTAGAGAATAATATATAACGAATGTCAAAGTTCACGTTATTTTATCAGTAATTGTCGGACGTAGAAAAATGTTACCTTTTTAGGCCTTTAGACCGAACAATTATTTTGCAACTCTTATAAACATTTAAATAAAATAATAGCTATTTCTACTTGTCAATTCTAGCAGTAGAAATCGTAAGTATATAAGAATACTAAAAGCACAAATAATTATATTGTTCGAATTAATATGCACAAAGGTGTACTCTCACCGACGTCACAATTCCTTATCAATCCCCTTCATCTATCAAAGTGTTCCTGTTTGCGTTCATTTGGTTTCGCAAAAGTAGGAATTTTAATAAATTTAGATACATAGGAATGAAGAATAATGAAAATTAGTGTTACACAATGTGTCACAAAAGCTTTTGAATTATTTATAGCGTGGAATTAATGGGGTAGTTTTAGTTGCTGGGCAATTTGTTCGGCTTTCCATTACACGGGTTTTAGTGTGATTTTAGTTTCTAGTTAAACAGAATTACCTGGGATTTTATGAAGATATAAATCCTTGTATAACTGCTCTATGTTTTATGTTGTCTCCGTTTCCTACTCTTTCTTTTATCCTATCTCCATGGGGCAGTGGTCAACCGTTTGATTAGTGTTGCTAAAAATAGAAACGATGATTGTCAATGTAAGAATTCCAAAGTGTAAGCATATAATATTCTTTTCACTCACACAGTGATTTTCTACATTATATTATTATTAATTATGCTAATCAATCATTGATAATTACCCCATTTCAAAATTGCATTTTCACTTTCATTCATCCGTAATGCGAAATCCATATCCGCGCGATATAGATTTGCTTAAATCCTTTATTTAATATAATCATATGATGGATTATATTTATAAATATTTGGAACATTGACTTGTTTCCATCTTTTACTCGACCGAACATTGATCTCGAATAATATTAGATATTTGAATATCATTAGAATATTGATCTTAATATTAGAACTGATACATAAACGTAATACAATTAGCAAATTAGATAAAAGAATTGTCAAATATTTGTTTGCTGTTATAAGGATTTAAGCAAGTCTTCCATTTATTGTTATATTATCAGGTGGACATAGTCTGTGATAGAACGGTAAGTTCATCTACAAGTGGTAGATAAGTGATTATAAGATCCTGAATTATGACGAGCCTGCAGTGATTTTGACAAATACGTTAAATTACATGTTGGTTTATATACCCCACGCTTGTTTACCTAATAAATAAACAATCTGTGTGATCCTTTGTCCTCTCAAAATCTGTAGTGAATTAACCCTCAATAGCTCCATGTAACTTTGAAGTCACATACTCGTCTATCCGTTTCTTTCATTTCATTTTCTTTTTTCATTGTAATAATGATTGTAAGAGTACGCGCAAGAATTGCCACCTTTTTCGGTGCATTTAAGTAATAATTTCAGGACTAATTTCGCGTAATGTACCTTCGTTAGAATCGCGTTTAACTAGATGCACGTTACTCGATTTCCTTTTAAACACGACACAAAAATGGGCTATAGAGGGTTAAAACGGAAGGCGTGAAAATAGCATGGTATTGTGAGTTTCGAGTGAAATCTTTGAATCCTTACGATGCGATTGATTATATTAGGTTGGTTCATAAGTTCGTGCAGTTTTTATTTCATATTGAATACTCAAAATAAATGTGTATCTTGTAAGAATTGTTTATCAACTGCATATCTATTACACGTAATTCGGCAGCTTTGATTTTATTCTCTTATGTGATTGTTAAATAATGGTGGGGAATATATTGTAGATTAATTCTTATTAAACATTTGCACGAACTTATGGAACAACCTAATATTATCAGACGCATGGAAGCATGGCTCTTCGGATCAATAAAATGACCTGAGATCAGAATTATATTAATAATTAATAAACATGTCTACCACTCTCTTGTGTAAAGAAACCATAAAAATATATTTCTGTGCCTCGGATATTCGTTGCATGGCATTGTAAAGAGTTTGCTCTTCGAATTAATTATATCAGTTATAATTCAAACATATCCTGTATTGGAATCGCGTTCTTAAGGATAAATGAAATATGGTGGTCCACTGAGTCGATGTTCACAATAAATAAATATTTTTTATGTGCTAACATTGTGCTTATTTAGCGAAGAGTTTATCGCAATTTAGATAGTGGTCGGAAACAGGTTAGAAATGCTAATAGGTAGATCAAATACCAGAGATTATAAGAAGTCTAAATATTGGAATCTATATTGAGAATTGTAAGAAAATATGTTGATAGAACAATTCAATTTTGTAATGTGTTAACGATGTTAATAAAAATTGAAATTCTCAACAAATATTTGCACTACGATCCTGGTAATGTTAGGACTATTTTAACCAATAAATTCCAAGCTACATGAATGTCCCGGCTGATAAAAATAATTTAGAAATGTGATATAAGAATATCAACACCAGAGTGTAATATCGATATGAATAACACATATAAAGAATTAGAAACTCATCAAAGAAACTTATAGTTATCTTCAGATTCTAGATGGTTCAATGTCCATCAAAGTGATTAGAATTAGAATTAGAATTAGATATCCATGTCAATAATAATCATTGTTTAGAAAAATGTACACCTTTTAAGAAAAGAATCATTTCTACAGATGGAAACCCGGTAACCGGAACTGGCTACACGTCCGAAGTACAGAATGGATCAGCCATGCAAAATGGAACATCCAGCTCGAACTCGAGCGTTGGTGAGAAATCGAATGACTCATCTCCAGCAGCAAAGTTACCATCGCGCAACCGCGTCCCACCGGGTGGATATTCATCCGGGCTCTGGTAAAAATCATCGACGGGATGATAATGCTCCACAGCATCCAAGGACATCCTCCCACTCGTTGATCCTTTCAGTGCTCCAACATAAAGAAATCGTTATTTTCCTTCCACTTCTCCCGGAGGAGTTATTGTACTAACCTCCTTAGACTAGCTCTCATACGGAAACTTTCCAAAAAAGATTCGGAACAAGGACTTTCGGACGAAGAACTCATTTCCTGTTCGTATAATACGAAAAAAAATAAGAATGCAGTCTCCGTTCGAGGAAAATCAAAGTTCGATAAGGGTTCATTTAGATAATCGGTAGATATCTTGACGTTAGATAATGTCATCTGAAAAAGAAATTCGTAATCTGTAGATTTGAAGAGAATTAGAGATGAAATATCGAGATTTGGCGCACTGAAAGGATTTCAACAAGAACATCGCCAAAAAGAAGTATGTCGTCGCTCCTTTTTATTGACCAACCTCTTAGATCCTAATTGCCGAAGCGGGGCAAGTTCTTCATGATATTGGAAAATATTTTCTCAGCCTGTTTCATTTATTTTTTAACGTTTAACGAGCTATTTTGTAACGTTATCTTCTACCTTACTGGCAACACGAATCAAGGAGGGTGTGTAATATTTTTCTTTAATAATGTTGCCCCCACATTTTTAACTATTTTGCCCAGACAGGCCGTCGTATTTAATCATACCTTTCTAATAAACTTGAGATCACGTTACTCTCTCGATGTTCACGATTTTGAAGATCGCAATTCCGTAATTCGTATGAGCCGTTATCACGGTGACAAATCGAGATGAAAACTGAATCCTTTGATTGACTCTCTTTATAATTCGAGAAGGTATAGTCGTTCGAATAAATCCTGCCAAATTAAATGAATGGAATATCGGTAGAGCGCCCAGAAAAGCACGCTTCTTCACGTATAGACTGCTGAAATCGGTTGGTTTTCTGCGACGAGTAAATTGATTAATTAGATAATTCGAAGGAAGTAAAGGAATTTTAATGATCGTTCGGAACGCGCTCGATACGATATCGTTAATATATATACATGCGTATGTATTAACACTCGGTGAAACCTCGGAATTGTATATTAGAAGTAGGCATGTGTTACTCGAAAAAAAAAGAAAAATAATAATAGTAATAATAAAAGTACATCATGTAATTCATTAAAGGATACAAGTGCTTTCTTAATTTCCGTGCCTTCTTAATTGTACACGTATTCGTTTAATTATTGCATGCGCGCCATGTGCGAGACTAGAAGCACATCGGTCCTCCCCCCCCTTTTTTTCATTTCTATTACGGAGAAACGATTTTTCACGTATTAAATATGAATGAGACATTAATCGCGTATTAGGCAATTATAGGATCGTTTTCGCTCGCACGACTAATTAATGTAACAATACTATTATTTCTCTATTTATCGCTATATCGTTATACCTGCGATCCTTTTTCAACGAACTGAAAGAATACCGATCCTACAGAATTAATGGTAATCGTGTTTTTAGTCTTACAAACTTTTCACCTCTTTAGGTCTGCTTCTTCTTTTCTCACGATAACGCGTAACGAATGTATTTATTTCACTGATAAGAACCCAGCACCATGTATCATTTGTCCTACATTTCAAAGTGTTTTTACGTCGTTTGGTGTGAGTAAAAATCAATTGTTTGTAATACATCGTATTCATCATAAACAGCCTTTTTGTACTCTGGCATTAATTAATAAAATTTTGTATGCAACAAACGTCTCTCTGATACTTTCTTAACACATTGTATTCCATAGGTTTTTTCCCGTAAGATGTTATTCTTCCGTAATAGGGGTGTAGCCGGACGCGGGAAGTACCTTTGCATTCATAGCAGTTAATTAATTTTATTATCAAATTACATGTATAACATACTGGAAACAATTACCTGGTAATTTAACGATAATAAATAAGGTAGAAATACCTACGATATATTAATACTGCAGAACAACTAGTATGCAAACATTAACTTAGTACATGTACTCTGGAAAATAAATTTGAGTAAAAAAAAGATGTACCACCTTTACGGTGCGAATAACAGCGAGCAATAAAGCTGATTCACTGGCATCAAGAATATACTTATAAACCTATAAAATTTTACGATAATTATACATTATTCATAGAATTGTGGTATCAAAGGTATGAAAAACAATTACTCCAAGAAAGACCTCAACACTGCTGATAAGCTTCGAGAAGATTTTTTACACTTGATCCGTCCGCCTTACAGAGAGCTGTAAACAAATGTTTCTGATTTGTTTCTTGTTCCAACCTTTGAGCAATCGCGTGTGCTCTCTTCGTAATTATAGATGGTACACCAGCCAATCGTGCAGCATTGAAACCATAAGATTTTGGGCAAGCTCCGTCGCTTAATTTATACAAAAACGTTACGGTCTCTTGAGAGACTTCTTCCTCTTCTTCAGTTTCTACCATACATGCCTAAGAAATAAATAGAACTTAATGCTTTCTGGTCAGTTGATTATTGCCTGGCACCAGTTTTGTATTACATACCATGTGAGCTAATGATACATCCTTATTTTCTTTATAATCTTCAACGAGAGAGTGATAATGTGTGGAGAACAATGCACGGCACTTCAACTTCGTAAGTGCATTTACAACGGATGCGGCTATCGCAGTGCCATCATAAGTAGATGTACCTCGTCCTAAAAGCATAATTCATATTTATAAGTATTTATTATAATAATATTATTAATCAAACATTTTCCTTTCTCTTACATAAGCTACGACGATAATTCGTTAAAACGGCAAGATTAAATAACAAATGTCGCGGTCTTATAAATATTATATGGCATATGTCATAATCAATACTTATTAATCTCATAATGTGTTGATGAGTATTTTATCCGAATCGCAAGTGAAATCTATCTTACCCAGTTCATCCAACAGAACCAAAGAATATGGCGTAGCATGTTGTAAGATTGCAGCAGTTTCACTGAGTTCCACTAAAAATGTACTCTGTCCAGCTAGAATATCGTCGTTGGCGCCTAATCTCGTAAAAATGCGATCCACTAATGTTAAACGACACGAACTTGCAGGAACAAAGCTTCCCTAAAAACAGCAAAACATGAACCAATTCTCTGATAACATTAACAATAAATTTATATAAATTTGTAAAACTTAACTCACAATTTGTGCCATTATTGTGAGCAATCCCGCTTGACGCATAAGCGTAGATTTACCACCCATATTTGGTCCAGTAAGAATCACAAGGGAAGCAGTATCTTCATGTGCTAATAACGTGTCGTTTGGTATGAAATTATCAGTTTGAATGCAAGGATGTTTTCCATCTCGTATCTCAATGAAAATCTACAGAAATCAAACGTTTTATAAAACACAAGCTTCGTAACAGACAAGCTTTCCAAATAATTTAATTACTTCTCCATCCGAGCCGTCGTTAATTTCTGGAATACACATATCACCACTAAGAGCATATTCAGCGAGGGAGATAAGTACATCCAAAATGGATATTTTGTGAACAGCCATACTCCACATGTCGTATTTTTCGCTAAACTGAGCGAAAACCCTTCTATTAAGATCTTTTAGCAACTTGGCCTTATGTTCTTCTGCATTTATTTGCCGACTTAGAAGTTCCTGATAATGATTAATGTTCATTGTATAATTTACTGTGCAATAATAATTAAAAGTTAATCATTTCAAGAATTATGAACTCGAACCTTGCATTCAGCAGTGTAGTAACGTTTGAAACCTTTTCTTTGCGACTGAAGTTCATATCCAGAACCGATTTTTTTCGTTAGTGAATCGGATATCTCGATCTGGAAACGCTTCCGATCACTTCCATGGAATGTAACTTTTCCCCCAAAATGTTTTTTTAATTTTTCCAAATACTTTTCTGAGTCATTCTTTATGCCCGCGAGTTCCATCGATACCGAATCGTAATCTGCATCTACTCCTTCTTTTGGTACAATACAACCCTGTTTCTTTGCTTCTTCATGATCAAATGCATTCTAAAATTAATATCTACATAAAACAATGTTCCTTTAAAGTATAAAGCCTAAACAAATTTGTTATCTCCAGTTACCTTGAAATAATCTAACGTTTCTCTCAATGCAGGAAATTCGCCTTCTGGCTCAATTTTACAACACCGACTTATTAATTCACTATCAAAGTCTGAAACAAAATTTGTGAAATTATTATGATCCCAAAATGGTAATTATATCTGCGAAATAGGAATGTATATACCGTGGAAGAAAACAATTATTTTTAAGATATCTTCAAACGCGCTAAGTGTTGTGGTGAAATCCAAAATTGCTTTTTTAGAATAATGATGACCCTCGAACATTATTGCTCTTCCATCAGGATGATTTGTCATTTTAGCCGGATTTCCTTGCGCGTGAATTCTATAAACACGAGTTTATTATTATCGGTTTTAAGATTATAGTGCTCACAAATTAACGCAAAAAAATGCTTGTTCACTCACTTGCTCAATAATCTTTCAAGATCCGGAAGATTAGCGAGGATACTACGAGCAGATTGAACAGTATCCCAACGATCCATTACCTCTTTTATCGCATCTTGACGTTCAATTATAATATTTTTACGACAAGACGGTCTACAAATCCATTCTCGTAATAATCTTGAATGTAATATTATTGAATTAGCGGGGGGAAATGTAAAACCAGACGTTACGAAGTCTTATTAATAATATACCTTTTCCCAAATGCAGTACAACAATGGTCTAGTGATTTCATAAGAGAACCATCGCCAAAAATGCGTAAATTATTAATGCTGACCGCATCTAGAACCTAAATTCAATTATTAAATTTAGTCCATCATCGCGCTTAGTCGTCTATTATCCATTTATAATTACCATATTATTAGCGAGTTTAGAAATTGCGGAAGAATTCTCGGATGCAAAATCGGGTGGTACAAAGGTCTTAAACCGTCCTTGAGCTAATAATTGCTGCTCTAAAAGATAATCCTTTAAAAGAAACACACATCCTCCTAGTGCATGGACAGCTAAATCTTTGTCACTGGCTGGAGTTAATCCCAAACTGTCACCTAAACAGTACAAATTTAGATGATTTCTTACAATTAACCTTTGCATAATAGCAAAATATGAATATAATCATCATACCCTCGTTAAGATACGATTTTAAGCCTGTAGGCCACGAGAAGTCCGAATCCGCTGATGTCCTAAAATACCCGCCTTCATGAAGATTCTAACAGAAAGGTTGAAGTAAATAATATGCATTTTATTTATATGTACTTAATCAAGAAATATATCAGTCTGTTTACTTTTAATGTAGTTGTTGCAGACCAAAATTGACTTTCCCGAAGAAGTGCTTCTTTAATACACGCTGCAAGTGTATTATTTAGAATTTGCAATGTTTTCGGCGAAAGATTCCCGCGCTCGTATACAACCTGAATTTGAAAAATAATGTATACATTTACATTTTTTACAGAAATATGGATCATTTTGAACGTGTAAAAAGCATTTATAAAATAAAGGTATTTACGTGAACTGGTGGATGATGAGCTAATAATGTCAATAATCTAGAATTGCAACTGTCGTCTTCAAATTGTCCGAGATAAAAATCTCCGATTGTGGTGTCCAAGAAGCACACACCATACTGAGATACATTCGTACCCGAAATACACTTTTCCACGAGCGATAATAAATAATTAGAATTTGGTGTTGATGCTTCAACATCCAAAGGTGTATACACTCTTGTACCTTTGGTGCTTACTTGACAAATTTCTCTTTTTACGACCTTATCGAATTTGGTCGGCTTGGCCACTGAAATAATACGAATGATCGGTAAAAAATAACAAAGATCGCTATTACTCTGAATAATTAAATTAGATATTGAAAAGAAACTTTCTGATATCATACTTTTACTGTATCTTTGAGCCATCATATCTGGGTTTTCTGTTTGTTCAACTCGCGCTATTTTGTATCCCCTCTCGATAAGACTCGCCGAAAATCGGCCATACCCGATTTCCGGAAACCCGGAATGTGCAAATTCTCCCTAATTCAAAGATAATTTTATTTTCTCAACTTTATCAAATCTTAAACCTAACTGTGGACAAAGATTCTTACTCTCATGTAAGTCAAATTAACTTCATTAACTCCAACAACAGCATCCATATGATACAGTTCATAAAACTTCCCAACTTTGAAGAAAAGAACACAGTCAAAATGTTTGCTTTTTAGCTCCCACCACTGCCTCATGGCCTAGAAAAATATATACTGTCTAATATTTTTCTTAATACATCAAAGTAATAACTTGCAGTTAGCACATAAATTCCAATTATCAACAAGTACACAACTATTTAATAAATCTTACAGGAGTCTGTTGGTTTAAGAAATCCAATGGAACATGAACAGTTCTAGGATCATAATCTGGATTACTTTTAGGTCTCTTGTTAATATCTTTTATATTTTCTGGCTGCAGGAAACTGTATTTCAAATGTGGCCAAGATTCAACAGCAGTAGATCCATTATTTGTTTCTTGATTCTGTGACTGTGAGACTGGTTTTGCCTTTTTGTTATTCTACAATTTTATAACATTATTTACCAATAACTATAATAAATACCACAAATCCAAATAGTTCTTAGAATTGTTGAACTCACAGTATTTGTATTTTTTGCTTTCCCTACAGGTTTTTTACTTCTTTTAGCTGTGTTAGCTACTACTGCCTTTTTCTAGAATCATTAAGTAATGATTAGGCACTGTGAATGCAAAAAATATCAAATGCAAAATTAATGTTTTACTTTTGGTGTCTCTGCATCACTTTCTGTTTCAGGTTCACTTTCAGACACTCCTTCTGATCCTGATTCAGAATCATGTGATTCTTCCTTAGGATCTTTTTAAATGAAATATAAAAAACAATAGTATAAAGTAATGTTACAACTAACAATAAAATAAAAAAATAAATATTTTAAGACAGACCAGGTTTAAAATCATCACCAGAATCCTCTCCAGAGTCATCTTCTGGAATAATTAGTCTACGCTTCTTTGGCTTAATTTGTTCTTCATCCTCATCTTCCTCATCATCTTTGTACACCTTCTTTTTATCATCTGCATTTCTATTCTCCTTTCCTTTATTAGGAGTAACTGCTGTTTTATCAAACGAAAGTGGTAAATAAACACTAATTTTCAATATATTTAACAGTATAATTCATCGCACGTATGAATGATAATTAATTATGATTAATAAATAATAAGCCGGGTATCGTACGGAAATAAAATTCGTCCCAATATAAAGTAAGTAACGAAGTTCGTTTTCCGCAACAAATACTAATTAAACTTATTATGATTATAAAATGCGGCGACAACATAATCGTGCCAATTTCTTTCGCAAGTTTATTCTTCATCACGATACTTGTCGCTGTGTTTAAGTAATTATATATTTCTATGAAATATTCTTCGAAAGTATACCTTTGTTCCTTTGTTCTCTCGTTCGTTTTGGAGTTGCGGGCTTTTCATTATTTGCCGGTTTGCCAT
This sequence comes from Nysson spinosus, assembly GCA_910591585.2. Classification (NCBI taxonomy): domain Eukaryota; kingdom Metazoa; phylum Arthropoda; class Insecta; order Hymenoptera; family Crabronidae; genus Nysson; species Nysson spinosus. The sequence goes on from OU342832.1 coordinate 11,133,918, forward strand.
TTGGTTTCTTGGCACTCTTTGGCGATGTGAAATAATTGAATAATGTATTTACTTTCGACATATTTAAAATGAAGAATCACGCAGAAAATAAGAATGAAATCGTTATTCGCAACTCGCAAAGATCTCCATCCGCGTCCTCACGCACTCCTGGACCATGCATGAATGCGCCAAAAGCCCGGCAAAATCTGGCTTCTCTCAACTTATCATGGCGAACTTCACACGCTTTTCTTATTTTGTACTTTTTTGCGGAAATCTAAAAATCATCACTCAAGGTAATTCATATAAAGAATTGGGAAAGTTATTGTATTATTTTATAGTCTTTTATAAGTCGTTTAATGCGTTGTATGTTAAAGCCCCCCTTTTCATGACTTGATAAAACTAACATAAATCAAAAGCACAATATGTTTTAATAAATATCAGAGATCTGATTTTATTATAAATCGTTTTAAATTTGCTAAAAAAAACGCACATGAATTTTGACAGAACTCTAATTTTATCAATTTTCCTAAACACTGGCAAGCCTGACTGAAGAAAACAATTACAATGGCGTATTCCGTGAATATTTCCGTCGAAGCACCGATCGAGAATCAAATTCAAGAAATCACTTTCGATGGCCAAGAAATTTATCAGGCGTAAGTAATTTCTTAATCGTTAAATTGTTATATTAAATAAAAATTTCATATTAATCTGAAGAAGGAATAAAACCCTTCTTATGATTACCTGTTAACCTTGGTATTAAACATTACGTTTTATTCACGTAATTTAATTCTGATGTATGTAATCGCTCTCATTAATAACGTTTCAGACCCCTCACACTGTCAGAAAATTTGGCAAAGATCGCGCAAAAAATCGACTTTAGCAAAACCAATGGAGAAGAGATTAAAAAGGAGCAGTCAGAGAGTGGTGAAAAGGGTGAAGAGGATACAAAGGATCCTGCTTCCTTTCAGTCTTCTTTATGGCCTTGGGATAGTGTTAGAAACAAATTAAGGTATCTATTTATTTACTGTAATATTTATCATATTTTATTTATGCAAGAAGTGCAAGAATTATCATTTTGTACTTCATCACAGAAATGCATTGACAGAAGTTTGTGTATTGGCTGATGTCCTTGCAATAGCAAAAGAGAAACATTATATGGTATTAGACCCTGTACCTCAAGAACCAGCTGAAGTTAAACCTATGATCCAAGTATATGCTAGAAAGAAAGCTTTGGCTGGAGCTGCATCTGTCCTTATGGCAGGTGCTGACAGATTAAGAAATTGTCAAAATGAATTAGCAAGAAATAGATCTACCCCAGACTTTCACATTGAATTATTGAGACTAAGACAAAACTGGCGTTTGAAAAAAGTCTCAAACTCTATTATTGGTGATCTTAGTTATAGAACAGGTAACATAATTGTGATTAACAAAGGTTTTCAAGTGTCATCACAGTATGATAATGATTTAATAATATTCTAACTATTTACAGCTGGTTCAAAATTCACACAAACTGGTATGTTTGAAGTAACAAAAGCAGAGGAGGAGGAAAAGAATAATACAAGTCCTCCTGCATCTCCTAATGCTAATAGTAATGCATCTGGACAAACTCATTCGTCGAATTCTAAGGCTTCTGCATTGCGTGTTACTATACCTAGTGAATTGCAAGGTGTTGCCTATATAGAAGTATTATGTCAAAAAGGTAAAAATATATTTCTTGGAATTTGCAATATTTCAAATCAGACACATCATTGTAAATGTACTAATTTTTGTTAACACAGATCAAGAAGACCTTTGTAGTGCAAACATAAGTTTACTCAATAGCAGTACACACAGTTCAAATGCAGATATGCATTGGCAACAAAAATTAGAAGCTGCACAAAATGTACTATTTTGTAAAGAACTCTTCAGCCAATTAGCCAGAGAAGCAGTGCACTTACGTGCACCTATACCACATATGGTTGTTGGAAATCAAATAATGGCAACAGTATGATTTGCAATTTGTTACTGACATATAATTTATGTTGGGATAATCATCAAACCAACATGTTATTTTGCTTATATTTTAGGTACTTCCTGGTATTCAATTAATCATAGGCCTGTGTCACAGCACGGGTAATGACAAAAAACCTACCGCTCCGCCGCCTCATAAAAGTGATCATGATCATGTATTAGAACATTCCTTACATCAATTATTACGCGAAGTGCATCATAAAAATACACACCACCCATTCCCGCATCCCTCTTCGGGACCCCTCGGGCCTAGTAAACGAAGATGTTTGGCGGGTCCTACAGCGGCCGATAGATATGAACTTTTAGAAATGACAAGAAGCCAGACTTTACTAGAACAAATTATTCAACAAGCGCAACATTTTTTCATGAGACTACGTACCGAGTATGTTTTGGATACAATTGCAAAGGAAGTCAAAGATCCGCTGATCGTTTCACATTGGAATGCATTGAACTCACCAACGCAATCGTGCGTAAAAATAAATATTTTAACACATGGGTACGACAGCGTGTGTCGAACGTCTCTCGTTGTACATGTTGGAGAAAAATCGTTAAAATGTGTTTGCCGAGATGGAAGAGTGATGCATATGAGTTATGAGCCACAAGAGTTGCGAGACTTAATATTCTGTCAAGTTAGTTTTGAGTTATTAATGTATTTCTAAAAATAATTTTTCCCGGTAAACATTATATTAATGTTTATTTATAACTACAGATATACCAACATCAAATAACGGCAGTACAAGCTTTAGCAAAGTGTATGGGATGGCAGTTTCTAGCTAACAGTTCACATCTTGGTTTGGGAGCAGTAGAGCCTTTAGGGAATGCCAGCAGTTGTATTTTGGCATCACCAATCGGCGATAGGTACTTAATTATTTTTCTTTTTAAGATAATAATAAAGTAGTAAGTGTATTATAAAAATTATTTCGTTTACCCTAGAATGATTGCCGTGAGGTGTGAACCACAAACTGGTGTACAAGTGGCAATTGCTCATTCTCCAAGAAAAGACTTCTTCCCAGGACAATTAGTTCGCGAAACAAAGTGGGAGAATTTGGGTGGTTCTTTTAAAGAAGTTCGGTGGGATAAAATGGAAGGAAAGAATTTTTTAAATAAAATGGAATTACTCATGGCTTCCCTAACAAGCTCCTAAATGATATAAACAAATTATTAGTAATCTAATTATTCGACAGGGTCAAAGTTATTATGACCACATTCTTGTGCAGTTTTATCTGACTCTGGTTATACATCATTTGCTGATAAGATACATTTTAATCATATCAGTTAATCATGTATTCAGTCATTCACATGCTGCAACGTTTGACTGTTATTAATTATGGTCCCCGATTCACAATGTTCATCCCGATATCTTGATGTGCTCAAGCATTTACTGCAATTCTTTTTATAATAAAACAGACATTACAAAAGTTCTTAAACACACAGAATTTAATTGTACTAACTCCTATCCTTTTACGAACTATTTTAGATGCCGGCAGTTTATCATATAGTGAGCAAGAAGTAGAAGCATGTTGATTAAACGTACATTTACTTATACAAACATGGTCTTTATTTTAATGATATACGAAATGTAATATGGATTGAGTAATAAACCATCGTAAAATGGTAAATGAAGAAAACCGCGTAATATACAGACGTCACGATAATTACCTAAATTACAATCATTAGTGAACTTTTTTTTTACATACAAAAAGTAACGAACAATTCCGTATATATAATTATACTTCGTATTTATGTACTTGAATAGTTTTGTTTTTTAATGTAAGGCGCCACTTCATGCATTTAATGTACTCTTCTCCATTGACACTCCATGTACATCATTTCACATGCATACATTCATACATATGTACACTCACACGTCTTAGATTTTTTTGAAATATAAGAGGATACTGTACACCGCGATATACCGATAATTCTGAACTGGAACGTCGTTTAGTTTGCGATATATTTCTCGATGGGTTTAAGGGACGGACTATCGGGTTGATTAACGAATCCAGTACTAAAGTGTAAGAAGACTAAATTGGAACTAAGATTCGTTTCAATTAATATTTTTGAACTTGAAGCTTATATTACAAATTGCAAGATATCAAAAATGCTTATGTTCTGAATACTGTACAGCATTGATGTACATAAAAAATTTGCCCATATCAGCAATGTTCAAGTGGATGAATAAATAGTCATTTTTATCATTTCGTATTCTGCAATCTCGGTATTACAAAACAATGCATCCCTGATTGTTATTGGCCCATTTAATGATACAAAAAGACAAACACAATCCCTTCTTCTGATTCACAATTACGTATTCCTCTTATAAATTGAGTATGTCCACAAAACGACTGTCATCCAAATGAATACAGTTACAAAAAAGAGAAGAGCTGTCATACTTTGATGCAGATCTCGGTCATATAACTATCAATGTATTACTAGTTTAATCCAAAAAGTTTTATTCTCTCATTTCCTTAAAAAACATTGATAGATGCCTTCCAAACTTCCACCCGCGACATGAAATGCCAATGCTGTAGTTATTATTAAAACAATATAAGCTGACAAAGTACTCGCTAAATAAAACTGATGTATATTGAGCAATGTCATACAGGAGGCAAACAAATGAGAGCTGATAACCCAAATAATTTGAGCCCAATTCTTTCTGTCCAAAGCAGAAAAGAATACTACACCCCAGAATGTATGTAATAATATAAAGCAAAGAGTAGTGGCAGCTGATATTATAAAGAAATATTCTGTGCCTTGTCTAAGTCCCATAGTACCAGGACCAACAGCATCTGCTAGGACATTGACTAGTGCAAAGGCACCGCTCATGAATCCAAAGCCTAGGCCACAGACATATGCAAATATATGCCTGCTATCTGCCACGTGAGTAGTCGTCACTTTCTCCAAGCCTCTCTCAGCCTTTCTAAGTACCCAATACAAGAGATATCTATAATAAAATAAAATTATAAGGTACATTAGCACTAAATAAGACCCCAGCATAGATATTTGATTTCTTTACGTAATCTAAACCAAAACTATAAAGTTCAGCATTCTCCATACTTTAAAAATAATGAGATATGATTTCTAAGATCTGACTGCTTTCAAGTTACTTAGATAGCTGTACTTTATTAAAGAATCTAGTTAAGCAGTATGTAAACTAAGCTTATATAATTGATTCTGAGTAAGGCAAGATTCAAAAATATATAATGCAATCCAATGAAGACATTGCCTTATATGTGTATTGAAGAGTTATATTTATCAGAATCACCTAAAAGCCTCTTGAAACAAGACAGAGAACACCAGTCCAAATGCAAGGTGGTTTTGAAGTGGTACGACCGCGAACCAGAGTATTGATGATAGGAGCAAAGATATAAGCCAGAAAAAGGCACTGGCAATTAGTATAATAATCCTTATAGGCTCCGCTGCTACGGTATACGTAAACATGGCCAGCGGAGGTCCAAATGCCAAAAAGGCACAACCAAAGAAATCCATTACTGTCATTTTGTCGTGGATTTAATCACGAGTCACTTCTGCTTTTATAGTATTTCTTCCTATTTCCTCTCGTCGAAATGCTAAATACCCTTAACTCTGGGAAGCCTTATGGCCCGCGTACTGCTTTTTAACGGGCGCATTTATTTCCCTCGATGATTTTACGTATTAACAAAGAAATACAAATCCTAACGGTACAACACAACTGAATTGGGGTGAAACACGAGAGTGACGATGACACTTCCTACCTCCCGTAAAACCCACACTTATCGATAATCACCGTCGATGCATCGATAGTTTTTCAACTTTCGATCACCAACTTCGTTGGATGATTCTATGCAGCGCGTTTAACTGGACTTCTTTCTAATTCCTTTTGATTAGGTTTAGTTAGTACATTAAATAATCTATATTTGATACGGTATATTAATCTCGGAGGTTACTGCCAACGGAATCGTCAACAAAATTCCAGGGATTACATTGAATGATAAAGATTAACCGAATTATTATCCAATGCTTGTAATTCTACGTACGCGAATAATTTTATAATTCTACGGACTGTTTATATCTCATATTATTAAATTTGTTTAAATATCCAGTTTTTAGAAGTAGATATTATTATAATTCCATTTATAGTAAGGAAAGGGGTCTTAAGAAATGTACGGACGCACTTGATTTCCCTCACTATTTTATTTTCTCCTCCAATGCTGATCGCAACCAGTGGCGTAGCCCTATATTAAAAAGCAGTTATGTTACAAATGTGGGAAGCCGCTAGACTGAAAACTGTTGATTGTTAATTTAATAATTAACTAGAGCTTCAGATGCTATCATTTTACATTAACACGATTATTAGACAAAGCATTATTTAGTATTACAAGTACATACGTCGTACGAATAAAACATACCAATCTTAAGCAAATAGGTCCCTCAACTTACTTCAGCACCAGTGAAACGTAGAACGGTTCTGTGAACATGAAACACAGCTCATTAGTATGCCCCGAGATAATAAAAAGAAGTTTAGTAAACGTTTTAGGATGATGGTCCATTTGCTTCTACACCTATGGTAATCTTAACGCGGCAGGGGAGGTAGAAAGTCGGTAGGGTAACTCACACAGTAAAATGTGAAGCAAGTTGGTATTAATATACAATTGAAGCCGGCTATATCGTCGTGCTGATCCAAGATGATGCAGTGAATCCAATTACCACGAAGAGGGTTCTTTAAATTCGCAATACGTTACTGATCGGCATCGATCACACGCAATGCTATGGAATGATCAAGCTCTCATGACTTTCTTCTCCGAGCACTGGTGCATTGTGTGTGTGTACATTCGCTCAGCTGTTCTAGATCGTAAAGAACTGTTAAAGAACACGGTGCCGTCCGATCGCACGGATCTTCGTAGCTTTGGAGTTTATTTTTAGTATAGAGTGCCATGTCGATTTGGTATGATTCCCGTGGATTTTTGCTGCGTAAGATCACGCTATTTGATTCCTGATTTCTAACGGCTCTTCTTTCAACTCACTGGTGAAACGCATTTAATTCAATTAACGCAAACGAACGTAAACTCTGTCGTTCAATCTCCCACCAATGTACTCCCGAAATTAATACCCTCGATCATTCTTACGGACGAGGAAAATTATATTCAATCATGAAGAAGACGCGCGCGAATATTTTCCGTGACATTTACTATCAACCGTACAATGATTGTACGAGATTAAAACTTTATTCCAGCAGCAAAGGTAAATGTCCAGTATTATATATTAAAACAAGATTCTTTCTATTTTCAAGTATTTTTTGCACGCTATAATTAACTTTGATCACAACTTTATATATGCAAGTTAAAATGTAGCACATATTTTTTAAATATCTTCTTCAGTTACATTTCCTCTGACACTTATTGAAAGTTATTGATTCTGCTTTTCTGTTACAGCAAGTCTTCAGTTAATACAGCGTATGTCATTGTTAAAGAGATTGAAGGTTCATAATGGTTGTGTTAACTCAATTTGTTGGAATAGCACAGGAAATTTAATACTGTCTGGTAGTGATGATCAACATCTTGTACTTACTAATGCTTATAATTATGAGGTAATGTCATTAAGTTCTTGTGTATGAACTCTAATCTAATTAATTGAAATTGTTTAGAGAAGTTATATATAGAACTAGAGATATCCTAGCACATCTAGTTAATAGATCTTAAACATATTCTTTATACCAGATTATCATTTGATAAAACTTAGTTTGAGCTGTATTTGGGTATGTAATTAATTATAGAAGTATTTAATATACTTTAGTGTGTGGTTAATTACCATTTGATACTCAAACTATTCAATCAAAACACAATATATGCAAGCAATTAAAAGTAATAGTATGTCAGGTTCATTAAATTTATATTTATTTGTAGGCTTTGTAAAAGTCTGTGCCAAGGCTATTTTTGTTTCTGTCCTTGAACATGCTGATGCATTCACAAACTTAAGTATCTGATTTTGTCTGCTTCTTTATCTGCTAATAAAATCTCAATTACTCTTCATGTGTTGATATATGATAGTCATCACATGACTGCACAATATCTTCATTTGTGTATTTATCTGTATATGTTGCACTTAAAACAGCAATGGACTTGGAACCACTTTCACAACATTTAAACACCCAACTTTATTATTTGTTTTAAGAAAATTACAATACAAATTTACAATATTTTATTAGTAATAAAATTATTATCAACAGATTTTTATTAAAATGCTCATATTATAGATGTGCTGACTGTGATATTTTATTAAATTGAAAGATACTTAGATGAAGTTTTACTGCACTGCATTAGAAGGAAGAGTATTCAGAAAATTTCATTGCCAATAAACCTTTTCAAGGAAATATTTTGGACAGTTAAATCTAGCCAAGGTTGAACATTGACACAGATAGAAATGCAGAAGCTTTGCCAAATGAATAAAAACCTTTATATATATGTCATATCTTGCTAATTTTATCATGTAGGGCCATCAATTTAGAACTATGTTACTAATTGAACAGGATAATAAGCCTGTTGTCCTTCCTGGAGAGTTTATGATATCCTCCATAATTTACATGAAAACATGTATTTGATTTGAATTCAGCACAATTTATAATAACATGTAACTGCATGTATAAAAATTATTTTACCTCTTTGGTTTTCGTTGTAGGTGTTAACAGATTATAAAACAAGTCATAGAGCAAATATATTTAGTGCCAAGTTTTTGCCTAATAGTGGGGATCACCGTATTGTTTCATGCAGCGGAGATGGCATTATTTTATACACAGGTAATGAATTTGCAATACATTGATTAACCGCTTAATGTGCAGCGACGTGATATACTCGTCCACGTCTAACCATCGTAAAAATATTCGACGACGTGCATGTCACGTGCATCGCCATTGTCAAGTTATACAAATATTTTCTTTGGAAAATATAGTTCTTCTAAAAAAACCTGGACGACGAAAACTACCAAGACCCCTTAGACTAACTGGGAAACATTTTCCAAAAATTTGTGCCCTAAAGAACACGCGCGTTAAGCGGTTAATAGACATTTGTGTATTTCCTGGTTGAAATAATAATAACGTTCGTAGATTTAATGCGACGATCGGAGACGTATCACAACCAATTTGCATGCCATAGTGGTACTACATATGAAATAGCAACAATACCTGGTGAACCACACAGTTTTCTTAGTTGTGGTGAGGATGGAACTGTAAGATGGTTTGATCTGAGAGTCAAATCTAGATGCCCTTCAAGATGTAGGAAGGTGAATGGAAATTGAGAGATAGTTGTAAATCAAAGCTATCATATAAATAATGACACAATTACACTCTTTAACAGGATGTATTGATATCATGCCAAAGGGCTGTAACGGCTCTATCTGTAAATCCTGTATTACCCCATCAAATAGCAATTGGATGTTCAGACAGTACAGTTAGAACATTTGACAGAAGAACACTAGGCACACCAGCTACTGGTAATTATTCCCTTAACTTAGATACACTAAGGATAAAGTTTCACGAAGTTTGTTTATAATAAATATATAAATTATAGGAGCAACAGATACTGCTGGAGCAGTGAGACCATTATGCAGTTTCACTGTCCCTGAATTTGAAGGAAGCTCTTACAGGATTACTTCTCTAAGTTATAGTCCTGATGGACAAGATGTTCTTGTTAGTTACAGTAGTGATCATTTATACCTGTTCAGTGTAAAGGTAATAATTATTTATTCACTATTTACTAATTCTTTTATATTTCATCTATTTGTGGATCTGAAATTGACTGACATTTTCTACTTAGGACCAAGGTAGTACACAGTTAAGAAAAGACGCGGGAATCGGCAAAGGAAAAGGCAAAAAACATAGGCTAAGATCACCACAGCCAGTACGAAGATTAAGGCTTAGAGGAGATTGGTCAGATACTGGCCCTGATGCTCGTCCAGAAAGAGAAGGTGGACGACGCAGTGGAACAGGTACATTTTTATACAGCGAAAAAAATTTGTTCTACGTTTTCCTCCAGACAGAAAAATATCTAATTGGCATATCAAATATCTTAGAAATTGCTCAAGCTAGACCAGTCCTTCACACATCGTTAATGCAGAGAATGACAGATGTTCTCAGCAGGATGTTAAATGATCCCGCAACGAGAGCCGCGTTAAGTGGTGGCGGTGAAGATAGTTTGGAAGGTGTTTCTGAACAGCAAGAAAATACTGCGAGTAATGAACATGCCACAGAGTCTAACGAACCAAGAATTAACGAATCTGAAGGAGCAGAAAGAACACAGACTGATGATGACCGCACAACTGGTAAATGCTTCTTTTCTATGTATATTATTTTTCGATCAATTTTTAGACCTTATAAATATGGAACAAACATATTTTAAATAAATTTGTAGAACCTGCAGAATCTGAGGCTAATAGACTTGAAGGTACTAACGAAACTGAAGAATCTGCAAGAAGTCGTTCGAGTGAAATTGAAGAACATGGTTACTGTCCCCTACCATCGCAAAGTTATACATGTTCGAACGATACAAACAATGAAACTCAGAATGAAAATAATAATGAAGATCACAATGAAAATCACAATGAAAATGAAACAAATGTTCCTATGGAAACAGGATCTAGTCAAATAGTAGCACAAAGTAGTTCCATGCAAAGCACTACCGCGCAAGAATCGACTGACGAACAGGAAGAAGAGCCCGCGAGTAATGAAGCTTCTTGTACAAGTATGGATAATAAACAGGAAGGAAACATGATGGAAAATCTTCAAGATAGATTAACAACAATGAGAGATGGTTTCCTGGAAAAGTATGATTTTTGATAATCGTATTATCGTATACATTAAATTAATGTTTTAGTCAATTTCATATTATGTTATAGGCACGGTAGTGAACCTGCTGTAAGCTTAACTTATTCTGATAAAAGTTCAACTAGCGCAACAATCTCGCTGGGTGTAGCTGATGAAGTGATCCGCGACGGTTATCACGCAGGTGAATAACTTGATTAACAATATTTCAATGACTTTCCTGCAAAAAGGCTTATTTCATAATCAATGGCGGTTATCTTTTATAGGCCCGTCTGGAAGTCGTAGTAATGTACACACAAGTAATAGCCATAATAGACATTTACGTTATAACGATATACAAGAAAGTAAGTAGAATGAGCAGATATATATTTAATTAGATACATAAGCAGTAATAAGCAAAAATACGATATGTTTACCGTTTTAAACAGAGACTGATGAAGGAGCCTTCTCTGATAGTGATGATGAGGATGATCAACCAGGGGAAAGGTATGATAATTTAATTATTTTAGAACGATGATAAAGACAAATCTTTAACAGGATAAATCGTGCATTGCACAATATTTACGATGATTATGCAATGATTAACATACTTGATCTAGGTTTGCGAATCAAGTTGAAACAGAAATGGATGAAGCCATTGCCAATGCACGATCTCTACAGGGACAGGAGACGTTCGATGAAACATGTTTAACCGAACTGTGTGTGAAACAAAAATACATGGGCCATCGTAACGCTAGGTATGTCAAAAGAAAATTTTACAATGTAAGCACATGATTTTGATAACCCTCTTATTAACGGAACATGATCACAAAAACAATATGAAGCCTTAGGAAGGCTTATGGAGGTCAAGGTGGTTTTACACATAATTTTCTCTTGTGAATGAAACATTAACAGTCGAGTTATTAATAGAATAGTGAAAATACTGCTTGCCGGATTCTCGAATAGAATAGACAACTTTAATCAAATGTTTATAATATACCAAATCTGTTCGGCGAGTTTGGTTTTCTACGGCCGTAACTGTAATAATTTTAACTAAAGTCCTTATCCAACATCTACGATTTTGCTGTATGTTTGTTGTAAATCGGAAGCCAAATTATTGACTCATTACGTTCCGAAAAAGCCTCCGAGCGGACTGGGCCACTTTTAAATCTTGGCCACAAATCTCTCTGACCAGTTGTCCTTCCCCTCGTTTGACTCTAGTTTCTTTAGGACCATGATCAAGGAAGCAAACTTCTGGGGTGACGACTTCGTAATGTCGGGTAGCGATTGTGGACACGTGTTTATATGGGAAAGAGATACAGCAAAATTGTGTATGTTACTCGAAGCAGATCAACATGTTGTTAACTGTTTACAACCTCATCCTTATCTGCCAATGTTGGCTACTTCTGGTATTGATTATGATGTTAAGTTATGGGCACCAATAAATGAAGAGTCAACTTTCGATGAAAAATTTGCTGAAGATGTAAGTTCTTCAACATATTAGTATAGTGTTTTTATTACAAATTATGAACAATTAATTAGATATAACTTGCTAAAACTTAATTCAATTATATTTAGCTCAAAAAGAGGAATGCAGTTATGCTGGAAGAGACCAAAGACACTATCACTGTACCTGCGGTTTTTATGATCAGAATGCTGGCATGTCTCAATCAGATACGCAGAGGTAGTGAAAATTTATAATAATATACTCAAGATAGCAATCTTGATCGTCAACTACTCTAGTATGAACACCAATACATAATTAGGAATAATACATTGGATTATTTTGGGACTTTCCCCTAACTATTCAAGCATCAAAGTAAATAACGGTGAAAAGCTGGATGCTTTATAGCTTTATTTTGATTTTTTTTAGTTATTGTGAATTTGTCTAGTTTCTTGATTATCGTAACATTATCATTTGATCCTCATAACACATTGCATTTTTCCAATTTTTTTATTTTCTCATCATTAAGCATATCGTCTCGAAGTATAAAAAAGGAAGAAAACATTGTATATGAAAATTGCGTATTATAAAATATTACGAAACACGTACGACAACTATGTATGAATAAGGTATTCGCGAAATAAAATAATGTTCGGTCTCGAGACGTGAAGAAAACGATTGTTGAAGAGAAGTAAAGTAAGAGAACCTAATATCTTTTTTTTGTTTAGAGATTTAATGAATCAAATTCAGCGTTTACGCTGTGACAATAATATTTAGTGTAAACATTCCTGACGTGACTTGCGTACAATATCATAAATCCTGATCGATCAATGATCAATTATTCCAAAGGTCTGAATGGAATGATGTCGGAGATCGATTAGTGTTATCTTTTGTATCACAAGATCTATACAAATTTATCGTTCTGGTAACGTGATGATCTTTATCTATATATATACACAAAGTAACGATTAAAGAAATGTAAAAATAAAATATTTCGTAATTTTGTATAGTACCGATGAAATTAATATATAAGAAGATCGGTTAATGTAATACTATGTTGGCACTCTATTTCAAATTGTAGTGAAACCAAAAAAAAATAAAGTTTCTGATCAAAGCGTAAATAGAACATTTTTAATATAACTTTAATATACCAAGTAATTGGAATCAAATTGTCAATTGTCCAAAAAGTGACGAATACTTTTTTTTGTGTACGCTTAAAACGGTACTAATTCTTTATATTATAGCTGACGAACCAAAATTTGGTATGGCCAGGTACTTCACGTCGTATGTATATTTATTTGTTAACATTAGATTAATCCAATATGGAATTATGTCCGAAGAATTCGTACCAAAGTATAGATCTATTTTACGTGTCAACATTTATGTGCATAATAATTTCTACAAGTTTTCATCATTTTCAATTATCAAATACATGTTGTATAGTGAAATACTATAATCGGTAAAAATTCCTCAAGTTTCTTTCACATAAAGGGAAACGAAATCTCGAATCCAAATGGATATACTACTACCACTCTTTTTCGTAAGGTAATTTGATTGGCAATTCTTCCAAAATTATATTCAAGGAATATTTTCTGGCAAATAATCCCCAGTGGCGGAAAATAAGATCGCACACGTTTAAGATCGGAATGGGTATTATTTATTTATAATTAATACTTCACACATGATAAACGAAAGTTCTGTGGCTGTAAGGTAAATATTATAAAATATTCCAATTGTTTTCTAGGACGCGGGCGGAGCGGGAGGAGCGGCGAATCTGGTCAATTACGAGGAGGCTAATTGTAAGACGTTTTCAACGTTTTTGCAACTTGTAGATAATATTCACGTGACGTCTTAATAAAAGCAACAAATGAAGGAAGGTCGAAGTGCGATCGTTCACGAACAGGTTTTGTATTACGTTTAACGTGTTGGGCAATTATTGTTAAACAAAACAACCGTTTCAACGAAATAGAAAATTAGAACCAAAGTATGCCTGTTTAAAATTACCTTACAGATTATGTCCGAACACAAATCAAATTATCGTATGCTCTGTGAAGATTATTTTGCGATACGTTTACCTTCAATTATTTTCTTGCAATATTAAAGTTACCATTTATTTTGTATAACTTTAGATCTGTGTGTACCATGTGTTCTCGTTCATATCAGGTTTGCGAAGCTGACTGAAATCGTTTTGCGTGAATTATTAAAGTAATTAGTGTGGTGTATCGCTTCGCGTTTCAAGATATTTACCGAAGTGCACAGTATAAATTCTATCGAATATTATTTTCCTAGTCGCAGATTTGATAATACGGAGAACAGTTTTTCACGTAATTGATACGTGCAAGAAGTAGATAATGCAAATTGTATTTCAATTTCAGAGTGCCTTTAAGGCAGACGGCATGAACTTGCATCGGATTAAGGCATAGGCTAGGATTAAAGAATAATGTTTATAAAATGGAGGTCGGTTGTTGACAAGTATCGTTATATGTTACGAATCTTTAGTGTAGATGTCGGATTCAGGAATACGCGACTGTTTAATTTAATCACTCCCATTGTCTTTATCATAATGAAAACAATATGTGAGACCAATATTTAAAATAACACAAATTCTTTCTCGCCGTATTTTTGTATTTTTGTGTGCTGCCAATCGTAAACACTGCAGTATTTGGAAAGACCGTATCTTGTAATATTTATCTACTATGTCATTCGTTTGCAAACTAATCGCTTCTTTAAGATATCTTGCAGATATATATATGTATATATATATATATTATTTTGCAAGTTACAACGTATACCTTAAAGGCTGTAATCGAAGCAGTAATATTAAGATTCTATCCGCTTGAAGTATAGTATTAAAAATAACAAAAAAATACAAAGACAGAGAGGTACTTAATAAAGATTGTTAGTAAAATATGGTTTTCGCGAGGTAAGGCATCGGATGTAAATCTAATAGTTTAGAGAGGCGTTTTTAACGCGTAGCCAAATGGATTGCCTGTATTATAATAACCATCTGTTAATTTGGAAAATATGTTTGTAATAAAAGTTTTGCAGAACCAATGGTCTTCAGTTATTTTCTACCTCTTACATACTTCCTACGTAATACTCTTACGTTGAAAGTAAATCAAACTATTGACAATTAT
The DNA here is from genome assembly GCA_910591585.2 of Nysson spinosus. NCBI lineage: Eukaryota > Metazoa > Arthropoda > Insecta > Hymenoptera > Crabronidae > Nysson > Nysson spinosus. The sequence goes on from OU342832.1 coordinate 11,149,258, forward strand.
AACTGTTTGCACTTCAGAGGCGACCGACGGTCGCCACTCGCTTCATCGCTGGAATTCGAGTGATGACTGAGAGACGACATTAAGATTCATCACGTCGATGATTAAAAATTATTAAAAATCCATAAACAAAAAATAACTGGAGTTAATCTTAACGTCACTTCTCAGTCACCAGTCAAATCGTCGCAAAGTTGCATTAATTACTAAGTAGCGACTGAGGGTCGCCTCTGGAGTGCAAAGGGTAAATAAACAATATCTAATATTTAAATGCGCCCCCTGAAAGTGGACATTTTTGCTTCAAATGTGAAATGATTATTACCCAAAGTTTATTTGTAATTTACGTCTGTAAATGGATATCAATTTGAATCGCAGGTAATGTATTAAATAAAACTTATTTTAAACGTTTCAACTAAACAAACTTGCGCACCGAAGATTCAGAAAATAATTATATTGATTACGTTATGCAAACAGGCACAGCTGGTAAAGAACTTCCGGTGGATGTTCAACAATTATGTAAAGAGGAAGAAAAGTATCGGGCGAAGAAGCAAACAGAAAACTGTTATCGATCAGAATTGTCGATTATTCCTCACAAATTATAATAACAGAATGGCAACGTATATCAAATTGTACATCATCCTTATATAATACATAACGGAGAAGAATTGTGTATTTCTTTGTTTTATTTCTCTGAACATTAGGACAAAATTGTAATCAATCGCTTATCCGTTTATCGTAAATCCAATAATGTCTGTAATAATGAATTAGCATTATATTAAATATACCAATGAGAGATTTAATAATCATTCTTTCCTTCTCTTATTATTCCCTCGCTCTCTCTCTTTCTCTCTCTTTTTCTCACGTCCTCTCTAATTATATCCTCATATTTTCGATTTCATTCATCCAATCACACACTCACGCATATCTCTCTCTCTCTCTCTCTGGCTCTCTTTCTCTAGTTGGCAATATTCACGGCGATGCGAAGCGGCGTTTATCCCTCAAAAGATCGAGAATGGAGAGATGCACAACGATCAAATTAAATGTACAATCTCAACGCAATGGCGAATTATCTATTATCCAAATTTACCACGACATTTAACACGTGTTTATACGAAGTGTTCGCATTCGAGATTAACCCATTGCCATTAGAATATTCACACAGAAAATAGATGTTGCACATTGATCGCTAACATACAGATTACTCCTTTGTTGTTTTATATCGAGTCGCAGATGATTTCGAATTCTATTGGCATTCGTCAACTAGTAGGGTAGACATATTTCTCTATGATATATCTGCGTACGTATTTACGGGGAATTAATCTATACAAATATATTACTATAGTATATCGTTGTGCTTGTTAGACATAGTATAATATTAAACTAATTTCAAACTCCATTGGAACCGTAAAGAGTCGATGAGTACAATGGATAAACGAATATACGAATATTATTTATCGCTATAAAATTAATTGAAATTACATGCTGGATGTTATATCCTGGAAGTAGAATCAATGAATTGTTTATCCAACAGATGTGTTATTGGAACATACCGCTATCGTTAACATCGAGTAAGAGATGTACACATAATGAATTTATAGACATAGAATTTATAGACATCTTCATGTAATCGAATGATCAAAGGGTTAACCGGATGTCGATCGAAAGCGGAAATTGGAAAATATTATAACACGCCACTACGTCTTTTCGAACGCTTCCTCGCATCGTTTCGAGTCTGAGAAATGCGACACGCTGGTCGAAGTATGGCCGAGGAAGGCATAGCCAGAAAACTCGGGCACTTATTCCTTGAACCCTTCGCGGTTCTCGTTATTTCTTCGTCTACGAAGAAGTTTTTGTTCACACCGGTTTTGTGAGGTTACGTCGATCGAGATATCGACAATGATAGATGCGAAACATACTACGACTTCCTCGGAATGTGTTCAAGAATCGATACGAAGAAATAAGACCGCAAAGAGTTGACCCTTTTACGTCCAGCTGGCATTTACGCGAAATGATTTATCTCGATCGTCTTCACGAGATTAAAAGTAACACGATATGACACACGATAAAATACAATTATAATTTCCGACGCACTATTCGAGAAGATTGAACAGATTTCTCGTTGCACACTTTACGATCATCATTGCGATAGAATTCGTAAGTTATATTATCGTAGAACGTAGAATAAAAAAAGCAAATCGAAAATCAGCGGGACGCGTAAAGGGTTAGTCGCCGTACGATTTGTAAAATTACGAAGTACACTTTCTATTTATGTATATATATAAAAAAATTCACTATCTTTCACGAGCAAATATTCTTCTATAGCCTTCGAGGGCAAAGCCAAAAAGTGTGTGTGTGTGTGGGGAGCGGGCGGGGGGGGGGGGGTTTAGTTTTTTTAACCCTTGTACGTTCGTTTCGATATATACGGAGATAATAGAAGATATTCGTTTTGACTTAATTTTAATTACATACGTGAACGGATATTTAAACAGTTGTTAATTCCCATTCACTCTTAACACGACGATGAACAAAATTCATTTAAACGGAATATTATAAAATGGAAGAAATCGAGATGGTGTTTACGAAGTGATTTCTGTCTCCGAACGCGTAAGGGTTTCAATGGCTGAGGATGAGTAAAACACTATTTTACGAAGTGTATTCCTACGATAGAAAAGTCACTATTTTCACGTGGAAATCTTAAGTTCTTTTCTCCCGGAGACACGTGTTCGATATTGATATACCAAGCGATCGAAAATAGTGTGTTTCTTTGACAAAATAGTAAAAAACGAAGACAACAACGAATCGATAGAAATTGAGATCAGAGATCCATTGAAAAAGTTCATCCGTAGACGCATTAAGGGTTAAACACACACAATTGGATAAAATACTATTACGAGTAATTCTTCTTTCCGTTAAATATGAAACTTCTCTTCATCATCGAACCTCTCTCGCTACATTTTTCTCTTCTCAAGAACGTAATACTTCAAATATACTTTCACCTGTTTCTCGAAGAGATTCACGTTATTATACAGCAGAATCTCGATTATCCGTTATTATTGATCGATGCAATATAATCATACAAATTCGAGTTCACAGTTCTACCGTGAATATCCTTACTTTCGTAATTAGATTAATAAGTGCTTCATTAATCTACTATGGTATAAATATTCGATTAATAATTGATTTTAGAAATGTTCGATAGTTCGTGGTTAACTCTTCGACCGCGAAAGGCGTACATATACGACCAGTAAATTTTGCTCGGTATTCCGCATTTACTTTTTAGTAAATTAACAGCGTGGAACGTACTGCTGTGTCACATAACAACCGATCGATTAACTGAATCTTAATAACTCCACAATTTTTCTTATCTTTATCGACACAATTTAGTGTCAATTAGTTAGAATATGTCGCAGTCAAAGGGTTAACTTTGAAAATTATCTCGAATAATCGGTGTTCCACCGTATCCCTATTCCAAGTATTCGAAAAAGAACGGAATAGTATTTTTTCCATCGCTCGCAATCCGACGCGTTCTTTTTAATCGGGTTCCGTTAATTAGCTGACAATGAAAAGTGACGAGTGTCCGCACGCGAGAAAAACCTTAGCGGATGCGCGCGCACGACGACAGTAATATCGCAACAATAACAATCACGATAATAATAGTATCAATAAAGATCAGAAGAAAGATGAAAATAATATCGATAGCGCACGTTACAATCTATTACATATTTAAGTTGTCGGAGGTGACGTCGCTCAGGGTTTTTTTTTATTTTCGAGGCACAGTTGGATCTCGCACGTCCACATTTTTCCCTTTCACTTTGGAAAAAGTATTTGTTTTAAGCTCGAATAATTTCTCTCTCGTACGGCCTCTGCTTTAGCCTTCCGATAAATGCTTTCGAATTAATCAAGGAAATGATATTCATAATTCGATCGTATCTCGATTCAGCGAAGACACTTGCGTGCTCTCAAAAGACATTCTTAATTCCACCATAAAAAGCTTGCGCACACGTTAAAGTAATTCGATAAGAATCTCAAGATAGCCCATCAATAATCGTCCAAGTATTTAGGATAGTTTTAACTTTAATCGTAATTACGCATCCATCGATTAACGATTAGTGTTACACAATATTAATACGTGCAAAAGTCACCGAGCTGCACCTCAAGATATTTCACGTGTTTTTAAGTAATACGAGTACTGTGCACGTTGCATCGCAAAAATATGGAACAGTAAACAATCGTCGCATTGTTTCTTGGACTCGAAGTAGCGAAGACGAAAGGAGAGGTCGAAATAGTCAAGGACCTCGTTGAAATAATCTTTCAGCTCGCATTAAATAACTGTCGCATACTTTTCTTCATTTTAAGTTGTTTCCCTTCGCTCGAAGTTAATCTCGCTCAGAGAATGATGTCGACCGCATTTATAGAATCTTATGGCATTAAGTATCGAGTCCATATGGTACGTTATATTAAAAACACTGAACATGTGCGAGTAAAAATGTTGTTCGATCAAACATACCATCGTTAACATTATTTACTTAACCACAAATACCTCGTTATTTCATTATAAATACTGTTCGCAGTAATTAAAAACAGTTTCATATCAACGTCATATATGAAATAATCATGAAATTAATGATGCGACAAGATTCAGGAAAATCGGTACATAAATTATAACAATCTACATTAGAATTCATATACGATAATAATAATATAAGAATTATTATTAAGGACAATTCGAGTTCTTTTTTAATAGAATTTTCTACAATTAGAGAGTAACGTTCAAGTTTAAGTCGATCGGTATTAACACTAGAATTACGTAAGCCGTCAAAATGACGTGTTTTTCCAACTATCCTTATTTTGACAGTGGCTTAAGTTCAATTGTCAAGAAAATCAAGTTAACGTTCAAAACATTACAAAGCAACTTTGTATAACTATTATAAACATTAACCGGATTCTTTTGGCAAATGGACTTAGGCCACTTTCAAAATAAACGACTCATATTGTCCGTGCTAAATACACAAATCTAGTGGTAAATACAGACGTTACTAAAAAATACATTATAATTTCTGTTTGAAAATATGTTTTATCGAACAATATTAATCGCATTGTGTGGTCAAAACGTGGTATAAGATGGCTCCAAGATTACGATTGCCAGACAACCGAGTGAGTAGGGCTCGGGAGGAACTTGATTAACGAGTCTTACGGTTTAGTTCGATTGTACCGATACCGTGATTCTGATTACAATAGGATGCTATCATTAAAATCTCGATTAATAGAATCGTAAGATGATAGCTCGCGAAAATCTCCATCGATCTGATTGACTGAGTCTCTTCGATTAATACTGAATCGTCTCTTCCTTAGAACAATTTATTATAATTACTTCCTACGGCGATTATCATCTAAGCCGCAAGTTTTCCATTCGATAATTCGATTGCTACGTCACTGATTTCTTTCGTCAGACATTCTTTACGTTTCCTATTTCGCTGCGCAGAAAATCTTGCTTTTTGCACGAATATTATTTAATATGCATATAACGAATAACTAAGTTCTCTGTAAAATACAGAATATAGTATATAAATAATATTCCCTTTTTTACTTTGCTCGAATAAAGAATATATGTATAAGTTAGCTCTTTTTAGCAACGGAAATTAAATTGTTTTTTTGTAAAAAATACAAGATGCCTGATATTGGCATGTATTAGAATCTTGAGAACTTGTGTGTTTTAATTTGGGAATTTTATATATTTTTATTGTAAATGAAAGAAAAGATTAAGTGATGAATGCATCCAATAATAGCACTTCTGAAGCATTTTTCTGCGCGCTTTCTCGCGAAAGTAAATTTCTTACGAAATTTACTTAATGATTTTATTCTATTCTCATTTTGCCGATTTAATTTCTGTCGTTATTTAATTCGATTGTCATCGTCACCGTCGCCATGTTCGATTTAATATTTTGTATTGCAATAAATAATCGGCGGGTTTAACTTCCGTTTAGATGAAGACGAGTATATAAGAAAGGAAAATATTTATATTTCAAAGCGATTACACCTTAAAATGGTGGTTCAATGTTTGTTATTAAGATCATTAATTAATGTCAGACATTTACTTACACGTAAGAATCTGCGATTCTTTCGAAGTCAAGTAATTTATTTTTTGTATAATTTGCTCGAAACATTAATTAAATTACTTCGCCACAAAAGAGAGTATTTATTGAAAAGAATTGTGAAAACGCAAATGTTAATTAACGTATCATCGTAATTATAAAATTATTGTAACGTCAACGCAATGTGATTTGTATAAAATATTCGGCGGTAATCTATGCTGCTACTTTTAATTAAAATGTGTACACTTTAATTAAAGTTCATCCCGTTTAATGACCATCAGAAACAAAAAAGAAACTGTCGACATTTCTGCCATAATTATTCACGATAAAATTATACATGAAATTGGTTTGCATCTACAATCCGATAGAAACAAGTTAAAGACAATTTTATAGATACATTAATAATAAAAATGAAGGAAGAGAAGACATAGGATATCGAGATATACTTTAAGAATCTTTTTCTACTTGAAAGCACTTCGTATATTAAAAGTGTGGATAAAAATGCATTCAGAAATTGAAAGACGCGAATGTCGATCAATGTATTATCGTAAATATAAAATTATTGGAATGTCAATGAAGTGTAGTTTGTAGAAAATATTTGGCGGTAATCTATGCCATTTAATAATCTTCGACTTCGATCTTTAAGGAGAATTGAACTTAACGAATATATTTATTGATGTATTACTTAGTTTTTTTAGTACTCGTACATTGAATTACACAATCAGTAAATGGTAAGGTTGTCTATGATTCATAGATGAATTAGGCCAAGGGATGGGGCCCCGTAATCGAAACGATAAAGATTTCGATTCGCACGATAAATCGTGATGATGACGATGACGATGACAATGACGATGTCGAATTACGTGGAGGATCGTGCCTTACGTTCCCGGTACCTTTATTTCTTTCTACATTGAACCGCTATTACTCGACCATTGTTAACCCTTTCACTATAAACTTCTTACAGGATTGCGTTGTAATATATCGATACGAACAGTAACTATTACATGTAACAATTTCATATATATTTATATTTATATATATAAAATAAGAAAAGATGTAAAGGGCAATAATCTTCTTTATGAAAGTGTAATATTTAAAAACTTCCCACTTTAATGTATACCTACTATTATATCTTTCGGTTGCATCTTAGCAATAACGTCTCTCGAAAGGGTTAACGTAGTACTTTATTGTTTATCCGGTATTTATTGTTAAGTTCGAACGAGGAAGAAACAAGAGAGGGAGGTTCCTGTTCTACACTTTACTCTGGAATCTTTCATACAATTGGTATAGATTATGAATTTTCTGCACGCAACTTATCGGAGCAAACGATCTAGCATAGAACGATATCCTTGACATACACGTATCTTGAATTTCAATGTTAAAATGAACATTCAAACGGGGAATTATTAACGTGATTTACGTCCCGAGGAAGTATCACTGGGAATTAGTCGTGATCCATATAAATTAGATAGTTCGTTTTATGTCTGCTTAACAGTTACTGGGATAATTCAATTTATTCAGTGAAATATTTAAGCGGTATTCCGTGTGCGAGTGATTTCACTATCGCACGATGTTATTTATAGCACTAATAGCACTCCGCCAATGTTTACTATTATTCTCCCTCTCTTGTGCTCTACTAGTCTCCGTCAGATTGTTTATGTCGAATACTCCGAACCTAGCATCCTAATTTACATTTTACGACTCGCAATTCGCTACTTTAATGGATTAGATCTTGCTGAAAGTACCTTCTCATTTAATGCAGATGCATTAGATATAAGGAAACTACTCGATTAGCAAATTGCAAATAGCTCGTGATAAGAATATTCTATGAACGGACACTTGTTACATATTTATAATTCATATTCTCTACGATACCAACGGAGTACCGATTCATAAAGAATATTCTGTATAAATATTGTATAAGTTGATGTTTCATAGATCTCAATTAATAGACGATACGAAAATGTATAACCTCAAATATGTTTCCAGAGATACTTCGTAATTCTCGATTAGATAAAGACTAGACGATATTTGATATTAATAATATACTAGATTCGAGATGTAATCGTAATGAGAAGTAGAATTGGTTTACCCTGAACGATTTTGAATTGCGACGAAGTACCTTCCTCCGATTCTAATTACTTCTTACTTCCATTCCACCGTACAGGTTCATCACAGTATATTCTATGGTGTCTGGCGTTAATTAACTAACACTAGCAACAAAATCGCATTGAAAATAACACAAAATTACTCCTAGAATATCTCGAAAGAATTTGAGCAGCTCACCGCACGACGTCTCGGAGACAACTAACAAATGGCGCGCGAGACTTCATTCGTCCTTTAGAACGCCCCTACTATTGTGCCTTCGTAGCACGCCACACGAAACTCAAGTCGCTATTAATCGTAAGATTAAGACGAAATTGATGCATAGAGTATATTTCAATATATCCAAATATTAAATATTGTAATAAAAGACATTACAAATAAGACAATAAATTATGAATTATTTCCTACTCATCATTGACGTTCTTCGTCATCGAGGATGGTATTACACTCGTCATCGTAGCACATATACTCATCAATGATTTATTACTCTGATAGTTTCGATGAAAATTATAATACCTAGATACCGTAATTATTATTATTGTAACAAATGAAAATTCTCAAAGCACGAAGACATTAACTTTCAGCAAAATCTGACGTAGGTAAGCGAGACACGTCCCTCCGCGTTCATAATTTATTCTTTTCATAAGAAACAACTATAAATGCTCGCGCGAACGAACGCGTGTTATTTCGTGGTTCATGTATTTCTTGCGTATTCATTCATAATTGTTGAGATACTTAAACTCGTATCGTATTCAGCTCTTTATTCGTGTTAACGTACACTCGGTCGTTATGCGCTATTACTCTTTTCTTTTATCTGCACGTTATTTTCATGCTTGATTTTAATATTATATCGTAGGAAAAGAACCCATAGAATCATCTCGTAGTGATGTTCATCGAGAGTTTGTCTCTCTCTCTCTCTCTCTTTATCTATCGCTCTCTGTATTATGGTATATTACGATAATTTGTTTTAATAGTTAGTGACTTCTTCACTCTCTCTCTCTCTCTCTCTCGTTTCTTTGCGGTAATGGTAAACAGTAATAGTAATAGTCGTAACGTTAATGATAATCGTGTAATAACAATAATAATAAATCAATAATCGTTTTTTTATACAACAATCACACGTAGAAGCGACGAAATAGAGTAGTAGAAATAACTATTTCTTAATTTTAATTTATGTTTATATTTATATTTATATATATAGTATCTGTAATATATTAAATCGTATCTGTATCTGTATCAATATACATACGCGTAGGTATAATACGTGTGCGTGCGAGTATACGTACGCGATGCGAGTTTCGCCTTTCTATCTGCAACGAGAATCGTTTGCAATTTTTTAACCCTCGCGATCGCAAGATATTTTATCGATTGTAAATTAGTTATTGAATTAAAAATAGTCGGTTGTTTAAACTGAGATTTATCAAGATTAATTGCATCTGTTTATAGTAAGTGGATGAAACACGTCAATCATTAAAAGTTAATCATATGAAATTATTTAAAATGAATATTAAGACACAATCACAACTGACTTCATTTTATATTATATCATAGTAGACAATAAACAATGCAGAGCGCAATTTGTTTTTGTTTAAATATTATACATCACGCGCATTCGCACACCCGTACACGCACGTATTCATGTACATGTTATAACATATATGTATATATATATATAACAAGATCGCAAAAGTGTTCCTCCGGTATCTCGTAGATAAACATTTCTCTCAATTTTGTTTTCTCTGTTTAATCGTACGCGTAAAGTCATAATGGTAATAGAGGATGTACGAACGTGTAGAAAGATTTTTTTTTGTTTATCGTGTAATGAAGTAAATTCGACAAAAGAGTTTTAATTCGTAAAATCACCTAGGTTTCCCATCGTGAATACTTCACTCGTCGCGCGCCGCGAGCTTCCCTTATTCACTTAACAAGTTCCGAGTGATTCTCGTTTTTAATATGATCATACATTAAACATTAATAATGCAAACAGAGAGACACGACAGAGAGCGTGGATTATCATTATCATCCTATCATCGACTTATTTTCTTTCCTAATGCTTTACAACATCCCTTTCCTCTTCGTATTACATCCCTGCTTCATCCTTCTCCGTTTCTCCGTCCGTTCTACTCTCGATTTCACTGGAGGTGGGTAAAAAGATTGCCCTAAATATTTCTTTTTTTTGTCACGTAATACATATTATCTGTTATTTCTCTCTCTCTTTCTTTCATTTATTTTTCTTGCTTGATATTTTTCATCTACGTGCACTCGGGGATTCGAGATCGACTGACTGAAAATTAAATTACATGGTAGATGCGGATACGCAGGACCGCGCATAGAAAATGGGTAAAGACTGGCGGGCCGCGTGTCGCGGCGCTTCGCTTTTATCGGTTTAATCTTCATTTCTTTTCTTCCTTTTTAATACTAACTAACCGACAAATGCGGTTCTACGCGTCACGCCAGTCACGATAAAGTGTCTTATACGACAATGAGGTAACAACGTTAAAGATCCGTCTTCTCGTCCTCGGACAATCGCGCGTGATACGTACATGTCTTCCCGATCTTTCTTTTGAAGTATTTCCCGTACCTCTGCATTCCTCCCGACGAATACAAATCCTCTTTTGTATTACATCTTCGTCTCCGTGTATTCTTCACTATTTTATGTGTACGTGTTCCTATTGTGTATTCGGATCTGTATTTCTGTTGGAATGGTGTTCAATGTGTGTACGATGAAAATCATGCGTTCACGCGCGGATGTGATTACATGAATTTCGATACTATTACGAGAGACGAGAAAGAAATTAGAAGAAAAAAGTTACATGGAAGATTGTTCTGTACAGCAACTATCATAAGAACTAAATACGTCGGTGTCGACGCGCCGTCGCCTTTTTTTTCTACGCGACTTTCAGGCGTCTTCCGTCGCCATTACACCTTCACCGCCCGTCCATCCGTACAGCGTTACTTCCGCTTCCTCCGGTTTTCCCCTTTCCTCGTTCTTTCACCCTCGATATTCTTTCTTCTTCCAACTCGATCACTGAACTCCTCTATTCTGAAGTATACAATACTCCTTCCCTCACTCTCTTCAATTCTCTTCTTCATCCCCTCGTTTCTTCATCCAATCCATTCAACTTAACAGCGATCATTCCGCTTTATTCTACCCGGACACCGCCATCAATTTCTCTGAGATCTTGGTCATTGCACTTTATCTCTTTGGTGTATATCTACGTAATCTTCTTCCTCGTTAACTTCTGCAGCTACCGGCAATCGTGTCGCCACCAAGAGACTCTCGCTCCTTACAAACTTTTATTTATCTTCGCTCACTTTCTATTCTTTACTCTTCCAGGTTCTCTCGACATTCGCCAATCTACGGTTAATCTTTCGCCATGAAAAACGTTCGTATAGTAGCTGTCTTCGTTAAACTCGTTCCTCAAAGTATGTCGCGGATGAAAGTTGAAAATCACGCGAATCAAATCAAGATTACTCTTCCATCGATTCCCATCAGTGAAACACTGCTTCGATTAAATCTTCGGTTCCAACACGATTGATTCCTCGCAGAATATCGGAGGATGATTCACGGAGCCTCGATTCCTGTTGAGGATGCCTTGGACGAGGTCAAGTCACACGGAGTTTAAGGTAAGTACGCTGAGCAGGTACTGGAGCGAGTTCGAGTGCCGCCTCAAGTTGGCAGCTCCCGTTGCGTATTTTGGTTTTCCATTTTTTGTCGCGCTTAGTACTAACTAAGTGTATGTATGTATAATATTTATATATATATTTTATTTATATGTAGACGTGTACGTGTCTGTATATGCCAGTGTTAAATGTGTGTGTCGAGTGTTTACTTGTGTTTTAATCATTTCTCGCGTATCTCGTATGATTCGTTCCACGCTTCGAGGCGACGAGTGTCCACCGACAGTCGGCTCTCCTTATCCTCTTTTTTCTTTAACCTCCTCCCTAGCTGTAGATTTACTTGTGATTCAAGGAGAATGGCGATGGACCTGTTACCGTGCTTCGGTGGAAATGTACGTTCTGCCATTTGTTGTCCCTCTTGTGCCATACGCGGCTTTCCTCGCTTTGCTGAGTGTGCGCTACACCTTGGCTGGAAATAGCAAAGAAATCGATTGTCAAACGTCGTTTTTCCACATTTTATTTCATCTCAATTAAATCGCTTCATATACTTTAGATCTGCATGTTTAACGAATTTCTTCGTGTGCTATGTCCAATTAATTAAAAAGATATTAAGATCCGACCGATGAGTATCATAATCGGTATTACTAACTCTTTGACTGCGAACAGCGTCTATAGGCGTCCAATGCAAGGTGCCTATTTGCAAAATAATGAAAACGAACTCAGTTTGCGTGAACTATTTTTATTAGTAAAGAACAATGCAAAGGGTAGTAGCACACCGTGTGTCATAGTGTTTCGCAGCCAAAGGTTTAATATTGAATTATTATTCTTTTAATTATAACTGTAATTATTATATAATTATTTGAATATTATTGAATATTATTGAATATTAATAACACTTACTTGTCCATGTATTGCGTAAGCCTGACGTACGCGATGCATGCAGCATCCTCTCCAAGTAGATGCACATGGGGATTCAGGATCGTCGTATTTACGGCTTTGCAGTTCTTCCCCAGGACTGCTTATGGATTCGAAAAGCAAATTACTTATTATTCGCGTACCGCGAACCACCTCACGTACCGTTTAAGCTTTCGAAGTCGACGGCAAAATAGTGAAAGATAAAATAAACCAGAAGTACATTGGGTTTACGATATGCGAAGAAATTCTTGTATATCGAATAATATTTGAAAGTACTATGTACATTATAAGAAGCAATAAAGATGCAAATGTAATAAAACAGCAGAAAGAGATGGAAATTGCATAGAAACTAGGTAAATCTTTATTAAAAAGGTGAGCAAAGGAATCATTGTTTTAAGTAGTGCTAGAAGAAAATTGTTAGCTAGTCAATTTTTATTTCAAGAGGCATTATCTACTGTCATACTTGTCGTTTGCTCAACTTTAATTATGCATACAATGATTAAGAAAAATAAGTGCAATAAGAAGCTGTGTTGACGTAAATTTTTACAAACCACGGTTTACCGATTTTTTAAAATAATTTTCATCATCGAACAGGAAGAAAGAGTGATTGGGTTTTTTGATTAAACGTCATGTTCACGTAAAATCAATTTCCTCGAGGAAATGAATATATTTTTTATGACACCGCAGACTAATAATCTTCATAAATTTCGATTTGTTAGAAAAGCTCATGGAGGTATATGAATGTCGATTCTTTTTAATGGAAATTGAATGTCGCGAATATAACGTGGCATGCGGATCATCGGGAACTCAAAGTCGCCATTTAACTAATTGGTAGAACTCAAGATAGAATTGTGGTGCGGCTGTGACTTGGTGGCAACGCGGCGATTAAGAGTGATGCAAATGAGTCATAATTACCATTATCAAAGTAAAATTTGTGGAAATCCATTCCCTCGACTAAATTACCTAGAGCCTCCGGCTCGAACGCGGTCAGATGTGGATCACAGATTTTCCTGGAAAGGTAAACAACATTAGAATGCTCTATAGAACAAACAAATACCGCAACGAGTAAATCTGTTGCCGAATTAAAAATCGTAGATCACGTTTCACAATGGAAAGTCGTTATTTCGGTGTATAAATGGATGTGTATGTCAAAGATGGAAAAATAAATACGCCTATGAGATTTCAAAGTTAACAAGTAGGATTACTTGTATTATACAGAACGTGAGGAATTCACTTTGTTGAATTAGAAGTATATTTTAGGGCATGACGGGGTTATTTGAGACAGTGAAGCAAAAACGTCGAATAAACAATTTTTAAGCCCCATTTTTTTGCCGGAAAAAATTTTAACCTGCTTCTTTCGACCCAAAACGGTCCTAGAACATCATTAGGCATCATATACAATCGATTTAGACCATCTAGAAGTGAAATTGGCGACTTTGATTTTTTGAGAATTTTTGAAGGTATACCCCTTTACATTTTTTCGACTTGGATTCGACCCATTTTTGACCAATAAAAATTTTTTAACCGCTTCTTTCGACAAGAAATCTTCCTAGAATATGTTTGTACATCATTTACTATCGATTTGGGTCGGTTAGAAGCGATTTTGGCGACTTTTAATTTTTGAGAATTTTTGAAGGTATACCCCTTTACATTTTTTCGACTTGGATTCGACCCATTTTTGACCAATAAAATTTTTTTAACCGCTTCTTTCGACCAGAAATCATCCTAGAATATGTTTATACATCACCCACCATCGATTTGGGTCGTTTAGAATTGATTTTGGTGACTTTTAATTTTTGACAATTTTTGAAGGTATACCCCTTTACATTTTTTGACTTGGATTCGACCCATTTTTGACCAATAAAAATTTTTTAACCACTTCTTTCGACCCAAAATCGTCCTAGAATATGTTTGTACATCATTTACTATCGATTTGGGTCGGTTAGAAGCGATTTTGGCGACTTTTAATTTTTGAGAATTTTTGAAGGTATACCCCTTTACATTTTTTCGACTTGGATTCGACCCATTTTTGACCAATAAAAATTTTTTAACTGCTTCTTTCGACCAGAAATCGTCCGAGAATATGTTTATACATCACCCACCATCGATTTGGGTCGTTTAGAATTGATTTTGGTGACTTTTAATTTTTGACAATTTTTGAAGGTATACCCCTTTACATTTTTTCGACTTGGATTCGACCCATTTTTGACCAATAAAAATTTTTTAACCACTTCTTTCGACCCAAAATCGTCCTAGAATATGTTTGTACATCATTTACTATCGATTTGGGTCGGTTAGAAGCGATTTTGGCGACTTTTAATTTTTGAGAATTTTTGAAGGTATACCCCTTTACATTTTTTCGACTTGGATTCGACCCATTTTTGACCAATAAAAATTTTTTAACTGCTTCTTTCGACCAGAAATCGTCCGAGAATATGTTTATACATCACCCACCATCGATTTGGGTCGTTTAGAATTGATTTTTGTGACTTTTAATTTTTGACAATTTTTGAAGGTATACCCCTTTACATTTTTTCGACTTGGATTCGACCCATTTTTGAACAATAAAAATTTTTTAACCACTTCTTTCGACCCAAAATCGTCCTAGAATATGTTTGTACATCATTTACTATCGATTTGGGTCGGTTAGAAGCGATTTTGGCGACTTTTAATTTTTGAGAATTTTTGAAGGTATACCCCTTCACATTTTTTGACTTGGATTGGACCCATTTTTGACCAATAAAAATTTTTTAACCGCTTCTTTCGACAAAAAATCGTCCTAGAATATGTTTGTACATCATTTACTATCGATTTGGGTTGTTTAGAAGCGATTTTGGCGAGTTTCAATTTTTGACAATTTTTGAAGGTATACCCCGTTACATTTTTTCGACTTGGATTCGACCCATTTTTGACCAATAAAAATTTTTTAACCGCTTCTTTCGACCAGAAATCATCCTAGAATATGTTTATACATCACCCACCATCGATTTGGGTCGTTTAGAATTGATTTTGGTGACTTTTAATTTTTGACAATTTTTGAAGGTATACCCCTTTACATTTTTTCGACTTGGATTCGACCCATTTTTGACCAATAAAAATTTTTTAACCGCTTCTTTCGACCAGAAATCGTCCTAGAATATGTTTATACATCATCTACCATCGATTTGGGTTGTTTAGAAGCGATTTTGGCGAGTTTCAATTTTTGAGAATTTTTGAAGGTATACCCCTTCACATTTTTGCGATTCTGGGTCGACACATTTTTCGCCCGAAAAAATTTTTAAACCGCTTCTTCCGACCCAAAACGGTTCTAGAACATCATTAGGCATCATATACCTTCGATTTAGACCATCTAGAAGTGAAATTGGCGACTTTAATTTTTTGACAATATTTGAAGGTGTAAGAAATATGGAATTAATTAGTCCATACTAAGGAAGCGGGGTGAATGCGGGACGTTTCTTAGACTGACTCAAAGAGCCCCACCCTACCCTGCATTTAATTCTCTTGTATTTAAACGAATGCACATTCAATCATTTGTATAGTAACTGAATACATTGTATGTTTGAAATAAATCCTATATTTACGGTGTATTTTGTGTTGGTTACTTACGTGTACGCCTCGAAATCTCCAGTATTGATGCTCTCGATCAGTTGTTCGGTCATCTTGATGATTTCCTGACGGCGCGCTGGAATCGTCAAGACATTATGGATCAGTTTAAAAAACGCGTTCGGCATGCCCGATCAAAGAGAGATCCGGGCTCTCACCGACACATCGTACGGCACAACAGTTACATGCACGACTTTTTTATCAACTTCTACCAAAAACCCTGACATATTTACATTGGAGTCAAACTATCAAATTCTAATGCATCGTCGATCAAGTATTACCATTCATTACCTCGATCTCTAACTTGCTAATCATTTCCTAAAATTTACTTTTCATACTAATCAATTCAATTAGACTCCAATGAATCGGATCCTTAAATGGTGTTCCTCCACGAAACTGGCAAAAAGAAGTTCACAAAAAATACTACCCGAATGAAATTTCAATCGATTACTATCGTTACTAATCCCTAATCAAGTAACGATGAAACGACACAAAATAAGTGACAAAATAATCGATACAAGGAAAATGAAAATATGAAATAAAATCACCGAGGACCATTCAAGGACCAAATTTCGGCTGACACGTATCGTCCATTTCCACTGGCTGATCACTGCACCGATTCATGGAATAACATATTCCGAGTACGATGTTCTCGATATGCGACTTCCCTATTGAATCTCGCTTGATAAAAATACGCGGAATCGTAAAATGCAGCTTAATCGGGCGGACCCGTCGCGCGTGTGTGTCGGTGCAGTTTAGTCAAATGGAAACGATTAAAAGTGTCTCGCCGTTGCACATGTTGCTCGAATTAGCTCGTGTTACCCCGGCTATTCGTTTTCTCGTTACTCGTTTCTCGTTTCTCTTTTCCTTTGCAACGCTCGTTCGATGGTTCATTCACTCGACCACATCCATTCATCGATGTGCCATCGACGAGATAGACAATTTCAATCACCGTACCGCCGAATTTCCACCCCCACTTAATCAGTCCCAAACCTTATCTTCTCGCGTTTCTTTTTATGTCGATTTAAAGACACGTACACAGAATATCTCGATCGTTCGACAGTTTTCTTGTTCCATCTCGATAAGGTAATCGATTAATCGAGTTCTTGGAAAGATGGATACGTATTTTAATATAATAAAATGTTACAAAATTATAAGGTGGTATGTAATAATAGTAGTGCAAATATAGCAACGTTAAGTGTGGTAATCATCTTAGGCTTCTAAGATCAAATGGAACAAATCTGTTTCAGTAATCGTAATCAATTTTGATGTAATTAATAATGCTTACAAGGAATCCCAGACAGGTGTCCGTCGCCGATTTTTTTCGTATTCACATATGTTGTAGTACTAAAAAAATTGAGCAATACGTATTTTTTTAAATCTGTGGAATTTCGGTTTAAACAAATTTTTCGTGTAGTAAAGAAATATTCAACATGGGTGTAATTTACCCTTAAAAACGAATCCATCCAGAAAATAAAATTCCATGCTAGGTTATTTATGATAAAAAATAGTTTACACAAATCTTTGAGCGGGGGTTTCATCCCTTTAAACTAAAATTTCGCAGATACAAAAAAATACGTGTCTCTTAGTTTTTTCAGCAATACAACATAAAACGGAGAACGAAAAAATTCGGAGGCGGACACCTACTTGGGGTTCCTTGTTAGTAATAGGTCGACAGTATTTCTTGCGATGTCGAATAATCGAGAATCTGTTGTACATTAGCGATAATGATAATAAACAATGAAAGTGCAATCTAGATGGTGAAACAATTGAATCTTCGCGTGTACGGTGTAATCATGTCTCTCTTATACTTATCGAGCTATAAGATGCAAGCTATGTGATATTTTATCGTGAATATTAATCTTTCGAAAATTTCTTTAAACGGCTCTCTTCTTTGTTAAGAGATTCTATTAATACGGCGTTTCGAGGACGGTTCATCGTCGGACCTTGAAGCCTCTGAATATTTAATAAAATTCAGTGGTTCTCGAGGTACCTACCTAATGGGTGTAAAAATATTACTGAGTTAAGAGGACGAAGAGTATAAGATTCTATTATCAATGATACGACGGTCTCGAGAAGAATCCAGGTCCTCTTATCACGATGGGTTCTTTCGAAATTTGGATCTCTAAATGAATCGAGGGCGCGGAAACCCGCTTATTAATTATTCTCGATAACGTGGTTAAGTACTTTTGATTATATTACAAGGAAAGTGCAATCTATAATAATACACTTCGAGTACGTGAATACTTTGGTGATCTCGATTGGTGCACTCTAAAAGTAAAACTTGGTAAGACTTGGTAAAACTTCGTGCAGTATTTATGAATTCGAACAATCGAGCTCATTCAATCGTGGGGGTTCAAATGCAATTAGCACCACGCGGTTCTCTTTTTAAGTAATACCGCCCGACCACCACCATTAGCACTGTCAGCAGGATTACTAACCTACTAAATACCATGTCGTAGTAGAACAATAACTATCGTAACAATTTACTTTATTCTATCGGCATTCTACTTCGACGATAACGTTCTTCTGGCATCGAAAACACTTTTTTTTTACAACGTACGATTTTGTCGGACTTTACCTGAGCATTGGGAGTTCGTTGAAAGCTTGTTGCAGGTGTTGACAGTACACACGACTCTTATTTCTACAAGCAATATATATGTATATATACCCCTTTCGTATTAAAATATTGCTTCAATGCGGGATTTGTTTTTATTGAAAGGCGTAATCAAGCTGCAGCATAGGAACAGAGAAGATTAACATCCGTAAGTCTGTTTTCGATAAAATGTACTTTAAGTATCCGCATCGATTAATTCACGTATATTAATTGTCATTATCATATTAAAAGAAGTACGATTTAAAATGTTCGAGGTTAATGTTTGTGTTTAATAGTAATACTTATATTTAATATTATATATGCGGTAGACAGTTTGTTGTAAATAATAGAAGAAAATACATTGGTAGGTTGCCAAGTAAAATATAAATTGTTATCAATAATGACAGAAAGAAATCGACGATTACGGATCTTAATCTTCACGAGCGGTGTCATATAAAAGGATTAACCGTCTCCTCCGATTCCTTCTTATCACTCTCCATTATTACTTTCCCCTCCTTTCACCCCTCCGTTAATGTCCTTTGCTACTCCTCCTCGTTATATGTTATACAAATCGCCGTCTAATAATTAATAATACTTAATGAACTCGTAATCGATTCATCACTTTCTAGCACTGTTCTTACGTCAGTTACGCGGATGATTATGTACAGCTTATATACACCTATGTACAAACTGTCCATTAAACAAACCATGTCATTGGCCCATCGAAAATGGTTTTAGCACAAATTCTCTGTATTATTAATACATTTTAATCGACTTCCGACTCATGATTTTTCTGATTGATTTAATGACCCACACAAGCGGCACAGCTGGAAACAAATATGCGAGTTATTGCTGTCTCGATTTATGAATCGCGGATGACATTATGATAAGACGGAGAAATGATTTAAATTATTACGAAATGTCACTGATGAATTATCTATGATAAAGATTCTTTATGTTTACGAATACGTGTGGAAAAAGCTTGACAATTACGAACACGTATGGTCGATGATGTGTTCTCCAACGTGAAGTTAGACTCTGATGTGAAATGTTTCCTTTTTTTGTATGATATATGTAGATCAAGATGATGTTTCTACCAGCGGACTAGCATACTAATCATTAACTACGAAGCCTGTCCGACATATTTCTTTCTGTTCACACAACACAACATATTGGATTTTAGAAGTTTATTGGCACGTTCACAGTTTGCACCTACACACGGATTACAAATGAAGTCGTAGCAGTCAATGTAGACACCAGAGCTTCCTACGCGACGCTCGATCGCAGTCATTAATAAAATATCATTTCACGATTCGTTTCATTATTCGATCATAATTACGTGTTCGACGGTAATAAATAACTGTTCTTATTAATAATCTAATTCAGCTATGTCGTTTAATAAATACATTTGAGAAATGTCATAGTTAATATTCACCATTGGCGACGAGTAATATTTAGGAATCGATAACAATTTACGTTTATATATGTATATAAATAATTTTTTAAAACAATAATTCATAGATGGATGAAGAAAATTTGTACTTCTACGTTGGAAATGATATTTTATGCTTGTCTGCTTGCATACTAAATTTGCAATAAACAATGCAGGTCAGACGGTTAGGGACACACACAAATGTTTCATCTGAATAATTCCTGCTGATTATGTTCTGCTTTGTGCAGTAAATATGTGCACGGAACTTGTGCGTGGCGACACGCACATGGACGTGGCACCGGGTCGAGTACTTAAAGAGAAATATAACTCTGTCGCAAAAAAAAGAAACGAAAATTGTTGCTTTGAAATTCTTGTTTTGTTAAGATAACGGTGGTTGAGAATTCGTCATAGTAAGGAGCTTTCGACGAACGATTCTGTGAGAACGGGCAATGTTTTACGCCCGATTTTCAAGGAAGCGCGAACGCTTTCTCCTTGCCTGACCATACGTTGATACTTACTACTTGCGCCTTGTTGTCCGTCTAATTAAAAGCAGTGACTGCTCGCGGCAAGAAATTCACAATACGACGAAAGAAAGAAAATGATTTGTTCAAAAAGGGAATTATGATATCGAAGAATCGTCGATCAAGGATCATAGATAATATTAATAACCCCTGATATTAATAGATACACAAGTTTCTATCACGACGCGAGTTAATTGAATCAGATCGGTACCTAATTATTCACGGTACAAGGATTTCATTGATAGAGATAGATATAATTGAATTCGGTGATTTCGATCACTTTCTATGGTAGATATCAATCTTATTATAATTTCAATTCAAAGCGATTATTGTTTATGATATAATATCGATGGATATGAATCAATATTAAAGTCTGAAGGACTTGTAACTAATTATTCTTCTCGAGGATGAACCAGTTAGTTGTTGATCGTAAAACCGCGCTTCTCGATAAAACTGTGCATGAATAAATTCCAAGAAACGAAACAACCTTCCGGGTGAATCGGGACTCTGTTTACTCCTCGTTAAATATGATCCGGTTATACAACCCCTTCACGGTAGACTAAGTATTCGCGATCACGAGTTCCAGCTTGAAATACGGTAATATTAATATTATCGTATCTGCGAACATAAATTTGGATTCGTCGTACCGTGAATTCCTCGGTTTTGCGGTATCTACCAAGATATTACCAGACACTAGGATGTCGTCGTAAGATAAAAGCGGTCGACATAGAGACGCTCGAGGGAAACCAGGTCTCCGATGGAATATACCAAGAGACAAATAACAAACGAAGACGGTTGAGAAAGCTTATTACTATTCGATAGATTTCAATACGAGAAATTGGATTAAAAGATGAAATTTTCAGATTCGAACTTTAAAGCCTCTTCGAAATTTGAATCTCGTCGAGCCTGGAGATCTATCGAATATTTGTTTGCTGATCTCACAATAAGCTACACCGTCTAAGTTTCGAGCACAGATCCTTTTCCTTCGTGCTCTCTTTTTTCGTAACTTCTGCGACCTTACCGGCGTTGGTGCTCTTCTTACCGTCTTCCCGGTCGCATTTCTCGGCTGGAACTAGCTGTACGTAGCCGGATCCGCCCGTCCGCCGAACTTCCGGTTCTTTTTAGGCGCATGCAATTCAAACCGATGCGACATGCCAGCGACAACACGTGCGACCAGAACATGCACAAACATATATCCATCGGATCTTCGCCGAAAATTAAATCCCCGTGAGAGGAACGTGTATGTAGGTAAAAGAAAGTAAGGCTCTTGTAAACTTGGATGATGGAGTTAAAGTGCATCGTGCAAAAATATATGAGGCACGTTTCGTAACTAATCATATGAAATATCTCGCGTGTGTAGTTCACTCGTTTGTATTATACTTGAAGATCTATTTAAAACGCAAAATCTCTCTAAAACTATATCGATTCTTCAAGAAATTCATTCCAATAGACTTCAAAATTGTAGTTCCTCGGTACAATATACTACAGAAAGTCAAGGTAACAATAAAAAATAATTGACATAGGAACACTTTGATATCAGAGAATGAACGAAAAACCGGATGGAATCATTAACGACACGATACGAATGATATATAAAAACGTTAAGTACTCGATGATAAAAAGAAGCTGAGAACGATTTAGGGGATGAAACTCTGCCTCATTAATCGTAATCCTGATCGGAAAAAGGAAGGCGAGCGTGTGAAAAGTAGGGTGTTAAATGGTACAGACCGGTAGCCGAGGAGTCGTGGCGTCGCGACGCCGGTGTGGTGGGCGTCGCCGTGGAGTTGACGTTGCCAAGGTAGACGGTGGCTGGTGAAGAAGGCGAAGCACCAGTCTGGCTGTTTTGGCTGTTGCTGCTGCTACTGCTTCCTGCGCTGCCAGCTAGTCATGCAACCAACCAACCAAAACACGAGCTACTGTCAGCCTCGAAACAGCTTCCTCTCGGTCTCTTCTGCTCTTTCGTATCCTCGACGGTTCTCTCGTTGCACTCTCGTTTTATTTTAACCCCCGATCTTTTATTTTGCGAACCACTTAACACTTACTCCTTCAACGACTTCCTCTGCCATGTTCTATTTGTCCATATATTTTTAATCCCATATCTTCCCTTATATTTTTTGTCGTACATTTTATTTCCCTTATATTTGTTATCCCATATTTCATTTCCTTTATATTTTTTGTCCCACATTTTATTTCTCTTATCTTTTTAATTCCACCCCGTATTTCCAATTGGAAACTTGGCAGAGGTTTCGCAGAAAATTCCTTTCGATTAAAATTGAAATCATGATCTTGAGTTTATCCGGATAATTGTACCGAAGTGTACAAGTACAACTAATAAGTAAGTGTTAACTGATAGCTCGCAATGAAAATAGATTCTCCGGTAAGTTTTAATGGCTAATGATATGTGTATGTATTGCTAGGAATAAGCTTACGTGTACCAAGGAATAAGAGTTCTATTAAAATAAAGAATCTATTAAATAATAATTATACACAGCTCCGTGAATCATGCGCATAAATGACTAAGAGTCTGTGGTGGATGTAAGTGCACATAATTAATATTCGTAACAAGCTCGTACACATAAATCAAAATTTGATTTCGGGGTGGCAATGAAAATGTAATAATACGAGAGTACAGCGGACCATCGTGAGAAACATGAATCGTGTAAAGTGTCTAATTAATTAATAAGGTTAATTCATACCAGACAGTACTATATAAGCGTGAGAGAACGAAAGATTCAACGAAAGAGTGATATTAATATTCGTTCGTTTCATTGAATCTGGATG
The DNA here is from genome assembly GCA_910591585.2 of Nysson spinosus. Classification (NCBI taxonomy): domain Eukaryota; kingdom Metazoa; phylum Arthropoda; class Insecta; order Hymenoptera; family Crabronidae; genus Nysson; species Nysson spinosus. The sequence goes on from OU342832.1 coordinate 11,172,919, forward strand.
GAAAGCAAAGAATAGCTAGAAAGAATGATCATAAAGATTATCGAAGGATTATGTAAAAGTGGATGAACGATGAGAAAATGGGCCAAGCACAAAGAAACGTACAAATCTAAGGGCGTTTAGCGTGAACTCGTAGTAAGTACGAGATGCATGAATATGGAAATATGGTTCCGAGTAATGTCGAGAATATATTATACAGAAAAAACCAAGTCATGCTTCGGCTCTAAGTTGGGATTCTTTTACCAATTTCTGCCTAATAACGATATACACGAAGTATTTCGATACTCGTCTACTACCAACTATTAAGGGAAGAATTAACTACTTGGGTTGGAATAATGTCTCACATGTGACAACTACTTCTGGCCAAAAATGAATTGCACGTATGCCACTCGAATTACTTAATATTAGAGTAATGCTTAATGTTAAATGACAACTGATAACAACTGCAAGAAATACTCAAAAACGTTGTCAAAGTAAACAGGTTAGTTTACATTGATAACGGTTTCACGTATTTCTTGCAGTTGTTATCAGTTGTCATTGAAAATTAAACGATAGATTTTAAATAGTAAAATGTGCGTTTTTATATCGCTGTAATTAAAAGACAATAAAGACTTTATTTTACAAACTTGTCGATGATTTTTCTCTGTTAATTGCGGAACATTTAAATAGACGCTCGTGGTTCACATAGACGTCAATTAAATTCCGACCCAAGCGGTTAGTAAAATCAATGCAATCTTTATTAATACATCGTTCGGATAATTAATATGTAGTCGAACGATAATTATAATCGACACTTAGATAAGTATCAAGCGGATCCTTCATATTTATCTGTTCATTTTGAATTTCAAAATGATTGCAACTTAATTTAATAGTAGATAACGGTCATTTAAGTTAACATGTTGACTGCCGTGAGAGTCATTAATGATCGACGATGCGAATATTAGTAAAACTGGAATCCAATATACCGCAAATATTTATAAAATGTTCAATATTTTTAATGTTGCGATAACGATGTAAAGTAATCTACGTATTATCGAGCACTTAGACAGTTTTGTTATTATATGTTATATACATGTTACAAATACGTATCGTGAGGTATCGTATAACACGGACTTCGGTCCGGCAGTCAACGCGTTAATAGCATTATAGCGTTAACAAAAAGATCATTTTACATGAATTCCGTATTTCCGAAATAAAAAAATTGCGAAGGTACTCGCGTAAAGTGGGTACGCGAGAGAGATACGATTCAGGCAGAAACGGTTCGATCGGGGAAAGAAAACCTTACCGATTCGTTGGGGGGCCGAGGTTCGTTGGCTGAATTTTAGTATCCTTCTTGGCTCGTGCGTACCTCTTACCCTGCAGTATATAACTATATAAGAGACGAGAAGAGTCAACCATATTTCCGATAATATCCCCGCAAAAGGGACCGTGTAATTTTCCTTCCACGAGGAACGTCCCAGCAGGACCCCGATAGATAAAAGTCGATCGTAAACTTTACTGCGGTACGCCCGATGGAAAAAGGTCGATCGTAATATCACGGACGATACTCCAATTATTTTCAATTACGCTCACGTTAAGTTCCGTCGATGAAATCTTATATCGGAAGTTTAGATACCGCTATGTTCCACGAGTTTTCCTCGAGTTTTCCGCACGAGGATTTCATCCAGCGCTTTTCCCTCTTCCCGATTCTTACGTCACGTTCCGCGCAGTGGATTTTGGAGAAACAAACATTATTATTTTTGATCCGATCAATTTCGTTCCTTCGTTCTTTCCACGGATCGAGTCTTTGTTTGGATCCACGATGTTACGTGGACAGGCTTCGTAGATTTTTGGTTGTAAAATATGATTGTTTACCGTAAGAATGCTTCGTTAATCAGTTTTGTTAAGACATTAATTAACACTGTGTAAATATACATGTGATATATTATAGAAATTTAATACTGTGTTCTGCGAATTAGATAAGTATTGTTAACGTCGAATTCTAGTATCGAATTTTGCACGAATATCGTACAATTTGTTGGACATGTAAAACAGAATTTTTGAATTATTCGAAAGAGATTGGTGGCATAGGCGGAAGTAATAATGACGCTCCGGTCAGATTTTCATAGCGAGATTAAAGAACGACAGAAATATAGGTGAGTATATTCCAATTAGGACGATCCTACAGGACGTATGAATAATGGATGTAATTATACCAACAAGGACAAATATTGTACAAAAACTTTTGATAAAGTACGCCGCGGTCATAAAATATGCTCGAATATTCATAATGATATACTACCTCTATTATCCGTTCATATTTGCATTAATAACATAAAATATTCTGTGAATCCTCACTCTTAATAATAAACAGTGATTACTCCACGTTCGCGTGAATAAATAATCATCATACGTGAACGCTTTAATATCAGGTCTTACTGAACGACAAAAATGAACGAGCAAATAAATCGTGAATTATCAAACGATACGTTGCTTGACCTTTATACTTCCTCGACTATAATATTGAATTTTGATTACTATTATAATCCGAAATGGAATTATTATTCGAAAGAAGTCAGACGCGACTCCATCATGGAACCAAGTCTTATCACGACGCTTATAAGATATAGATAAAAGGATTCTACCGTATTTTTCCCTCGGTATGTTGGCAGCATCCGATTTACCTTGCGCTCCTTGAAGGAGTACCGCGGCTAATCCAAGGGGGTTGCTCTGAAGCTGGTTTGGGGGTTGCTTGTTCTGTTGGTTCGCCGCCCCGACGATCCTGGAGAACGCGGTGACGGCGGCAGGACTGTTCGGAGGTGTACCTTGGGGGGCGAAGCCTTCCGTCCAAGATTTCGAATCGACACGATTAAAAAACTCTCAGAGACAAAGTGTTCCAAGACGAGGGGACAAAACACTATCCACAGAACAACCCACGAAATATCCAGCTGGGCCAAGTCACAGTTGGGCCCATTGAATTAATCGTACGTTAGCACGAACGTGTTATCAATCACGACAAGTATCGTTAGATTGGATTAATCGAAGGAGCAGAGGAGGCACATTTAGTGGACCTATTGGAAGAATCAGGACAGATATTTGACGAACGTCACAGTGAACATTAAAACTGGACCGAGTCTATTTGAGTCCATAAAACATAATTAACTAGTATCATGAATTAATGACTAGTATAATGGAAGAGTTAATCTGATATTTCTAGATATTTTAAGAAGCGAATGTTTCACTCGGGATTATATATTCGAAGAAATAAGACGTTGAAGATTGAACTCGACGTTTACATGAATATTTTGTTAGTCTTTATGAAATTAATAAATCTAATTATAATTGGATCTGCTATAGTGATGTATTACGAACGATGATGTTAGTAAGAGTACTTAAAACAATATTGATTCGTGGAAGGTTTAATTTCATACATAGAAATCAGACGAAGATGGATGATTAATCGGATTTAAATTGTGCAAATTCCTTTTCCTTTCTTTTCGACGACTACTTATATCAATATATGATAGAAAATGAAATCATATCCATATTAAAAATAATTTCAATCAAATGGGACAACAAGGGATTAATACGTTAACGCCGGTTCTGTAATTTGTATTTCGTTGTATCGGGCGGTTCTATTAATTGTATTTTTCTCCCCATTTGTAATTCTACAATAATTCTTAAACTTCTAAAGTCGTCAATTAAATCGTAATTTTTCTTCAATAATTCTCTTCGACAGTAATTGTATTTTTCTATTCAATTTAAAGCGATACAAATTGTATTTTTCTCTTCACTCGTGATTCTTCAATAATTCTTTAATTTAAAAATAATACTCTTCAATTGTAATTGTATTTTTCTCTTCACTGTTAACGTAAGAAAAATCTATGTGAATAACTGAATAGTGGTTTCAAAAATTATTTCATTTTTATTCGTTCTGGCACTGGAATTTTAAATACTACCAACAAGAACGACGTTGTATATTGAGATGAGTTATCTGATTAGCTTTGTTTGAACCACCGGTGGTACACTACGACATTAACGTGTTAAAGATATTCCTGAAAATTTGATTTGATGAGATGCAAAGAAGACCTAAGAATTGGACAGGGTTTACGAGTAAAAATAAATACAAGAACGGTGAGTATTCGATTACGTTGGTAAGACCTTGCGTAAGTAGAACAAGAACTATTACACGGACTGCCATAGATTTTGGTCAGTGGTTCGACACAAACTCGGTTTGTTCCTGAAATAGATCCAAAAGCCTGTCTGTGATCGTGACCTCTCTTCACCGTCTAATTCTAACTCGCCGGAAATTAGTTTTGCGTAGAAAAACCCTGCCAATTATCGAACTTAACACTAGAACTACCGAACGTACTCGGTTATGCTTACACATTTATTTATACATAAACTATAGTCGGATGATGGGATTTAATTAATGGATTACATGATGCGCGTTACGTACAACAAATAAAAGTATATAAATCTCAAATAACGTGCCGTTGTATATTCGTATATTTTATTAACAATTTGCTTTGTTTTTAGTGTTAAAGTCGAAGTTATTCAACGTGGAAAAACACTAGGAAATTCTTAATCGTAAAAGAATACCAAGTTACAATTACGACGGCTCATTATTATTTGGGTCAAGCAATTTGCCGGTCCACCTCGCTAATTTATTTTACATAAATGTCATAACGGATAATAATGTAACCCAGTATTTTAAATTTACCGTGCAATGTAATCACGAGTTTCTCGTGAAATGTTAAATAAATGTCAAATATCTATGGGTGGACTGCGCGGATTTAGTTTAATTAAAATTCATGTTAAGTAATAATCGATATTTTAGTTCCACATGTACGTTATGAAATTTAATGCATCACGAGATTCATAAATAATACGAGAATATTATATTAAGAAATTAGTTTATGATGTAAATAATGTACGAAATGTGACAATGAATCCAAAATATGACATGTCAATATTTAATTAATAAGTTACAGGTAAAAGTCACTAACGAATTATTAATATATCAGCTGACACGAAATGAAGGGGAGTAGAATTCCACGAGTGAAGTTTGTTAATTAATTTTAATTAAACCGTGTTTCCTAAGCAATAACAGACCTGCGTTTCTCGTGTAAAATCGTAGGAAACCAGAAAACGTGTACATTGTAAACTGCGGAATGATTAGTTGCCAACGGAAGAAAAGTTAGTCGGGAACAATTAATTAATGTACAGGCGAACGTATGAAGTAATACGAGGAAATTATTCACTCCGGTAATAATAATTCCGACAATTCTCAGATTTCCGTAATTCGTGGATGAAAACTCACCATAGTTATCCGGTTGTTTAGAGGAACCAGGCATACCAGCGGTAGCCGACATTTCCAAAACTTCTCGAGAGTTTCACTCTCCGAATCACATTCGATATTCGCTTGGATTTTACACGCGAAGAGGAACACTTTGCGACGCCGTGAAAATCACTGGTAATACTAACGAAGTCCACGAAGGAGGTTAAACTTCGATGAATTTCTCGACACTTTCACGAGGATATTTTCCCGGAGGATACTTTTCTTCGAGAGAAACGAGTGAAACTGTTGATTTGATTTCACCTAGTCATTCTTCCGTGAATCTACTCGCGTAACTTAGAGGAGGATCGAACCGACGACGTGAACCGCTCCCAATCTATTTTCAAGTGATGCCAAGCGGTCAGGTATTTCTGTTGACAGTACGCTTCGTGCGCGCACTGCTCATCCAACTTTGAGAAGTCGACCTTTGCCGAAGTTTGTTTGGCTATCTTCGATGTGTACGAAGTAATATCGAATGAATTACTTTATCTATGAATTCTTAAAAGTATGAAATATTATTAGGTGACTGAAAATGTGTTGATAATGTTCGAGAAAGAATGGAAACTACCAAATGTTTCGATTGTGATTCCAGTACTTTTGGAATTACCTATAACGGGGAATATCTAATTTGCTAAAGGAAGCTACGAATCATTGAAGTGAATTATTTATTGGAAGTATTGTTGTTCCTAAAACTCATGCACGGTAGGAATGCTGATAAGATATAATTATTTGATTATGATCAAATTACTAATGTTCAACAATTTTTAAATGACGTAGTTTTACGTTTGCGTGCCATACACGAATGTTTTTATTTGATTAATGTTTCTCAAGATATTTCTTGGAATTGTTAAAAGTTTCTAAACTAAACTGAATCAGTCTGGTTGAACGTCGTCGAAAAGTTTACGAGGCGCGTGACACCGTTGCCTACAAAATCTGTGTTATGAATTACTCTCGAAATATGCATTTCATAAACGATGCCAAATCCGAATGGTTTGGTTGATGGCACATCCTTCACGCGACAATGTGGGATGACAAATAATGAGAAATGACTGGCAGAAGTATCATTCACAGTGAGACCGGGTTCTAAACTATTTTCCTGTGCTACGTTCTTTCTAATCCATCTACCAAATAAAACACGAGATTGATCGTATTATTTCATTAATTATTTCAGCGACATAATATATTCTCAACTTCGTCCGACTTAAAAGGCAAATCGATACACTCTCGGCTTAAATCAATTCCATAACTCACGGCGTAACCAAATTTCAATCTTCCAATATTTTGATTTCTTCTCACTGACTCTTAATTTCAACTCTAAGGAATCTCGAGTATTCTTATTAACGAGTTTCGTTCCCAGTCCGAGTAAAATGGGAACCAAATATATATGTATATACGAGTGCATATATATAAGTCTCTCTCTGACTGATTTCCATTGTTTTAATTAAAATTTCCCGTGCCTTTTTATTGTTTTAATTAAAGTGAATCAGGTAGTAGCCTGTCGGTGCGGACGATTCAGCGGGAGCGACAAGTTCCGCATAAAAACACGGAGGGTTGTTTAAAAGGAGGGGTCTCGGGTTATCCGAGTGTCGAAGGGGCAAGCTTTAAGATTAAAGATTAATTAGAGAAAGTTAGTGCACATTGATTAGAGAAAGCATCTCACGCACAGATTAACGGCGTTATTAGTTAGCGAAACGAGAGGAGGCTGGAGAGACGGTAAATCCGCAGTACGATTTAGCGGAAGCTGGAAACAGAGAGGGTGCAAAAGCTCGGCTTGAAAGCTCCTCGCGGAGCTCTTCGTGAAATTGGCTTCTCCCATTCGTGCATTCCTTCCGGTCCCTTCTCGCGCTGAATAAAACACTTCCTTCTTTTTCCCTACGACACGCCTCTTGATTTTAAACAAATAATGAAGAAGCTTGGCTACCTCGCATTTTCACAAACAAAATACTTTTCTACCGGCATCGTAAACGCCGCTTCTCCGTTACAATAATAAACCCTTATATCTCGCATTGATTTAAACACGTAACGGTAATCATTGAATTTATAACAAAATTAATAGCGCTGCCACCGAGACGGGTACCGTTAGAAATGTTCAAAATATACGACATTAACGATAACAAACCTAGTCGACGATAATGGAATTATTTACAGTAAAAGAATCAAATGAATGCCGTGATATATACAACGACAATATTAAACAGGACATTGGACAAAACTGCACCACATAGATCTTCAAAAATACAAGAAAAATATCCATTAATATACACTGGAAAATGATTGTTATTGCAAAGTGTGAACGTGTAATATGTAGACTAACGTATGTAGACATTTGCGGGATAAACTTGGTTACGTGTACTAGTGAGTGCAGATTAATATATGATATAATACCGCGAGTGGGAGAAGCCATGATTACCGGTGGGACGTTTACAAGTAATATATTAATACGTATGTTAATACGTATAATTATATAATACACAGAAGTGGACTTTGAAACGTATCGTTTCTCGGTCCTCGATTATAAGTTTACCTTCGGGTTCTTTGGCAATGACCGTGCTGCTCCGGTCGACGCCGCCCTTCTTATCCTCTGTACAACATACACACATACATCACGTATACGGATATGCGACAATTTATCATTACATAAGGCCTATTTACACGATTATACAATATAGACCAGCCACGCACATAATTCGAAGCTAAGCTTCTCTCTCTCTTCTTTTCTTTTTTTCCCCACTTCGAGCTAATCAAAAAGCAACCCTTAAAAGATGTTTTTACCAGTTCATGTTTAATATGCGTTCATTTTTCGTTTGGAAATAATTGTTTGTTCAAAGCTAATATTTTATTTCACGTCTAATTGAGTTACGCAGAAGTTTAAAGCCAGATTAAAATTCCAGTGAAATATTGTTAAATAATTTACTTTCATTTCGTGAAAGTAAACTAGCTTTTAATGAGTCCTGTGGAAGGATAATTAACGAAAGAGTGCATATGGTAAACTCGTTCCTTTGTTTGTTGCAACGTGCTAGTAATTGCGAATTACGAAATAATGTCATTTAACGGTAGATCATATTTGTGTTGTTTATAAAAGGGAGCACGTGTTTTGTTGCTTTTTGAGTAACTCTACATAATACATACACTTTAACGTTTCAAACGTATTATTTGATACAAATCGAACTAGCTGGATTCCATGGTTTAATGCCACTTAGAAATCATTCCTGTAAATTGGTTTTTTAACGAAGGACAGTACTTACATCTCTAATCAGTACACACATGTGCGAAGTATCCAACAACTTATTAAATAGTAGCGCAATAACAACGAAAATATTTTCGATAATAAATCGCAACAAAATCAAATCGGCCAATTATTGTCCAAATTAAATCCCCATTATCGGCAACGTGAAACTAATTTCCCCTATAATCTCCGAGAATATTAGAATACGTGTTTCCTTTTCATTTTCCCCGGGAAACCTCTTTTATAATAAAAGCGTCCAGGGAATCTCAGCTGGCTCGTGACGACAAGGGCACAGATTGCATTATTAATAACGAAGTATCCTTTAATTAAAATATCCATCTAGTACAACGACAGTATCGTAAGTTCACCGTATATGTCGGTCTCTTATTAATCTTGTAAAGAATACATATAAGTATACCGGTTAAATGTACGGTTCATGTATAATATTTCAAAGAGGGGCTTGGGGGGCTGGGGGTTGATAAAAGGGACGTGCGGTGCGGTTCGTACGAGTAGAGACAGAGAGAAAAAAAAGAGAAAGTTGTCATTCGTTTGTGAAAAATTGGAGAAGGCTTCCAGAAGGCTTGGTACGCGGAACAGATGGGTTGAAAAAAAGGGTAGTGCTGGAGGGTGCACTTTTGCAATGAACGTGGGCGGCATGTCGATAAAAGACGCGAATCGATCGCCCGCCTCGAGTAGGGGAGTAGAATAGAAACATAATGCACGTGCAGATCAAACGCGCATATTAATCGGCCGGACTGTAACTTTCCTCGAAAAAGATGGAAATGTCAGCCGGCGAGTTCCTAGTGGGGAAAATCTCCTAGAATAATCGTGCTCGGATGAACAAGGAGCGCGACGATCCTTTTGTAACTCGATTGTATTAGAACTTCAGTAGTTACATCGTTCAAAGGAAGTATTTGAAACACTACTTCTATGAATTACTCGGAAGTAGTTTTTAACCTGTTATCCTGGGAGTTCTTTCAAAAAACGACATCACGTGGGTACCTTCGATTTTGTAATAAAATCAATCCGTGCGATATAATTATAATTACGATTTATATATGGCTTCGACTGTTCACTGCTAAAATTTAAAAATTATGAGATGATAATTGTAATTTAATTCCCGTTTATTTAATTTAACTCGTCATCCCCGGCTAACAGGTTAATTATATTGTATTTTGGTGATAAATTGTGATTGATAGATACGATCGATAAATTAATATTTTATATGATATATAAAAAATACAAGTGGAACGACTTAAAACTGTCTAAGTTTCATTTCTGGAAAGCAATTATCGAAAACATACTGTTTCTGGTTTTCTATGAAAAGATTTCGAAAATTTTCATCGAGCTCCTTGAAGGGTCGAACGTTTGAGAGGGAAAATCCATGTCTTTGGATTTTTGGTTGGAAGACTTGCATTGGGATAAGACATAGAACATACCCTACAGATTGAAGTAGATCTAAGAAAAAATCAGCTAGAGGAGATATGTAACATCTATAGATAGGAATAGTATAATTAAACTCAGTTTCTTATCACTGTCCATTTGATCGGTTTTAATTAGATTCGGCATCCGAGAAAGCTAAGTGAATACACATGAACATGCTGAAGCGAGATAACGTGCGCATTTTCAAGTAGGATTAATTACTTCATTATCGTAGCCAAGATTTAGCAAGCGGGTAAACACGTACTGACGACAAAATTATCCTTCCAATTAATTCATTAATTCCTCATTATTTATATCTTCCATATAACTTCAATTATAACAATTAACTCATAAGGAGTCTAACCTTGTAATTACAGGACTAACAACAATTCTATTTCATCTAATTGGCGTACAAGATTAATCATCACGAGATTAATTAATTTAATGCATTTAATTCGCAATCAGCATGCTACATTTTTGGAATAAAAAATATCCATCGCGGTGATCAACGATTCAAAAATATACGAATATAAAATAAATATACACACGGATATAAAAAATGTATATGTACAAAATAATAATAGTAATATTATAAAAACAATAAACATTTAGAAGAATGTCGGTATTACAGGATAACTTTGTGCATCAATCGCGATATCGTGTTCGATCGGCATAAAGCGAGAAGGCAAAGTGAAGCATCAAAGAAGGGTGAATGCGATCGAAAAACTGGTGGGAAATAAAGAAAGGGAGGCTTGGTGGAGAAGTCGAGGTTGGTGTTCATAAATCCATAACACCGGTGTAACGATAAATTGATGTTTTATGAGAGAGATGTAACAGTGGAAAATATTGGATCTCCAATGTACTGGTTTATGACTAAGGGGTTTTTCGTGTCACGTTATGGACTCGATGCAGAGGTGGGTTTTCGTTTCAAGGCACGAGCAGAGTGTGTCATACAATATTGTGCTATTCCCAAAAGAGTTTTCGGTGCACGGTGACTGTTTGTGTTACATAGAGATAGTGTACAATTTCCATGGAAAAGAAAACAACACGAAGAGTGGAAAATTTCAGTTCTGTATTATGTTGAGACTTACGGTTAACCGTTAACGCTTACGGATCGTTTCTTTGGTTACCTATGGCGTGTTGTATTATGATGACTATGATGAGTTTTTTCGTGGCGTCGCTTTTCTACGCCTACGCTTTGCTACGATGCCCGTTCTTGACAAGTCGAGATTGCCATTATTTCCGGTTAATGACTAAACGAGTCGAACATGAGTCTAATCGAAGAGGTATTTGTCGAAGGAGGTTATTCGTTTTCATGATAAAGTAACATGTAATCGATTATCTGATATAATATTATCAATTTATAATACGAAAAGAAATGAATTATTTTGCAGAGCATACCTCATTCGACAATTAGCACTAATAAAAGCGTAACAGTGGCAATTGGAAGTACAAGAATTGCCAGCCGATAAGGAAAGTTCGTCGTATCGTTAACGAACTAAATGGTAGTGAGTGCTTGAAAAAGAAATAAGCGAAAAGCGACTAATATCGGATAGTACCGTATCTGCCGACTATCCTAAACGATTGATGATTATCATAAATGATACGAAGAAAAGAATATCATCATAAAAATTCTAATAGCTATTTAACATTGTAAACGACACTCTTGTAGATAAACTCTATCATAATCTACAATAAGTGTGTAATATAACTTCATGAAACATAAATATTAATATTGGTCTCTCTATACGAAACTAATAAACGATTACTCTTCTAACGCGATCTACTTTAATACAAAAATATCTTCTCTCTTTATTGGAGCTTAAAAAGCGATGAAAATTGAAACCTGCTTTAAAATCTACCGTTTAATCGAACAACGTGTTCTTAATAATTCAACGACAGCGAGTAACAATTTTCTAGGTAAATCGTACATCGTAGTAATTGGAATCGAGCTAGGTTTTCACTCTAATTAGAGTATACCCTAATCGATCGGAGTCTTCATTTTCCAGGATTAACGTTCACCGGCTAATCTTAATAACAACTTCACTACTTCGTTGTTCGACCTTACAGCGAATCACTTCCTCATTGTACTATACTAATTGCGCACTAATTACATGAACGGGAACCTGCGATAGTACGTGCACCAGAAGAGAGAAAATAGTGGTGGTCCCCGGACGATTATTCTCAAATCCTATACCGTTTCCAGAATTCTCGTTTCATTCAAATAATAATTCGTTATTCGAGATCGTAATTACGTTGCAACTAAGTCATTATTTTAGAAAGAACTCCGAACGTGCTAGTTTCTTTCCGTCGACGATAATCCTCGTAATAAGTGATGTTATGTATGAAATTACTGTAAACACTAGTTTACTAAATATTAAAAATATCCGTTAATATTTGGAACACATTATTTGCAACGTTGAAAATTACTTCGTTCTAAAGTAATGTTTATTTCGATTCGACAAATCCTTTCACCGATACGTTGAATAAAAAAATGTCTATGATCATCGATAATGGCGGTCGTACCCTCGATTCAAGAAATTGAATTCAAAATATAATTCTTCGATGAAACTTCCTCGAAACTATTTCACTTGATACTTTTAATTCGACTTACGTAAAAATGTGTTATCGAGATTAGCTTAATTCGTTCTATTTTCAGGTGACATTCACGCGAAAAGCAAGCGTCCTTTTTTAGACAACGTTTGATATCGCCTTTTCTACTTCGCCCGTCGGAATAAGCTCGACTAATACTACTGCCAGTGAAACGAGTGCACGAATCCATTCGTAAGTCTTCCTCCGAGCAAAAATGTATGTTATACATATCTATATCTAACTCTATTTAACACACCGTATTTGATCGATTATGTAAATAGTAATTTATTATATTTCTAATTCCAGTCGAGAATTATAATTTAATTTGAGTTTTTTCAAATATACCGAAATCAAATAGAGTATTAGACGAAGTGTTGTTAAGTTCGAGGTTCAATCTAAACGTTCTTACATCACTGCGCGGAAGTCAACCGTCAAAAATGGGATACAAAAAGTTAAAGAACTCGTGACGATGGGGTTATGTAACGATGGGGGAGGATATAAATTGGCGCGATGAGACCGGTATTTAAGTGTCTATTGTCAGACGAAAACACAATACGGTGCATCTTTTCCTTCCTCGTGCTAGATACACGTGCGTACTTATACGGACTACGTGTTATGGATTTGTGAGCATCGCTACGGGTATAAAAAACAACATTATTTCTCGGTCCTCGCACAGCATCTCTACATAATACTTATTGTACTTTTGCTAGGTTACGATACGCTGCCTGCGGGAGAGCGTTCAAGAGACACGAATACGTGTGTTGTGTAATTGTGGGCGTGTGTATGCGATCTGTGAAAGTAAAGATTTCCGGCAGCTAAACATGTGGGGATAATTAATTGAATCAATTAAGATATCTTTTTTTCAAAAACAACAATGTTATGGAATTCCACATAGAACATCTGTTTTATATTGAAAAAAAGTCTTCTCTCGATCATTATTGGTGAATCTAAATTATACTCAAACGTTCAATGAAGCATTTACGATATGCAACGAAGAATTGATTTGGGCGAATTTACATGAGATTCGACGAATGAGAGTAATGCAATGTGATAATTGGTGAAGCTGAGATTGAAAATTCGAATCTGGAGGGGAGGGAGAAAAACAGTAAACAGTAAAAAGGGTTCGTTGAATTTACCTCTGAGTCCAATTGTGTTTAGTGCTCTGAAGTATCGCCGGTAGTCCGGTGGAGTGTACTCGTGTCTAGCTCGAGAATCAATTCACTTTGTGACGTGATAAAGTGTCTGAATCTTGAAAGCCCAATGAAACTCATTGTCTGCTAGTGTTTTCGGTGTGTGTGACAAGGAAACTTGGTTGCAAGCATGCCACGGATTATTTGGATTGCACTTTCGCGATGTACTCGGCGCACCATTCAAAACCAGCTCGGATCGAAATTTATTAAAATATACAAATATCCGTTGCTTCTTTCCTCTTTCATATTCCTCGAGATAAAATGTCAGGCAAAATTATTCTTACTTTTATAAAGTTACATCTACTGGCTTTTAATAAGAGGATTTAATTTCAGCTTCTAACAACTTTGTCAAATGAAATCAAATGAAATCTTATGAAATACGAAGTTCGTATATCGCGAAAGTACTTCTCCATCGAAAGGATTCTGCAGGTTCCTCAAGGATTCCGCCAAATACTGCCAATATATTTCAGCAAGGTAAGTTCCGCAGGTAGGTTTTCAATTCCTCCAAGAACAACGCAAAGGAAAGGATCATTTCAAGCTGCTCGACAATTGTATTGGGAATATAAACCTAATGGAATATGTCGACTAAAGTCTTTGAAACTTTTAGAAGTAATGAACATTCTTGTAAACGTAATGATCTTTCACCATATCATTCCTTAAGACGTTAAATGCTACGTCGGTCCTTGGATATCAAATTTAAAGAATAATATTTTATAATTCATGTAGTATTAAAAAAAATATATTTAAACTTTTCTAATGAATTTTATCAAAACTGTTATGAAAGCAATGCAAGAATAATTGGACGAGAAATATTAATTTAAAATGTTTTAATGAAATTTATTAGAAAAGTAGAAACATATTTTTTAATACTACATGAATTATAGAATATTATTTTCTAAAATTTATACTGTTGGTCCCCGAAGCAGCGTTTAACGTGTTATATTATTTCATAATGCCTTAATAATTCTTTGATCAGTGGACATCTATGAATGTCCATTATTTCTAAGTATATAGTATCAACGTTCGATATGTTGTATAATTGGATCATTTTTTATGATCACTCTCGTGTGTAAGGTTTACTGGAATATAATCGTGTGTCTCGGAGTCTGATTGAGTTTTAATTGTTCAGTGATAATGACCTTATTCAGGGATCACGAGAGAATAGATAATCGGGAGAAAAAGTGGAATTTTTGTGAGAGTTCTTTAAATGAGGCTGATATAATCCATAGTCTTATTGGATCGATGAAATACAGTTTGTAAGAATATAGATTCATTGGTAAGCGATTAACGTAGAGATAGCGGCGTACTACGATCAGGATTAGAACGATTTGATATGTCTACGATCATTAGTTTGGAAATGCAGTCATTGCGACTACAAAACTTTGGGAAATAATTGGGAGCAATAATTAATAATCATTTTTTTGAAACAAAAAAACTGGCGAGTAATAATCAGCAAAGTAATGTATTACTTGATATTATATTTCTAATTAAAAGAATTATTATAATATATCAAGTACGAATATGAATCGTATTCGCAATTGTGGCTGAATATTCGGCAATTAAAAATTAAGAATAATTTAGTTTGGAAATAAGTAATAAGAATTTATTGCCGCGTAATATCGAAATCAATTTTAATGAACGATAATTCCGCGAATTAAAATTATTCCAATTTCATGGATAAGAAATATGTAGTTGCAACGACTGTAGAACGTGTTGGAAAATTTCGGAAAATGGCTACCATCGAACGCGAGTAGATCTCAGAGCGGGAGAGACAGAGATCACACATTTATATACAGGACAGAGGTAAAGAGAGAGATGTTCATAAGATATCGGTGTTTTAGGGACACGTGAAACGACCAGGAAACTTTAACACTACGGAAGAGCGTGTACTTCAGCGTTACTCTATAAAGAACCATTCATATTTAACAGCTTATTATTACACAGTATATTCAGCAAGGTCATCTCATAGTCCTTTAGAAAAGTGACATTACTCATCTAATCGGACGGGGAAAGATATGCTGATAAAAAGCCTTTAGGACTTTGCTTGTTACTATATGTACTATGTATACTATATATACAATACATATATATGTGATCCAATATATGAAATTATTCATTCTGACGATCATTAACGATGTCAATTAAATCTCTTGCAATAAATGGAAAAAACGACGACGCACGTACGTCACATGTTACAAGAAGATCAAAAGAATCGGATGTCTAATAAGGAATAAACAAACTCGTGTGATTATGCTTATTCCGTATTTGCAATAACTTCGTACTTTTTGATTTTCCTGTCGCACGCTGACTAAGAGACTTCGTTATTTCTACAAGTTTGATATGTATTTAGATACATATATATGTTAATAATCGGGGCACAGGTGTACCGAAGTATAAGGTAGGTCGTGGCTGGGGTGGGTTATTAGGTTGAAGGGGTAAAGCAACGAGGGGATACTTAACTACTCGAGCTATTGTCCAACGATCGATTTGCACGTGAGCAAGAGTACTATCTCTCTAATAATAGCCCGATATGCGCGCGCAAATCTGCCCTTGTAATTTCGTTACTACCAAGGGACTATAAAGGGTTATTTTTTTTCGATAGATCCTATGAATCCATTGGGGATTATGTCTGAAGATACTCGACGACTCTCCAGTGCACGATTCTCGTTGATTTTCATGGAAAATGTCGATGGAAAATATCACTCGTATCAATCTTGTATACTTTGAAAATGTTCACAAAATATAGCTGCAATTTGAAGATTTATCGCTTAAAATTTACGATGAGGTGGAAGTGAAAATATCCGTATTATTTTGTATAATATATTTTAATAATAACGTGAATTTTGAATCGGCTTTTGTTTTATTATTGGTGCGATATTGAAAGCTGTTAATATGCTAAGTGAGTCTTCGGATAACGGGGCTATTCGTAAATTGAAATTGCCATTTAAATTGATGCTTGAAGCGATTGTTGAGTAATTTATGTGCGAGTGAACTTCTTTCGAAGATAACGAAGAATTAGTGTTCGCGAAAGATTAACGACTGGATAAGTTGAATTAATAATATCTCGTCTCGATGTGCAAAGCAAATAAAGTATTTCTTGAAAAATATCGAGTGACGGGTCTGCAAAAAGTTCAATTAAATTGTGAAGTCCCATTAAAAGATCGCTGAGTGCAACTAGAGAGCCGTCGATATTTTTCTCATTCTTGGGACAATTTTTAGATTCCTGGGAAACAGTGCAATTAAAATCGAATGTAAAGTTATTTTTCTTTTAGTGAATATTATTGGAATTGTGTTGGTACTTAAAAATAAGTACCGTACACTTCGATTCGAATTTGGGATGAAATTCATCAATCTATCATCCATCAAGATGATGAATCGAAGTTCTTAGTTCGCGTGAACTTTCTAATTAATAACTGCATCGGATACACTTGAAAACCAAGCAGCACATGAACTTCGGATTCCATCAATTATTTCATGTTTTCCTTAAAATCTAAGCAACGGAAAAACGAACTGAGAATCTGTTTCGTTTATCATACTCAAAATATAAGTAGAACCGTAATTTGAATTATGATGGATATGAGTTTATTCTATTAACACGTCTAAATTCAACATCTTATACTTGCAGAATAATTGATATTATATAGATTTTAGATTATCCAATAACATTAAGCATAACCTGATATTCATACCGTATTAAAATTCAACTCTGCAACTATTAAATTCGGTTTATAAGTTTACACTTTAATTTGCATTTATTGTCTAGTAAATGTTTCAAGGCAACAGTTTATGCATTATAACATTCGTAAAGTATCTCTTTAACAATCAACGTTCTAAAACAGTTATACTAATATATTAGAACTTTCCAATCATATGATTAAAATTGATATACTACTCGTTAATCGATCTCATATAATCTCTACGATTTTCAAAATACTTTCATCCATCATTAATTGGAGATTACTTGGGACTCTCGAAAGGATTAAACGGCGATCCTTTATTCGTTGGAATCACAAATAAATGAAGGCGGGGGATGCTTCAAAGAATCGGTTCTACTTAAGCTCGAAATGAGCGGCATGAAATCGAGGATAGATCTCAATGCACGTTGAGTGCACTCATAGCCGAAAAATCGTTCATCAGAAATCGTAAAAGCGGGTTAGTAAAGACACGGTTAGGCGAGGATCTTCATTCGAAGATCATCGAGGAAACGAAGATGAGTAAGTAGTAGTAGTAGTAGAAGTAGTAGTGGTAGTAGAAGTAGTAGTAGAAGAAGAACAAGTAGCGGACATAGAAGAGGGGTTGATTCTCCTACCTTTAACGTCATCGTCTTCGATCGTTGCGTTGCTGTCGGTGGACTCCTTCACCTGAGAGCCATCGCCCTTCTTCGTGACGATGCTCCGACCTGGAGCACGCAGAGGCGTTTCAGTAAATCAACACACAGATTCGAGGATTCGTAGGTAAATATATATAAATATATATATATATATAATTAAGAAAGACCAAAAAGAAGAAGAACAAGATTGGCAAAGTAGGAGCGTGGATGGTACTTCCTTAAGAAATTAGAGCTAGAAGAGCACACAGTTGCAGAGGCGTTTGGTGATGAACCAGAAAACAAGGAAGAAACGGACATGGATAGAAATGGAATTAATTATTGAAATATAGAATATTTCGAAGGACTTTGATAAAACGAGAATAAATACGTGCACGTACATACTATGAGACTAAACACTGAAAAGAACTAGAAATCATTATTTATCCGTGTCGTAACACTTGGTACTCATATTATATTATTTGTTCTAAGTGAATGCAGATTACTTCGTTCCCAAACAATGCTGTACGGGAATATTAACTTGTAAATTCTGAATTCGAGTGGAGTGCACATTTTCATTTTATGAGCGAGGGCATTAGAATTAATTAGTGCCTAATTTGGTTAAAGAAGTTAAGGAAGACGCTCTTAAACGTATTATAGTTTGAGCGGAGTCTTACTTAGCCCGTTATTTCCTTAAAATTGTGCATCATCGTAAGAAGGAATTATTCATGAGGAGGAGACGGTTGGAAGGAGTCGCGGTAGATTTTTTAGGATGCAACAGAAAGTGTCGCCAGAAATGTTGGCGTCGGTGTTGGGGGGGAAATGGTAAACGGGGGATGAAAACTGGAACGAAGTTGGAAGACAATGGAAGACAATAGATGAGGACTCTTTTCTTTCATTCACTCTTTCTTTCTTTTCTTACAAAGGACATTGTAGTTTTCGTTGATTATGGCTCTGAAAAATACTGCGGAGAATTAAAAGAGCTGCGCATAACAGTTAATCCTTCAGAAGTAAAGAAAGAAAGGAATTTTACGGTCAAGATGGCAAATTCGTGCCGGAATCTCTCGAGGTTACGAACTTTTAAAAGAATCACTTCCTTGGGAACAATTTTAGTCTCATTATTGTATATACGTGCATGAATTTATTTTAATCGTTGCATCAAAATTGGGTAGACGAACCGAAACTTTTAATAAAACCGAACACGTGAGAATTAAAAAACAAATTGCGATGTCAATTTTGGTAATCTAATGGCGCAAGCAAATCTTGAAATTTCCGTTCTAATTTCCACTATTCCGACTTCTGACGATTTTCACTGGGTCCAATAATTTTCTAACTAACTCAATTAGAAGTTTGACATCGTACGGTAAAGCAATTAAGATCGATGTAACGGTCGAACACGAATTATTTCGTTAGCTCCGACATTTCCAAAAGCGTCCAGTTCCACTGGGCGTTCCTGGGAAACTCAATTCGAAACCCGACTCGTACATCTATTTCGAACTTCGCTTTGACAAATACTCGATTTTATTCCATCCAGAGAAATCGTTTCCAATTAACCGGTCCTCTATAAAGAATAATGCATCCGATACGCGTCCGTTAATCGCCAATAAATTCGGAATACTTTATCCATTCAACCCCCCTACCCTTCACGCTCCTCCAAGAAACCGACAAACTTTTCGGTTTAACAAATCTTCTATCGCCGTTACATCGATCCTTTCTTTTTCCCGACCGAGGGAATTCTAAAAATAACTTTCTTACATAAATTTACAGTCCGTCACGTAAAACTTACTATCTCCAACATTTCCCTTCGGATTTTCAATATCTCGAGGTGTTCGTCGTACTAAAATGTACGAAAAACAATGCCGTGTATATATAGATATATAAAGATATATAATGTGATCGGTACACGAAAATATAATTATTTAGAAATTGGGATTTCTTCGAGGATAATGGAATTCAGAACGAAGGAAAGGCCAGGCAGATAGCAGAAGAGAGAAAAGAGGCAGTGAAAACTAGGGATTGGAACACTTAAAGTGCACATATATCCGGCATGCGAAGCAATCGTAATTAACTTGTTCCAGCGTCATTGGCCGTGGCTCTCAAGATTACTTTCATCGGGGGAGGGACG
The DNA here is from genome assembly GCA_910591585.2 of Nysson spinosus. Lineage (NCBI taxonomy): Eukaryota > Metazoa > Arthropoda > Insecta > Hymenoptera > Crabronidae > Nysson > Nysson spinosus. The sequence goes on from OU342832.1 coordinate 11,193,094, forward strand.
AGGAAAAAAGTGGATAATTCTTCTCTCGTTCAATATTTCCTGGAATGGACTTTTCACGATGTAACTCCTCTCGAGGGCTCGACGGCGCATTCGTGCCAAAAGCGTCGTAACTGCCGTGAAGTAATTCCATGCTGAGTGCCGTGCAGTGCGTGTCATTAGAAACCTATCCCGTTTCACAAGTGCACTAATTTTCTCTAATTTCTACTAAGGGCGAACATTCATTTTCAATTTTAAGATATCACATGCAATCATTCATAGAGGTGTTCCTTCTTTTCATTATCCTTATGCAATTCTTACTTCGAGGATTAACGTCCGCTTAGCGGAGATTATAAATACTGATCTTGGAACCAAGCACCGTTGATTACAAACTGCCGAAATTAGGGGAAAATATTAGTGTAATTAAACGGGAAATGTATTTTTTATAATCGTTATACTATAATGTTCCTGTTTCTAACCCTTTGCATTCGGAGGCGATTCTCATTCGCCACTTGAGTTGCCGCAATAAAATGAGAATAATGGCGACTGTGGGACGACATTGGAACTGGAGACAATTTTAATGTCGTCTCTCAGTCACCATACGAATCAAGCAGTAATCTGAGTGGTGACTGAGATTCGCCACTCGAGTGCAAAGGGTTAATCCTAATAAAACCTTAACTTCTCACGGAGAAGTAAATCGGTCGATTATTATGTGGATTCAACGAGCAGAGTAATCATCGTCGCAGGAACATTAAATGTCGGAGGATATAAATCATCTTCCCGCAGGATCTGGTTGAATAATTTAGCAGGGAAAGTGGGAAGACTATGGGAGACTGGAAAAGTGGAAAAGCACTCGGTTCCATCGTCAGTATAAACACGGAAGTGAAATTTCTCCCCGGGGTATAATATCCGTATATTTTAGGGAGAATTCGCGCTATTCTGAAGTTCCTCGGTGTGCCGCACTCTATGCACTCTAACGTATTCTTATCTTATACCACGGCAAGGCCATCCTCGCGGAGGGCCAACTTTATTGCCGGCAGCGACACTTAAATACGACTCGTTGCTTTAGAAACGTGCCCTATCAAAAATATCTCTGCGCCAAGGATTCTCTGTTCCATGACTTTGGTTTAAATCCGTCGAAGCAACAAATTTATTTTATGACCCGAAGAATACGTATTTCTTTTTATAACAAAGAAATACGAGTTACACGATGAAAAGTTCGATAACGTAAGACGTAATTCATTATGGAACACGCTTTCCTTTGGTAATAAAAGAAATACGTCTTGCACGATAAAAGGTGTGATAACGTATACCATAATCAACTAACTAATAATTAATAACATAAGGCACAATTAATTACTTAAGCGTAACAATTGTTCTCTACGTTATCCGATACAACGAGAACATTAATTTTGTGAATTAATGAATTTAATGTTTCCTTTCATGATTTCTGTGTAATTCAATTAATCTTACTTGCAAATAATATACATACATACGAACTTTAATTTAAACCAATAATGTGTCAGGCACAGTGTAGTTTTCGATAAGAAACAGTTCGTAGGTCAACGATTGTTTACGTTCATCCGCCGGCAATAAAATATTGCCGGAAGAGGAAGGAACTTAAGAAAGACGTAAAAGTGCAATAAAGATGCGTATATATCGATTTGGTATGAATGGCCCTTACATGCTGCAATTTGTCACGTACGCATATGTATCTGCATTCTGTGCACCGTAGATAAGAAATGCGAGCAACGCGGATAGGCAGCCGAGAACGAGGCGTAAAATGAAATAAATAAGCGAGGCAGAAAGCGAAGGCATGCCAAATGTGATGGCGGCGAATTATTCGTATCGAGCTTTCATTCTTTTCACTGTTCGCTTTCGGTACTCTAATGAGGCACATTTGCAACCTCCATTTATAAACTGTTATAGAACTTCCATAAATAATAATTTAATATATATATAAATTTATGTATATATATTGTATTTAATAACGAGCAATAATGTGTGGCTACGATAGAGGTCAATCGATTCTCTTCACGAAGATGGACTTGATTAGGTGGTTAAAGAGTACAAAGAAATTGTACAAAAATTAGGTTACTTAAAGTGGTAGGTAATTACCGATAGACGAAACCTCGATCGAATAATTCTCACCATCGAACTTGTCGATTGTATCGTGTGTATCGTCGCGTATGAGACAAGTGTAAAGAGAGCACGACTGAGACGATCGACACGACTGAAAAATCGGTTAGTAGATCCTCTTCAACAAAAAAAAAAATTAGAAACGTCGATAGATTCGTATCAGATTGGAGAGTGTCCTTGCACCTCCGACCCACTTCGCTTTCAGAGAGTACCTTGTCAAAAAAATCAGTCCGAAAACGATTTATCCTTGTCAGCATAGCTCGCGTTCTCTCGGTCATCTAAAAACAGCCTCCGAATTCACTTCTGGAATTCATGAATTCGTTCTCACCTCGGGATTCATGAATCCCTTCCGCCATTACGGAATTCATAAATTCATATCGGAATCCCTTCCCACCTCATCCCGTTCAACCACCATTCACACGCAACGTTCAGGTGGAAATGTATTTTTATTATGAGTAATAAAAAAATCGATCCCACAAAAAGTCAAAAGTACGCGAGATTTATTGGTTCGATATAATAAGAGAATTCGAAAGAATCGGATGCCTCGACGAGATACATCGTCCCTTTCCTATGAATATTTCTTTGAAATGTTATCATTTTTTTCTAAGAACACCGGAATCCGTGATACACGATGTCCAATTGAAACCACTTCCGATATTGCGATTCTATTCGTACTTTTCTCGCATTCCACGTATCTTGGAATAATGTCTCGCGTCATTTGATCGAGAATAACCAACTTGTTCTGAGTTATTGTTGACACGAAATTACATGGAACCGGAAAGTTACCGCGACGTGCTTTTCCGGTTCCTTCGACGTTAAAGGGGGGAAAAAGAAGGACTTATGAACTTTCAATATGGAGGCAACATCGAGACATATCATTCGAAACTTACTTGATGCCGATAATTTGAAATCGATAATTGAATCTCGTAGAGTTGAACGTACCAAATGGGATTACCGCATACTTCAATAAGATCAACATTTTTTTTACACTTTACTTTTTCCTTTCACTAATTGCCTTTACGCAGTAACGCATTATGTCGTGTATCCGAAGGCCGATTCTAGTGACTTTCCGATGTAACCAGTTTTTGCTGAGAGAACGCGAGCGTAGAACCCCTGGGAAAGAATTGGATATATAGCGATTAGAGTATAATAAATGAAGCATGATCCTCGATGTCGATCGACCAATGATCGTTTCAGAAGGATCGTTTGTCGTTAAATTGATTCGCGTTTCTGCTTCGACATCAAACGACAAAGATTTCATTTATATAAATGTATACTAAAGAGACATTATCCAATTTATCGAAACAGGTGAATGTATTTTGTAATTTGTCAATCTACAACGAATACGTATGATTTAAATGCATATTTATATATTTGATATAAATATTACATAATGTTATTTGTTTCATAGAAGAGAGCATCGATTGTCGTTTGACGTCTTTAACGCAAAAACAGTAATCAATTCCGACAATGGAATTTATTTTCGATGGATAAATTCGAAAGCGATGATTTTTTTGAAGTAGTGGAAAATGAGCATCGTGATAATCGTTTCGAGAAAAGAATCGCCCGATGCGAATGGCGGAACGAACGAAGGAACATGTTTGAGTTAAATAAATAACGAAGGAAAAGACGATCGAATATGTCGCGAATATATAATTGTCATTAAAACCTTTCCACTTTAGGTGCGAAAATACCTGTTCATGATTTTTTGATCTGCTTTCTGAATATTACAAATATTCACCATTTTCTTATTCAAGCACCACGGCGTAATTATTCAAGGAAACTTAAAATCATATAAAATAATAAGATTGAAGATTAAATTAGGGTTTAAGGATGATACTTATCGGATGATTAAGACGAAAACAAATCATGAAATTTCATGTATATATTAATATAATAATAATTACCAATGAATACTTGATAACTCAAACGATCAACTCTAACTCCAATATTGAATTCACCGTTTAAACCAATATTGAAACCTCACAGGATGAAATTCAAAATACAAGAAATTTCTGTCAAACGTATTAACAATGCTCGAATAAAACTTCCAAATCCTGAGGCTATTTTATCCGACTCTTATCTTCGATCGTTATCTTCCGATAAAAATACACCGCGTCCTTTGGATTCCACTTTCCAACGGAACAAGAAACCTACTGAATTCAGATACTTTGAATATCCATTAGACAACCCTTTAAAACCTACCCAATATTATCCTTATTATCCATCTTTCCTACCTGATATACTTTGAACGCGAGTCAAAGGTGTCTCCGAACGATGTGTCTTTCATAAAAGAAAAGTCAAACCAAAGATTCATACACATATAGATGTAAAAGTATGTATATAAGTATGTATATATATATGTATACGCTAACACCGAATAACGAATGAATAAAAAGGAGGGACTTTGATCGCGCCTGGTGTTTCATCATCTACGAATGCAAGATGCTAAATCTACATCCTCTAAATGGGGGACACGAGGCATACTAAAAAAAAGACGTCTTGTGCTGTTCATATTATGTAGAGACAAACACGAGTATTAAATGTAATATGTATATGTGGTATATAAGTACATATATACACAATGTAATGATATTTATCGAGCATCTAGTACAGGAGGCGAACGAGCACGCGTTAGGTAAAACGCTAATTGAATAAATTAACAGCGAGACTTGTATATACAAGTAGAGGGATGTACGTGTTTCAGGTTTTGTGGAAAGTAATCAATTATTTCGTGCACTTTCACGCTCGATTCTCTTCTACATAGTGTCAATGATGTTTATTAAATTCGTCGATATCATTTACAAGTTCCGCGTCATTGGTTGAATAATTTTAATCAAGTATAATTTTATTTTTCTTCAAGAATATAAATAATATTGCGAGAAAACTTGTTTATTGTCTTCCGTCGAATTAATTCGTGGTAATGGAATTCTTATTTTAATTATAAGATCATTGTTATGTGTGAATGATGATGTAAGATTTAAAGACGTGAATATTATATGACGTTCATTGATAAAGCATTGATTTAAGTACACAAACAATGGATTACTTTCCAAAATGTCCTAATGTAATGTAAACCGAGAGTCGTTTACATGCTTTGTATTTTGCATCGTCAAATCCGCACGAAATGATATTATTATTTCTGGTGTCTCTAAAGTCGCTTGTTAATAAATAAACACTTTGAAACATACAAAAATGTTATAATAAACGTATAGAAGTATCGATTTTATTCGAAGCAAAATTATTATCTGTACCAACAATGCTTATTTATGTCAAGAAATAAAAGTAATATGTAGATTATAATGAAAAATATCGTTACTCGTAAATGCATTAAATTGAAGAGTCTTACGCTTTACGCGGATAAGTTTCAATTACTGAAATGCTGATTGAAAACGAAATGGAAAATACGAGTTTATATCATGGGAAATATCGATTCCTTTTGAAATCCGATGTCCGCGGGACGAAAAGTATTGAATTCCATAGAAATAACGTCGGGAAATGTGCGGTTTGAATGCGGTGCAAAAAGAACGACTCGGAAACGTTACGTATCTCGCTGATCTCGTTTGGAGAAAATAGGCGATACAGTGGTCAGCAGTACTAAACGCACAATAATCATTCGAACGCACTTTTTTTTCGCAAGTGGACCGAAACAGTTGAGCACCGACCTCGGCCCCAGCAAACTTTTAATCGACCCACCCACCCCCGCGATGTCCCTGCGTCCCTTTTCGCGGGACGAATCGAATTACGTTCACGCGAAAATTCAACGGTCGCGGATTATTCAAATTGCATCCACGGAATCGAAATGAAAAAAAATCACGATGTCCGGGCGAATTAATCGAACGAAATATCACCGATTGGACCGCGTCGGTTATTTTGGATCGAACAACTATTTCGCGGATCAAAATACTGTGAAATATAAGTACATAGAAGTGAAGTGAATTCGTGGAGATTACTTTTGAATTGAAAAATGAAAATCGCTAATGAATTTTTATAGTTACCGTATTTAATTGGGATTCATTTAATCGACTAATTTAATCTGATACAGCTACTGTTTATAGAGCACGTTAAAAACCAATTGAATAAATCGATTCATTTTCGTTCTTTTTCAGGTGAATTAAATAATAGAATGCGGCGATATATCGATAAATAAACGTCGGCGATTTATGACCGAATGATTAAGAATTTTACTGAGCAATGACGTGAAGACGTGATTTCGATGATGGGAAAACTGCCTGAGTCCACTGCGATGGTTATTTGCGCTACCCAGAATGAAATAAATGATAAAGAAAACTATAATGATGCAGTATCAATAACAATATATTGATCATTAAAATTGCTCTAGAAAATGATCTTGAATGATTTATAAAGGAAATCGTATAAAAGCTTAACCCTTAAGTTCACCATAAAATATAGTTTTATCAAGTACATGATAACGAATGAAATTATTCATCTATGTAAAGTTAATATTTTCTATAAAAAAATGGTTTTATATAATCTTCTGATATTTACTACTAAAATGAGTAATAAATTGAGTAATAGACTTGTATTAATATTTTGTTACAAATGATATTTCTAACAATTTAAACCATCGTACACTTAAGGGTTAAAAGAATACTTTGATTCGACAGAAATTCGGGAGGAATATTGAATTACTTAACGAACTAAATTTCAGGGATTTCCATGGAAACTCGGGTTTCCTTTTTCTGGGTAACGTACCATGGTCCCTGTAGGATATGAAGTGCGAGCAAAGTGCATCGACTATGAAGTACACGAAGTGTGGATGAACATCGTTATGATAATTGACGTGCCGAGTGAGCGAGAGTGAAATGGAATTGTATAATGAATACTTGGAAGGTCGATTTCTTCGAGTGCACCGATTTTCTCCGATTGGATTTCATACCGATTTCACCTCGCTCATCCTGTCGCCTTGACGATAACAAATAATATCGTGTCGACGAAAGGACACTAAGTTATTCAGTGCACGAGCAAGGATGACCATGGATGCTTCATTATGTGGTCAAGATACCATAGTATCGCGTTGTATTTCATTCGAACACAATTTTGGAATACCAATTACAGAATACTCTTCATTATCAAACATATCGAAAGAGTCACCAATTAATAACCAAATTAAAAAGATTCCATTCACGATCCTAAAGAAAATACTATTTCAATAAGGAACTTGTATGAATAGTTTCCTCTCTATCAGTAACGATTGTAATAGCCAATTAAATGGATAATGAAATAAAATCCAGAACGAATGATAAATAATCGTGACTGATTATCCGCGATATTAAGATAAAGATTCACCATGATTCTACGAGAATAATCGTACCGAAACAAAAGCTCGCCATAGGGAATTAAGTGAATTTTCCACGTGGGAAGAACATAAGAAGATGGAGTCGAGAAAGAGGCTCGTGGATGTGCATCAACGTCCTTAATTCCATAGAGGGAGGGCAACGAGCCATCTTAATAAGAGAGATAAACCTGCGTGCACGACCACATCGTGAAGCACCTCTTGGAAACGAGCGAAAAGGCGGATGAACAGATCCTCTACGGCGAGGGTGCAAGACGGATGAAGAACGAGCTGGGTTTGCGGGGTTATGAACTGCAGGAGACAGAGAGACACAGAGAGTGAGAGAGTGAGAGAAAGGGGATGAAAGCGAGAGAACAAAAAGAAAAAAAAACAAGGAGAAGGGCGGGAGTCACAGGGTTACGTAAAGTTTAATAGGAGATACAAAAGTACTGTCTGTCGTGGTCCATGAAGCGCTGAAGAGGGCCGGAGGTACTTACCCTGTGCATCATACTTACTGAAGTTCCGTGTCGCCAGCATGGTCGTCAGAATAGCGCCCTGTGGACAGAAAGCGGGAAGAAAAGATTATCGTTTTGTATTAATCGACCACCGGCGAGATGCTGCGGGAATTCAATTTTTTATGGGATTATACGTGAGTCAGGATTATACGAAGTTTGTCGATGAACGTGGCTCGCGTACTTTTGTGGAATACCGTAAGAAGTCACTTTGCGTTTAATAGAATGGTGCGGTCATATTTTCTTATGCTCTTGATTTATGGTGGAAGCGAATCAAGATAGTGTAATGTTACTAATGTTTATTATATTATAGATATAAGATAGTATTTGTTAGTATGTTTCTAATCACTATATTCGAGGATCTGATATTCTTCCATATTTTAGTTTCAATTATTATTAATTGGAAAATGTACGAAGCCTATATAGTATCCGTGGCACGATATCTATGATAATTTTACACCAACCAAAATTATATTTAATAACACCTTTTAATCAAAACTTTCTCTTTTTATGAAATATTCTGTATAATAATAGATGCAATATAAAGAATTTTAGTGTAATTTACTAACATTTGCGGAGAGGAATAAAAATAATGTTTTAAATGTTTCCAAATGATAGTATCGTCTAATTATCACGAAAGTGGCACTGTTTAATAATACAGGAAGGCACGATATCTCCGAGATAAATCGCGATATGTGAGAACTGACGTGGCTGAAATTAAAAAGCAAGCGGTTTTGCGAAAGGTAATACGACCTTTCCGTTGTCCCGTCTAGTCTGCCAATGAAGTGTATCTGAAATCCGAGTCGAAACTACGTAACGTACGAGGGTGGATATCACGTATCTGAATTAACCCGCCAGTAATTCACGTAGCTGGAAAATCAACCGGGAAATTGCTCGAGTTCTTCCTTCGAGCATGCGGATCAAGGTTTACTTACATCTCGGCAATAAACGAAGATTGCTTTAAACTAGCACGGGTTACGCAATCTATCTCAGTGGTTAATAACACTGTTGATCCTGGCACAATTAAATACAGTCGAGTTTCTTCTTATGCATCTCCGTTTAATACAATAAAATTGAATATTATCTTATTGATATCACTCATTAATATCGCGTACAAAATATAAAATACAAATTGAACCTTCAGAGAATCACATATTATGTTGTACACACTGCATATACAACATAATATAAATATTGCCAGAATAAAGTAATTTGCATTAATATAATAAAACTGAATTTTATCATATTACGTTCTTTAAGTATCACCCATACAAAATACGGTGTAACGGGATATCTCGGTTGACAAAGTTTTTACGACAAAGTCAAGTTTACTGCGGCCAAATCGATTCCGAATTAGAGCCACGAATTCCAATAATGTCCGAGGCTTCTATTTTTGTCGGGCGAGTACGATAATACGTAAGGACGTATTTAAATTCCGAATATTAAAGGAAGCAATGGCGCTCTTATCGTCGTAATAAAACACCAACGACTCTCTTCTCTATTCTCTCATCAAATATTCATACCCGCGCACTTCCAACAATAAGTATCCCTTCTGTCGTATTCATAAAAGATTTCCTCGTGTCTCGCGCATCGTATTCGTTTCGGTAATCGGGATAAAAGTTTCCTGTATCGGCGGTGAAGCATAAACGATGTCGTTTTCATAAATCTTCCATTAGGGATCATCGATTACGCCGGCGGATATCGTCGTTCATACGCGAATTGATATGTACACATTCCGGTTTTAACGAGTTGACACGGGGCATTATTTGAACCTACTAGTGTTTAATGAAACCACTATCGTGTATCGAGGTCTTATGCTTCCGTGTTATACTTCTGCTGTGTTTGAAGTAGCTTGAACTGAAGTAGTATATTATGTCTGATAATAAGAGGTAGTGACTATTTACTTTGTAATATTACATTGTTACTGTATTTATGAATGTGTCAATCAAATATGAAATATGATGGTCGATTAAACATCCATGAAAAACAATGGGGGATTAAGAATTAATAAAATGTTGTGAAATAAATACCTCGATGATTTATTATGCTCTATGATAAGAGGCAGAGAAATTTTGTTTTATATTATTCAATTGCTATTATATTATGAAAGAAATCAATATATATGAAACACGATTGTCGATTAAACAAGTAGTAAGAGGAATGAGGATAAAGAATTAATAAAAAGTATGAAATAAATACCTCAGGAATAGTTGCTTCCTGCTGCCTACACAGGGCAAGTTTATTCTTCAAGGCCCTCATATTTCGATATCACTTAACTTAATTCAATCACAATTATCGCGGATTAAAATTCATCACCCTTTAATACGAAACACGAATATTTGTCGTGCGACAAATGTATCTAAAATTATGTATAAATATTACTGAAAGCATATTTAAAGCATCGTTTTAAAAATATCTTATTCATTGAATTTTGTGTTTGATTACTATCCTGAATGAGTTGCTATTTAACCTCATAATATCGGTATTTATAATTGGTATTAAAAATCGTCCTTAATATAGTAATTAAAGGAGACGCATTTCTAACTGACGAAAGGAAGGAGTTTTTTCTAGCGTAATTAGAAAATTGAAACGAACGCATACTATCGCCGAGACTATATTCTCCGGAATAGAGTTACTACTAAATACACTAGTCCACGTGCTAATTATAATTTGTTCCTTTTAATGGTACGATCGCGTGATTGGAAAATTACCTAGCGTTCTTTCTATTCAACGTTGGATAACATCGGTCAAAGCATCCGATGAAAAAGCACATTCAAGGGGATGGGAGTGATTTATGCGAATGCTCCTCTCGATATCGGATCTAAGAGCTCTATTTAATCACTAGTACCAACCAGAAGAATAATTATCCCGAAGTTATAACTCCGATCTGCACCTGGTACTACCAGTGGTATTAACTAATCAACGCTATTTATCGAACGATTCGATTTCATACCCTAATTGAAGACGTTCGGAATTAATGGTTGCTCCGCTTTAATAAGACTAATGGCGTCGAGACTCGGATTCATTGTGCATCGCAAACATGTTGTTTACATAGAGGTTGAAATAGAATCGGTTTCATTGTGATGGTATAATTATTCTTAAAAGCTAGGAAACATTGGAATATTATGTTCAGAATGATTAATATAATTCTGATTTCTTTGGAAACGGATTTAATTATCATTTTAACCGGCTGACTGTTTTTGAAGTAATTCAACTTTCTATAAACTGCTTATTTAGTGTTTTTGAGAAGGATATTTGAGCCGTTTATTTTGAAAGTGACTTATTTATACTTTTAACGAAAATATTGCAGTCAGCGGGTTAAACTTTGTTTAACACGTAAATATAAATATAATCGGTCCGGAATTTGATCGTCGTTCAATAATATGGCGTCAAAATATAAGCTTAGAAAAACTGATGCATTCAGAAGCAAGTAACACGAATTATGGAAAAATGCAAGTTACACAATAATTATTGACCCAAATATCACAATACATCCAAGCATAATAATTATTTAAATCAAATACGAGTTACTCTTATCTGCACTTATTTGCACGATTCGAATTATATCTAATTGCACGACATATCTCAAAGAAAAAAGGAATTACAGGTATGTCCTATAACCATGCCATTTCCAAGTTGTATTATCACGCTCCATCAACGGTTACCAAACACATAAAACATTCATTCCAACATCGGTCATGGAAACACGCAGTTATTTAACTTCAAGTTTACTACAGTTCGCAGCCTATGTCCGATTATCACGTACACTGAAAAAGTATATGTATCAGAAAAAAAATGAACGGACGGAGCACGACGCACTAAAGTTCTCGAAGCGACAAGGTACGGGATCAATTCACTTATCCGTCCGATCGCGACGACATTACAAATAACACTGATCCGTTCTGTATTGCTTGTAGAGGACATTGAACAGAGAGACACGAGTTGGTAGGGAGTACCGTACACAAGAATTCCCAATCAAAGACTTACTTTACCACCTCCAATCTCTCTCCTCCGACATTGCAAAGACGCAAGAAGAACGGTGTTTATGGGAAAAGTAAACAGAACGGAGGGGGACAATTACAAGCAACCTCCGATGGAACCAATGCGATACGACTGAATCTGATCTTCCAGTAGCAGATATAACAAATTAACGCCCACTTATACATTATTCAGGAAGATCGCGTGAAAGGAAATTCTCGAGTAATCTGAGATTGCGGAATGTTAGTCATTTCTTTTAGTGCCTTTAGAGTATAGTAATTAATGAGATGTGCTAAATGCTAAATTTGATACCATTGAATAATGATATAATTAATATTAAGTTGAGGTCGCGGAATGTTAATAATTCTATAGTATAGTAATTAATGGAGAGTATTAAATTTGATACGGTTTAATGATGGAAGATATCGATTGTATGCATAATGTTGGTTTGTATCAGTATAAGGATTGTATACCGTATGATTGATATTATATAATTTATTTTGTATTATTAATTGTTGAGTTTTACCGGCCATAAAATTCCGCTGATAATCGTGCGTTTATGCGCGACATGTACATGTATGTTTAAATGGAGTTGGACCCAGAGGAGAAATTTCCCTTTTGATCGCGACACCGTGAACTTAATTTGGGATTCTAATAGAGCACCCTCGTACGCAGGGTTTTAGTGTAACTTAATAATTAAGCGTTAATTACTAGTTTATCCTAGAAAGTACCGAGTATACGACGTTTACGTACGAGCTCTCTCAATGCTTAAAGTAATCGAAACTTGAGTTTAAGTAGTTCAGTAGTTAAGTGACTTCTAAGTACCCAGACTTTCTATAACCTCCAAATGTTCCCCGTAAAATTAGACTCGCTAACACACTTCACTAAAAATATTACTATTTCTTAACTCAACGGAACAATTGATTTATGTAATCGAACATAATATTATCCGCATGTAATGAAAATATAATTCATAATTAAAATGTATATTTAACGAAATAAAAACTCACCTTTAATTTGCGCCTTGCGTTGAATTTCTTCAAGCAATCTACAGTCTCTTGTCTGTGCACCACGGATGCAACACGTTCGCGTTGCTGTAACAGAAAGAATGCACCGTGATATCTTCTGACGAGGTAAAGTAGATAAGAGATAACAAGAAAGATTCTCTGGGATGCTACTCACGCAAATCCATGGGTGCTTCAGTGCCTCGCTGGCAGTAATCCTTTTGGTCGGATTTACCGTCAGCATCTGATTAATGAGATTTTTCGCCTCCGGTGTGACGGTGTCCCATTCTGGGCCCGGGTACTGGAACACAAACAAACAAATATTTCTACCATATGTTTTTATATCGTTATGTAACAAGGCCTCGAACTATCGTGGTTTTATAATTATAATGAATCTTTGATTCGCATATTCGTTCACGATAACGTTAAAGTAAGTATCGAAGTAAAAATTATGATAAAATACATGTTTATTATAATCATGTTTCAATCTGTAGTATATTAAGATTAGAGATGTCAGAAATCTTCTTCACTTCTTCCTTGGTTATTTCTAATAATTATTTTATTATTATCTATTATATTTGTTTCAAACTTATTTATTCTTTTAATTTGACTACTAAATATTGTATATAACCTGAACCCTGCAAGATATTTATATCCGAAATATAATCTAATTTCCAAAGTAGTATATCTGTTTATGCTTTCATATATTATTGCTGATGGTAAAGTAATGGCGACATAAAGAAGGCGGTAGTAAATAAGACTGAAGTAAATAGTCGAATAGTAGGAATAAAAGTAATACTTACGTCGTACGATCCGTTCTTGATCTGGGCGTAAAGTCGGTGCTGATCATCGTCCCAGAATGGCGGATAACCGACGAGGAGGATGTAAAGGATTACTCCGCACGCCCAAATGTCTACCGGCTTGCCATAAGGTTCCTTCTTCAGGACTTCCGGACTGAGGTAGCCGGGCGTTCCAGCAAAACCTTTTTACGGGAGCACTTCGATTCACTCACGGAAAGGGTCAACAATTTCGTTTCAAACAGAATGCACACATACACGCACACACGCGTAACAGTACACGGTGGTTGCTACTCGAAATGTACTCTCGGTTGCAAATATATGCTTTTCCTCAGAACGAGGTGGAAAAATATACGATGGAACGAGGAATTATGCGGTATTCTAATATAAATGTACAGATGCTAAAAATCGAAAGTCGAGAAAATGCAAGGGTTATTTATGACATTTATTCTAATATTATATGTAGTGAATATGAATACTAATTACTAGGCCATGTATGTATGCATATTCAATGAAATATGTATGATATTCATAAACAAATGGATACATTAATTCTGATCGTTTTCTGAATAATTAAAAGGTATAGAAAATAATTATATTCTGTATAGAGAATGAAATCATAACAGTAATATTGACTAAGCTTTAACTGAAGTGCAAATTAAATCGACTATTAATGTTCTCAAATAAAGACAATATGAATGAAATCGATCGGAAAAATGTAAGAAACCTTGTTATCTGTAAGGATCGCGTAATGAATTCCGAGTCAGCTGTTTATGCTAATTAACGGCGAGTAACTGAACTTGAATGAATATTCGAAGGTGCGAGTGGCTCGAATATTGCGGAACAATGTCATTGTGCCAATGGAATTGCGAGTTATCGGGTTTTCGAGTGCGAGAGCAAATGTTCGCCGATTTCGCTACGCTTTTCAATATTTAACTGAAGAAAGTAGCAAATATTTACTCTCGCAATTTCGAGGTAAATAATATCTCCGCTCTGGAACGACATTGCACGAAAAAATACACAAACTTCCTTAGAGAGAAAGCATAATAACGATGTTCTCGATGATCGAGTTTCGATGCAGATTGCATTTCCTTTTATGGATAACCAAATTTTCAGAACAACGTAATACCACTCGGCATTCCGTGAAGTATACATAAATATACATTTTAATCCATAATGATGATGAATAATTTCCAACGACTTCATAAAATATGAATTACTTTAAAAACTAACAACATCCATAATGAGTATCAACATTTTTAAAGACATCCTGATTTATTACTTTTAAAGCTATCGAAACTTCTTCCAACTTACGTTAATTATTAAAATAAATATGTTACTATTCACAGGGTAATATGTTATCTAATATGAAAATTTAAATATATGGGATACCGAAGTGTTGGAAATTGCGAATATTTATTCGAATTTTGTATCCAGTAATCGTGTGAAAAATGTAAAAGAATCTCGAGTGGCGAGCGAATCCGTGAGATCGTGGTCTTCTGACCACACACAATACGACGAGTATTCCCATTGAAATCGCAGCTTGGAATTTACTTCAGCATTGAAACTGCAGCAAGTTTTTCCAATAGGACGGAAAAGTTTCTTCGAGTTTTTCAGCATAAACACAAACGGGACAGAATTGTGGAGAGGGTAGGTGTTTGAACGTGACGTTGTCGCATATAAATGTACCACCTACGACCCACCTTATGCAACAAGGATTAAGCGAAACGGGGCAAAGGGGGGTTGGGAGAGGTTGAGTGGAGAAGAACGAAATGGAAAATGAATGAAAATGTCGCGAGTCGAATTTGAATCACGACAGCCGAGGAAATGTCGACTACCTGCATGAATAGTGCACGAGAAAAAAAAAGAGCGACGTCGGGAAAAGTAATAAAAGATTACAGCGGTGAAAGTCCTGTCTCCCTAAGTGCGGAACGATGAATGTCATTCGCGTATTCCTCCCCCGTGCCAACACGATTTTATGCCACCCGAGATTCTATTTAAATTTAACTAAACCGTTTAAAGTCGATGAAATATTCCTCACTTTATAAATCGGATTTTCTTATTTACTCTACTCGGAATATATAGGTAAATTATACGCATTAAAGTTTTGATGGATATTAATGAATGTAGGTTCTGATTTCAACGATAATAAGATAATAAAGGATTTTGCTATAAATATGTTTTTCATCGTACACCTGGTAATAATGTAATAATCTATGGCTTTAGATTCATCGATTTATCGATATTTTATTTGTTATTATCCTAAATTAGATTACCGTAAAAAGAGGGGTCTCGACTTACCATACCATGCCAATGTGTCTTGTTGTACCTCGATCGCCAAACCAAAATCTGCTAATTTCACAGCAGCGCCTTTCGCTTTACTCGCAAGGAGTAAATTTTCGGGCTGCAATGAAAAGCACAGGCATGATTATTTATTGTAACATAGTATCATATAAAAATGATAATCATACTGTTCGAGTTTAATCCAAATGGTCAACGTACTTTTAAGTCCCTGTGCACAACTCCATTATGGTGGCAGTGGTGGACACTTTCCAAAATTTGTTGAATACAATGCGACGCATCTGCCTCGCTGTAAAATTCCCGCGCAACGATATCCTCAAACAATTCACCGCCGGTGACTCTGTAAACAGAATTCAAGACTTCCTTTATTTCATATTTCTCGGAAGAATTTCATGGATTATAATGATTGAAGCAGAGAGATTGACGACTCCTATAATCAACCGAAATAATTAAGACAAAGGAAGACTTATACAATAGAACCGAAGTAAATATTCTTATCTTCATCGGTATCTTTTATCAAAGCGAAAGGAAGGTTGAGGAGGACAGGTTGAATCGGAAATGAAATTTGATTCTCGGCTTTGCCGTTTGTTCTATGCTTTCGTATCTGGTGATCTCAGCTATATTGAGATCGATTAACTATAAAGCAGTGACGTCAGTATTGTCGTGAAACGTTATATTAGAGGGAAGAAAATCAATATCGAGTCGATATAATTAAAAGGTTCAGGGTACCAGGCTATTGTTCGTTGTGAGCTCGTTGATGGACGCGGATTGGAGGGAACCCACCTCCGATCACTCGAAAATAACGTCTTTTGTCAAACTTACAAGATACTAGCCCGAGGGGAGACTGTAGACCTTCAATTATTGTGTCGGCGGATCGTTACAACGGCCGTTTTGCCTTCCTATATAGAACCGAGTCGATCCGCCTGGCCCGAGGTAACTTTCCCAAAATTAAATTAAACTCCTAGACTGATCTGTCACTGCTTCCGTACCTGATTTCGAGCGTGATTCAGCCGTTCCACGAGGACGAAAATGTCCGCCTCGATTAACTCGACTATGAACTCTTGGGATTCCGAATTGAAAAATGTCGACGATGGATTTTGCGTGTTGCGCACTCCGATATTTACGATTAGGATACGCGTCATAGAGTTATTCGGAAATAACATTTCCAGCAATCTTTATTTTCATCGATGGAAATGTTATATGTAATGTTATAATGATCAATATTCAGTGGCTTTTATCAATTATTTGCAGTGCTGTAAAAAGAACTGATTTTTAGTACTTACAGGTCAAAGACAAGGTAGTGGAAACTTTCCTCCTGTATACTATCGTGCAATCTCACTGTAACAGAAAAAATTATGCATGGGTTAATATACATGATCTTTATAAAATACAATTATTTCATGAATTTTATGAACTACACTATTGTGGTAAATTATATGCCGTTTCTTATGTGTTCACATAAAATATGTAAATAATCTTTTCGACACTTCGACACAAATCAGAGTATGTGCTTAACACTAGAACTAGGGACAATGTATTCAGTTATATTTATACATTCACGTATACGTTCTGAAAAGTAAGGATAGATGGAAAAAGTTAATTATTTGATTTAATTACGTCCATGATGCAACACGAACCGCAAAAAGTGCAGAAAATGAAACTTTATAAATTTAACGTTTGAATTGTAGTTCCAGTGTTGAACAAGTATGTATAATATATGTATATTTCATAATAAAACCTAATAAAATAACAATATATCATATAAATATAATATAAAATGGTATATGCATATTCCTCTTATGCAAGCGTTGACTATTCGTTCCTAACATAATCAAAGTATTATGCTAAAATTCTGGCAAAACAAGACGAGCGTTGCTCTCGAAAACACATATCCCACAATAAATTCGGACTGACTTTTCCCCAGTGTCTACTTGAACAGGCTGAATTTTTTAAAAGATCTCATCTTATTCCGTGTGAAATTGCAAGGTAGAGCCAGGAGGAAGAGGGTTAGAGGAGGAATAGGATAAAAACGAGGGAGGAAGAAGAGTCGCGACGATTGAGATCGTGGAAGGAAAATTACCACGTTGAGTTATCGTGGAAACCGTCTTTACGGTCGTTGAACAAATTGCAGCACCACGTTGCCGCATGGCAATGTCGGCTATTAAGGATTCGAATTTTTGTCGAACACGGCAAGACATGGCCCAATTAGCCATGGGAGTGGTGCACATCACGTACGCTCACCCTTATTCGCCCCCCATGCCCTAATGGCCGTGCAATTTTTCCTCCCCTAAACTCATTAGATGTCAATATTTCCCGAATTTTACGAACCATCTGCAACGCGACGTTTATTCCAATTTATTATTTCCCCCGGCATTCCTTGATGCGTGTTTTATGGAACCAACCGTGCGTGGTGTTTAATAGTCAGAACTCTACCTTCTTCGTTCCTTCAGATTACACGGAGACAAAAGTAATGATTGTAATATTTTCTTAAATAACTTCGTGGGAAGTTACATTATTTAAATACATATTTATCGTGGCAGAGAAATATTGATTTATTTGACACATGGAGTTTTAAGTTAGATGAATAATGGCATATTAACAAGTGTTAGAAATGAGTGTTATTATACACGGAAAATAGCATGAGAGAACACAATTGAATTAAAATACAGATTGCAAGAAAATTGTACAAAGCACGATTTTCCTTTCCACGTTCATTTCCATGCAGTAGGGGATCTAAATTACTTTAATTAGCCGTCTCGATAGGATATCGTGTAATCAACAATTCTCCCGTTACAAGACTATTTGTAGATAAGAATATTTGCGTATTATAGGAATACCACGAGGGTTGAGCCACGTGATTATTTCCGACATTTCAATTATATACAAACACGTCCTTTAACAGAAATAGATGAGATTAGAGATCTACTTTAAATTCCAATATTACAATAATTAATAATAATATTAACAATTTTATTCAATACTGTTTAATACTACGATATTAGACCAATAATGGTAAACAATATTATAATGTTTATTACCACAGTATAATATGCAATATTAGTATGAATTACATTAATTACGAGTATTATTAATTACTAACGCTGTATCTCCGATATCGCTCTTTCAACGTTATTTTGCCAAATTGAGCTCGAGTTATACACGATTTGAAAACTTCCGGAATTTAATCATTTCATTAATGGCGCGAGTTATTTCGTCCGTAATTTTCCGACGCAAGAAGAGTTGCATCGAAACGACGAAAATGTTTCGCATCCATGACGAGCATCCTCGATCGTGATGTTCATTAAGGTCAACGAAAAGACATTCCTTGCGATACAATTCAACGGTCTGCTCTCAAATCGGCCTCAATTAATGTCAAGTGGAGGCGCGGACCGATTCCATGCGAAAAACGACGTCTCCAAGCGTCGCTGGTGACGCATTTCCTTCCAAACAAGTTGTACAAAAAATAAGCTGAATTTCATAAGCGAGCTGGAAACTGACGTGAATTTAAATTCATAAATACGTAGCATACACATTGACGATCATTACACGAAAAAGGAGATACAATGGGAAATTAATTGTTTTATCTCTGACAATATTTCTGTCGTGCGTTATTAATGTTTTTATATAATATTATCTATTATTCGAGATATTATTTCCCCGGCCCGTGTCATTATTTCTTTTTCAATTCTTACGTAATGCCCCAATTAAAATATTATATATATAAGGTATAATTGAATAGTTTTAATAATCTGAAAAATTATAGTAATTTTCAGAACGGTGAATAAAAAAGTCTCTTATCGATTACGTATTTGAAACTTTGTCTGCGAATTGTTAAATACAAATTAATAACAGATTAATAATATGAATTAACTTTGATAGAAATTTTCGTTGCTTTGATTACTCGATGTTAATATTAATATCACGCATTAATATTTATGCTGATAATAGCAATAATACCGATACTGAAAAATGGGATAATAACCGTAGTAATGCTCTAATAAGATAAAATAAAGATGAAACTTGTTCCAAGAAAAGTAGCCTGCATTCTAAGTCGCATACGATTGGCAGATGCATCTGCCAATCAATCGAAAACCGAGTATTTCCGTGATCGGATGTCGCAGGTGTTTACTCGAGGATAGGCCAAGAAGTGAGAAAATTTAATGAAAATGTAAGAGATAGCCGGAGAGAGGAAGGAAGACGAGGCGGACCTTCCAAGAGGAGATATTCCATCCTTCATCCCTTTCAAATGATCCTTGAACCGATCCGATGGGAAAGGAAGCTAGATCCTATCTTCGAGTTCTTTGATATCCTACCGTGATCCAATAAGGATCAAGATCAGGCACTAGAACCTGCGTTACTATAGGAATTTTTATCGTCGGATAACGGTTTAGGACCACGGTTTAGTCGACGTAATTTTCTACTATTATATAATACGCTTATTGTCTGAGATGTAATATGTTCGGTTTTCAATATACGATAAAAAGTCTTTCTCTGAATTTGATTTCGTAGAAAAACTGGAAGAAGTTCTACGATGTAAGTTTTTTCACGAAGGACTCAGGACATTGTATTGAGTTCTTTTTTGCTAGGAAACTCAATGATATCTTGTGCCGTTTATCTTCCTCTTCTTATTTCTCTTCTTTTTTAGATACATATGTGGAAAGCAAATTTCACTATATTTATAGTGTTGTCTATTCTACTTGGATGCAGGAAATGGACTACGCAGTCACATATCATTTTGTAAAACACTAATGTATTTATTTTTCAACTGTTTCAATTCGTTTGTTATTGTTTTCTTATTTAACGGGTGGCGCCCTTTGGTAAAGCTACAAATATAACCAAGATGAAGATAAAACTAAAATGAAGAGATAAGAAATATAAAGCGAATAGATAACAATTTCTTGCAAATTATAAGAATTATTTGCAGTAATAATATCAGAATTTTATACGATTTTGATATTATACGTTCACGAAGATAATGTTCTTTGGATCAACGAATGAGTATGGATTAAATGTCAATCACTAATAAATGTCTACATCAAACAATCTTGGTACGTCAGAGTACTCGAAGAATATCAGATTTCGCACTTTCGTGAATCCATTTTCTTCATCCTCCTTCAATGATCCTTGAACAGAACAAAGCACAAGGAGAGGATCCTTCCACCTCGTTCCACTTCAACTCTCTACGATTTAAAAAAAAGACGAGAAACCAGACAGTGATCAACATCTACAAAAAACTCCGTAACACAATCGCCCTAATTAACGTCCTATTCTTGAATTTTACCCTTCTTACCTAATCAACCTTCCCCTTTCACCTTGAATTTCTAACTCTGACTGCGATATCACTTTATGAGTTACGTAACGAGGAGAAAATGATGGTTAATAATTTAACTTGCACCAGATTGATATCGAGATTCTGTTTACAGCAGAACTTCCAGTTTTAGTTAGCACATCTTTATCATATCAAAATTCAATTATAAATATTCTAATAATTATCCGGGCAGTGCGACGAGGTACATTTTCATTTCCACGAGATTGAAAAGAAGTGTTTTTAGCGGGATAGGAAATAATTGAAGGAACCCGGTCCTGGAGGAATAAAAATGTCGGTGTCGGTGAAGTAATTGAAATTGATCCTGGAGAGTGGAACAAGATGTTCATCGCGGTCGAAATACGGAGAGAGGAAGGTAACTAACGTACTAAGTATCGATCCTCGAAGCCACACCTTGGCATAGCACGAAACCAAGTTACGCGTTTCCATGATTACGTTCGCAGCTATGCCTGCATTTACTTCACCTTCAAGGGGAACCCCCCGTGGCACCCTTGTCACCCTTACATACCTGAAATTACGTCAATTCTTAGACGTCACTGTCCTAAGAACCAAATATATGCCACGACCCATTCTTTTCTTGAATTACATCATTACGTCAAAATCTTACGTTTCAAAGAAGATCAGTGTCCTCCACGAAAATAGCACAATTCTATTCAACTTCTTTCACTTCTTCAAGATAAGTCTGTCACCTGTACATTCTATGCAAGTTATAAAAACTTTTCGTTTTATTTTTTGCTTATTTCCGTTGACCTGTTTTCATTTCGTAAGAATTGTAAGAATACTTAAAATAATATTATTCAGGATAACGTATCGTTGTATGTTACTGAAGAAAGGTGTATTATAATTTCAATCTCCCAGAATGAATTTTTAATATGATGTAATTAATAATTGAGATTTCTTATGCAACTGAAATTCTTTAAACCAATCGTGACTTAATTATTCTTACAGAAAAATATTGGCTTAAAATTAATATATAAATATATTTGAGATTATAAATAATTTTGATCACGAGGCAATGCCAGTAGAAAAATGAAATTCGAATATACGAATTTTTATCAAGTTATAATAAATTACGTTATTAAATCGCAGTAATTACGAGATTACATGAGTCGTAACCGGCACTTCTTTCGTACACTTTGTACTAAGTCTCTTAAAATCTTTTCAGTTCGCGCATTGATGAAAATCTTAAGTAATTTGAATTCCCAGGAAAGTGCGTCAAATAAACCCACACGAAATCGTTGTAAAATACCAAAGGTAGAAGAATATTGTGCAAGCAACTATCGGAAGGTGTCCATGAAGCCTCCAGTAGGAGGTAAGACGTTAAGACGCTAAGACGATTACCAGACCGTCTTCTACACACGAAAACCTCATTATCCACGAGATATCTTCGGGAGATCGTTATTACTCCCGAACGTTGCACTGACTTTATTCCACCTAACCTTACTTCGCAATTACGATCGACCAAGTCGCCAGCTTCACTTAAACTTCTAATCACCAATCAAGGAGACTCAATCATACTTTGTCTTAACCCTTTGGGATGTTATGTCGAGCGTGACTCGACATCATATTTCATCCCCACGATGAAATCCGACGTTGTATTAATTCAGGATAAATTATAAGATGTAAACAATAATAGGCAATGTTTTTTAAAGATTAAAATTGTACTTGATATACATATATCTATGCATAAGTATGTTGTTGTGTTATTAGTCTCTGTATTCCATTTAATGGAGTTTTCGGAAGTGATATTTACTACCGGCTATAAGTTTGGGATCACTTGCTTTGTCTTCATTCTAACGTTTACTTTAAACATTAGAATTAACATTAAAAGTAAATAGAATATAAAACCTTTGTCTATTTTATAATTTTACCATTAATATTAAACTATTTTCTTGCCATACAGACGCATATTGTACTGGCACGTGGGTGTAATAAGGTTTTGTTACCTTTAAAATCGGTCGGATTCGTTTATTGCTATCGGTCGGCTTTTAGTTTCCCCACAAGAAATTACTTTACTACAAGAAGGTTGGTGAACTATGCAGCAAGAAAGATTACACAAACTTGTTGGGGTATGTCAAAAATATGTAAAATAGAAATAATGAAAAAAGGGGAATACTTCGACGAATCGCGTATTAAGCGAAATGTATAATTAATATAGAATAAAATATACGAAATTTATACGACTCTAAAGAAAAGTATTCCATTCCATTTTGTAGACAAGATATTTTATAATTTGCTTAACGATAGTAAGTGATCCCAAACTTATGGCCGGTTGTGTACATGTGGATAAGAGTGACGATCATGTCTTGTGACAGTATACATATGTGAGTAGTTATAACTGTCAAAGAATGTCATCGAAGAAGCGAAAGTTAAGAAGACATGTGGAAGGCAGTAGAAGGCAGTGGAAAAAATGGTAAAAGGAAAAATACGGGAGGAGAATCCAATGGGAAGAAGATGAAACGGTTGCTCGTGGAGGATCGATAAGTATCACTTGTTGACTGAAAGGGACGTGTGCTCGTGCACATCATTATAGAATGGTCCGTGGAGAGGACAGGGTAATTCATTGATCACGTCCACCCAATGGATGGAGCCGTACGATGAATAAAAGAAAGCTTAGCCTCTTATGAATTATGGAATCGACTCGCGGAATCGGCCGATTTAACAAACCCGCGCCTTTTGTCAACCACGAAAGAGATATCGGAATCTAATTCGTTGCGTGACGCTTACATCTGTTTCCCTTGAATCACGAATCGGGAACTGCCCGGATATTGATATCGAAGGATCATCGTATACACTTATCAATGGAGATTCATCGAATAAAAGAAATCTCCGCGTATAATATTCTTCCCTTTTTATAACCAATGTTACGCTACCATAAACACGGATACAGTTAGAATTCCATACAAAATATTATTCATAAAGGCAATGAAATTTGTATCAGCGATGCCCGTGTAATCAGTAATTCGTTCGCGGCAAACATTAATCAGCACATGAAATGCATACGCACATCCGCTGGAATATTTCTGATGAAAAAAGCTATGCCGAGGGAAAATCAAAGCTAACAATAATTCGAAGGATATACACGGCGATACCGATGGGTGGTTTATCCATTTGTTTGCTCGATTAACAACACGCATTTCCATGACATACCATATTCAAGTCACGTCGAATATTTTCCATGTAAAAGCATCCGTTCCGCATGGATTTGATAAATTATTCCCGAGAAAAATAACCTTGTTCCCGATCTTCCATTTTTTTCTATCTCGCCGGTGTGCCACTATTTCTACGGGAAAATCTTTCTTCTGCACCGTTGACGGGATCCGTGAAGATAAGAGAGGAAACGCCAAGCGTACCAACCAGGAGGCCTCGACAAAGCGAGTCCTAGACTTCGGATACCAAGGGATGCAGAAAGTGGAAGCGAGTATTGATCTTACAGTCTTTTCCTCGCGAACCGTTGTTCTCGAAAATATCAAAGATGCCGGTGAATGCGGTTGCTCCAGGAAAACTAACTTATTCCGATGAAACTGTAACCAGTTACGTCGAAGTATTTCCAGTGACGAAGGTCGCACAAAGATCATACTTTTCTGCACAAATTTGCGCAGATAGTACAGTAAAGAGTGAAAGCAATTAGCGCTAAATGGTGGCGCATGTTTTAGCTATGATATCGAATCCAATTGTAACTGTTACAAGGATGTATCGGACGAGCAAGTTCGATCAATGAAATTCGTTTACAAATGAATAAAAGAGCAACGGGGAATAGTCACTCGAGTGTAACGTTCCACCCTCCTCTGCTATCCAATGGAAGAGGAGGGTCTGCTATCCTTTGCTCGATTCAAACGATTTATATAAAACATTAATTGCCGTGGCCGAAGCGAAACGAACCGAAGTATCACCGCTCAATGGAAAACTAGCAGAATTCCATATGATTTCTTCGGTAGAATCACATTATTTATGTAAGCGTGGTGAATCAATGTATCAATTAGCAGTGTAATTAAGCACCGAATGACTAACGAGAACATTTTATCGGCGAATCAAACATTGCACGAGGTGTTCGTACACTTATTGACGAGAATAATGAATTTAAATTAACTCGTTATTTTATATCACACTTGACTCGAGTAATCGCGATTATGTCACTGGATATTTATATCGACGAAGACTAGATAAGAACACGTGAATCAATCGAATGATTCTATACATTGCATGATATACATATTATATCCTACATTATTCAACGGTTACTCTAATAATTATTAACGTAACCACTTATTTTATTATAAATATTCATCACGCTGTACTTAATTGTCACCCTCCACGAAGTACATTGCGCAAACGATTTGCATTGAAAATTAAAGAACCGAATAATTAATCCCCATGGAATGAATCTAAAATCATCCCAAAACCTACTTCACTAATTGAGACATTCAGACGTAAAACAATGTATCTGACTTTATTCGCGAAATTGAGTTATTGGCATCAATGGCTGGAGTCAATTGATTTAACTCAACATTTTACAATCAATTTCCCGAAAGTTTACTTTTTATTAGTTACCATGTTCTACGGGCGAATGTCTCAATTATTAAAATCAAATTATAAATACTTGTCACACTATACTTGATTGTCATCTTGTTCTGCATTGCGCAAGCGATTTGCATTTAAAAATAAAAAAACTGAATAATTCCTGAGGCGATAAGTCGGGTCAAGGTGGATAGACATTGAATCAGAAGAGCGGCGGGCACCTGTTATCTGTATCAAAACTTACGAGGAGATTCGTTTAACGCCTATCAAGCAAAAAAATGCTCCTTTCTAGGGAGACTTAGTTGGCACGTTGAAGCAAAGATTTCCTAGGAGACGAAACTGATTGGCCTGCATCCAGATCGCGGCTACGTTTCGACGTAATATTACTAGAAGAGAACCCAGGTGGTTCAAGGTTGGTACATAGTGGTATGGTAATCGTGCGGCACGTGCGGTTACGCCAATTTTCCTTTTTCGCTGGAATCGTCCTTCGACGAACTAAAAATATTTTCTGATTATCGAACGCAATAAAATTCGATTCAATTAGCGATATAATTGCAGAACTGGCGCAGAAATTTGTAGGTTTTCATTGAGTTTCATTAACGGTAGTAAATTGACCGAAATCAAAGGGGTTACTTTACCTACTCGGATTTTTTGGGGGGGGGGGTTTCGAAGGCAGAGGGAAATGTAGCTAAATAACTAATTTCATTTGGCAAGCCAGTAAAAGCAACGAAATGTAATACTTTTTGTGGCGGTATAATTTGAGCTACTCCAATCGCGTGTTTTGTAATACTTAACAGTGTCAATATAGAAATCGTGGTATATTTATAAACACACAAAATAATATTCTAAAACAGTGTTTTTGAACCTTTTTTATCTCACGGCACACTTGCACTTATAGTAACTATTTACTTCTAAACTATATAATTAATTATGCCCATATATTTTTGTTTATGCATATATATTTTTACTATATTATATAAAAGTTTCTTATAACAACGATATACTCGTATAATCAGTTTAAAGAGGTTTTAATCTTGATATGTACACTTATTGTACTTTGGACTTCTTTCAACAGTAATTTAATTAATGATCTTTCCCAATTTCCCCGGCACACCGGTTGAAAATCACTCTCCTCAAATAATCACGAAAATGGAGTAAATCCTGATTACGTGTTACATTTACTTTTATGAACACCCAGCGAGGCTTACGTCGTAAATAAAGAGGGGAACAACAGTTTGTAATATGTAATTTATTCTAGGTTGGATGCGATAAATATTATTTATATCCTTTCCTTAAGGAACGAAATCAGTGGAAGACACTATTTCATGTAGGACATTGTTTCTATGGTTTACACGCGTCTTCGAATACCAAAACGATTTCGTTGCACGCGAGCCATTCTGCACGCGAGGGGAACGAAAATTGCTTGCTTGCCATCGTCTGACAAATCGCGGGGGAATAATCTTCGGGTTTCGAGCTACGAAACTTTCTTCGATTAATTAGGTCCGAGTATGTTGTCGGCTTTCTCCCGGTCACGGTACTTGATTGTCCTTTACTCTTAACCCCGGCGCAGTATTCCCCTTTGGAGATTACGTGACGTTATTATACGCTTTCCCGGAAATTATCGTATGTCAGGGAATATTGTCCCGAGTCATTCTTAGGGATCTATTTACTCGGACCCGTGCTATTCATTTTAATCAGTCGACTAATATTTCACCCACGAGGGTTGCTGCAATTAACTGTTCATCATTTTCAGTTTTCAATCAAGAGAGTAAGGAAGAGTGCTAAACTACCAGTTTTCATCGTTTCTTTAGTGCAACTCAATATAAATACACAGTTCAACATTATGAAAGTTTGGATATTAAAGAACGGAATGATATTCGTATAATAAAACAAATGCATCAGGTTACGGAAATAATATGATCTTCGTGTAATCAAATATAGAATGCAATCTTCTTACGAACAGCAACAGTAATGACTTTAAAAACAATATTGATAATCATATAAATGCGTCCCCAGCAAAATTCTGCCAAATAAAGCATTCTTTCTCTTTTTACACGGAACAACGCAATTTACTATAACTTTAATATTCTTGAAAATACGGCAAACACAATTACGGTGAGAGATGCGGGACCATCTTAGGAGGGGGATCCAATTACGTAGAAACTAATTCCGCAAAGTTGACCGTACGAAAATCATTCGTTAATTAGGAGATTAAATTCTGGAGATACGTAATAGGCGGAGTGTTTTAGTTTAATTCTACCATACCGGGAAGAGTGAGATAGGCCAGCTGGCTGATTATTAAACTAATGGCTAAACCGTATAAAGAGAGGAATCGTGATGCGAGCCAAGTAGCTTGCGTACATGGCAACCTCTGCCAATGTATCTGCACTCTGGAAACGGAGTTTGCGCAGTGCAACCAACGAGAGTCGAGATACACAGGTGTTCGCAAATGTCCCGGATACTCTAATTATCCACACGAACACGAATCGCACGGTTAATTAGCCGGGGAATTGCCAAAAATCATGTTATGCTGGGACAACTGACTTTATAAGATCGATTCTTGATAGCTACCACCTGCAGCTACTTCTTTAGGAACCGAATTTCGAGTTTTTCAAGCCTGTCGTATCGCGTGTACTAATTGTCGATATTAACCCTCTGCAGCCTCATTTTTCGAGTCTAAAAGGAAAGCGTATGACGTAAATCTAGTTAAACGCAATTCTGACGAAGGTACATTACGTGAAAATAGTAACGAAATTATTACTTAAACTAAAAATTCCGGACTTAGGTTGCAGAAAATTAAATCACTACCAATAAATATTTGGATATTAAATTGATCCGAATAAGTTTATAAAATTAAACGCAAACAAATACTTGAGAATCATTAATAACCCTCTCACTCCCATTTTCTGTAATATACCGTTATCTTCTAGCTTGAACACCGAAATTAAACGACAAATTAAAACGTTAAACGTGAAGAGCAACATACATTTATCTTGCGCGTAAAAACATGCAGGGAGCTTTAAAGCATTTTCTAATTCGCCGGAATAAATTCGCAAAATTAAAGGCGACAATATCTGGGAATCATTCGTAATACTGTGGTTCACGTTTTTTCATAATACTGATATCATCTGACTTGATTGTCGAGGCAGAATTCCAAAATTAAAGAAGAAGTTAAAACATTAAACGCGGAGAGCGACATACATTTATCTTGAGCGTAAAAACATGCGGGGAAGTGATGAAAAAGCGTAGCGTATAAGCATCAGAACTCACCCTAACGAACTCCGGGGTACAAATAAAACCTGTACAAGTACCATCACCGTAGGCCAACAAAAAACTGACCTCGAGGAAGGCCGCTTTTCCAACCCATTTTCGTTAGGTTATTTTATGCTATATAAATCCAGCCTCTCGCATTCTTTCATAAAAAAACTCTCGCGAAATTCACGAAATTTCGTCTACCTACGAAATCCTGGCTGCGGTAAATAGCTCCCGAACATTATTCCAAAGAAAAAAAAAACCTTCGAGTCCACTGACGTTTCATCCGCGTTCTAATTCCGTTCCCCGTATTCGCCATGTTTATAATTATTCTGTGTACTTCCTTTTGTACTCTGAATTCGTAAATTCTTCAATATTATAGATATTATAAATGTTATAATTATTCTATTCTATATATTCTAGATATTTTAAGTATTTTAGATATTTTAGATATTATAGATGATACAGATATTATATACGTTATGGTTAATACAGATATTATAAATATTATAGATATCCCAGCAATGTAATGTCAATAATTGTAGAATAAACATGATTCATTAAATTACATATTCGATTTTCCAAGATTTACTTTAACGCCCGGAATATTAACATTTTTATTAGATTCCCTGATTCTTGATTCCGACATATCCGGAATATGCAATCTTCTAAATTATGGGTTTAATTATGAATTTCATTATACACTCCCGGAATAATCAATCGACGTACGAGGGGGTGAAGTGAAAGTTTCGGAATAACGAGATTTTTTCGTTTCAATAAGAAACTTGTTAATTATTTAGTCGAAGTCCATTACTAACCTCTTACATTATTAATTCCAGGGAGGCTGTCTTGAGTGCTGGCAAGCCTGGTTCGCCCCATGAATTTATAATCTTCCTTTACTGGCATATCAAATTTATATGTCTCAAGGTTCTCACGTGAGAAATAATAAAAGTTTCACTCGCGACGAAATAAATGAAATAGCATAATTTATCACGGACATGAAGTATAGGTAAAAGCACAATATTAGAAACGATATGAGAAAGTAAATTAGCGGCTTATATAGGGTGTTAAAAATGAGCGAGTTGAGGGAGAAACGGTCTTAAAAGTCATCCGTATCCTTAAGGATTAAGGAAGCGAAAAAGTAATTTAGCGTAGAGTAGAGAAATATATGAGAAAAGTCTCGGAGTTGCGGCGAGCACGCGTCAGATTTATCGTTCCCATAAACGAGCTTCCCGTATTGCACAAGTTTCGTGGTCCTTCCTATTGCACGGTAAACTTCCCTGTGATTCGTACGCGTCTACTTATTCGCAATCCCAGAATTACCAACTTCGCGTAAATATTGAAACTTCGAGTATATACTAACACCTGAGATTGCCCCGTGGCCAAAAAGATGACAGAACGTATTATTAATGCAAAATGATTGCAAGAAAAGTGTTATTGAAGTTAATTCTCATAGAACCTGACTATAATCTTCGATATCTCAAATTTTTTATAGAAACCGAGCAGTATAAATTGGCAATTGGGTTATGTTAGTTCAATTTATATTACATACCCGTGAAGAAACGACTCGTTGATATTTCAGCGGCACAAAATCGATATCTTGAAAGCGTCAAAATTCACAAAGTTCCGCCGAAATTGTTGTAAATTGTTCTAATTTTGGTAGTTCGAGTAAGACACATATTTTAACCGGAGGCCGTTAAGCGGGAGCGTAAGAGAAGAAGCGGTGTCTGGGTGGTTTATATGAAGGCACGTCACCGAACCCACGTTTCCCTGGTTTTATGTTAGAACGTTGGTAGACGCGACGACGAAGTCGACGCCTGGGTTAATTCCTAACGGAAATCACCATCCGTCGTAACACTACCGAGACACTGCCACACTTTCTGCACAGCCATCATATATTTCGGGTTTACGCCTTTACGTCCTGTAGAACTCTGTCGTTCTCCTACGTGTGCTTCTGTTTACATATTCAAATCGTAATTCCCACCTCCACCTACGCGAAAACATCCGCGACACAGGATACGCCTGTTTCAGAAAGCAGACTAAGCATTTCTCAAATGTTCTATTTGTAACTGGCCAACTTTCTACTTTATTGCTTGTTTGCTGACATTTATTATGCTGCATTTCGAAAATGATGAGAGAATAATACATATTTCTAATTTTTTTTATTTCTTAATATAATGTAATGTAATAATAATACTAGGTATCGTCACCTGGCTTTCTATTATTTTACTTATAAGTTACTTGTAAACTTATTGTTAAGTAATGAGTACTACACATATGTGAAAACGAAAAAAATCGGAGGCGGATATCTACCTAGGGTACATTGTTAGTAAGATCAATATTTTTCATTTGAAAAAGAAATGTGCTCTGAGAGTTAGGGTCGAAAAACGACATTACTTATGGGGTAACCATATATATTGATGGATGTTACTAGTCTTTGAGTCCTAAAGACTCGTGACAGTGAGATTTATGACGGGTCAACCGAAGGGATGGCTAACGAGCTGAGAGAATTAAGCAAGTGTGCTGGCAGATCGAGATCCCATAATCCGAAATGTAATCCCATGACATCGTGCGTTTGGAGACAGCGGTCTTTCGAGTATTGCGACTCACCCACAACACCGATATATGTCCACTAATCTCCCATTTGTTCTCTTTTAACCAAACTCTTTTACTACCAGCCTATAATCCTATGGATTTCATCGAACAACAAAAATAAGGGCCGTCAATAAAATCCCTATCGATGGAGATCAGTTACTCATACCATGTTCTTGCAGGAGACACATAAATTTGTCTGCAAACAATTCTGATAAAGTTGGGATTGTTTTGTTCATACAGGTGTGCTCGCCTATTCTACATATAGTAATGATATTTAAGATACGGTGAGGCTATTTTAGTCAGTTAATAGAAGAAGTTGGATACTAAGTTTTTAAGACTTTTTAACGTAATTATTGCCCTAGAACATGTTTGGGCATCATCTACGATCGATTTGGGTCATTCAGGAGCGAAATTGACGACTTTGATTTTTTGACAATTTTTGAAGGTATACCCCTTCACATTTTTTCGACTTGGATTCGACCCATTTTTGACCAATAAAAATTTTTTAACCACTTCTTCCGACTCAAAATCGTCCTAGAATATGTTGATACATCATATACCATTGATTTGGACCATTTAGAATTGATTTTGGTGACTTTCAATTTTTGAGAATTTTTGAAGGTATATCCCTTCACATTTTTGCGATTTTGGGTCGACCCATTTTTCGCCTAAAAAAATTTTTAAACCCCTTCTTTCGACCTAAAATCGTCCTAGAATATGTTTATACATCACCCACCATCGATTTGGACCATTTAGAATTGATTTTGGTGACTTTTAATTTTTGCCGATTTTTGAAGGTATACCCCTTCACATTTTTTCGACTTGGATTCGACCCATTTTTGACCAATAAAAATTTTTTACCCGCTTCTTTCGACCAGAAATCGTCCTAGAATATGTTTATACATCATATACCATCGATTTGGACCATTTAGAATTGATTTTGGTGACTTTTAATTTTTGACAATTTTTGAAGGTATACCCCTTCACATTTTTTGACTTGGATTGGACCCATTTTTGACCAATAAAAATTTTTTAACCACTTCTTTCGACCCAAAATCGTCCTAGAATATGTTTGTACATCATTTACTATCGATTTGGGTCGGTTAGAAGCGATTTTGGCGACTATTAATTTTTGAGAATTTTTGAAGGTATACCCCTTCACATTTTTTCGACTTGGATTCGACCCATTTTTGACCAATAAAAATTTTTTAACCGCTTCTTTCGACCAGAAATCGTCAAAGAATATGTTTATACATCATATACCATTGATTTGGACCATTTAGAATTGATTTTTGTGACTTTTAATTTTTGCCGATTTTTGAAGGTATACCCCTTCACATTTTTTCGACTTGGATTCGACCCATTTTTGAGCAATAAAAATTTTTTACCCGCTTCTTTCGACCAGAAATCGTCCTAGAATATGTTTATACATCATATACCATCGATTTGGACCATTTAGAATTGATTTTGGTGACTTTTAATTTTTGACAATTTTTGAAGGTATACCCCTTTACATTTTTTCGACTTGGATTCGACCCATTTTTGACCAATAAAAATTTTTTACCCGCTTCTTTCGACCAGAAATCGTCCTAGAATATGTTTATACATCATATACCATCGATTTGGACCATTTAGAATTGATTTTGGTGACTTTTAATTTTTGACAATTTTTGAAGGTATACCCCTTCACATTTTTTGACTTGGATTGGACCCATTTTTGACCAATAAAAATTTTTTAACCACTTCTTTCGACCAGAAATCGTCCTAGAATATGTTTATACATCACCCGCCATCGATTTGGGTCGTTTAGAATTGATTTTGGTGACTTTTAATTTTTGACAATTTTTGAAGGTATACCCCTTTACATTTTTTCGACTTGGATTCGACCCATTTTTGACCAATAAAAATTTTTTACCCGCTTCTTTCGACCAGAAATCGTCCTAGAATATGTTTATACATCATATACCATCGATTTGGACCATTTAGAATTGATTTTGGCGACTTTTAATTTTTGACAATTTTTGAAGGTATACCCCTTCACATTTTTTCGATTTTGGGTCGACCCATTTTTTGCCCGAAAAAATTTTTAAACCGCTTCTTTCGACCCAAAATCATCCTAGAACATGTCCAGGCACTATTCCGCAAGGCTGGAATTATGGCTCATATTAAAAATCGCATGAGATGCTTCATCTTCCTTAAATATCTCCAGACTCTAAAATATTATTTATGACTTATAACATCCTTTATCATTTACAGGGTAAACATATTTTCAGATGCAAAGAAGGGAATGCTTAATGTATTGAA
Organism: Nysson spinosus; assembly: GCA_910591585.2. Classification (NCBI taxonomy): domain Eukaryota; kingdom Metazoa; phylum Arthropoda; class Insecta; order Hymenoptera; family Crabronidae; genus Nysson; species Nysson spinosus. The sequence goes on from OU342832.1 coordinate 11,227,092, forward strand.
GAAAATATGTAAGTTTGCGTAGTGATTCAAATAGAATATGTGGTTTCATCAAAAATTCAAATTCCCCTGGTGATGCGAAGTCTTCCAATACAATGGACAATATGTAGAATACGGAATAAAAGGTGAGATTCCTTGGAACAAGGAAATCTGAGTATTCGAGCCAAACAAGTGTGAAATGGTAAAAGTGAATTTATTCTTTATTCCACGTTCTTCGTTTGTTCAGTTTTATGCTTTTCATCGAAACCCAATATTGCTAGATGATTATTATTGATTTACGATCTTTATTGTAAAGTCAACGAAGACCCTCTCGATACCTTGACATTTGATACTTCTTTAAGTCTCCTTTTTATCGTTACAATTAATAGAATTTCATAAAAATGAGAAGTTACTAAAAATGTATGATCACGGATTGAAAGGAGTAAGAAATCCAAGATGGTCGATCATTAAATTTCTAAAATTACTCGCTTGTTTTCAATCATTCGTACGTAACGTATGTTAATTAAGCATTAAATTATCGTGTTCCGCCTACTTTGATTACAACTCAATATTTATCAGCCATATTATTCTGATTTATCAAACCAGGTTTATAACATTATAAAAATTCAAGTCCCAAATGTATTTTAATTACGCTTCGAGGAAACCAAACATGGTAAAACATTTTAATTCATAAAATACTAGTAGTGTGGTAACCCTCGTATAACGATGGTTATATCGAAGTCGCAAATGAGAACGACATTGTATGGGGGTTACTGTATAGTAGACTCTCGTATAACACGGTTAATAAAATCACATATTAATGATAAAGATAAAACATAAAAAATGGAAACTCACCGATATTTGGATGCTGCAACTTCCTGCATATCCGTGCCTCCCGCTCGAGTTTCTGAAAATCTGGAACAAAGAAGATTACAGTTAATCGCAATTTAAACAGATCGCTTGAAACTTATTCATAAAATATTCACGATCTGCCACGCATTATTAATGCGCATTAATAAATTAATACATCCTTCGAGTCTCGGTGCCACACGAAGTAAATACATACGTTATTATACTAATTTCTAATTACATTTCATTTTGCCACTTTCAGTGTTTTCTACAAGGAGTAATATGACTTTCAATTATGAAAGTTTTACAGTAACGATGGGAATGGTGGATATAATGATTGCCAGAGAATCGAATTTCCTAGAAGGTCCCTCAACGAGGTTCCTACGGGAGTAATTCGCCAAGGACAGCGATAAAATTGGATTTGTCGGTAGACGAGTCATTTTGAGGACGATTTGCTGTTTCCTTTTTATTTACGTGCCACCGGACATTATTCCTTGGAGAATATCACCGATCGACCTTTAATACTTTGATGACCGCTGTCACGTATACGTGCTTTCAACATACCAGTGATAATACTGTAGTTAGCGTTTTTGGTTCTCAAAAAATTGATTTTGCAGACCTTCCGTATACATACCTCCCGATATGCGACGATATCGGCAATATACTTAGTGCTATGAAGTTCTACCGTGTTGTAGCAATCCATTACACTTGCTTCCATAAGATACTTCTCGTAACTGCTTTTTAATTAATTATGCCCCGCGTTCGGGCGTGGTATACTAATGAGTTATGCATAATTAATATGCCGCACACTACTCATGACGCACTGATCCGTCGACAAATTTAATGTAATATTTCATTATTTGAAACCGCGGCCGAATGTGAATATTGCTGTTAATACTGATATCGAATGATAATATATCGTATATTAAATTCATTTTCAATGGATGATGTTTAATGTGATGAAATATGCTTCATACTTGGCACGTATCTAGCGAATTCGCCATTAACAGATAACATGGCGAGATTAACGCTTGAACCACGAACAATCTATTTACAATTTTATTTATACTTTCACGTATCCGTCCTTCAAAATAAGGATGATTGAATAATATAAATTAATCGATTTTGAAAATGGAACCATATCAATTTGAATGTTTATTTATATATAAATTATGACTGGAGGAATTGAGTTAATTAAAGTATATATTAAATAATACGCCGTGGTATGTTTGAATAATGTAACTATTTAAAAATGGCAGACAAATCATTTTTACCCCCTTTGTAGTTCTAGTGTTAAATTCCGCGTTTTCATCATTTTAACGGCTTCAGTAGTTCGAGTGTTAATAATAATTCGCCGTAATTCGTGTAATTTGCGTTGAAATCGAGAAATAATCTTTAATCGTCAAATAAAGTGCAATATCTCGGATTGGCTTAAATGCGTGTGCATTATTCGCATGGAATAGGATTATTCTAAGCTGCGCTGCTGATTAAATATGAAGAGAGAAATCGTGATTTACTTTGCATCCGCCGGCCTGTAATTATTACAGCCAATACAGTAGTAACTTCCGTAATCCGAAGACTTACAGGAAGTGTTCGTTATAACACGATTATAGGTTCATACGAAATTGTGATACAATGTTATAATTCCCAGTTTATAATAATCCCGTAATTTAATTTAATGAATACTTTCCAGTTTTATTAATACTCTAGATATTAATTCATTCTACTTCCAATTTTCCTTTGATATTCAGAAAATGAAGATATAATTTCATAATTCCCAATTAATACGAATTGTATAATTTCCAATTTATACGAATATTATAATTTCCGATTTTCACGAATCTCATAAACATTCTTGTATCGGTTTCTCAGCAGTTTCAATTAACCCTTTGCACTCGGAGGCGACTCTCAGTCGCCACTCAGTTTATTGCAACAACTCAAACAGCGATTAAGATTCGACATTAAGATTTACTGCAGTTGTCGGTGATTTAAAATTCAGTAAACAAAATCTTAATGCCGTCTCTCAGTCGCCATTCGAATTACATTTAAAAAACTGAGTGGTGACTGAGAGGCGCGTTTTGAGTGCAAAGGGTTAGATATCCGCAATAAAGTGAGTGGCGTCTGTCGATCGCCTTTCGAATATAAAGTGTTGAACATAATCATCCGTTTCGCGTCGAATTTCTTTTTCCTTCGAGAAATCCTCACGTGCGTGAATCCTCGTTTGTGTAAACCTCGTGGCGAACACAAAGACGTAACTGACACAGAGACATGTGGGTTCTCGGTAGAGGAAGCATGGGATTAGATGAGGCCGGTTGAACGGTTAACGAGCCAGCCTTGTTTGCACTAAACTCGTTACCGAGTGCACTATGTCGGTGCCAGCGAAACCGCATCCACGTGGTGCATACGTGGGACTCGTATATGCGACACCGAACGCAGAAAAGATTCTTAGATCTTAGCTGGGTGCATATGAGAAACCGAGAAACGGGAAACCAACTAAGAGTGGAAGAAAGAAATGAACACTTGTGCTCCAATTATATGTGGATAATAGCAGCGCAGACCACGTGATATAAAAAATGCACATTTTATGCATCGTTAACTTACTTTTGTAACTACGTGGTTTCTCGGCTCTTCATATATTATCGCTCGAAAATAGGGAAAAAGACTTTCATGGCGGAATTAACTCTTTTGTATGAAAAAGAATGGTTCACTTCTCGGTGCTGTTATGAGATTCTTAGATGCATGGAAATATGATATTATTTTATAGATTTATACCGGCGATGTTAAGTATCCAATTCATTTATATTTAAAAACCAGATGATTCTGCGGAGTAATTAATCATTTTTTGTGTATTGATTAGGATGGAATAATTGAAATATTTATTTGTTGTGGGATGACTTTTTCTCTGCGATTCAAAATAGCTTAATGAAGAGTAAACTGTTGCAATTTTATAAAGCATGTAACTATTACATTATGATATAAAATAAGATGATCAGCGTCAAGTCAACGATATCATTGTTGAAATATTGTTTTACAGTTTGTTTAGCGATCAAGGAATAATTCCTTCAAATTAAGATTCAGTTTCAGAAACCGATCTTAAAATGGAATTTCTGCTATGCTCCGCGTAATTAATTATATTTCAGTGACAATAATATAATATATAAAGCAGAATCAGAAGTAGATTAATAAGACGAGCACTAACTTCCACTTACACCGTCTGTTTTCAATCGTATTAGAATCCGAAGCATGCAATAAAAAGAGTAGATAAACATCCAACATACGGAACGGCCATTTTACCATGTCACTATCCCCGAACACATGGAATCCAAAGTAATAAATTCTAATAGAGATCGGTAAAATCCACGGAAAAAGAGGCATCGATTTTTTGTCCTTCAAGCAAAGCCCACCCCAGGCACATGGTTATCTATGTATATGCATATTTTATTCGTAAAGTAATTTTTTCCGTACTTCGATAGAACGAGCTAAAAATAAGAAAGTCGATCTTCCTTGTACCCTTATAATCCTGTAGAACGGATCACCCTATCGTCGACGTGTGCCCCTATCCAGGGCTACCACTCCTCGAACTCTATACTCCCTACCCCTCTATTCCCGCTATACTGCTTTGTGTTAACGAGAGATTGCTCTTTTGCGTTACAAGGCCGCTCGAAGGGTGCCAGCTTTGCGTTCGATGGAGCACGAATGTCACGAAAGTCAGCAAAAACTCGCTTTTTTCTCACACTCTCTCGATCCCTCTCTTTCGCTCTCCATATATCGCACTCGCTCTCACGATATCTCTCGTGCTATTTCTCTCCCTTTCTCCCGAAGAGTGGAGGGGATGATCGGCTTATTTCGCAGCTCTTGATCGCTCGGTCGTGATAAGAATGTCAACGATGGGTATGCATTTTGCATCTCAGAATTAGCAGCATAGGTATGGCTACCTTGCAAAGGCTATGTGAACTTCGAGGTCTCTCTTTATAATCGGGAAATGCAGTGGATGGGGTACCATAGTGGATAATGCACTGATTGGTTTTATAAAATTAATTTTTATAGCTGAGTTCACGGTGCATAATAGTTACAGGTTATGCTAGTGTGTTAAATAAGATAATTAGAGGTGTTAAATAAATAAATAGTAAATCTAAAATGGAAATCAGATCATATCATGTTATGTCGTATTAGATTATAATGTATTATGTTATTCATTACTATATTATATCCTATTATTGCATCCTATATGACATCAGATTATAATATGATAGCATCTGTATATAGTGCGCACTAAACAAATAATATCGATTTTTGGTATAATTGACTTAACGAGGTGGAAAATATGAGATGAGGTAGTTTACTTCAGTTTGAAGTCGAAAAAGTGTTTGATCATTTTTGCCGAGATAATATAGTATAGATGTAATTATATAAGTTCATGGGATATAAAATGAAGTATTGCCACGTTAAAGTCTTTTTAAGAATATTTTACGAGCGGTATTTCCGCGCGTTAAACGATTTTGCTGGATTATAAATACATGTTTAAACAACGACATCCATTTCGTAGCGCATTATAAATACATCCCATATTTTGTCCCACGGTGAGCATTAATCTATTACAGTATAAATAAATGACCGTGAAATCCACGTAGAGCAGGGAACATCGGGCTTGCAAAAAACCACGAACGGATTTACTGTAAAGCTTTGCGTCAAATGAAACGGATAATACTAAAAATCAATGGAGATAATATTACCGTACTACAGATAAGATACCGTAGGACAAACACGCAGTATGATGAAAAATAAATATGCAACAGGATTTACGAGTTAGAAACGAACAATAACTACCGTACATCTTCAATGTACCACCATTTTCCACGAAGAAAAGAATCTTGAAAAATATAATATTCTAGAATTCAGTCGAAACACGTAGAGAAAAATTATATTGCTTTTAAAATTATTATATTGAATACATTATATTTGTATTAAGAAACCTATACAGCTCCAAGGTTCTATCATTTTTTACGAAGAAAAAGTTTTGAGTTAAATACTCTATCTACTGATGCCAATAACTCAATTTCGCAAACAATGTCAGATGCCATGTTTTACGACCGAATGCCTCATTTCTTGGTCACAAAGGACTAAGAAATATTATTAATATATATACATGGCAAACTAATGCGCAGATATAAGTTTGTTCATAAAACCAATTGTAATGCAAGTTGATGCTGAAAGCACCGAGTAAAATAGTAGTATAAAATAGTATATCATGAAAGTAGAAACAGTCGGCTCCGAGTAAAGGAACTTATAAACAGAATTTAGTAGAAACGACCGTCTAGCTTCTTACGCAAACAGGCTTACAACGCTCCGAGGGACATAAAGAGAAATTACGGCAAGTAACGACTTCGTACAACTCGTCAATAAACAACGAGAAAACAGAACGAATAATTTTACGAGGAATCAAAGAGATCGTGGTGTAACAGGATCTCTTTTGTAGCATCGTGTAGGTAATTTTAACAAGTAATTAAATAGTAAATTTGATTTTTATTTTCTTTTATTATTTCTTTACTTTATTCTATTTTTATTAAAATTAAATGTTAGTCAAATTAGATGTTGACTTGTGTGGGAGTCGCTGGTGACTAACGATACGAATATTATTAAAATTCGCATCAAATGTATCGCTAATATTTGTAAGATGTTCAATGTTTTTAATGTTATAATAACGATGTAAACTAACTAATGTATCCGAGAGCACTTAAACGGTTTTGTTTTTAAATATTATATACATATATCTTACAAAAACCAGTGAATGTGTTAATCTCGAGACAGTTATAGATCCGACATTACTCTGTGGAGGATAATCAATTAATCAATCAAATTAAACCAAAACCATCGAACATGGCTATTTTCATCTTATTGGTTCGACGTCTGATCGATCACAAGCGAAATTTAAATAAATCTTTCAGCCGATGGTGTCCTTCCATGGACACGATGACTGGCTACTTTTTACCGGAAAAAAAACAGTTAATTGATTTTACCAAATGAGGCTTTCACGAATCGACAAATTACTATTCGATTGCTGCATAAAACTATTTTTTGCCGGTGGAATTTCTTTGGTTTAGTACGTCGGCGCTTGATAGGATAACCATAATCACGGTGCTATTAAGTTGTCTCGTAACGAGAATACCATCTATCACTTTGGGTTTGTAATTGCCGTGGGAATTCTATGGTGATGTAATTGTATGGTTATTTATTTTGTTTAAAATGCACTTTAATTCCATATATATGCATTTAATATAAATCAACATTACGTAGGGGCAAATACAAGGCAAGGAAACTTAGTGCTCGAAACACCTCGCTTCAACAATATAATTATCTCCCAACCAATAATCCAAAAATTGCTAATAAAAAGCAGCTTAGAAGCTTTTCCGAAGTACTTTCACTGTTCTCCAAACGCGAGAATCCCCAACGTATTCTGGCATCCGGAAACGACGGGAAATGGCAACCAAAGATAGCATTCGCGAGGAAATTAACACGTTGATACCGGATGACACATGTGTGAGTCTTGGGATTCTTTACCAGAACCCGGATAATTCAAATGTGAGTCTTTAAATACGTAACACTTTGATCTGAAGGCATTTGTGTACATTTTTATAAATTTCTATGTTAATGTTTATAGCATTTAATGTCAACATAACTTTGTTTGGCAAAATTCCGTGAACTTGTCCGTTACGTATGTATATATCATTCGGCTGAAAATACCCTGACGCGAATGTGATAAGTAGCGGATAGGGCTGGGTGCTTTCTCCTTATTTATACGGATTGGTGGATTAAGTAAGACTCACTCTCCACGGTGAACCGAGTGCAACGATTACGGATGATGTTGTGGGTGGTTTTATTTCGTTTCTAAAATGCATATGGCATATTGCAGTCGAATGGCAGGTGGGATGGCTATAGGTCAAGAGGTTACTGGAGCAAGGTCGCACTCACTGGGAGAGGGTGCAAGCGTACTATCCCTCACTCGAGAGATAAAAAGGGAAAGAAGAGCCAAGGGTGAAATGAAGAGAGAAAGGAATCTCCTCAACCGCGTACCCGCTATCATCTTTTTTCCCCCTCGTTACCTTCCGCTTCTCTATGCTCGGGAAACAAGAACCAACCAAAGATAGATCTGTTTCACGGTATACCTAGAACCGTGGATACTGGAAATGAACCCTCGCTTCGCAGAAATAGTTTCTTTAAATAATAGTGGTTCAAACGGAGCTAATCAGATTAACTCATCTCAAAATACAATACCATTCTTGATGATATTAAACAATTTTTAATTCCAGTTCCGAAAGGAATAAAAAGTGAAATAATTTGTGACTTGTTTCATGGGAGACATTCTGTATAATTATCGCATGAATATATATTTAATTGTTATATTATAATGTATGTATTATTACTTTATATTATTGCCTTATGATGCTCTTCAGACAACATGTTTGTAATTAATACCTACACTATGCTTCATCCTTTTCCACATTTCATCCCCTAATTTCTATTAAAAACTTCCCGAAGGTCGACTAATTACACGTTGAATTAATGTCTCTCAACGGCGCTATTTCGAAGCCGGAAATATCATCCAATGCCATCGTCTTTCGAAAGGTCTCCTTTACGCTAATCACCATAATAGCCGATACCCGAAATAGACAAGAAATATGAAACTTCATTAAAATAGAATGTTATTTATTTCGAGCGAAAGGAATTACTAATTGAAGACTGCTTGTAGAAAACACTACAAGTGCCAAAGGACACATTTCTCAGGAGAGCGAAAAAACTTCCAGAGCCCGCGTTGGATTTTAGATTTTCTACCATTTATTTTACTTATTATTATAATATTAGTAAGAGTTGGGTTTTTAGTTTTATTAGAACGAAAAGTTTTAGATTATATACAGCGGCACAATCTTTTAGCATTACTATTAACCATTTTCAAAAAAAAATTGAACTCAAACTCCATACTACATTATTACCACTGGTATGTAGAACATTTACAGATTTAAAAGAAACTGTTTAATTTCGACACTTTCAGTGTTTTTTATTAAGTCCCCAATAAAGTTCGTGTGGTTTTCCTGCGCTGATCATTTTATTGCTATTACTATTAGGTCTGGGTTAGGTTTTTATTGTTTTACCTGATTGAACTGTTATACATGCTAGTGGAAGTCGAAATGAGCCAGTTTATAGGAAAAATTCGTAGTGTGAAAAATTTGCATGATCTCTTGGGACAATGTAGTCAGTGATCACATTGCACAGAGGTGATGTAAAAAGTTTAAAGATGGTGATTAAAGCCTGGAAAGTGAGCGATGTGTAATACAAGGAGTCTTCAATTAACGCTTACGTGATATAATTTTAGGATCGACTCGATCCCTTACACTGTCTAATATATATGGGTGGCCCGGGACGTTCATTAATGTATCACTCTGTTTATCCCGGCCTGGCTTTACTTCTAAGAGGATTCTTGCTCCTGCATTCTCTACGAGGCACGCGACCCTTGAAAATTCCTCTCGGCCTCCGAGTTCTAAAGCTGATTGCAGCCTCTGATTACAGGCTGCACGGTTTACTGCTAACACGAAGAATCTCGCATTTCTTGCAAATGGTATTTCTACCTCAATTAAAGGACCCTTCTCTCAATTTCGAAGAAAAAATCGTATGTTAATTCCCTCAAAATTATGCCACTCTTAATTAACACGTACCTATATACCTATATATTTCCAACTTCTACAGGAGATAATAATGTAATAAAAAATGAAGAACTCGAATCAAATATATCGCTAATGTTTGCAAAATCTGAGCGAATTTTTAATGTTACGATGACAATGCAAACAGTTTTGTTCGTTGATGTTGGATGTATCGTATAACACGGATGATGGTCCGACAGTCAGGGTAATACAGAAGTGAGTGGTTTACGTTAAACGGACCGTTAAATAATCTGAGATAAAAGATCGAGTTCCTTAGACGCAAAATCCCATCACGATAATATTCCCAACACGTGTACACCGTCGTAGCGGAGAGTAGTATCTAAGGCCGGTAATTCGATCGATCGTAACACGATGCCGTTTATCGGATAAGTATTGCTCTGGTAGCATTTTAATTGATTCAATTATAACGCTCGTTTGGCTTCAATCCCGTCCTACCAGTATTCGGTGTCATCCAATTTTTCGTCGATAACCGGCCCGCGAAATACACGGCCGATCGAAATTTTTCTATTTGGATATATAACGGGATTTTCCGGAGGGACAACGCGGCACTGGCAACTGTTGGTCGCGGTGGAATGTTGGCAGCTTGACAACGGCGCCGCTCGTTGTTTTTAGAAGCGTCTTTTAGTATATAGAACCAACCGCTTTCCACGATTCCATATCTGATTATAAAAAGTTTCCGCTAAGCCGGAAGAAGGGAACGCTTTATTAAGGAAATATGTTGGATTTAATCTCATCAGGGACACCGGCACATTTGCGTTCGTTTAGTTTTTTGTAATTCATGATTAGCGTCCACATATTTTTTGTGTATTATTAACATGTTAACCGGGAATGACGAGTTAACTCGTTATTTGAGTCTACACTTATCTCGAAGGTTACGAATTAAATTACTATTAACCCACTCATAATTCTCAAATTTTGAAACGCATAAATTTCAATAATGAAACCCATATAGGTATACGTCGTAATTATAAATATATCGCACTGGTTTATTTTATTACTAAATCAAAAGTACCCGCGTGCTGTTGTTTGTGGAAGAGCTCCCCGGTTAACAGGTTAATGCTTTCCGAATCATCTTTGTTCGTTTAATTCCCACCGATTTAAAGCGAATAAAATATAGCTACGTAAACATTAGATCGTTTTTCCAATTTTGAAATAATTAATGATTACCCGTAAATTATAACCCTGCGATTATAATTTATTCTCACGTCTTACGAGATTCAAAATTATTTGTGATTTAAATCAAATTCCGGTGCGATTTTATATCGCGAGTGATGCGTGTATTTTATTACAAGTAATAGATAAATAAAAACAATGCAAAGCATAGCGCATGTTTTCTTGGATACCTGCGTTGACAATTTAATCGCGGAATCTTTGGATACAGTAATAGATTACTCAACTATCTTCAGCCGGTTAACTGCATTTAATAACAGTAATTATTTAATCGTGTACTTAAAAGGCGTACTCGCAAGATAATCTTTAAGCGATGTAGAACCTTGACGTTCAGTGGCTAAATCAAACTTGCATTATTATTATCACTCTGTGATTATATCGGTATAGTTGAAAATGTTACAACAAAGTTCGGCATTCATTTTCTTAGTAAACTCATTGACAAAGAAGACAAGTTAACTTGTTATTTAAACATATACTTATCTCTGGGATTATAAATCCAATTTCTATTATTCTTATTTCTTTATAAGACTTGTAAAAAATAAATGCATTTATGGTCACTACAAATATCCAAATATACAATATTATATTTGTATGAAAAATAACTAAATATATAATATATAATAAGTAACAGACATATATATATTTGAATATTTGTAGTTATCATGAATAAATTGATTTTTTATGAATGTATTTCGACAGGAAAAATTCTCGGTTAATAACCAAATGATATTTCCCGAGGAACCCAGCTTAAAGAGGTTTCGACTTACCTCTGGAAGTGAGTTTCATGGTATTTATAATTTTCGCCGCGAACTCGTGGCCGGTACTCTTCTGCACGCATCTTCGCACCACGGAGAAGGCACCCCTGGAATTCGAAAGAAAAAAACATAGATTAATTCATTGAATGTAATCAAAGAAACGATATATCTAGGAGCGTCCAGTTTAGGGAGTCATTAGGGTTAGAGGTCGCGGTAAAATATTCAACGAGAATCGTTTAACGAAAAGATCGTGGAGGTTAGTTCCACAATGAGGTGTGTGTGGTTTCGATGCTGAAACTCTCAGGAAAGTTCCTAGTCATATATATTCTAGCTCTTAAACGATGGGTGCGACTCTGGTTATAGAGAACCGAACTTTCTCGATTATCCCAGCATCGGTGTACCCACCTGTATGGAAAACCGCGTGCGCCCTAACTTTCCTTCTCGAACTTCTCTTTCTCTTCGAAATCTACTCGACATCGAACGTATCAACGAATCCCTCGCTACAGATTGGCTATTCAGAATAATTCGAGGATGTCGTGATCACCTTCCGTCGAGCTGAATGCTTCGTGAATATAAGTAACGAGAGTACAAAGGATGCCCCAAGTAAATTATTTCAAATAACTTATACCTCTACGATTTAATAATCTGATGGATAAGTAACAAGAATACTGGAAGATTTAACACTGGAACTACCGAATATATAGTCACTTGACCTCACGAATTTATTTACACATAAATTATGGCTGGAGGATGGACATTGATTAACGGAGTTAATTATGTGCTTTATGTATATAAAATAAATTCCAATGATTTAATGAACCTTTTGACTACGGTGTGTTTTAAGAAAAAAACATTAACACCGTACGATGCCACATTTGCGTGAGAGTAGATGACACTAAATTATGTCGATAAAAATAAGAGAAATCAAGGAGTTATTGAGATTCGGTTATTCGATCGGATCCATCATTTTGATTTCTTCCGTAGGTCTAGCTTTAAGAAAGCCTGTTATAAAACATGAAATATAAAGCACGTTATAATGATGATATAAACTACGACGCATTGCCAGCAATCGAGAATAAGAAAGAGTCTAATGGCGATAACAGTATCAAAGAACCGACTGGATAGATAAGAAACATGAAACCAGAAGATGGATATAAAATGCGGGTAAACGAGAAGATGAAAGGGACACGTTAACAGGTAGACGAACGTGTCGTTCATCCAGTCTTTTTCTTAGAAAAATATGGACACCGATGCGGCGGGAAGCCATCAAACGACGGGACTGTAATTGGCCCCTGAATCAGGCACGAAGAACCAGCTCGTTTCAGGCAGATTCAAGTGGAAAAACTTCGTGGAACAATCCCAATGCGGAGAATCGCGGAATTGGTGGGGATGAATTGCCCCGCTACTCTACGTGCCAACACCGGATAATTGACAGAATTTATTACGCTCTCCTTCTTCTTGTATAAAGAACCAGTCGCGTTACTAACCTGAACCCGATAGAAAACAAGAATCCGAACACTTTCTTGATACCTTGCCGGGGAAGATAAGACACTGTCATTCGTTAATGATCATTGATGTCGATATAAAGAAAGAAGAATTATTCTTATAACTGCTATATTGCAATGCTCCAAAGTGACCAATAAGGTGCTTGATGGAAGCAATAATGGCGATCCACTGATTCCCGTTTCTAAAGTGAACCTAATTAAGAAACATTTTACGAGTCTTTTTGCTCAAGTCCTTTTTGGACTCCAAACTAAACATTTTGCAGGCCATATTCACCTTTTTGCAAATCAAATTTATCCTGGACTAACGAACCTAATACAAAGTGGAGTACAAAATTATCGTAGAACACATGCGATACTTTTCAGACATATTTGTTGAATAACGAAAATATGCTTTTCAGTCGAACACCTATTCGCTTGTGAAACGGGTTTAAACGCATTATGTATCATCACCGTATATCCGCAATAAAATCGAGCATGTCCATCTCGGATATGTTCACCAAACTAGTAGGACGAAAGGTCAAAGCAGAATCGTTTTACGGAGGCTCATCGTGTATGTATCCTGTCGTAAGTAGTTCAAGGCAGTGCACACCGGCGCAAACGCAACTTTAATGTTTCATCCTGCAGGCGTCGAGGTCGACGTTGCAGCAAGCTACGCCGTGGCGCTCAGCTTCTGCATGGAAAACTGTCTGGTTAACCAGTCATTCTATTCTCAAAAGGAAAAAGGTACGATCCGAATAATCGAGAATTTTTCGAGAAAGGAAAAAACCGAATGCCGTGCGGATAACCCGGCCTCGCCCATGGAAACCAACCATCACCGAAGATTCTATCATGCCTTCCACACAAACGAATCCCCAGACCCTCTTAACTATCACGTGCTCCCTGATTTGACTTATTGCTTCGAATGGAACTATTGTTCCACCCTTCCACCGTTATTGCTATTTCTTGCCTCAAAGCAACGCGCACCCAACAGATACAATTCAATATCCATTGAAATAAAACTTTATCATTTCTCCTTTATGTTTATTTCCTCGGTGACCTTTGTTGCCTTACGAGTCCAAGTGTTTCAGATGACTTTCATTATTTTAGAACTGACTATAAGTCCTTTGATTTTATGGGCTATTTTATAACATTAACGTTTATAAGCAGGTGAATTGAGTTCACGAAAATAATTCTATTTGGGTGGAATTAAAGTAGAGTGAATATTATACTTCGAAATTATCATCAAGTACAAATAGAGTTTGCATGATGTAGCTTAAGTTCTGTTAAATAAATGAAATATTTCGAGAATCATTAATCCATGTTCCGCATAGTGGTTTTAACGTCGTTTCGATAGAAATTCATGTTTCTAGCGTGAAATACATTTGGCTGGTGGATTCATTCTTCTGGTGATGCGTCTTTAATTGCGCTTGGCGAATGATCGAGTTAAGTCGCACTTGGCGGAGGGTTGTCTCAGTGGTTTACTAAAACGAGCGACTGCGATGCAAATCTCTTTGCCAGTAACGCAAGACCGATCATGCATAATTAAGAAATGCTCGTGAAATGTATTCTTTCATCTCATACTACTCGTCGATCGTAAAACTTTCGTTGAACGGAAATAAATTCTAACATTTTCTTCTAATCAGGCTTACACTGCGCGTTGTAGAAACTCATTTCAAGTGAAGTGCTACTTTGGAACACTTTATAGCTTGTAAAATATTTACGAAATACTTATATCAAAATCACTGTTGTTTCGCCTTTAAAAAACAGCTCCTAGCGCTGGAGTACTTTTTTAATAACTATAGTTTTACAACCCAAATTAATTTAACCATTTTTTTATATAGTAACCATTGTATCAAGTAGTCTTATGTTCAATTTTCACATTATTTCTGGTCTTTCATAGATTTTATCAGATTTTGTCACAGTTCCATAATATTGTTCATATAATATATAAAACGGAATAAAGAATTATAATTACAATTATTATTTATGTTATTATATAATTGGAATAGAATTAATAGGATTACAATTATATAATAATTCGAATAATGAAAACATGTTGCTGTTTTAAGTCGACTGGAAACGGAGCAAGAAAATTCCGCGGAAAACAGTTTAGGAAAATTTAGGGAAACGCTGCGATAATGATACGCGGAAAATCGAGATTTCATCCGTAATTCCGTCCGCACTACTTATAAACTGGATGCATTCCATAGAAGTGAATCAATTCCGAAAAAGCCCGGCACCTGGCTATTGTATTATTCCCACCTAGAATTAGATTTGACTAAGAAATTCACTGAAAGTGCAAGATGCTGTTAACCAGTTCCAAGAATATTAAAATATGGAAATATTATAGTACCGGTATGCCGCGGATCGGGAACTCAAATTTCTTATTATACCGAGTGAATATTCAAGAGGATCGAAAGTGACTCCCTGTAATTTATATTTCCAATGATACACCAAAGTAGAATCACAATTAACACCAGAACTATCGAATATGTACTTACATTAGTTGTACTCACACATTTATTTACATGTAAATTATGATTGGAGGAGGAAAATTCATTAATGAATTTAATTATATTACACGTATAAAACAATAAGTCTCCCCAAATGAATTCATTCGTACGCGAATTATTTCTGTCTTTATTAAAAACTGTAGTCCCGTCATTTTGACTGCTTTGGTAGTTCTAGTGTTAATAACATCATCTATTCCACCATGTTTGCCACACGAAAGGTTTCAACAAATTTGAATACGTGACATGCGCATAGAGAAAGCATGTTCAGGAAGAATGGTAGATGAAATAAACGGATGAAAGAATTAATCAAAAAGAGGTCTTTTTGATTCAAGCACAATTCTCGCAACTAAACAATTTTCGTTTTGTGTGCTTTCCGTTTTGTCTACTGTTACCTTGACGCGAAAGCAGGCACTGAAGACATGTGGAAGGAGAAGGATTAAAATTGAAGTAAGCCATTAATTTCTTACGAATCATTGGATAGATGCAAATAGGAAGAAAGGGGCGAAGAAAGGAATACGTGGAGGAAAAGGGATTGACGATGCAGGAACCAATGGTGAGGGCCTTGAATCACGTCGATTGCTCGGCGACGTGCAAGTAGGGCGTGCAAGACTGACGACGAGCCTTCAAAGCGATGTTTCCTGTCAGCCAGCGATGTTGCGCCTTTGCAGCCATGTTCCGCCGACACGTCGACACCTTTAAATACTCGCGTGGCTTTGGTACACGCTCCTCTACACCATTCTACGAGAGTACACCTACAAAGCATGTACCGGGTATATATCCATCGCGAATACCAACTATAACCGTATCCTGTCGAGCTGGTTTATCGCTGATCGATTTTCCCCACAACTTACGATAAGATTGCGACCTCACCGATTCTCCCTTACGTATGGCAGACGTATTTTCTGCTTTGGAAACCCGGATATTGGTACACCGCCATCGCCAAGATACACGGCATCGCCAAGGACACATTAAAACTTCCCACACTGGAAAGACAAGAGTTACCGTTTCTGCAACCCTTTTCCCTACCTTTTCACGCCTCACATATTTTTAACTTCAGAGACCCAGACACTTATAACTAGATGCATTATGGTGCTCCGCGTGAAACTTCCACGAAGTTTCTTATGAAGAAGAAGATGAGTTCTATTTGAGTTTCTATTTTCGAGTGCGAAGTTTCGGTGGTATTTGATTCTCCCTTATCGAGGTGCTGGCAATCTTGGAAAATGGCGTGCGATGCAACGAGTGGGGGACACGTGGAAATATACGACTACAATAACACGCGAAAAGTTCAACCCCTAGTGAAAAGGGGGATTCTATTTATTCCCTAAGGTTTCACACCCTTCTGGGTAGGAACTTTCTTTTTAGATACACCCTTGGTCTATATACCCTAGATGTATAGTAGCTGATAAATTAATGAGTTCCCTGGTCCGACCTCTAGGAGGCTCGGAGATAGCTTTATCCAAAATTAGAATCGACCAACATCTCCCATGAGAAGAGGGGGAGTGCTGCGAAAAGTTTTAATAATTCGACAAAGATCTCAGGAAATCCTGCTCTAATCGGGATCTCCGGGGAATCAACGAAGGTAATCT